>CM053026.1:504036802-504636802 GCA_028564925.1 Lithobates sylvaticus
AAGCATTGCAATGACTGCCATTTTATTCTCTAGGGTGTTTGAAAAAACATATATAATGTTTGGGGATTCTAAGTAATTTTCTAGCAAAAAAAATTATTTTAACTTAAACAACAAATCTCAAAAAGAGGCTTGGTCCTTAAGTCGTTAAACAGTACAAACACAATATGGAAACACTGACAAAACCCATAAATTATGGAAAGAAAAAAAAACCCCATAAAAAAGTAATTTTCCTGGTTTACACTTATAAAAGTCAATATAGCATGACAAATTATCAGCCCCTGATATTTACAGACAGTTGTAATAATCACTAATTCGTATAAACTGTCCATAATTTTACTGACGGATGGCAACCCTGGAGGTGAGGTAATGAAGTTGCATGTCTAACAGCTAAACCTACCCCCTAACAATAAGCCCTAATGGAAGCCCTTAACACTTAACTTGCTCACTACTTAACCTCTGTACTGCTGTCTAGGAACCTTTGTACCAAAGGATTGTCTGGTAGTACACCTTTCTATAGAGTCTTGAGTTGTTTGTTTCTATTGTTACTCTTATCTCCCTTGGGTTCTGCAGTTCACCTGTTGCTACTATTCCTTCTGTCCTCACGCTTACTCGCTGGTCCATACTGAGCTCTGGTTAGAGTAATGATGGTGTGGGGAGGGGTGGAGGCAGTGAGAAGGGTCACACCAAAAATGACAAAAGACCATATGTTCAGGGTTTGCCATTGTGTGAATCAGTGCTTGTTTGTAATTGTTATTGTTGTTCTTGTTAGCTCTATCCTCAGAGTATTTCTTGTTATTACTGTCATTGCTTACTTCATTGTATTACTGGCTTAATTTTTATCTCTTCTTGCTCCTGGTTCCCGCCCACTTTTAGATCTTGTTACCCTCCTGTGACAGATTCAACTGGGACAGGTGCTTTTGGAGGGGACTGCAGTATAGCCTCTTGCCTACTGACTATGGGCCCTGGCTTTTGAAGGGGCTCTATTCTTTGGGAGGTGTATGCCTGGGGGACCTTTGGAGTGGTTTTGCTTCAGATTTGGGCCATGTATCCCTGAAACACACAGACTCTGAGACTCTGAGAACTGGAGGACCCGGATACAGATTTGGGGCCTCTATGCGCAAACCAGCATTGACTGCTTCAACCCCCCCCCCCCCCTCCCAGACTCAGAGCAGATGGTAACATAGTCAGCTAAAAACATCTGGATGCTGGGGTCTTCTGCTATACTCTGTTTACTAAGGTGTTTTTTTCTCATGGTATAGTTTCCCCATTGTGTGCCTCCTAGGTGTGAATTCCCATTGTTAATCGAGTCACCTATTGTTTCTGTCTGTCTGCTAATCCTCTTGGAGATGTGACTAGCATTGTATCTTCTTTACCTTGTTACGGAATCATTGTGGGATGTTTGTGTGTGTATGTTTATGTTAGCTGTTCATTAGATGTACTGATATTACTGTTTACACTTTGCATTGCTTAGGATAATGTGATCAAGCTCTTACCTCATCTTGTATATTCTGTGTGAATTTACAATAAAGTCAGTTCCAGTTTGCACCTAAGCTAGTGTCATCTAGTTTGTGGGTGCAATATTCAGCTATAATGCCTGGTTCCTGGTTCCAGAATGGAGGAAGCTGTATCTTGACAGAGACACCAAGGCTGGGTGCCAGGTGGTCCATCACACTTCCTATTTTTGATCTCTCCAAACCTGCTTTCTCCTAACCTCTGACCTGTTAGAACCCCTGCATCTGACTGCTTGTTTATCCTGACTTTGCTAGTTCCTTAACATAGCTGTGTTTCTGACTACATCATGGTTCTACTGTATCATTTCGTCCTTCTGGCATTGGCCTTAGTCTGCTCTTCATAACTTTATTTTTGTCTCTCCCTTTGGCCTGCAACTTTTTTTTCCTAGTTTTGGATAGAGTGGGGTTTTTATTGTGATATGGGGATTCATTATAGAAACTTACCCTCATTTGCTGTCCTGCTGACAATGGTTTCACCAGCCAAGTTAAGAAGATCAGCAACAGGGACACAGGCAGAAACAAAAATTTGACTGGGATTCGAACCTTCCCTTACCCTACTAGAAAGACAGAAATTAGGGGTTAATCACTAAACGAAGCCCCAGATGAAAGAAAAAACCTGACAGGGGTTCCAATCCTTCTCCATTCTATACAAAACTAAAACAAAATGTTTTGACTAGACATACAATTTAGGTTCAAGTACCAGTGAACACAAACTGTATAAACACTTTTAAAAGGATGCTGCTAAAATTAAAGCACAACATAGAGAAGGTAATCTGGTTTTAACAGAGGTTTGACTTTTATACACATTCAAAATATTTTCACATGCTACAAAATATTGTATATATATTTAGTTTTTTCCGAAATGTGACATTTTACAGTATATTTTGGCTGTCCACCTACGAGGTAATAAACACAGCCCAGACTCAGAGACTCATTGCTTTCATGCTGGAAAAGCAGAGCTAAGTTGGCACTATAGTAGCCTTCAGGTCGCTTAAGAACAGTGATGTAAGTAACTGAGTTAAAATAAACTGAGTTACCTAACGCAGTTACTTTAGAGGGTAACGAGTAATCTAACTGATTACTTTTCCCCTCATGGTAACGCAGTTCCCATTACTTTGGCTTAGTTACCCCAATTACATCTACCGCCACTAGATGGCAGTAGTGTAATTCCGGTGTCCTGCCGAAAAAGTTCCCCCGCCGGATAAGGACCCCCTGTACTGCGCAGGCGCAGGGCTTGTGTAGTACGAAGGACTACGGAGCTTCATAAAATTGCCGAACCTAAACAGCTCTGAGTGAACTCTACACCGCGCAGGTGCAGTTAACATGTAATTGTACGAGGCGATGCCGCACGTTCCTGATGCTCGTGCTACTCTGCAAGGGGCATCTATAGTGTAAATAAAGGGCGGGTCTAGTATTACTGTAACCAAGGGGCGCATTTATTATTATTGTTATATATCGAGCTCTGCCCATTAATTTAACATTCTCCCTCTTCTGTAGCCATCCGCCCCTTACACAATATAATAATAATAGACCCGCCACTTGCTTATACGCTATAACAGATCTGCCCCTTGGTTAGAGTAATAATAGAGCAGCCCCTTGGTTACATGATATATAACAATAATAATAAATGCGCCCCTTGGTTACAGTAATACTAGACCCGCCCTTAGTTACACGTATAGAATATTTAAAAAAAAGTCAGTTACTTTGCTGCGTAACTAATTACTTTTCCAATGTAGTAACTGAGTTACTAACGCAATTACTTTTTGGGAGAAGTAATTTGTAACTTAACTAATTACTTTTTTAAAGTAAGATGACCAACACTGCTTAAGAATAGTTGCTTATAGTCAGGGGAATTTTTTCGGCGGGAACACGGGGGAATGCCATTCCGGCACCTCCAGCACTGAATGTATGCAATGGCAAGGGGTGCTTGGGTGGGCTGGAGGGTCTATTGTTGCTGGAGCGGATCTATTTTTGAGTGGCAGTCTATTGTTTCTGGTGGGTCAATTATTGCTGGAAGAGATCTACTATTGATGGAGGGGGGTCTATTGTTGCTGGCTGCTGGATAGTCTATTGATGCTGGCTTCTGGGAGATCTGTTGTTTCTGCTGGGTGGTATTTTGTTTTGGGGTCCATTGTTGCTAGGGGGGGTCTATTGTTTCTGAGTGAATCTATTGTTGCTGGGGGGGGGGGGGGGTCTATTGCTGCTAGCTGTGGGTAATCTATTTTACTACTTTTCTTGCTATCATTAACACATTTCTTACAAATTACTTAGCCACACAAAGTTATACTTGGCTCTGTACTCTCTAAAAGTGGCAGTACTGAGAGGTGGGTAGGGGATGAAACCAAGCAACGGAGCTCAGAGGTGGGTAGGGGGCGGATATAAGAAGTGACTCAGAAGGGTGCAGCTCCTGCACCTATTCTCTGAAAAAAAAAGCCCTGCTTATAGTGTTAAGCTTCTCTGGAGTGCAAGCAACAAATGCTCTGTACACACGGTCGGATAGTTCGATGGAAAAAGTCTGATCGGATTATGTTGTCGGAAAATCTGATCGTGTATGGGCTCTAGCGAGCTTTTTCCGTCGGAAAAAATTTGAGAGCAGGATCTAAAATTTTCCGACAACAAAATCCGATCTGACCTTTTCCGATCGTGTGTAGAGAATTCCGACGGACAAAGTGCCACGCATGCTCAGATCAAATTACGAGACCAAAGCTATTGACTAATAGCATCTACACAGTTCCGTAGTACGCAATGAACGTCACCACGTTCCGAACGATCGGATTTTCCGATAACTTTGTCCAACCGTGTGTATGCAACACCAGTTTCGGACAAAATCCGTCGGAAATTTGTGGTCAGAATGTCCGACCGTGTGTACGGGGCATTACAGTATTTCCTCCCAGTCATTGTAACCCATTGAATGGAAGAGTTTTCCACCAAGTAGGCTTGAAGCAAGAAAACCCTGTTAAGAAACAAGTTTAATCTTTATGTAGATGAGACGTTTAGGAGAATGATTTGTTTTTTATTCATAGGTCACTGAGGGTGAGCATAAATTTATAGCAAAGACACGTATTAATCTAAATCAAAGCTAAGCTTGAAGATTATTTCACAATTAGGGGACTCAACTGACAGCAATAGGGCCTACTTATTCTGTTTTTTAAGTGGCTTAGTAATGAGTCAGTAGCATCATTTTAGCAAAAGCCTCTGCCAGAGCTGTCAATACAATGGTAGCCTGAACTACATTGTTACTCATCTTAAACAGAGTAATTGCACAAAGGGAGAGCCTGGAAAGAAAAGGAAATGAATGCAGGCTGTCTGATACAAAGCATCATTTAACCTCAACAGCCTAATCATTGATATCATTTCTCAGAGACACTTCCACAGATACTGATGTCAAAAACAGCTTCTCATTTGCAATGGATGACAATTTCCTCCCATCTGAAAAGACACTGCCACAACTCAATAGACTATAAATTGCACTTGGAAATAGCATCATCTTAACTAAAACATGCCTGCCTGATCTTCCCAGGAGGCCAATGGATTACAGGCTCCCTCACTTGCTTTCTTTTAAATAATTTGTATGTTTAGGTGTCAATTTACTCTGCACGTGTAACGTCTTATATCTGGGACCATCAATCAGGTCTGCTGTGACAAAACGATTTTGCTGCATTATCACGGGTTTTTATAAGAGTGATAGGGAAGAGCTGCATGCTTCAACTAGACCCTTTTTTCATTTCAAGCAAGCTGCCACAGACATAATCAAGCGATTCATCTTTTTTCTCTTATCAACAGGTAGGAGCATAGTGAAGACTTGATGAGCTTCAGCCCGACGTTTCAAATTTCATTCTTTCTCAGCCCGAGAAGAAAAAAAAAAATGACCTATTTTGTCATAAAAATGAAATAGCATTCAGAAGATGGGTGACTATGAAAATATAAAATAATAAGCTTAACATTTTCTATTTGATATCATGTAAGCTTCCCAACATATTTTTGTTGGTCACAATGATGATGGATTAATTCAGCAGTAAAGTGTCATAGATCGGTTCATTTACTGTTTTCTTACAACACTGATATTGTTTCATGCATTTAGCTAGTACATTTAGTCTCTATAATCACCTTTGCTTAGAACAGATCTAAAACATTTTTTTGGGATGTTGATGCCATAACAATAAACCCATAGCTGTGTAGCTCTTGTTGTCTTCATGAAGCGTTCAAACCTGATGTGTCTAAGTGATCAACCAAGACATTTGCTGGAAGATATTTGGCAATGGAGCGGCAACCACCCTACTGTCATAGATCAATACATTAAGTATATCTAAATCAACAGGTAGCAGGTAGCAGGAAAGGTGTCAGCATAGGCAGCACACTACTAGGGACCAGTGCTGTGGAGAAATGTATAAACTGCATTTATAAATTTGTTTAAATTGGGTGGAGGGAGGTGCAGAAATGCAAATAGCTCTCAGTTTTTAGCTGAGGGGACACTGGTATTTTTACAACCCAATGAAGATTGTGTTAGCATACATGGTTAATTTCAGTACTTTCCAGGAAGACCAGAAGTTCTGGGGGCAAAATAGCTACACTTTCTGCTACTTAAAATTCTCCTTACTGCATAGCCTGCAAAGAGGGATCTTTGACTAGCAAAAGTGATTCAGTATTCTCCTCCTGTACATCTGATGTTAGCTCTTCTTGATGGGAAATGTTGCAGAGGGTACAGGTTTAGTGCCAACGGCAACCTCTAAAATCTTTAATAATACAGTGATGGATATGTGTTATCCTCAAATGCACACAGATGCTCACCCCAGGCTACCTGAGGATAGCTATGGCTATTGTTTAGCCCATGGGTGCCCAACCGCTAGCCCACGGGCCACATGTGGCCCGCAGCATCCTCTAATGTGGCCCGCCCCCTCCTGCTCTGGGATGGCTGGTCAGCAAACCCAGATTGCGTGTTCCCGACCCGCCATCCCCGAGCTTCAGCGGAAAGATCCGAGCCGGAGCTAGAGATAGTAGAGCCAATGCTTCCTGTATCGCGTTGGCTTCTGTCTCAGGCGGAGTGATACCAAATGTGCTCCACCTGTGACAGTTCTCAACGCGATACAGAAAGCATCGGCTCTGCTCTCTACTGCAGCCGTATGGTTCCTTCAGCGCTGCTCCTGTCACACTGATGGCAGGCATGGGGGATCAAGAACCAGTACCCAGAAATACCAGCCAGCAGTACCCAATAGTTCCAGCCAGCAGTACCCAGAAGTACCAGCCACCAGTACCCAGAAGTACCAGCCAGCAGTACCTAGAAGTACCAGCCACCGATACCCAGCAGTACCCAGAAGTACCAGCCACCAGTACCCAAAAGTACCAGCCAGCAGTACCCAGAAGTACCAGCCACCAGTACCCAGCAGTACCCAGAAATACCAGCCATTAGTACCCAGAAGTACCAGGCAGCAGTACCACCCAACAGTACCCAGAAGTACCAGGCAGCACCACCCACCAGTACACAAAAGTACCCACAAGTACCACCCACCAGTACCCAAAAGTACCCACCAGTACCCAGAAGCACCACCCAACAGTACCCAAAAGTACCAGCCAGCAGTAACCAACAAGAACCACCCAGCAGTACCAAAAAGAACCTGAAGTACCAGCCACCAGTACCCAGAAGTATCAGCGAGCAGTACCCACAAGCAGTACCACCCAGCAGTACCAAAAATGACCCACCAGTACCCAGAAGTACCAGCCAGCAGTACCCAGAAGTACCAGCCAGCAGTATCTACCAATACCCAGAAGTACCAGCCAGCAGTACCCACCAGTACCCAGAAGTACCAGCCAGCAGTACCCACCAGCACCACCCAGCAGTACTAAAAAGTACCCAAAAGTACCAGCCAACAGTACCCACAAGAATCACCCAGCAGTACCAAAAATTACCCACAAGTACCCAGAAGTACCAGCCAGCAGTACCCAACAGTACCCAGAACTACCAGCCTGCAGTACCCACCAGTACCAGCCAGCAGTACCCACCAGTACCAGTCAGCAGTGGCCACCAGTACCAGCCAGCAGTGCCCACCAGTACCAGCCAGCAGTGCCCACCAGTACTCGCCAGCAGTACCAGCCAGCAGTACCACCAGTACCAGCCAGCAGTACTTCCCAGTAGTACCCACCAGTACTAGCCAGCAGTACCCACCAGTACTCGCCATCAGTACTTGACAGTACCAGCCAGCAGTACTTTTCAGCAGTACCCACAAGTACCAGAAAGCAGTACCCAACAGTACCAGCCAGCAGCAGCCACCAGCCATACATACCTAGGAGACAGCAGCAGCCAGTGATACCTGCAGGAATCCTGAGGAACAAGTGAAGAGTGAGGACAGTTAAGGTGCAGGTAAACCACAATGCATCAGTGTGAAAGCAGCTTTAGGCTCCTTTCACATGATCACCTCTATAGAGCGGCAGATTTAAACTGAGCTGCATCCTTTTACATTTTTGCTTTTTGCTTATCTCCAATCCGATCTGCTTAAAAAAACAGAAGGGAATCCGAGGGCCCATTAGAGTAGATCGGGCTGTGTCCCTGTCTGCTCTGCATTTGCAGAGTGGACACAGATCTGCCCGCTCTGCTCATTGTGGCCTGCGACCAGCTGCCAAGTCGCTAAAGTGGCCCTCGCTCTTCAAAAGGTCGGGCACCCCTGGTTTAGCCACTGGGCAGAGTGCAAGGGCATTGTTGCCTGTTGAGGATGTGAGATTTGGGATAGTGGTGGTCTTATATGAAATGGTACAATAAAAAATAACTGGCAGTAGGACATTTGGGGATTAATTAGGCTGTCTGATTTCTGGTGAAATTGGTAAATGAATGTCAAATAACCATTTAAATCTAAAAAGAATTACATATAAAGTATCATAATCATCACTAATCACACAGACTCTAATTAGGGCTAGGAAATAAATAAATAAAAAAGTTTTCTGCCATCACTATTCTTTGTTCTATGTAGGTTTTGTTCAGTTACTTGCAGCTACTTATGACTATGTATGGTAAGTGACTACTAAGTAAATAATTGGAAAGTGGTCAGAAAGTGTCTCCAATCCCTTTAAAGCGCACAGAGCACAGAAAATTATAATAAAACATTTTACTGAAGTCCCTTGTAGATTTTTAAAAACCACCTACTAAATACTTTCAATATTTTGAATGGGGTGGCTTCAGTGAGCCCTAGCAATTATAAGCAATTGAGAGCCTTGGGACATTCCAATGAATTCCTGAAAATAAGACACATATTAACACCTAAAAGTGTGCTGCCCTATACATTTGTAATTCAAACTAGTGTAGTGAGGTTGTTACGCTGTAAATGCAGCACTTTCTTATGTATGCCAAACCACTGCTAAGAGGTCCGGATACAACTTTATACCATTAAAAGTCAGGGGGACAATCCCAAAAATATCAAATGTTTTACCATGGTCCAAAACATCAGCATGAGGGCTTGATTGAAGCCTTAATGGCATTTTTTCCAATGTGAATATAAACACAGGTCTTGTCAGTAGCAGGTTAGGCAGCCAAACCATTAAATGTTCAGTTCACTTCTAGTCTATACACAATGTTTTCAATCAAGCTTTTATACAGAGGGCATTTCTGGACCTCTGAAACACGATGGATACTTTTTGGATTGACCATCTGACTTTTATTGTAATAAAAATGGATCTGGACCTCTTAGCAGTGGTGTGGCACTTGATCGTCTAATTTTGTTACATTACACTACAAGCTAAGGAGACCATGGAGATCCTCAGGGGTAGAGAAGCCGCCTGCCAGGGAACCAGATTACTTACATCAATACTTTAAGATAGCAATACCAATAAGATACCCCTATGGGTCCGGCGCTATTTGTTCACTTTCTCCAACAAACTTAAAATTCGGTTCTTGTTGAAGATGATACCATGCTCAATATTTATTCTTACAGTGTTATTTAGTATTAACAATAGAACAGAATTCAGGTGAAACTAATAGCTACAGGTGTAGCTAATATCACAAATGCTCACTATTTGCATTCTTGACATTTCATTTAATTAGTTAATTTATCTAAAATGTCTATGCCTATAAAATGCTATATATATATATATATATATATATATATATATATATATATATATACGTATATATAAGTGTGTATTTTGTTTGATTGATGTCTGATTTAAGCTGTTTTCAATAATTTCAGTCTTCAATAATTCAAATTAGTCATATATTTATGAGTGCATGTTAATAAATAGTTTTAGATAACACAACATTTATTTAATCTCTTTCATAATATTATTATCAAATATATTTTGTTTCAAATTGGAAGTATGTGCTGATTATATTGTAACTCTAAGTGCATGTTGGGCGTTCACACACACATATGAAGCAACTCCAATCTTTGCTCATGGGAACCTTGGTGTCAGTGTAAAACGTTGCCAATCTATCAATTATTATCATAGGGAAAGGAAACGTTTGAAAGCAGTTTTTCTGAAATTTTCACTAACATTTTTGCCCCCCACTGACCCGGAAGAAGAGGCCCGGCTGGCCAAAAGAAAATGTTTCTGTATAGCAGAGCTAGGTAGAAGTAGTGGAAGGGTGGGTTTGATCAGCTCAATGGACAGGGCAAACAGGGTAGGTAAACTTTCATAAGATTGTGTTTAAACATTTTCTTAACATGTAAAGCCGTAATACTCACTTACCCATTTAATAAAAATCTTTAAATGTGATTTTACAGCTGGTAAAGTACCCAAATACCAAATACCCACATTTCCTGTTGAACAGAATTGAACCTCTTTTGAAAGATAAAACGGTTACTATATAATATATATATATAGCTGCTATATATATATATACACGTATATATAAGTGTGTATTTTGCTTGATTGATGTCTGATTTAAGCTGTTTTCAATAATTCCAGTCTTCAATAATTCAAATTAGTCATATATTTATGAGTGCATGTTAATAAATAGTTTTAGATAACACAACATTTATTTAATCTCTTTCATAATATTATCAAAAACGTTGTATACCACCTTAGTTATTGTTATACTTCCTAGTCTTGTTTTATATATTAGGTAGTTTAGTATGACCTGTGTTCTCCTTTATGTTTTATTGCCTTGAATTTTTTACAGACAATTTACAAGAAGAAGTTTACCACAAAGAGTCCACACCATAAGTTGTAGAAAGTTCACATATTGACCTTTTAATTGAATTGCTCCCAGGACCTCATTACAAAAGGAGTTCCACACCTCACTGAATAGCCATTGGGAAACACACAGTTGTGGGCAACCACATTCCATTCTAGTGTCTTTGATTTCTGGGTGGCCACGTTACAATAATCAAAAATGCATGCTTCTTGGTTCACTAAAGAAAGATTCAGGGACTTCTCATCAGTATGACTAAATACCACCGGTGGGTTGGAAAATACAACTAAATTTTATTTACCAATCTGCACTTAAGTCCTTCTCATCTTAAGCAACCTTACTATTCAGTAGGTTAATTCTGGAGGTAGATACTTCTAAGTCTCCTCTGCGGCAGATAATAGGAGCAAGGTACATCATGGCATGTAGTCCAAGCAGATTAAATTAAAGGTTTTATCAAAATTTTACAACAGGTCAGCTCTTCTTTCTGCCTATTTCTTTTCAATATTGAATGAAGGGCTGACCAGCAAGGTTAAACTTCCCTGATTAATAAGGCATTGGGGAGCTTTGTCTCATTAGGGCACTCGGAAGTGTGCATTTACTGCAATTTGCAACACTTAATAGAGAAAGGCCAGTGTAGGTCACACTCAATTTCTACTTGGCAGACGTCGGTAAAAAAAAGGATGCCATCCATTTGCACATATTTGAATAATTCCACTGGCCTCCTTTTCTTTGCAAGTCGGGCTCTACAGCATAATTCTTGTGCAGCATCTCACAATGACGATCAGCTGCCAAAAGTCACTTCCTACCCTGGTTGTAATGGAGATGACACATTCTATGAATCCAGGTGTTCAAAATAAAGCCCCCTCCCCCTTCCTTTCGCTATAGGGAATAGGAGCTGCCTCTCATGAGCTCTTAACTTATCATAAATGTATCAAGATTGCTGTGAGCCATGAAACAGCTGTAGACAATTAATCTTTCCACAATTCTTTCGGCATAAGAATTGCTTTCCCGCAAAGCAACATCTGCCACACGGAGGTGATTATTCATGGGCAGTGAACGCCACCAGTCTTATGCATAGAGCCATCAGTGGCAATGAAGCACAATTTATAGTTTTCCCTGGTTCAGTAAAAATAACATTTCGGCTGCATTAAAACATCATCCATCAGCATTGTCCCAAAGCTCCTATCCCATCTCATCCGAAGAAATTAAAAAGTATTCATTTTAATGCTAACTTGTGAAGCTTGCAATGACATTCCCTTATTCTTCTGCCAGTGCAGACAGAGGGAGGGTGAAGAGGGTGGAAGATATAAGGGGAAGGTTGTGCAGAGCAGACAAGCTGAGGATTAAATGTGCTGCTAAGATAGTAATGATATCCCAATTATAGTGCTGCTGCTTCTTATTTATTCATAAGGCTGAATACTTAATCACAAAATCCTTGAATCAAATTGAACAACTAAATGGAGAAAGTTATTTCACAGATACAACACACTGTGGTTCCCGTGATTCAAATGTTCTGGAGAATAGAAATAGAGGAAATAGATATTGTATCAAATCTTCCAGTAGTGGAAATGTGTGTTTTATATGCACTGTGCTCTATTGATAATTTTGTAGGGTCAGATAATTTATAAACTACATTGCAAACAATATCCAAACTCCCTTTGCCCAGGTACATGTTGAGCACATGCTTAAAGGAATTTTAAAATACCTAAAAATTTTAAGTAAAACAATAGCTTCCCACATAAAAATGAGTATATAAGTGCATCTACACTTACAGTTTTTGTTTAGTACCCCTGCAAATTTACATAAACACCCTTTTCAATCTGCTAGTGAAGTCCACCTATTGCAGATTTCTGTGATGGTATGGCAACAATGCTGCACTGCTATTGCACCCTGAGTAGAGTTGCCACTTTCATGTAGGATACACCTGCACTACAATGGTATGAGATGTTGCATGGGATCTGGCTATCAATATTGTCACTGATGTTTCACAGGCCTGCAGAACCTAGCCACATCTAATCCTGCCCACTTCTTTCTGGATTGACAGCAGTGGCTCTGTTGCTAAAACACTCCCGCTGGGAGGGGTATATTTGAGATAAAAATCGAAAGAGGATTTGACTCAGTCAGGGATGTTAAAGGATTTTTTTTTAGTTTATGAGGCTTGTGCATCACATAGTAACTGCATTTGGCACTTGTTTAGACTGACCTACAGGAGTCTTTAGGTCTTTAACCTATTGCCAACCATGTAATGCTTATGTGCAGCAGCAAAGTGGGTGGACCTTAACGTCCAAACACCACCCACATGCATGTAGGCAGGTAGAGGTCCCCTTTTTGGGTACTCTGCCTACTGGTGGAGTTGGTCACGTGGGTTCCCCTACTTAAGTTGGGTGAAGCTAGAGTTCATTTGATTAGAGTCAGGGCAGTGAAATATTGTCAGGGCTGGGCTCTTAGCAGCTCTCTTCTCTCTGCTCAGGCTGCTCAGCTGTCAGATAATTGTCAGCACTCATTGATTCCTCAGTGGCTCACCTGGTTATCATTATATGCTCGTCTGCCCTGCCTACAGCCAGCCCCTTCTGGCTATTTTAACTGCCTTGTTTATTCCTTTCCTGCCTTTGCCTGGTCAACATATCTTGTGGCAAAGTTTTACACAGGAACACAGCAGAGAAACACAAGATATGTTGACCAGGCAAAGGCAGGAAAGGAATGAACACGGCAGTTAAAATAGCCAGACTGTTGTCCCTTCTGGTTTCTGATCCTGTTCTTCTGCCTCCGACTACACTGATCTATGGTTTCCTGATAACTGGCTTGTCTGGCTACCCACTTTGGTTTCCAATCCCTGGCTTATGTTTTGACTATGTTTACTGATCTGTACCATTTTTACCATTACATTAAAAGGTGTCATTTTTACTGCATTTCTGTCTTAGTCTGATTCAAGGTTCCTGACACTTGTATAGAGAATGGTGGTTTGTTTTCCCTTTGCTCTCCCCTTCAGGGGAGGGGTGATCAGCATTATTATGAGATTTGAAAGAGAAAGAGAAAGAGTTACTTCTCCATTCCTGTAGCCACAAGGTACCTGCATGCTGATGCAGGTGTTAAATCATTGTGTAGCACCCTCCTAGATAGGTTCTAGATAGGTGCTAGGATTAGGGAAATTCAGTTCTGTTCACTGTATCCAGTGGAGCTGCATTTCATTGTTAGGCAAATTTAGTTTTGGCTCACTGTATCCAGTGGAGCTGCATTTCATTCCTAGGAAAATATTGTTTTGGCTCACTGTAATCAGTGCAGCTTCATTGATTCTTCTGACCTGTTCTATGTTTCAGTGGCTTTAGGATTGACTGATTCCCCCCCAACTAGTCCAGAAATGCTCTGAAAGTTAGTAGGCAGGAAGAGTCTAATCAGCAGCTGAATATTCTTACACCGCTGGCAAATCCCTGGGGAGATGTGCCGAGAAGGTGACTGGGAGTCTGTATAAATACTCTGAGATTGAGATCACAGCCTAGGGGGTCTTCGATCCCCTAAGCTATTTTGCCATGTGCCTGAAGGGTGTTGAGGCCTTAGTGTGACTATATTGAGGCCTATGCTGCTGAGAGTTGTTGAAAGCTGACTGAGGGGCTGTCGTCTGAGTATCTAGTCTGGGATCACAGTGTGAAAGTATTTTGAGGATATTGGAAGGAGGCAACCCATTTTTCCAAACTGTCCAGAGAGAGGAATATAAATCTCCTTGAATTGCTACTACAAAGCCCAGTCCACGCTTAACCTCTGAAAGGACTTGGCTCATAGTTCTACAAGAGAAAGTTCAGTGTCCTCAAATCGTTACTAAGGGTTACTGGACTATCCTACCATTACCCATTACCTATCCAAGTTCCTAATAAAGCATCAGAAAAAGCATACTCCTAGACTGGCTAATGATCCTAAAGAGTGATTGGAATTGTGTGTTGTGCTACAAGAAAATTACTGGGTAAAGGATCCAGGCAAACTACTTGGTGGCCCCTAAGGGGGAACACTACAATTTAAAACCATGATTTGGAAGTTATTGATTCCACTATCTGGACTGTTCTGTTTTGGTGCTTTATGCAAGTAAATATGTTTTATTACAACTAAGAGCCTCTGTGTGATACCTAATGGAGTAAAGTGTTCAGTACAGCCAATACCTGGTAGTGGAGTGAGTTATGTGTTTTACTGGTGGAAGCTTGGTTGGCGCTGGAGTGGTTGGTGATGGAGGAAAAGGAATCCCAGCCTGACTGTGAGAGTGATCCCTCTGTAGCATGCGTCAGGTGGCCCAGGCTACCATGTCTCATGGGCACCAAGTAGTCAGCTGGATATCTGGAGTTTCTGTCTGAACCACATGTGAAACATAGGCCTGTGTGTGATTACTCCAGGCAGGAAATAGTTGACTATAAGTTGATCAAGAGGATGAGAAGAAGAGGTTTAGGATCGACAGCTGCACATTACAATATCTGGTTTTGGCTTGACAACCTGTGATGCCCTGAAATATATATATGGGATGGAGACCCAGCTGCATATGTTAGCCACATCTAAACAACCTGTGATCCCCTGGACCCTGTATACATACATCCATGGGGCTCTGAGGAAACTGTGCTCATAGCACTGTCCCAGCACAGTGACTGAGCTACCAGTCCCTGTTTCTAGGATGAGTCTCTGATCATGTGACCTCTGTTACAGGCAACCACATCGACCATGTGATTGTGAAGTTCATCCATCGTTCTGACATTAAAACCGACTTAAAGGCCCACAGGGAAAATGTAATTAATAATTTGATGTGTTTCATCTCATTTAAAAGCATGAGTTAAAGAGAGTGATTGGTATGTTTGGTGAGTAAATTACTAGGTAAGTCTCAGAGAATTTACTTTATGACATAATTTTTAAACATAGATCCCTGATGTAAGACCCCCAGTAACATTACAGTAGTCAATATGCATGTCATTGACATTTTGAAACCGTTCTGATGCTTTTGCGCCCCATATACAAAAAGTTGGAGTGCCGCTCAAAGCGCTGCAAAATTTCCACATGCTATCCAAAGTACAGATCAGGTGCCAACATTCAAACAAGCTCATTCAGGCTACCTGAAACAGATCAGAAGACAGAAGGTGTAAACATTGCACACCAGAACCCAGCCACTATAAAGATAGGTAAAGATACAGCTTCAGCCTGAACCCCTCCTGGCTATGCTCCTCTGTGTCAGTCAGCTGGGATGACTAGATACATGTAGCTACCCACAGAAAACTGTGATGAAACAACCAATATATCTTTTATGTGAGATTTATTGAGAGACCTAACAACTGACTATATACAAAATATCAGGGCTGTGCGGTGAGGTCAGTGGCTGGTGAGGCACTGGTTAGTATCAGAGCCAGATACACAAAGTTTACATACACCACGATCGTTAGAGCAATAATTCTAGCACTAGACCTTCTCTTCAACTCTAAACATGTAACCTGTAAACATTTTTACAGCTTCGCCTATGGAGATTTTTAAGTACTGAAGTTTGGTGCCATTCCACAAGTGTGCACAATTTTACAGCGTGACATGTTAGGTATCTATTTACTCGGGGGAGAGGAGACATATTGTGTGTTCCTAGTAAGTAGAAACAGCGATATGTCTCCTCCCCCAGTCAGTCCTATCCCCATACAGTTAGAAACAGTAACTAGGGAACACATTTAATCCCTTGATCGCCCCCTAGTGTTAACCCCTTCCCTACCAGTGACATTTACACAGTAATCAGTGCATTTTTATAGCACTGATCGCTGTATAAATGCCAATGGTCCCAAAAATGTGTCAGAAGTGTCCTATCTGTCCAACGCAATGTCGCAGTACCGCTAAAAATCGCAGATCACCGCCATTACTAGTAAAAAAAAAAATCATAAAAATGCCATAAATCTTTCCCATAGTTTGTAGATGCTATAACTTTTGCACAAACCAATCAGTATACACTTGTTGTGATTTCTTTTTACAAAAAATATGTAGAAGAATATATATTTGCCTAAAATTTGATAAAGAAATTTGTTTTTTAAAAACATTTTTGTGGATATTTATTATAACAAAAAGTAAAAAAATATTGTTTTTTTTTTTTTTTTTTCAAAATTGTTGCTCTTTTTTGTTTAAAAAAAAAAAAAACCGCAGAGGTGATCAAATACCACCAAAAGAAAGCTCTATTTGTGGGAAAAAAAGGACGCAAATATCTATTGGGTACAGCATTGCATGACTGCGCAATTGTCAGTTAAATAGACACAGAGCCAAATTGTAAAAAGTGCTCTGGTCAGGAAGGGGGTAAAATCTTCCAGGGCTGAAGCGGTTAAGGTCATTTACTGCATTTTCAAAAACTGTACTCAAGCAGGTGGCTTAACGGACAAATTACTGAAGTTTGAAGTTATAACTTCAAATCAGTATTTTCACAGTAAATAGATAAATAACAAATTATTATGTTATAACATATAGCATATAAATATATGATTTAGCATTTGTCTTTTAGTGTCCTATGACATGCCTCCACTGCAGCATTTTTATTGGACAGCTTTGGCCAATGGTACTTTACCATTGGTCCAAGACTCCAAGCTGTCTATTGAGCTCAGTGCCTCTGACAAGAAGTAATAGGCACTGTGAGCTCATACTCTCAGTCTGCTGCAAACAGAGTGTGCCAGCTTGTATTTAAACTGGAAAACAAACAGACCTGCGCTCGAACAATCCTGTTGTCAAACAGGAAGCGATGTGGGGAAAATAAATAAAATCAACAGCTTACAGTTTCTGTTCAGTTGACTGTAAGCTGATGATTTTATTTATTTTCCCCACACCTCTTCCTGTTTGACAACAGGATTATTTTTTCCATATGCATTACTGAATAAACTAGATCCATTTATGTTTCATTGCCTGCTGTGAGCCTGTGATTACTCATCAACCCATCGAGCGCTGGTCTGTTTGTTTTCTTGTATTTTGCCTATACATACCCTCCGGCGATGGTTGCCATCCAGTTGCACTGAATTTAGACCCCATGCCAATAACTATGCTCTTTCCCCCGTATTCCCTTATGGCCTTATTTTAGTGCTGGTGTCACTTGTTGTATTTAAACTGGTCGCTCTGTATGTAGCTTCTGACAGGCTGCACAAGGAGCCCCATATCTCCAGAACCCTATGTCAAAGATGCCCCAAATTTTAACCAGTGGTGGGGTAGGACTTTAGCTACTTTAGCTACCCCCGAATTTGGGGTCTCTGTGACCCCAGGTCGCTGAGCTATGACCCTCAAAGCTCGATCCTTTTCTTTTTTTGTTATTTTGTTATTTTTTTATTCTTTATGTTCATGGCAGGTGCAAGATAGCCCAGGAGCAGGATAACAGGGACAAGTATCTGGCAGCAAGGATGGCTATCAAAACAGTGACACAAGGTGTGTTAATAGGAGCAGCCTAATATAGCCACCTGGCAGCTGAAAACAGGTGGAGCTGATCACTGAAGCCTGCTGGCTTTTGGGAGATAGCTGCTGGTGGACACTGGAACTGCAGCAATCCACCCAGAGCGCCACGGTGCCACCAGCAGGCGAACTCAGGCCTAATACTCTGACATGTTTCACCCCACCTACAGGGTTTAGGAACAGAGAAGAGAAGGTAACCAAGATAGTAGGCTTTTATCAGCTGCATGACAAAAAGGGACACACAGACAAATAGAAATAGCTGTGCTAGAGCCAAAACAAGGCATGGTATGAATGTTAAGGGGGAAGAGCTACCCAACAAAACATAAGCACTGCAATAAAAACTAGAAATAAAACAAAATATAATAAATGGACAATAACGTGCTAAAATACTGAGTATATGCATTGCCAGCCCAGCTAAAAATTATAAAAATCGAATAAGTTTTTTTGAAACATAACAAATAGGTCATGTCAACCCTGAAAGCCTGAACCCATAAAAAAGCTTTATTGTTACACCAGTAATTGCTAAAATCATTATAGAAAATTGTATAGAATAATAAATAATACAAGCACACAACTCCAGTTTACAGCCCTTTAGAGTCCAGATTATTAAAAATGTCAATAGACCCATTAGAGGTGGGGATCACTTCTATATTTTATGTAAGAAGAGGCATTTTGGATTTTCCAATTGGATACTCCCCTTCCCAAGGGTCCTAATCATGAGTGGGACATCATTCATTATTAAGATTGATGTCCCAACTTTTCCCTTTCTCTTCCTTTTCCATTCAACCCCCTTTCTTACCCTTTTCCTTACTCCCGCCACTGGGCCCCCCTTCCCCCCCCCCTTAGCTTGTAGGGGACCTTGTTGTTGGAGAGTTCCCCTCAATACCTGCCTGTTCGATGTCAACAGGACAGAAAATCAGAGGAAATCTTTCTAAAGGAGCTCCGCATAGCAGTAAAAAGCGAACCAAAAACATGACACTATCCAAAAACAAGTAAAAAAGACATACAGTACATAGACATGCACAAAAATGTAACATTCTTGGTTAAGTGAAGCTTAAAGTTGGTTTAGTATTCACTGTTTTGCCTTCCAGGATTCAGGTACTATGTACTAAAGCTTTCTGGAAAAAATGTGAACACTACTAAATGCATAGTAGAGTCAATTTCACTGTTACATGTTGTTACCGTGGTATTAAACCCAAAAGCAAACATGTATTATATTGGAGCTTACACTTTCTTAGATGTGATAGCTGCATTAATTTTTTTTTCTTTCTTTTATTTTCATCTGGTGATCCAGCCATTATGTCAGTTTTTTTTTCAAAAGAACAAGCTCTCATCCAAATGTATAAGTGTACAGGAATGAGTAGGCATGTGCAATTCGTTTTTTTTTTGTTTTTCGTTTTTTTTTCGTTTTTTTCGTTCGTTCGTTTTCGTACGAATGAACAAATCGAACGAATCCGAATAACGAATCGTTCGAATCCTACGAATCCGATTAACGAATCGTTCGAATCGAACGAAAATCCGAAAAAAACTAATTAGAAACAACGACTGTACGAATGAAAAAAATCCGAAAAACGAAAACAGGAACAACAAAAATGAACGAAAAAATTCGTACATTCGTAACTTTTTTTCGATTCGTAACTTTCTTTTCGATACGTAACTTTTTTTTTTGTTGAATTGGTAATTTTCCGTGTCCCTTACAATAGTGCTGCTTAACGTGCTTCGAATAGATTGAACGAAAAAATGTGTACATTCGTAACTTTTTTTTTCGATTCGTAATTTTTTTTTCGATTCGTAACTTTTTTTTTTCGATTCGTAAATTATTAAAATGTAATAATAGCAAACACATTACATAAAATTATGAATTATGCTCCGATTACAAATCTACGAATGTTACGAATGTACGAATAAATACGAATGCGTCCGAATTTCAAATAAACGAAAAAACAAATCAACGAAAAAATAACTCTTACGAATGTACGAATCGTTACGAATACGAACACCGACGACTTACGAATGTACGAATCGTTACGAATACGAACACCGACGACTTACGAATGTACGAATCGTTACGAATCAACGGAAACGAAAATAAACAAATTTTTTTCAGAAACGAAAAAAAAAAACGAAACGGAAATAAACAAATTTTTTTGTTGTGCACATGTCTAGGAATGAGACTGATTACAAACTGGGAGCTGGAGTTTGACTTCAATTTGTTAGAGTATTTAAATCTTCTAGTACATCTAATGCCGCGTACACATGACCGGACTTTCTGGCAGACTAGGTCCGAAGGGATTAGTCAGTCAGACAATCCGATCTTGTGTGGGCAAATCCGAAAGTTTTTCGGGAAAAGAATCAGACGGACCTAGAAATAGAACATGTTTCAAATCTATCCGACGGACTCAATTGCGACGGACTAAAATCAGGAAAAAACTTTGTCTGTGTGCTGGTCCGACGGACCGAATGCGACGCAGGGGAAGCTATTGGCAACTGGCTATTCAACTTCCTTGTTTAGTCCCATTTACGTCATCACGGTCAAAATGAACAGACTTACGAACAGACTCAGTCCGTTCGTTGGTGGCCAAGTCCGCTCGTTCGGAAAGTCCGTCGGAACTCCACGAAAAGTCAGTCGGGAAGACCGCCGGACCTAGTCTGCCGGAAAGTCAGGTCGTGTGTACGCGGCATAACACTCCACTTCACCAGACAAACAATTCTGCTGTCCAAAGGAGCCCCATGTGCCCATTCATCCACAGTGATGGCACTCTAATATAAGAGGTGTTGTACTGGTCATTTTACCAGGTGAAAACAGAGGGAAAAAAGCCAAACCAAAAAAACGAATGCAGCCAGCACATCTAATGATTGGTAAGCTGCAATATAATACATTTTTGGCTTTAGGTTTAATACCGCTTAAGCCCCATACACACGCTCGGACAATCCGCGGACCAGGTCGGTCGGATTTTGTCCGACGTACTTTGTCCGATGTTGGTGTTGCGTACACACGGTCGGACTACGTTGTCAGAATATCCGGTCCGGAAGAACGTCGTGACGTAAGTCGTCGTCCACGAGATTACAAAAGGGAAGTTCAGCACCACGTCAGGCACCCGTTGGGCTCCTTCTGCTGATCCCGTGTTTATCGAGAGTTAGTGGAAGTTTGGTGACTTAAGATTCGCGCTTCTCAGTTTTCTGACTCAGATCGTTACTGCTCTTCAGTTTGTGCTTGTCGTGCGTATCTGTTTATTAGTGCGTGTAGTCAGTTCGCATTTGTTGGTCATTGCGGCCTATATCTTGATATAGGACGCTTTGATTTGCACTGCTTATTGTCTGCTCGTTGCTGGTATTCAGTTCGTTCTTTCAGGCCTTGCTGTTTATCGGTGCTTTCTGTTTGTCCGTTCTGACCAGCCGACCTTTTGTGACCTTGTGAGCGATGTTTCCCGTGCGTACTCGTCGCCGAGTTCGTGCTGTACGCGGAATTGGTGTCGGGCTTTTAGCTTTGACCCAAGACCCGTCCATGAACAGAGTGACGAGGAGTATGTGGACCAAGAATTGGTTGCTTCAGCGTGACCAGTTCTCGCACATGCCTTTGCTTCGTGAGATCCGGGAGAATAATCCTGATGATTTCAGGAACTTTCTCAGGATGACGGACACGGATTTTCACCGTCTTTTGGCTTTGCTGATCCCCTTTATCAGCCGGCAGGATACCTGCATGAGACAAGCCATTACTCCGGAGCAGAGGCTTGTTGCCACGTTGAGGTACTTGGCGACAGGGAGAAGTCTTCAGGATTTGAAGTTCTCTTCAGGTATCTCTCCCCAGGCCCTGGGAATCATTATTCCAGAGACCTGTTCTGCCATCATTCAGGTCCTGCAGGAGGACTATATTAAGGTAACATTTCTACTTGACTATTCCCTTCTATGTATGCTCTGTTTGCTAATGTCTTCTATTTTTGACCTCCTTCCCTAATTACCATGATTGCAATATGTTCTAATATGCTGTGCCCCTTTTCTCCTTCATGCATTTTTCCCTTCACTTACCTCCCCAGCATGCTCTTCTGCCCCAATAGACA
Organism: Lithobates sylvaticus; assembly: GCA_028564925.1. Lineage (NCBI taxonomy): Eukaryota > Metazoa > Chordata > Amphibia > Anura > Ranidae > Lithobates > Lithobates sylvaticus. The sequence goes on from CM053026.1 coordinate 504,058,903, forward strand.
CCTATGGCCTAGTCACTTAATCAATGTCTTTTGTCTGCTGCATAGTATTGTTTGTCCCCAAACACCACCTAAAATATGCACAAATGTTTGCTGTGTGGTTTACTTCATGTCGAGCCCCTTTAGAAATTTTTTTTTTTTTGTTGGGGGGGGGGTGGCAAACTCATTAGGAACCCCCTCCCCCAACTGCTCTGTCAGATGGTACCAATCCTTTATCTGCTGGCTTTCCCAAGGTCCATACACACTATATACCTACCTCTTTATAGTGGGCATCTTTAGGGATGAATTCAGCAAAGCATGTAGTGCAAGGGGCTGCCTCCATACATTCCATTTCCTAATTTTTTGTCTTCTTTCCCTCCTATTAGCTTTCTTGGTAATTTAAGAATGTCACAATGTGCCTGCCTTTTTTTGGGGTGGGGGGGGTTGAAATGTTATTTTATCTTTCCTGGGGGCTGCCAATAGTGTTAAGTGAGGGTCTGGCCAAACTAGCACACATTATTGAGCCATTTGGCAATCAATTAAGTGCAGAGGGTTACCTGTAACCCCCCCCCCCCCCCCAAAACCCTAGTTAGTGCCAATGGCCCATCAGAAGTGGGGGGATTGATGGGGGGTGAGTCATCTGTGAAGGGGAGCCTCTACTTTCCTGTGCAAATACTTTCCAGCCTCCAATTTTATACAATGCTCTTGTTCCAAGATGTTGATTGTCTAATCTGCTTGCAATGTTTAAGTGCAAAGTGACTAATTATTTTTTCTTGTTTCACTCCACAGTTCCCTTCCACGCCACAGGAATGGCAGACTGTGGCCTCCCACTTTGCCAGCCGTTTGGACTTTCCTAACTGCGGAGGGGCAATTGATGGGAAACACGTCCGCATCGTCCCACCGCCCAACACGGGGTCCTACTATTATAATTATAAAGGGTTTAATAGTGTAGTGATGTTGGCGGTGGTGTCGGCAACATACGAGTTTATGTATGTGGACGTGGGGATGAACGGCCGGATATCGGATGGTGGGGCCATTACGCACACGGAGTTCTACTGGCGTCTCCAAAGTGGCAGTCTGTGCTTGCCACCTCCAGAGGAGAATGCCGAAGGACTCCCCTTCGTCTTTGTCGCAGATGAAGCGTTTGCGTTGACTCCCCATGTGATGAGGCCGTTCCCGATGAGGACCCTCACCCCAGACCAGAGGGTCTTCAACTACAGGCTGTCCAGAGCCAGAAGAGTGGTGGAGAACACTTTTGGCATCCTGGCCAGCCGCTTCCGACTGTTCCTGACGGCATTTAACTTGGCGGAATACAAACTGAACCACATAGTTCTTGCCTGTTGCATATTGCACAACTTCCTCAAAAGACATAACAGGAACTATGTGGTGCCCGTTGGCCCAGATGTGGAGGGCCCTCCAAATGCAGACCTCACAGCCCTTCAAGTGGCACGTCCAGGCTTGCCCCCTCTAAATGCCCGCGCGGTCCGCGACCAATATATGCAGTACTTTGTGGGTAGGGGGGCCATTGCTCTGCCTGACGATGTGTGAGAGGCATTTTTTAATAAATCTGATATTTTAACCAACCTCTGATTTCTTGTCATTTCAGTCTTCTTTTTAGCTTATTTTACTTTGACATTTTTTCCCTTTGCCTTCGACAGTGGGAATGCACTTTCTGGGCAAAAGGAGGTAACAGTCTCTTCTTCCCAAAAAGATTATTCTCATGTTGTGTGTTTGATACCTAATCTTTGGTCTAGAGAAGGTTTGTCCTGCATAACTGACACCCAAAATACTCCTTTTCATCACCAGGTCTGACATGTGTGTATTCAGAAAAATGCTGTGCTCCGTGTTTTCGTACAAAGCACTGTGGGTGTCATTTACATAAGTCAAATCCGCTATGCTCTACAAGTGCATTGAAAATGTTCCCTGGGAAAGGAATTTGCAGTGCCAAGTGGATTTGCCTTTAGTAAATAACACCCATTGCCCCCCATATCCTTTACATTTTACATACATAATGCATTGTGTTTTTTAAATAAGGAAGCCACACATTTAGAAAAATAAAAAAGTTTACTTGGAAAACATTCACAAGTGCGTTTACAATCTTCATGCCAAAACTGACAACATCTTGGTTATTTACAACATTGTTTACAAAGATTACGCAATTGTTAAAACCAGGCATGGAGCTAACCAGAACCTATGAACTAGGAAAGTTCAACTTTGTAAAGTGAAGACAAGATGTGCCTTCATCACATGGGGGGGTCACCCCCGAAAAGTGGAAATTTGGAACATGCACACAATTTGGGTCTGAAAATGGTCATTAGATGGTAAAACACATGCCTAGAAGCTTCAAAAGTGCAATTTTCCATCATGGGGATGAATGGACGTTTTTTGGGGGTGCAACCCCTTCACCACAACCACTTTCGTAGTTCGTAAAGTGTTTGCACCCCCAAAAAAACTTTGGCATTCATCCACCATGATGGGAGCTAGCACATGTGGACACAATGTGTGCATGTTCCAAATTTCACACAGTTTTTAAGTTGCAAATGTGTTCAGAAGCTGGCACAAATGTGTGTTAATTACTTGGTGCGTTTTCATATTTTTCCTAAAACATCAATGATGTTCTTCAATTTTTGTTGAACATCATTGATGTTTTGCTTTATGTAATCTAGATCTCGATTGCAGACCATTATCTCTCCGATGAGTACGTGGGCACTCTCTGTGGTAAAGTGCGATTTTTCTTCCACAACATCCACGTCACCTAAAAACCACAAACAAACAAAAATGGGGTGTTGGAAATGAGGCAGCCATACATGGATTAGCTTACCAGTAGCTGTGTTCTCCAACACTCACCTGTTGTGGTGACAATTTCTCCAAGTTCGATGATCTCTCCTTCCTCCTCCTCCTCCTCTGCTTCTGCTCTTTCCCCTTTTTTGGGAGGTGTTGGTTTGGGGGTTTCCTCAGACGGCCCAAGTTTTCTCTCCCCTATGAGAATGTACAAAAGGAAGATTTAGCAACACAATCTATTGAGGGCAGAAATAGGAAATGACAAACATTGCTTGAAAGTGACGGACACTATTTTAGTTTGGCCAGTTACAAATGTCAACTACATGAATGTAGTCACTTTGTAAAGGTGCTAAACTGACTAGCTTTTTGGTAGAAGTTTGTGTGATGGAGACCCCCCTCTAGTATCCACTGGAGCACATGTGTGGAAAAGCCTACTAAAAAGGGGGTTTGGGTGTCCCAGCACTAGTGCTCTCGAGTCCAGATGGGTAAACAGCTACTGGGTGACCTCTCCTTTACATTGAATAAATTGGCTTTACATTCTGGATGACATTTCTAGGGAGAACAAACTTCCTTTCCCCCAAAAAAAACACCAAACATCGTATTATAAGTGGCCGAACGGTCGAGGTTGTGTACGATCGAATGGACACGCACACGACCATGACAGTGGCAGAAAGATCGAGGCTGAGGACGATCGAATGCACAGACGAACATGAAAGTGGCCATTTTGGAATGTACAACTTTGTAAAAATCAAACCACATGGAGCAGTATGCAAGCAAGAAATCAAACACAAAACACAACTACTTACTTTTTTGAAGAATTCGCTTGATCTTTCTGTACTGATCGGCCTCCCTCAGTTTCAGGTCTGACCAGCGTTTCCTCAGTTGCTCCTTGGATCGTTGTACCCCAAAATGATTGTACAGCCTCCTCACAACTTTAGACATGATCTTGGCCTTGCGGACATTGGGGTTGAGGTAAGGCCCATACTTCCCATCATAGTCGCTCCTCTTCAATATGTCCACCATCTCCAACATTTCTCCAAATGACATATTGGAGGCCTTGAATTTCAGGCTCCGGGATCGGGACGTTTGTGCCTCCGGACTTTCCTCGTCCACCTCCTCGTTGGGGGGATATTTGGGGCGCACCTGCTGTGTCCCCGCCATGTGCTCTCCCCACTGCGCCGTAAAGAGAAGGGGTGGGGAATAGACGAGAAAGATCGTCAGGGGCGGGCGGAGTTTGACGCATGCGCACTGTATATAAAACGTCACACGCCTGTGTCGTAGCCACGATCTGGGAGACGAGGGGAGAGAAAGCTCACGCACGAGACGATCGCTACAAACGAAGGTACAATTTGACGTTGGTACATAACTAGCCTAGACTGATTAGAACTTGAGGCTTCTTTATGGAGAAGATTAGGAGAGTTTAGGCTGACATTATTTATATTGTTTTGTGTGGCGTTGTGTCTTGCAGAGGTGATGGATGCCTTCTACGACGTGAGTTTTCTACCCCACTTCATTGATAAATACCGGCAATTCCCCCTCTTATGGCAGGCGAAACACAGGGATTATAGCAACAGACCAAAGAGGTACGCAGCCCTTCTGAAACTTGTGGCATTTGTAAAGCCTACCCTGCCCATGGCAACCGTGGCAAACTTAAAAGTTAAGATCACCAACATGAAGACTACCTATTTCCGGGAGCGCAATAAGGTCCTGAAGTCACAAGCATCTGGAGCTGCAGCAGCTGATGTCCATGTCCCCACGCTCTGGTACTATGAGAGGCTCCACTTTCTCAAAGACCAGGCTACTGTCAGGAAGTCACTCTCGACTCTTCCTTGCACGCGTCCTTCCACGCACGCCACCCCGCGTGAGGCTTCCGAGGACCAACCTGGGCCTTCCAGTATGGAAGATGTGCAGGTGCCCAGCTTGTTCCAGGTATAGTAGTTTTGTAACCAGTTTGGGGAATAATGAATGATGTTCAGTTAATTCAGGATCCCCAATTGCTTATTTCCTAACGTGATTGACATATCAACAGACAGTGGTGTGGGAGACATTTTTGGGAAGAATCTAAACTGCAGGGCTGAGAATTGTATGGTTTTGTATTTGAAAACATTTTGCAACAGTCACTAGATGAGAATTGTGTGTGTTTGATGAACAAATAACTGAAACTATGTCCCTTTTTCATACACAGGAAGACCTCAGCCAGGAGGTGGCTGTGGAAGGTGGCAGTCAGGAGGAGGCAGGGGGTAGTGGCAGCCAAGAGGGGGGTAGGCGTAGGAGCCTGACTGTCTCCCAAGTCTCTCCCCTCCGCCTTCCCTACAGAAGGGCGAAAAACATGGGGGAGGTGGGAGAGTCAGCGCTCCAGCTGATCAGAGATGCCTCAGCCTCCCTCTATGCCACACCCACCTACGAGGAGGCCTTTGCCTCCTTGGTTACCAGTAAATTTACGGGTATGGAGGCGGGGCAACGCAGCATGTGTGAGGAGGTCATCCTCAAAATACTAAATGAGGGGATGGCTGGGGAGATGACTCCCCTCACACATGTTTGCGAGAGTGACCTTGCTCCGCCTCCTCCTTCTGCCACCCCACCAGCACCAGCACCACGGCGTGGAAGGAAGCGTACAAGGAAGACAAGAGAGTGATGACCTTGATTCAGTCTGGTCTGAGAGAAGATGGAGCCTCTCGTAGGACCAGAGCCTGGGGACCTAGATGGCATCTGCTGCAGTTCCGGATGTTTTGGACTTCAGGACCAGATTGCGCTCCCTTATTATTTAGATAGGTACTCTTCATGCCCCCAATTGTTTAAGTCTGTAAAATGATGGTTGCCATGGGTGTCCAAGGCTTTGCAAATTCCCCAAGTTTCACCATGGCTGCGTTCCTCTTTGGTTTGTTGCTGAGACCTAAATAAAGGTTTTTTTGATTTGAAATAATCATTGCCTATTGTGTTTTACTTTTCTACAATGACTACAATGTTTTTCTTTGAGTAGGCAAGTACATTTCACTAATCCTAAAGTAGAATTAACAAGGGGCACCAACAACCAACAAACTCCTAGTAAATTTAAGCAAGAAATACAAATGTTAATAATGTGGTTTTGCTAAGTTGAGACATACAAACCCCCTCCAAAAAACAAAAAAATTCTCCTTCAAATATGTATTCCCCAAAAAAAAAAAAAAAAAAAAATCATGGTAAAAAAATAACAAAGATTGTATTACGATCTGAGTAAAAATAAACATGTAGTGTATAAATGCTGCAAAGTAATAAAGAAGTAAGTTTGTGAGAAGTGCGGGTGAATAGGAGCAGCTAAAAGATGTCATTCTTGTTGCATTGTAAAGAAAAAGAGAATGCGCTGCATTAAAGACATTTTAACATTGCAGCGTGACGAATGTGCTGTGTCGATTAGGAAAGGTAGTTTTACCTGACCGAGCGCTTCCGTCACAGAATTTCTTCTGAGCATGCGTAGCACTTTGTCCGTCGGACAAGCGTACACACGCTCGGATTTGGTGTGATCGGACCGTGTTGACGGCAAATCTTTCCAGCAGGAGATAAGACTTTGTCCGTCGGACAAACCGACGAACACTGTCCGATGGTGCATACACACGGTCTGATTTTTCAACAACCTTGTCCGATCGGACAGAATCCACGAAAAAGTCCGACCGTGTGTATGGGGCTTTAGACTTGTCTATTATAAGACATCTTTCCATGCTTCTCCTCTATTGGAGTGATCTTTTTAAAACAAACCATTGTTTTAACTTGGCAGTGACATGTCTGATTTCAAACAAATGATTCACTTGAGATTGACCAATATATTTCTCATGAGACGGATATAAGCACACTGATTAGCAGACAACTGTGCAGTTTATGTGAATAGCCATGATGTGTATTTAATGTGTAATTATAATGCAAAAATATATTGGTATGATCTGAAAAAGTTTACCCATGCTTTACCTTTTTTAAATAATCCATACATTTTATATGTCAATCTACCTAAACCCAGAGGATACCTGTCAGATTTACCTTTATGTTTTTGTAAAAAGATTATTACATGGTCTAAGCTACATAAAAATGCATTTAATCTACAATTCGTGGCCAATTCTCCTGACATATATGGGTTGTGTATTGCAACTAAGCTAGGGATTAAATGTACTGATAAGTGTATAATGATATTGCATTAAAAATGGCTCAGGTTCTTACTTATTCATAAGACTGTGAGTTAACCGATCAATAAGGAAAATATAGTATAGGGCACAAATATTAGGGTTATATCTTATTGTTAAATAGTTAAACCTTTGACAACTTTAACAGATATCAAATATCTTTTCTAAGGAGCATATAATGACTTTCCATTTTATTTGGGATTTATTTTTCTGTAAACAACATCCATTTATATGAATAGCTGTGGTTCAGGGCAAGTATTATTCAAGTGTTTAGTGAGTATACAATGAAAAAATTAATTCTGAAGCTGGCCATAGACAGATCGAAATTCGGCCGGTTCAGCAGGTCCATACAAATTTTGGTCGGTGTGTGGTTGTCCCTGTTGAACAGAAGCTGAATGAAAAAGCTGGAAAACTTTTGTCGATCTGCAGATGCTACCAATCAGCTGCAGCCACTGATCAGTGTATTTTGACAGCGACGAGTCCCGCTGTCAGAATAAAATGTCTAGGAGGGGAACATTCCTCCAGCCACATTGTTTGTGTGGAAGGAGGAATCTGTTAGTTACTTTTCATTCAGCCCGCTGGCAGAACGAAAATGTAGCACTACCATGCAGTTTGTTCACATGTTGGGATATCCTCACCAGTGCCTTTTATTTGCATTTTTTTGCAGTTTTATTTAGACACAGACAGACTCTGTTTTTTCCTCCTCCCCACGTGTACAGTAGAGATAGGTGGGTGCACATAGGGTTAATCCTACTATGTGTTTGGCCAGGCCATGCGCATTGGGGGATATCCCTGGAGACATTTCCTGATCGTCAAATGTAAGTCCATCCTCATGATGACGTATTTCCAGTATGACGCCCTTCTGGTGTGCTCTCCCGGTCAATTTGTGTCCAGAAAAAGCGGCGTACATTCCAGCAGATCCTCCTTTGACCGCAAAGCCCGAGATATCACTCTACAATATCACACATTGCGGGTTAACACCCCTACAATTTAAACAAAATGTTGGGCCCCTTTCTGTAGTTATTATGCGGGGGCGATGGCCACACAAATAAAGGATATACAGTATCTCACAAAAGTGAGTACACCCTTCACATTTTTGTAAATATTTTATCATATCTTTTCATGTGACAACACTGAAGGAATGACACTTTGCTACAATGTAAAGTAGTGAGTGTGCAGTTTGTATAACAGTGTAAATTTGCTGTCCCCTGAAAATAACTCAACACACAGCCATTAATGTATAAACCACTGGCAACAAAAGTGAGTACACCCCTAAGTAAAAATGTCCAAATTGGGCCCAAAGTGTCAATATTTTGTGTGGCCACCATTATTTTCCAGCACTGCCTTAACCCTCTTGGGCATGGAGTTTACCAGAGCGTCACTGGTTTCTACTGGAGTCGTCTTCCACTCCTCCATGATGACATCATGGAGCTGGTGGATGTTAGAGACCTTGCGCTCCTCCACCTTCTGTTTGAGGATGCCCCACAGATGCTCAATAGGGTTTAGGTCTGGAGACATGCTTGGCCAGTCGATCACCTTGACCCTCAGCATTTTTTGCAATGCAGTGGTCATCTTGAGGTGTGTTTGGGGTCATTATCATGTTGGAATACTGCTCTGCAGCCCAGTCTCCGAAGGGAAGGGATCATGCTCTGCTTCAGTATGTCACAGTACATGTTGGCATCCATGGTTCCCTTAATGAACTGTAGCTCCCCAGTGCCAGTAGCACTCATGCAGCCCCAGACCATGACACTCCCACCACCATGCTTGGCTGTAGGCAAGACACACTTGTCTTTTTTACTTCTCACCTGGTTGCCACCACACATGCTTGACACCATCTGAACCAAATAGGTTCATCTTGGTCTCATCAGACCAAAGGACATGGTTCCAATAATCCATGTCCTTAGTCTGCTTGTCTTCAGCAAACTGTATGCAGGCGATCTTGTGCATCATCTTCAGAAGAGGTTTCCATCTGGGACGACAGCCATGCAGACCAATTTAATGCAATGTGCGGGTTTAAGTTTAAAAAAACTATTAGATAAGCACCTGAACGACTACAACATACAGGGCTATACAATGTAATACTGACATCTAATCACACACATAGGTTGGACTTTATGGACTTGTATCTTTTTTCAACCTCACCTACTATGTAACTATGTAACTATGTATGTATGGTCTGATCACTGACAGGTTGACCCCCCACCCCTTCAACCTCTGCAGCAATGCTGACAGCACTCATACATCTATTTTCCAAAGACAACCTCTGGATATGACGCTGAGCACATTCACTAAACTCCTTTGGTCGTCCATGGGGAGGCCTTTTCTGAGTGGAACCTGTCCTGTTAAACCGCTGTATGGTCCTGGCCACCATGCTGCAGCTCAATTTCAGGGTCTTGGCAATCTTCTTATAGCCTATGCCAGCTTTATGTAGAGCAACAATAATTTTTTTCAGATTCTCAGAGAGTTCTTTGCCATGAGATGCCATGTTGAACTTCCAGTGACCAGTTTGAGAGAGTGAGAGCGATAACACCAAATTTAACACACCTATTCCCCATTCACACCTGTGACCTTGTAACATGTATCGAGTCACATGACACCAGGGAGGGAAAATGGCTAATTGGGCCCAATTTGGACATTTTCACTTAGGGGTGTACTCACTTTTGTTGCCAGTGGTTTAAACATTAATGGCTGTGTGTTGAGTTATTTTGAGGGGACAGCAAATTTACACTGTTATACAAGCTGTACACTCACTACTTTACATTGTAGTGAAGTGTCATTTCTTCAGTGTTGTCACATGAAAAAAAAATGTGAGGGGTGTACTCAGTTTTGTGAGATATTGTATAAGGATACCCATTGTGCTGAGGGTGCAGCAAGGTACATTGGAGCTTAACCCAAGTCCACCTAAAGAAAAGCAGAAATAATAAGCCTTAAAGTATAATTAAACCCACAACAGTAAAATCAGTCTGTATATGCACTAAAGCATGCTTGTTATACTCAATGTGGGATCTAAGGGGTTAATCCTCTGCATCGTGTAAAAGGGCTGTTTGATCCTGTATGCCCAGATTCTCCCCTTCCTGTATTGCCCCCAAAACATGTCTGGATAAGACAGAGTAAATGGAGTCAGGCTGCACATGCTCAGTTTGGTGTGTATTGCTAGAGAGTTTTTTTTTTTCCTTGGGGGAGTGCATGTGATCAGCACAGGGCCAATCAACACTGTCCAGACTGAGGGTCAGGGGTCTTGCATCCTGATAGGACAGCCAGTGCAGTATAAAATCTCCTTCTACAAGCTTTAACCAGAAACTGATAGAAGTCACAAGACTGCTATATACTGCTGATGAGAAAAGGTATTTTTAATATATTAAATATATATATTATATATATTAATATTTTTTTATATATTTTTTTTAAAACGATTTTTATTTGCCAAATGCACATACAAAAAAAAGAATAACGGTTCATCATACCCAGTGAACATTATAGAATCTATACATCAGAATACAGCAATAACATAGGGTTTTCAGGTTGAATTACTCATACTCAAGTCTATGCTAGTACAGATGGCATTGTTTTTTCCTCCTGTGACAATCGTGACAATCGTGTCGCATATCTTCTAACAACACAGGATGTGGTAAAGAACTAAGAACAAGAAAAAAAAAAAACATAAACAGAACCATGGAGGGTAATACCTCCAGAGCTGGTGGCCGTTACCTCCCCGCCCCCCCATGTCCGCTCCTCAAGCATCATCATATCATATATAACAATCAACTGAACCTCATTTATAAAGGTTCCGGTTTAGATATCACATGCTGTAGTGTCCGTTGAATTTATCCATCTACCCCATATTTTATTAAATTTTTTCTTGCTCCCTCTTGTCTCGTAAGTCATTCTGTACAATACAATATTTGCATTAACCAAATCTTTCCATGCGGATAGAGTAAGGCTATCTCTCCGTATCCAGTGAAGGACAATAAGTTTCCTGACATAGTAATACATTAATCTTAAGAATTGTCTTGTATTATTATTCATTACCTCGTCTTCTATCACACCTAGAAGGCCTAATAGTGGGCTGCATATGTTTGGAAGATCAAATGTATCTGCAATGAACTGGGACACCTGTGACCATAACGGTCTTACCTTAGAACAATCCCACACCATATGCATAAAGGTGCCATCCGCCACCTGGCACTTATGGCAAATAGGGTCATCTCTTCTGCCCATCCTGTATAGTCTGTGTGGGGTGTAGTACATTTGGTGAAGATATCTCAGCTGTATAAGTTTGTCTCTGGCAGAGATAACTGTGGGCCCATAGGAGGCCAAAACTTCCTCCCACTGATCCCCAGTCAACTCCGGAATCAATGCAGTCCATCTGTCCCTCATTTTTTCCTCTCTTGGCTGTTTCTTTCCCATGAGAACCGCGTAATAGTTAGATATACGCTTGGTGTGATCCGGTTCAGCGAGCATTGCCTCTATTTTCGTGTTTGCTAACATCACTGTCCCATTACCAAACTGAGCATGAACTGCATGCTTCAGTTTGGTATAGTGGAATGCCCACGTCTCGGGGATGCCCAGCTCCCCTTTCAGTTGTGCAAATGTTTTTAGGTCTCCATTGTCAAACAGTTGGTGCACATAGGTAAGGCCAAGTTTGGCCCACTCATGGCCATCTTCCAGGTGAAACAACTCCTTTAGGCAGGGATTAAACCATAGCGGGGCATTTGGCGACAGATGGGATGGTGCGTCCTGTATATGTTTCACACAAGTCTCCAGTACCTGTTTAGCTGACTTAAGTATAGTCATGCCGTTGTCTGTTGGCACTTCCCCCCTGAAGAAAAAATTTAAAAGCGTTTCGTACGAAGTTGCCACAGCCGCCTCCACTGCAGTAGCAGCGTTGTGAAGCTGTGGAAACATCCTCCAGTGGGCTTGTACTAGCTGCGATGCCAAGTAATATAGTCGGAGGTCGGGGATGGCCAGGCCACCCCTCCCGACCGGTAGCTGCAGGATAGTCAGTGCCACTCGAGCGGCCTTGTCCCCCCATAAGAAGGACGTTAGCAAGGAATCGATATATTTGAACGTCTTTTTTGGGATGTAGATTGGGGCATTAGAAAGTATGTAGAGAAATTTCGGGAGATATATCATTTTAAACAGGTTAGCTATGCCTAACAATGTCAGTGGGAGTTCCTTCCATTTCTGTATTCTGTGCCTGAAGGCTCTAATCACCGGCCAAAGATTCAGCTCAGCATAGGAGTCGACAGGCAACTGAATATTTATTCCTAAATATTTAAATTGGGTCGTTACTGCTAGAGGGCACTGAGGGGGTGGTGCTAAGTTTGGTTGTGGATCCCGGGGAAATAGCGTTGATTTGGACCAGTTGATCCGAAACCCGGAAAAATCACAGAATTCCTGGATCAAATGAAATGCATTAGATAATGACAAATCTGGGTCCCCTAGATATAGCAGCATGTCATCTGCATACAATGATACGCGTTCCTCAAGGTCCCCCACCAAAAAACCTTCAACGTCAGTTTGACTCCTAAGTTTAGCTGCAAGGGGTTCTATGGCCAGGGCAAATAGGAGTGGGGACAGGGGGCATCCCTGTCTCGTCCCTCTGCCAATCTTAAAGGCATTTGATATATGTCCACATATGTCCACATATGTTGATACATGCTTGGGGGTCTCTATAGAGTAGCTTCACCCAATGTACAAACCTCGGGCCGAACCCAAATTTCCCAAGTAGGGAGAACAAATAGTTCCATTCGACAGAATCAAAAGCTTTCTTTGTGTCAAGCGACGCTATTACTATTCTTCCTATGCTTAATATTTTTTTTTTATATTTACTAAAATAATTGCATTTCCACATTCTTTGTACTGTGGGAAACCAGATATAGTGAATGCAGGGTCCTGGGTTTAGTAACACTTTAAAGCATACCACTCAAGCGCAGGAGAAGCATTCTTTGGACTATACAGGCAGGTGTTTTCCTGACTTTTATTTGTACTTTGGGGATAGGAGGGGGTGTGGGGAATGTTAGTGAATTAAAGTGATGTGGTTCTGGTATACACTGTTTTTGCACTTTTTTTTTCTTAAATTAAGCAGTTTTGTGCTGTGGTCAAAAGGCAGATACAACTTTGACTTTGTGTCCTTCTCACTCTTGTGTGCGCGCTGGCAATAACTGTGTGAAAAGTTGTGGTTCTAAATTAGAGTGCACACAAATTGAAGACTTTGGGGAGACTCCGTAATTCCCAGCAGGCACAGGGGACACCTACATACCCAGGGTACAGTTAGTGGAGTAAGAACAGAAGGGACATTTTGAAAAAGAATATTACGAGTATGTAAGTCATCCTACTAAAAGTATCTTATTAAACATAGCTTTAATGTCATTTTAAACCCTGTGTAGCAAACTGTTATAAAAGAAAACTGTAAAATAGATTACACTCCTCACTTCAATATGAAAAAACTGCAGTGCACAAATTATGCTAGACTGAGTCTCTTCCCAGGCCTGTAAAGTCAACAGTTATGGTGCTAAAGTTTAATCAATCCCATAAAATCTTACTCAGAAAGTGACCCTGGAGTTATGACTCAAGTACATATCCTACATTAAAAAGCACTTGCAATCCTGCTAGAACAGGGTTATTGAAAGAAAAAAACTAATAGGCTCCTAGGTGAGAGCTAAGGAGAAAATGGGAGGCAGAATAAAGCCAAAGACAGAGCTAAAAAAAATCCAATTTTCTGGAGGTCCCCAAAGGATTTCTACATCTATAGTCCAATGACCAGGTTGAATGAATAGGTCTATAGGAAGATATCAAGCTGACATCCATGAATCTCTTGCAGCAGCCTCTCACTCTATCATAAACATCAAATGACTTTCAGGCAAAAGTCTATTATCACAAGACAATGCCATTATGGCTATTAAGAAATTGCAAAACAAGCGTGCTACTAGTAATGGATTACAGTAAATGTTTAATTAAAAGGACTAATATATCCTAATAAATTTAAATTACTACCATCCAGTAATGTCTCTGTGTCGTGCCAATAACAGTTCATACCTGCGAGGAAGTGCAGGAAAACCCTTTTCTTTATTTTATAATACCTTTAAATCTATCATTATATCATTTACATTTTTCTATTCCTGTTTCTGGTGTTTTACTATATTCTACTGCCATAAAATTAATTAATATTTAAGGTTTTATATCTATTATAGCCTGTATATTATTTTTTTTTGGGTGGGGGGGGCAATATTTTATTGATAGATAGATAGTGTTACACATTTCACACGTTATGGTGACGTTACCGTGTGTGTCCACCTCTGAACACTTATAAGTAAATTCAGCAAAAAAAACATAGGGAGGGGATATCTAGGGCCTAATGAGTCAAAGTCTATCTGTAGTTCAAGCAGCGTGCTCCTTCTCACTGATAGATTGTATAGTTAAAAATAGCTCTAAATATGAAAAGTCAGCAAAATCATTAAACAGAGACAAATGTGCCCTGCCTGAGGTCCGACCACATCTACCTTTGCCTGTGGACACAGATGCTGCTGGCCCCCTCAAAGTGGCATGGGAACGTCTGCCTCTCCTTGTTGGCCTCAAAGACATGATGGGGGGAGGGACTTCTTACCCAAACTTAATAGAAACTGGGAAATGTGTGATTGGATGCAGTTTATTGAATGAAAAGTGGTGTTTGATGTGCTTTAAAATGAGGACTAACGCTGACAGAAATGTAAAATCTATAAAAAAAAAATCTTTTAAAAACACCCAGCAACCAAAAAAGGGGTATACAGCACTGTATGCAGCACTAAATGTTATGTAATGCTGTGTTAAACACTGCACTACACTAACACACTTCACTGACACTAAACTATACTAACACACTACACTATACTGACACACTATGCTCACACTATACTAACACTACACTACACTCAGTGTCACAATAAGTGAACACACTAACTCGTTAGTAGCAAACTGAGCCCTGCTCTATCTCCAATCCAATAACACTGCAAAAGGTTCCTATGGAAAAGGAACTTTTTATAGTGTCGGGTGGGACTATGAGCACTGGGCCGTGATTGGAGGAAGTCATCATCACTTTGTCCAATCAGGGCTCTGACAGTGCTCTGTGCCCTAATTGGCAAAGCCTTGCACCTGACCAGTGGCCGGGTGCAAGGCTTCATCCAATTAGGGCCCTTGAATGCACTGTGCAGCATGCAGTTCATTGCAGGGCTCTCGGCGGGCAAACAGGCAATGTTGGAGCTGAACTTTTGCTCAGCCCGAACCGTTCACCCAACGATATTGCCCATCATGGGAGAGCAAGGCATTGTTACCATCATACAACCTAGGGCTTTCAAATGTTCCTTCCCTTTAGGGTTTAGATAAAGAAGGAGTGTTTCTGGTCATTCATGCAGCGTGAACAGTCTAAAAAAGAATGTACCCATCTTTGCCTCAGTTTGGGGTGCAGTTACCCAAAAGGAAACTACAAAAAGTAGATTGTTTGAGGGTAGACTGTTAAGAAATGAAGCAGAACATGTTTGGGGCTAGAGTCACTAAGAATTGCTGACCTTCTGAAAGGAATAGTAATTTTCTCCCATGAGGACTTCAAAGAGAGAGATATGGGTAGTTGTTTGCTGTACAGAAGCTAGAAAAGCACTGGTGCTGCAGGGATAAACCTGAGGTCCTAGTGAGGTCCTGCCCATAACAGAGCAAGTATTCAGAGTTGGGTACACTGTCTTGAGATACTGAAAAATAGTCAATTCCCTACCAGAAAGAGCTACTAGGACTTTTTAGGTACCCCACCAGGTTAAAGATAAAAAATATACATTTTATTATACAAAACATTAAAAGTGAAAAATGAAGATATGAATGTCAAACAACCTTGTATTGTTTCAAACCACAGTACAATTGCAGATCATTTCTTAACCTGCAAATACCTGTAGATAACCCTGGAAATAGAGCCATCCTCTGATTAGACGCTGCCAAAGCTTTTGACAGCGTCGAATGGACATACCTATGGCAAACATTAACTAGATTTGGGGTGGGTTCCTCCTTTTTGAAATGGGTCCAACTATTATACAATACCCCCTCGGCTAGAATGAGAATTAATGGAGACGTGTTAGAACCTTTTAGACTTTTCAGGGGCACACGGCAGGGGTGCCATCTGTCACCACTGCTGTTTGCCCTGGCACTAGAACCCCTGGCTATTCATGTCAGGGCTTCACAAGACATTGTAGGCTTTCCTCGGGGCCCCAGACAAGATGTCATTTCCTTATATGCAGACGACACCTTAATCTACCTTGGTGACACTGACAACTCTCTGAAGAATGTAATGCACTTAATAGCCCAATTCGGTGAGTTATCGGGATTCAGTATAAATTAGAATAAATCAATAATATTGCCATTGGACCCCCTACCACAACCTCTGCCAAGGTGTGCAGAGGACATACTCACAGTGGAGGAGTTTCGATACCTTGGCATACAAGTGACACCAGACCCCTCACAATATCTAACCCTGAATTTAACCCCCCATACTAAACAAATTTAGGATGAAATGCTCCTCATGGGTAAAACTGCCTCTCTCTGCTAACGGGAGGGCAAATTTTATCAAAATGGTGTGTGCCCCGCAATTACTATACGTGTTCAACAATGCCCCAGTATGGATCCCACACAAGTGGTTTGCCCTTATTGACGCTCAATTTAGAGACTTGATTTGGGGGGGAAAATCGGCAAGGATTAGCTTACATTCACTGCAATTAGCAAAGGACCAAGGTGGGCTAGCAGTTCCCCATGCCAGATCTTACTTTGTGGCATCCCAGGTTCAGCACCTAGGCAACTGGGGGAACCTAGAGACAGATGACCCCATTAGATCATTACTAATTCCTACTGACTCCACATTGTCAGCATTGTCACACCTGGAGGCAGGTCTTACTCATTTATCGCAAACACTTCCTACAATAACACTACTGAACGCGCTGAGGAGGTACAGAACCATTATGAAAATTAGGGGTGCATGTTCATTCACCCCAATATGGAGGAACAAATACTATAAAGAATTATACAAGCTTGTAAATTTCCAACATTGGGAGACAATGGGTGTGCGGTACATCCCTCAGTTGTTCAGTGGTACTACGCTCAAATCCTTCACAGACTTACAAGAAGAATTTGCAATCCCTAGAACCCAGTTTTAGCAATACTTACAACTCAGACACGCAGTAAACAGTGAACTTACTGTTACTTCTCTTGCAACAGTGACACATTCCTTGATGTCTGATGTGCTACTGACGGAAGACAGGAAAGGCATGATCTCTAGAGTATACACCAAACTAATCCAGAGAACACATGATGCCTCAATACTACCCTGTAGAAAAGGATGGGAAAAAGATTTAGGTCCTATTGACGGGGAAAAGTGGGAACTTTGCTTGACATCCGCACCGCTGGTCTCAGTGTCTATGTCACATAGGTTGTCACACCTTTTCCTACTACATAGAGTATATAGAACGCCATCTAGACGACACAGGTGGGGATTTCGTGATTCTCCATTATGCCCTAAATGCAACAGAGATGTAGGGGACCTACTATATATGATGTGGAAATGTCCGAAATTATTGTCTTGACAACTATTTCCCAAGTATTCCAGATACCGGTTTTGAGAGACCCGATGGTTTGTCTCCTTGGTGCACTGGAGGTACCCTCACTCTTGCCTAATGGCCATACTGCAATTCTACGCCTACTTTACCTTGCCAGAAAGGCGATTGCGAGGTTTTGGATAACTCCTGGGGTACCAACAGGGAAGGGTTGGGTAGAAATGGTAAACAGCATGTTGATAAGAGAAAAACTCATCTACCAACATAGGAATGTTCAAAGGAAATTTTTTGCACTATGGCAACCTTGGTTAGATACTCGGGACTAGCCCCAACCCAATTAATCAGAGACAGACTACTACAAATGTAATTTATTAAAGGTGATGGGTATAACCAAAATAATCATTCTTGTGAAATACGCAGGTGCTGTAGGTGAAGAGAGTCATGGTAAATACAAATATTTGATCATTAAGTTACAAAGAGTGAACAGAGGTTACAGTTGTTTTTTCTTTTTCTTTTATTTGTTTTCTAAATTTTTTCTGGTCTTAACTTGAACAATGTCCACTAATTCTGAGTTAAACTTTATTGGATTATCTGTTCCATGGACAAGGCATATGATTATGGTGGTACAATCCACAACACTACTCAGGATCTCCGGAACAGTAGGCTCCATATATATGGTCAAGTCTATTGACACTATATGAACAATAGTCCCTTTTATAGCGAATGACTTGTTACGCAATTCAGTTCACATGTACAAATTGTTGTTATACACCTTTGTGCCATAATGTGATTGTACCTCTCTGAATGTATTGTTGTATTATTTTTTCTTCCTTTCTCAATAAAAAAAAAATTTCTGATTAAAAAAACAATTGCAGATCATGCCAGTATATTGTCTCAGGTCCCAGTTGATCACAAATGCTGGGACCTTACACAAACCAAAAGGCATAACCAAGTATTCGTAATGCCCGTCTCTAGTGTTAAACGCGGTTTTCCATTTGTCACCTTCCCGTATTCTAATCAGATTGTATGCACCTCTGAGATCCAACTTGGAAAAAATTGAGGTGTCTGTCAACCTGTCGATTAGCTCAGATATTAAAGGTAAGGGGTATCGATTTTTGATAGTCACCGCGTTTAAACCTCGATAGTTGATGCAGGGTCTCAAGGTACCATCCTTTTTGGCAACGAAAAAAGAACCCTGCTCCTGCAGGCGATGAGGATTTTATTGGTCTCTGGGATAAGCAGAGGGTAGGTACGACCACTAGGCAGAGTTGCTCCAAGAACAAGGTCAATAGCACAGTCAAAGGACCTGTGAGGAGGAAGCACCTCAGCTGATTTCTTGCAAAACACATCCCGGAAACCGCTGTATGCAGCAGGAAGATCAGATGATACACATGTGGTAGCAACTGGAAGTCTCTCCTTGGGGGCCACTTTGAGAAGGCAGGACGAGAAACATGAGGGACCACAAGCCAGAATCTGCCCAGAAGCCCAGTCCACATGTGGAGATTGGAGCTGTAGCCAAGGTAGGCCCAATACAATGGGGGTTGAGGCCTTGGGTAGAATAAGGAAGGATAGCCACTCCTGGTGGAGTATCCCTAAAGACATCTTAATAGGGAAAGTCTGGAAGAGTATAGGGCCCCCTGGTAGAACAGTGCCATCAATTTCCAAGACTACCAGTGGCGTAGTGAGGGGCGAAAGGGTACGCTTCATGGAAGAAGCAGTTCTCCGGTCCATAAAATTGCCAGCTAATCCAGTTATGCAAAGATCGAATGAGGGGAAGCGCCTACATGAAGGAAAACCGGAAGAAGAAGACGAAAAGGTGATGTTTCTGGGTCCAATACTCCACCTTCCAGATGCGTTTCCCGGACGAAGCGAGCAGGAATCACAAAAATGACCCTTGCTCCCACAAAAGAGACACAAGCACAGAGTTCTGCACTTAGCACGTTCTTTGGGGGTTAGCCTGGTCTAACCTAGCTGCATAGGTTCCTTAGCAGGCAGAAGATGTTCCAGGGGATGAAGGGAGGGGAGCTCAGACTGGATAGGGCCCAGGGAGTGCTGGCGTCTTTTTTCTAGGGACCTCTTATGAAAATGAATATAGATCTGGTTACACAAGGAAATTACATCGTCCCGACCGGCGGGGGTGGCTCTGCCCACTAATTCGTCTTTCACTCGGTCAGAGAGGTCATGTAAAAAGGTTGCAACAAGGGTCTCATTGTTTCAGCTCAACTCAGCTGTGAGGATACGAAACTGAAGAAGATTCTTGGCAAAAACATAAAAGAGCACTGGCCGCAGAAGAAACCCGAGCCCGTTCCTCGAAGATGTTTCGAAAGAGCTTCAAGAAGTCGGACAGGCTGGAAACCACAGGATCATTCTTCTCCCACGGGGGAGCAGCCCAGGCTAAGGCTTCACTGGAGAGGAAAGAAATAACATAGGCTACCTTTGCCTGATCAGAGGGGAAGTTTTGAGGCTGGAGTTAAAAATGAATGGTGCATTGGCTGAGGAACCCCCTGCAGGCCTTGGAGTCCCCAGAGAAACAGGACGGAGCTGGCAGTTGTAGTGAATGTGTGGCAGCAACTGTGACCAGAATAGGTACACCCGCCGATTGTAATTGAGGTTGCTGACTTGGGGTTCCCAAGGAAGCCTGAAGCAGCTCGAAGCAGGAAGCCAGATCCTGGAGGAATCGCATCACCTGAGTCTGATTCGATTCCTGTGTCTCAAGTCTGCAGACTAAGCCTTGCAATGGATCATCTGCGAGTAACGGCACATCAGCCGGGTCCATGACTGATCAAACTGTCCGGTCACCAGGTCCAGATTCACCCTGTTGGAGTCAGGAGTGCACCGCAAGGTAGTGGACCCTACGGCTGACTGCTGCGGATGAAGCTCTAGGTGATTCAAGACTGGGAGCTAGAGCATGAAATTTCCCAAGGCGTGGAATCTAAGAGCCAGTGGGTCTTCACCAGAGGTCCCTAGTGGTGGGGATGGATTTAGCTGCAAGTCTGGATCCAGGTCGCGACTCCCTGGGCCTCCCAGCTCACGCTCACAGTAGACTACAGGAAGCAGACTGCAACAACAAAGGATAGTCAGGAGAAAGCCAAAGGTCGGGGCAACAAGCAGGTAAGGATAGTCAAGGAACTTGCCAAGGTCAGAATATGAAGCAGACAAGGACAGTCAAGATCAAGCCAAGATCGGTAACTAGATTTAGACGTAGAGCACTCAGCAAGGTGCACATGGAAGCCAAACACACAATGTTGATCAGCAGGGCTGGCTTGCAGTGCACAGGTTAATATAGTGTTCCCTGATAGGGATAGCCATGATTTGATGAGAGATTACTTAAGCAGCCAGGTGAAGGGCGGCTGGTCTCTCAAGCTGAAAACATGGAGAGGTAAGCTGACAGACAAACATTACTGCGGATCCATGACATTGCATCTGCAAGAAAGCTTGTTCTTCTGAAAATCTACAGATTTACTGGCCAGATCATCATATCTATTGCCATATCATGTGAAAACGGAAGAAAGAAAGCCTAAAAAGAAAACTAATGCAGCCACCACATCTAAGAATTGGTAAGCTGCAATATAATAAATGTTTGCTTTTGGGTTTAACACTGCTTTAATTTGAAACAGTTAATTAAAGCACTTCCTGTCTCTGTGAGACTGAGTTAAAATAAAAATCCCAAAGGAAGAAAGTAGATAGAGAGGATTTTGGAGACCACATCTCCACATAAAGGCAGCGGTATTCTCACCCATACCAAAAGCGGAAACTATTATGCAAGCATTCCTATGTTCTCACAGTTTAAATATAGTTAAACCCTGGCCCTCTTTCTCTTGTATTCTATAGCTAGTTTTAGCTTAGGGCTAAATAACCAGCATAGGCTATAGCCAGGTTAGGCATCCAACTGCCACTTTTGGTAGTTAGAGGTCCGATTGCAAGACAGATAACAAATTACTAGGGCCTAAGAAACAGAGTAGATAGGCAACTCTGAGTTTCAATGCAACACCACCATTTCTGCTAGTGAGAAGCTGTCGGTAGAACGACTTCTGATCAAACACAGTATGTATGTACATCCATCTATGTATGGTCAGCTTAAGCCCGCTAACCATGGTTTAAGGGCCAAACAGTGTATCATGATGTTTAAAAAAAATAGCCCTGCGAATTTGCTAATTTTGAACTAAAAGGATTCGCCACAGTACAAAGTTAAAACGATGTGGTACAGAATGCTGGAAATACTACATAAATTCATTCTGGCTGTCTCAGACCAGTGCTGGAGGTGTGAACAAAGCCTAGGCTCGTTCCTCCATATCTGGTGGACATGCCCTTTGATTCAGCCGTATTGGCATAAAATCCATGAAGTAGCAACGGAAATATCCTCACGACCACTGGAGTTTTCCCCAGCGGAATACCTTCTCCACATCTCCAAAATCTCCCATAAAAAATATTACAGGTCAATCGCTATGCACATGATTAATGCCGCTAGGCTGTGTGTACCAGTACATTGGAGGTCCAAGTCACCCCCTTCCATAAAGGAATAGGTGACACGGATGAACCAGATAGCAGCGATGGAGGAGCTGATTTGCACTGCTCAAGACAGAATAGCACACATTTTTCGGCAATATGGGCGCCCTGGCTCGAATACCGAAAGACGCAGCGCTGTCAGGACCTATCCCGGGATAATCCCCAATAAGCGCAGTATCTCCCGTAATAACTGGGGTACACTGAGGAGGGCAGTTGGTGGCGATCCCACCCCCTCCTCACATACTCCCGGTGCAGTGCCTTCCCCACTCCCCCCCTTCCCTTCCCTCCCCTAGTGACTTTCTCTCTGCTCTCTGTTCTTTTTCGCATTCTCTCTTTCTTTTCTTTATTCTTCTCTGTTCTGCTTTAATTTTTATTTTAAACCACTAATAGGTTACAGAATCGAGTACCGATCTCGCAGCCAGTCGCATACATAATCCCTGCCTGTCATACAGCACATACAGAGGCGACATAGGTTACTCCTCTAAGACGCCCCCCATTCCAACGTAAATTAGGCAGGCCTGAGAGCCATTGGAGTAGATCTTTTTCATCTTAGGCCCCTTTCACACGGAAGGCCCGTTCAGATCCGCCTGTCAGTTTTGACGGCGGATCTGAACGAGCGCTCCATGTTACTCTATGGAGCGTCGGATGTCAGCGGAGACATGTCCGCTGACATCCGATCCGGTCCGATCCGCCAAAAGCAGACGTATGGACCACACGTCCAGATCCGTCGGATCGGGTGAGATCGGGTGAGATCGGGTGAAAACGGACACACTGTCCGTTTTCATCCGATCGCTCCATAGAGATCAGCGGCGCTCGCAAGCCCCTCCCCGCTCAGTGAGCGGAGAGAGGCTTGTCATCCGCCGGCTCAGCGGAGATCAACGGACAGATCTCCCGCTGAGCCGGCGGACAGAGGCGGGCTCCGTGCAAGCGGAGTCCGCCTCGTCTGAAAGGGGCCTCAGTCATTCTTTTCCTTTTTCTTGCTAAAATACAGCAAAAAATTGACAAAACAGGGAGGAATGAATAATGAGGAGACCAGTCCCCACTACTGTATGTTGCTTTTTGTGGCCGTGTTAATTGCTAACTCAGAGGCAACAATTACCAGATCCTACACTTTCTATTTCTGAATATAATGCCTCCACATAGTTGGAACATGTACTTGTAACCCGGCCATATGTCTTAGGGTACTATTTGTATTATCTGTGAAAAACTTTCAAGAAAAACTTTTGTGGAAAAAATAAATAAAAAGGATTCGCCAAAAATCCATAGTCACAGTGAATCTGAACCTTATCTACAACCCTGCAAGTGAGATACTAAAATAGTTTTGAGTGCACTATAGCATACTAGCCAATGTGTGCTCATTAATAGAATGATAGAAAGGAAAAAGGAATATTGTATAGCAGTGTAACAATCATAATTTAAAATAACAATAAATCACAGTATTTCAGTATAAATAAGATTTTTTTTCTCACCATCTTCATTTATGAGTGTATACAATATATATATATGTGTAGCATTTTTAGCTTAAAATAAGGCAGCATACAAATCCAATACTTTTTCCTCTAAGCTTTCTTGGGATCATTACCTTTCAGGATCCGTACTTCTTCAAGAATATCCATCTAATCAGACATAAATTATGCCTAGACTAGACTAGACTTTCAGATATATAATACTTAATCTTACATATGACCCGTTACAGAAGCAAATAACAATGTAATGCTCCCTGTAATAGAAAAATTTTAACAATCAATCACGCCAACAACTTTTCTTCAGTAGCACAGCACTTTCTATGCCAAGTATATTTTAAGTGTTTGTTAAAAGGGATTAAAATGTAACATATTGGTTAAAAGCCTGTGAATTAACATTCAATGAACACTCAAATGTTTCTGTGCAGTCATTGCTGCCATTATTACAGGAAGCTCTAATCACTACACGACTTCTAATATAAAACCATCACGCAGCTCACTTAGGTGGAACACGAATCACGAATCACATTAACAGCACAATCCCACAAATCATCAAACTATTCCAATACCAGTGCAATGTGTCCCTTACTAGCTTAAGGATTAGATTCTTATTTAAGTATTTGTGTAAGTTGGATAAGCCTGACTAAGTATGCGCATCCATCCAACATTTCCCTAGGTATAACACAGCCTGTTTTACCTACAGTGCCTTGAAAAAGTATTCCTACCCCTTGAAATTTTCCACATTTTGTCATGTTACAACCATAAAGATAAATGTATTTGTAAATGTATTTTATTGGGATTTTATGTGATAGACCAACACAAAGTGCACATAATTGTGAAGTGGAAGGAATATGATAAATGGTTTTCAGTTTTTTTTTACAAATAAATATCTGAAAAGTGTGGTGTGCATTTGTATTCAGTCCCCCTGAGTCAATACTTTGTAGAACCACCTTTCACTGCAATTACAGCTGCAAGTCTTTTTGGGGATGTCTCTACCAGCTTTGTACATCTAGAGAGTGACATTTTTACCCATTCTTCTTTGCAAAATAGCTCAAGCTCTGTCAGATTGGATGGAGAGTGTCTGTAAACAGCAATTTTCAAGTCTTGCCACAGATTCTCAATTTGATTAAAGTCTAGACTTTGACTGGGCCATTCTAACACATATATAGTTAAATAGTTACATAGTAGGTAAGGTTGAAAAAAGACACAAGTCCATCACGTTCAACCTATGTGTGTGATTATTTGTCAGTATTACATTGTACAGGTATATCCCTGTATGTTGTGGTCGTTCAGGTGCTTATTTGAAACTATCGATGCTCCCCGCTGAAACCACCACCTGTGGAAGGGAATTCCACATCCTTGCCGCTCTTACAGTAAAGAACCCTCTATGCAGTTTAAGGTTAAACCTCTTTTCATGAATATGCTTTGTATGTTTAGGGTTGTTGTCCTGCTAGAAGGTGAACCTCTGCCCCAGTCTCAAGTCTTTTGCATACTCTACCAGGTTTTCTTCTAGGATTGGCCTGTATTTGGCTTCATCCATCTTCCCATCAACTCTGACAAGCTTCCCTGTCCCTGTTGAAGAAAGGCATCCCCACAAAGTGATGCTGACGCCACCATGTTTCATGGTGGGGATGGTGTGTTCAGGGTGATGTGCAGTGTTAGTTTTCCACCACACATAGGGTTTTGCTTTTAGGCCAAAAAGTTAAATTTTGGTCTCATCTGACCAGAGCACCTTCTTCCACATGTTTGCTGCGTCCCCCACATGGCTTCTTGCAAACTGCAAACATGACTTCTTATGGCTTTCTTTCAACAATGGCTTTCTTCTTGGCACTCTTCCATAAAGGCCAGATTTGTGGAAAGAACAGCTACTAGTTGTCCTGTGGACAGATTCTCCCACCTGAGCTGTGTGCTTCTCTGATGAATGCTCTCCTTGCTCATCCTGTCAGTTTAGGTGGACAGCCATGTCTTGGTAGGTTTGCAATTGTGCCATACTCTTTCCATTTTCAGATGATGGATTGAACAGTGCTCTGTGAGATGTTCAAAGCTTGGGATATTTTTTTATAACCTAACCCTGCTTCAAACTTCTCCACAACTTTATCCCTGACCTGTCTGGTGTGTTCCTTGGCCTTGTTCACCAAGGTTCTCTAACAAACCTCTGAGGGCTTCACAGAACAGCTGCATTTATACTAAGATTAAATTACACAGAGGTGGACTCTATTTACTAATTAGATGACTCCTAAAGGCCATTGGTTCCACTACATTTTAGTTAGGGGTATCAGAGCAAAGGGGGCTAAATACAAATGCACGCCACACTTTTCAGATATTAATTTGTAAAAATATGTGAAAACCATTTCTCATTCTCCTTCCACTTCACAATTATCCCAATAAAATATATTTACGTTTTTGGTTGTAACATGACAAAATGTGGAAAATTTCAATGGGGACTAATACTTTTTCAAGGTACTGTAAGTGAACCTGTGTTAGTATTACAAGTTATAAACTGTCACATGGTGACTGACTGAGACAAACATTTACTTGAAAAAAATTGACAGTTCAACACTACCTAGAGCCCTATCGAAGCAGCTTGTCAAGTAGCAATTTTCACTCAGTCACTGTTTGCATAAGCATAGGCCAGTCCCCTTTTTCTGGTAACAGTTAGTGGGCTCCCCCTTCAGTGACTGGTATCACTGAACAGAGTGGTCACCATAGAACTATTTCAAGAAGTAATCATTACAACAGTGCTTCCACTCTCATCCCTTGCATGGCTATCCTTAGATAGTGGGTTCAACTTGGAAGGTGGTGCTTTGGCACTGGATATGGCAGAAAAAAATCTTTGGTGGAGTTAATCAGCCTTGTCTCCCAATATGGGTTTGTTATGGATGGAAGGTTCTGCAGCTGTCATGAAATCCATTACAGGGACACATGGGACCACCTGACACCTACATGTAATGCCGTTTTATTTTCGTGTTTTGATAACAACTCATGTCTTCAGTCATGTTACTTGAATAATTAACATGTGTCCCTGACTTCACAGAATCATGGCAATTTGATTATGCAAACAGAAGAGTTGCTTTATAAATAACCTACCGTCACATTCTTGAACAATCAGCATCTGCCTTGACACATTACATGACATCATTACTAGATTAAGGCAACTGTATTACCTATGTGGCTATAAATGCTGGGGTATGTTCCTGACACTCATAAGAACTGAAGAATCTATGGTTACAAACTTTTTATTGAAAAAATAAAAATAACGGTACAAAAGAGCAATCAAATGCCACAAAATGACATAGAAATGCATAACATCACAATAATATCGCAGTAAGGTGATACATGTATACAGAGTCACTCAATGGAGCTGTCGTAGTAGTAGAGTCACCAAATAGGGGTTTCTCCATTACAAAAAAACAAGGAGGTACAATATGGTATAAAACATGGACAATGAGTATACATCAAAGACATTCTCCATACCATAAAAAAAATCAAAAACAGAAAACCAAAAAGAAAAACCCAATCAGAAATCAAGCAAAAAATAAAGAAAAAATCATAGCAATTACATGAGGTCAGATTGTCACAGAAGTTCAGAACCCATATCGGCTCAAAAGCAGAGAACTGAATAATCCAATTGGATGACTGGGAAAATGTTTTTAGCATTCCGTAACATGTACATTTAAATGTGACCAAATTCTACTAGCTAACAAAATGGTGAAAAATTACGAGCTGCAGACAGATATAACAAAAAATTACACGAGGAGATAAGAGCCCCGCCGTATTGAGGGGTATATTTATAAAGAAGTTATTGCGACTTTCACCAAACACTCACTGCAGGTATATATTCCTTGTGCATGTATTTTAAATTACAGTGATTTGTTCACCTATAGTCAGTGGTGGCTGGTGCTCAAAACTTTGGGGGGGGGGGGTGCAAAAAAACTGAAAAATTCTGAAAAATACTTTAAAAAAACATCAATTGCAGCCTCACTGTTCCCATCAAATGCAGCCACTGTGCCATCAAATGCAGCCACTGTGCCATCAATTTCAGCCACTGTGCCCATCAAATACAGCCACTGTACCCATCAAATACAGCCACTGTGCCCATCAAATACAGTCACTGTGCCCAGCAAATATAGCTGCTGTGCCCATCAAATACAGCCACTGTGCCCAGCAAATATAGCTGCTGTGCCCATCAAATACAGCCACTGTGCCCAGCAAATATAGCCACTGTGCCCATCATTTGTAGCCACTGTGTCCAGCAAATACACCCCACCTATCCCCGCCATAGAATTTCATGTGTCTGACGCACTGAGGGGCTGGGCACACAATAGGGAGGGCAGTGGAGGTGCTGGGGGGGGCGGCGCCCATGCGCCCACAATGCACGGGCCGCCACTGCCTATATTGAATGTCTAGTGAATGTCACATTCACTGCATTATAAATATGCCACAGAGTTGAAAAAACATTGACTGACAAGCCTGACTGAGCAGACATCTCAGCTTAATGCTCCACTCCTGAAGGGATGCTTCTGCCACTTTCTCATGTCCCACTCCCAGCTCAGCTCTGCTGTCAAAAGAATTGCTGCCTGACCAGTGATAAACCTCCGCTACCTCGGGTGATGGTTCTCGGATGTTGACGCCTGAGAATGAAGCCAAAAAAATTTCAAAGATGCGCTGGCCCAGGCTTCAGTCAAAATGGCACCGGCTCAATCCTCTCCTCCTGGTACCTCACGCTCTGTGAAACCCTCTCAGTGCTCTAAGGTAATAGCTGTAACACCGGAGGAATCTGACTCTTCACAAGCACCACAATTGACATTTTTTACAGACCCTGCACATTCTAATGTACTGAGGCAAAGCCCTTAACCACTTCAGCTCCGGAAGGATTTGCCCCCTTAATGACCAGGCCATTTTTTGCGATATGGCACAACGTCGCTTTAACTGACAATTGCTCCGTCGTGCGATGCTGTACCCCAAAAAAAATTAGAGCTTTCTTTTGGTGGTATTTTGATCACCTCTGCGGTTTTTATTTTTTGCGCTATAAACAAAAAAAGAGCGCCAATTTTGAAAAGAAAAACAATATTTTTAACTTTTTGCTATAATAAATATTCCATAAAAACAAATGTATTCACCAGTTTAGGCCAATATGTATTCTTGTACATATTTTTGGTAAAAAAAAAAAATATCGCAATAAGCGTACATTGATTGGTTTGCGCAAAAGATATATGGTCTACATCGACAAAATAGGAAATAGATTTATGGCATTTTTATTTATTTTATTTTTTTTACTAGTAATGGCAGCGATCTGCAAATTTTTGCGGGACTGCGACATTGCGGCGGACAGATCGGACACTTTGGACACTTTTTTGGGACCATTGACATTTTTATAGCGATCAGAGCCAAAAATAGCCACTGATTACTGTATAAATGTCACTGGCAGGGACATGGTTAACACTAGGGGGCGATCAAGGTGTTAAGTGTGTCCTAGGGAGGTGTTTCTAACTGTGGGGGCAGTGTAGTGACTGGGAGTAGAGAGAGATCACTGTTTCTAATCAATTGAAACAGCAGATCTCTCTCTCTCCCTGACCCGACGTACAGCTACAGCGATTTGCCCAGGAGTGTATAATAATGACGGCGGCAGGTCGGCTAGTGATTAAACAGACTTCAGTTCATATTACGCACCGCTAACCTTGAGTTAAGGGTTGATCAACTAATAGCACATATATGACTGAAATCTCAAAGAGGAAAATTTAGTCCTCCAATCCTGTTTAGAGAATTATGAAAATCGGGCCAAGCGCTCTAAATATACATGTAGTGATACCCCCAATTAAGAGGGCCGCAAGTTTGATTTGGGTCCCTGAATACAGCTCCACCAACCCCCCGGCAATCTGCTCTACCCGCTCTGGCACAGTTAGTAAAGAGGTAGATGTGTATGCACATATAAATATCACTTATACTCTAAGTGCAATTGACTCAAACTCACAGGCAGACTGCTAGCTGAAATAACTGTCTTTACTTTTGGCAATGTGAAAAGAAATGGTAACATGCATTAAACATTTGACTTACAACACACGAGCAGGTCCCTGCAGTATGTACTACAAACATGTATACAGATATGACTGGACAGCAAATGGGAACGGAGCGCCACGTGTAGCGACCGTCTGCTAGGCACCCCTGAGGTGCAACAAATCTAACTGTGACTACCTAACGGACCAGGCCTGATCCCTAACAATGGAGCTCAGTCCTTGAGGGAACACAGTATTCTTCACCGGCACAAGAACAGTAGAGGTGGTGCACATGTAGAATTACATGGTGTATTTGTAATCCACAAGAAAGAACAATCTTCTGATCTCTGAGGTAAATGGCCTTGGCAGTCTGATAGGCATAAAGTGTGAAATAACAATATAAGATGAGCTTTCAGCTCGCTCACCACTCCGGATACCGTCCTTAGCTCCGGGACCTCCACTGGCGGTGTCCGGCTTTGTTCGTCACAGCCCCTGCGCTCCGGTCCTCTCTCTGACCGACCGTTCTCAGGCGAAAGTCTCCGTTCTGCACTGGCTGACAGTGAGGTGTGAGAGTCTCTCTCAGCCTGCTGCAAGGCCCAGGCTTCAAGCCTTCAGCAGTCCCGGTCCGCACAGGTGTCTCCTCTCTCTGTGATCCCTGCGTCAGAAGAGGAAGAGGCGGGTCTCCCCCCTTCCTTATATCACCTCCCCCATCAGCCTCTCGGGCGGAAACAACCAACCTCCTGGGAGCCTGGGGAATTATGGGAATCGTAGTCTTATCCCCTAAAAGGGGAACAACCCCGCTACACACTCCCCCCACTTTGAATCTTTGGTCCCCAAAGACATTGTTCAATCTACAAGCCTTCATTGAAACAACACGTTCACATAATTCAGACAGAGGAGCCTCCCACCAATTATCATAGGATGGGGAGCTGTCCTGTCTACAGGTAGCTTCAGTGTGGGCGACCTGTTTAACTGTGCCAGAGAGTGAGCTGGGGTTGCCCTCCACCAAATGAACAGTGGATGGGTCAGGGCGTTCAGCACTCCTCCTTGCTGTGGTAACAGAGTCCTCTGAATTTTTTCCCATTTGGGGGTAAGTCAACTTCTTGGGAGGCCTCACAACTCTGCGAGCTCTCTGTTCTCTTGGCACTTCAGGCACTGATACCACAGGTTCTTCTTCAGGAACATACTCTGGCAGCATCACTGATTCTGGAACATCTACTTCCTCTTCTTCTGAGTACAGACCAGGGATATCTTCCCAGCACTCGAGCATATCACTGGTGGAACGAATTCTGTAGCTTCTGGGTTCAATGTTCCATCTTCCACATCCTCAGTAAGTGGAAGATCTATGGCGGAATTTCCTGGAGTCGAGAAAGGCCATAGCCATTCAAACTCTCCTTTCTCTTCTTCAGCCGGTTGGGGGCCTTGTCCCCCTTTAGTTTGGGAGGTCTGGGACCGAGTGTTGGGTCTGGGGGTATCCAGAATGGAAACAGATTCAGGTAAGTCTCTCACTGGAGGTATTCTGACTGCTTCAGTGAGTGGGAGCAAGTGATTCCTATGCCAGGTCTTCAAAGGCCCCACTCTCCCTTCTGGCTTCAACTTATAGACAGGCAATCCTGGTAGCTTTCTACAGATGATATATTGCTCTGATCTCCATCTATCAGCAAGCTTGTGCTTTCCAGGGATCCCTAGATTGCGTAACAGTACACGATCTCCAGGCTGTAGGTCTTGTACTCGAACCTTCAAATCAAAGTTCCTCTTGTTTCGGGCCCCCTCTGGTCAGAGGCCGCCTGAGCTTTTTCGAAAGCTACTTTCAAACTGTGCCTCAATCTGTCCACATATCCTTTGTGAGAGGCCTCAGAGGCATGGTCTAAGGAAATGCCGAAGGCCAGATCCACTGGCAATCTTGCTTCTCTCCCAAACATAAGCCGGTAGGGGGAGAAACCCGTCACATCACTGGTTGTACAGTTGTAAGCATGTACCAGAGCTGAAATGTGTTGGCTCCAATGTTGCTTCTTCTCTGTCTCTAAAGTTCCCAACATGTTCAATAGGGTCCGGTTGAACCTTTCAGGCTGGGCATCCCCTTGAGGGTGATATGGTGTAGTTCTGGCCTTCTCTACTCCCCAAAGAGTCCAGTAACTTCCGGATCAGGCGACTCTCAAAGTCCCTTCCTTGGTCTGAGTGGATTCTTTGTGGTAGTCCATAATGAACAAAGTATTTTTCTAGGAGCACTTTGGCCACCGTGGAGGCCTTCTGGTCCTTGGTTGGGAAAGCCTGAGCATAACGGGTGAAATGATCGGTTACCACCAGAACATTTCCCAATCCACTCAAATCGGGTTCGAGGCAGAGAAAATCAATGCATACCAGATCCATTGGGCCTTGACTCTGTCTTCCTCTGAATGCATCGTGCACAGGAATGGCAATATTCCTCCACTTCCGCCCTCATGCAGGGCCAATAAAACCGACATCATGGCCGCCGGGCACGTTCATCAGCTCCTATGTCATGTGGCAGGAGTGATCGCGGGTGCCCGACAGACATCATGGCCGCCGGGCACGTTCATCAGCTCCTATGTCATGTGGGTGGGGATGCTGGTGCTGAAATGGAAGTTGGAAATAACTATTTAAAGGGCCGATGTACAGCTACGGCGATTTGCCCAGGAGAGCCAACCTGCCGCAGTATAATGACGGCAGCAGGTCGGCTAGTGACTAAACAGACTTCAGATCTGATTACAGACAGTCTGACTAGGGAAATCAGAGAATTGGGCCAACTGCTAACCTTGAGTTAAGGGTTGATCAACTTGAAAATAGCACATATATGACCAAAAAACAACTCCTCGCTGCAGCTAGAGTGAAAGATACGCTGACCTTCCAGGGACATACTTATCAGCTATTTGCTGACCTCTCTTAGCTCACTATTTCTAAAAGACAGGCTTTGAAGCCGCTTCTCCAAGTTCTACAGTGACATCAAATTGCATATCAATGTGGTTTCCCATTTTCAATGCGTTTCACGCACCAAGGCTCTAAGTATGTCTGCCGTTCTGCTGAAGAACTTCAGTCTTTCTTACAAGACATGCAGCTTTTAGAATGTCCTCTCTACCAAAATAGCATGCAGAGTCGATCAGCCTCCCACTCTCTGCAAAAAAACAGCGGCTAATGCAAGTGACAGAAGTTGCCAGGGGCAATCAAAGTGTGGTCGTTTTGCTTCTCCTACACCAGTTCCTGAAAACTCTATGGACTGATCATCTTCATTTCTTGATCCAATGGCAGCTGTCACTATACCTTGCCCATCTAGTCATTCGGATGGCTAAAAAAGTTATCCTGCTTTATTTGTTTTATCTTTCTTTTTGCAAGTACTGTTAATTGAATCATATACTTCAACTGCTGGTCTCCCTTGTACTAATAGCAGTATGCTACCAGCTTTACTTTTTTACATAGCCTTGTGCTATTACCGTATTTATCGACGTATAACATGCACCTTAATTTTAAGAGGGAAGTTTCAGGAAAAAAACTTACATTTTAAATAAAGAATGTTGATGCAAAATAAGGGTCAGTGCCCATCAATGCAGCCTTATCAGTGCCCTTCTGCAGCCTCCCCATTCCTCTTAATTGCAGCCTGATCAGTGCCCATCATTGCAGCTTTGCCCATCATTGCAGCCTGATCAGTACCCATCTGCAGCCTTGCCCATCATTGCAGCGTGAGCAGTGCTCATCTGCAGCCTTGCCCATCATTGCAGTCTGATCAGTGCCCATCTGCAGCCTTGCCCATTATTGAAGCATGATCAGTGCCCATCTGCAGCCTTGCCCATTATTGCAGCATGATCAGTGCCCATCTGCAGCCTTGCACATCATTGCAGCATGATCTGTGCCCATCTGCAGCCTTGCCCCATCATTGCGGCCTTGCCCATCATTTCAGCCTGATCAGTGCCCATCTGCAGCCTTGCCCATCATTGCAGCATGATCAGTGCCCATCTGCAGCCTTGCCCATCATTGCAGCATGATCAGTGCCCATCTGCAGCTTTGCCCATCATTGCAGCTTGATCAGTGCCCCTGTGCAGCCTTGCCAATCATTGCCCATCTGCAGCCTTGCCCATCATTGCAGCATGACCAGTGACCATCTGCAGCCTTGCCCATCATTGTAGCATGATCAGTGCTCATCTGCAGCTTTGCCCATCATTGCAGCCTTGCCCCACTTTTCAGCATGATCAGAGCCCATCTGCAGTCTTGTCCCTCTTTGCAGCATGATCAGTGCGCATCTGCAGCCTTGTTATTGGCGAAATAGACAGAGCCGGATCTCTTGTGTACTCGGCTCAGCTCACAGTCCCACCCCTTGGCCTGGCTCCTATGATGGACATAACACCGTACACAGGAGATATGTCTCTGTTTATTTTGGCAGCACATGTTCACTCCTCCCCCTCTGAGGCAGCCGTTTGGCGTATAACACGCACACAAGATTTTCCCCTGATTTTAAGGGGGAAAGGGTGCATGTTATACGCCAATAAATACAGTTATAACATATTTGTTTTTATTGTTATATTTGATGCTTTATGTTATGTGGTTGCTCCTTACCCTAATAGTTTACACTCCTCCTCTTGGGCTTTTATAGCGCATTTTAGGGTATGGAAAATACCGGAACGTAGTTATCAACGTTCTATATGTATTATATTTTTATTGCTGGCAGTTCTCCCTTTGGAGGTGTCTTTGCGCCCCTAGTTAGCTACCCTCAAATCCCCATTAATATTATGTGGGTATCGGACGGTAGCCCTTTGGCCTCTGGTGAACCGATTGTCGCTCCTCGTGTACGCCCCTGCGTTTGCGTCTCTATACCCTATTGCAAATTTTAAATACATTTGCTCTATGAGAGCTAGTTCTGTTCCTTCTTTTCTTCTATTCTTTTCCTGAGGTAGTCACAGTCCCATTATATATCAATAAATCATCTGTTATTCAGTTCCTAACATCATTATTATGGCTTCCCTAAATGCTTTGACCTTAAATGTCCAAAGTTTTAATATACCACATAAATGTACCAAGGCATTTTGCTCCTTTGCTGCAGCCAAAATCCATATTCTTTGTCTACAAGAGACTCATTTTATGGCTCAAGCCACCCCCAAATTTTTTAGTGCCTCCTATCCACAAGTATTTACAGCCTCAGCAGCTACTAACCAACGAGGGGTTCTTATAGCCTTCCACCGTACAACCCTATTTGTACCAACATCTAAATTTAAAGACCCCGAGGGTCGTTATTTCATACTTACTGGACACATTTCAGATGTAGCGGTAACTATAGTATCATATTATGCTCCTAATGAACACCCAACCTCTTTTCTTTCCCATCTTTTTCCTTGTAGTTGATACTCGTAAATTAGGTACTGCGATACCATGTGGAGATTTAAACCAAGTCCTCTTTCCCTTTTTAGATCAATCCACACCCTGTCCCTCTTGCAGTCCTTCTAAACTTTCATTTCAACAACTTCTTTCTAACTATAACTTGTTTGACTCCTGGCGTGACCCATCTCGCAGAAGCTTTACCTACTACTCTCATACAAATAAATCATTCTCTAGGATTGATCATGTTTTCCGAAATATACAGTAGGTATGGCACCAGAAGCCCTTTCCTCGATCAGTATACCCTTTACCTGGTCTGATCATAGTGCAGTTTGTACTACCATCTCCTCCCCTGTCCCAAAAGCATGAGATACATCCTGGTGTATAAATGATTCGATTTTGACCCATCCCACTCATTAGATATCAAGCTTGCTCTCACTGACTATCTCACTAATAACACTTCTCCAGATATTTCTCCACTCACTCTTTGGGAAGCCCATAAACCTGTAATCTGGGGTTCCCTTATCCAACAGGCATCATTTCTAAAATGCGAAAACTCCTCTACCAAAAATTAGAAACTGATTTTAATTCTTCTCATAACACATTTCAAAACTCTCCCTCCCCTAAAAGGTTAACTTGATAGGGCCTATTTAGAGTTTGACTTGTTTCTTATCAACTCTGCAGATAAACTTTTATGCAAATCGCAACACTTCTATTATCTCAAGGCAAACAAACCTGATACCCTATTAGCTCGAACCTTGCGTTCACTGCATAAACCCACAACATCTGTGCGACTTAAGCTAAATCAAGATAATTATAGAAGTAATCCTGTCAAAATTTTACACACCTTTCGCTCAAATCTTGCTTAATTATACTCTTCAAACTATAACTTTGATCACACAGCTGCTGATGCCATTTTTTTCCCATATCACACTTCCAACACTTCCAAGACTTGAGTGCCCAATTTCTGCAGCAGGAGTTAATATGGCTATTAAAAGCTTTTAAAACCTACTAAGCGTCCTGGCACAGACGGGTTTTCAGCTTCTTATTACAAGAAGTTTTCTGATATTTTAACTGCTATCCTGACTGAATGAAGCCTTTAATTCGTTGCTGAAGGGACACTCTTTTCATTCAGAATCTTTAATGGCTATAATCTCTATGTTACCTAAACCTACAGTGGTGTGAAAAAGTGTTTGCCCCCTTCCTCATTTCCTGTTCCTTTGCATGTTTGTCACACTTAAGTGTTTCGGAACATCAAACCAATTTAAACAATAGTCAAGGACAACACAAGTAAACACAAAATGCAATTTGTAAATGAAGGTGTTTATTATTAAAGGTGAAAAAAAATCCAAACCATCATGGCCCTGTGTGAAAAAGTGATTGCCCCCTAAACCTAATAACTGGTTGGGCCACCCTTAGCAGCAACAACTGCAACCAAGCGTTTGCGATAACGTGCAATGAGGCTTTTACAGCGTCCTGGAGGAATTTTGGCCCACTCATCTTTGCAGAATTGTCCTAATTCAGTTACATTAGAGGGTTTTCGAGCATGAACGGCCTTTTTAAGGTCATACCACAACATCTCAATAGGATTCAGGTCAGGACTTTGGCTAGGCCACTCCAAAGTCTTCATTTTGTTTTTTCTTCAGCCATTCGGTGGTGGACTTGCTGGTGTGTTTAGGATCATTGTCCTGCTGCAGAACCCAAGTTCGTTTCAGCTTGAGTACACGAACAGATGGTCGGACATTCTCCTTCAGGATCTCTTGGTAGACAGCAGAATTCATAGTTCCTTTTATCACGGCAAGTCTTCCAGGTCCTGAAGCAGCAAAACAGCCCCAGACCATCACACTACCACCACCATATTTTACTGTTGGTATAATGTTCTTTTTCTGAAATGCAGTGTTCCTTCTACGCCAGATATACTTGGACACACACCTTCCAAAGAGTTCCACTTTTGTCTCATCGGTCCACAGAATGTTGTCCCAAAAGTCTTGGGGATCATCAAGATGTGTTGTGGAGAAATTGAGACGAGCTTTGATGTTCTTTTTGCTCAGCAGTGGTTTTCTCCTTGGAACTCTGCCATGCAGGCCATTTTTGCCCAGTCTTTTCCTGACGGTGGAGGCATGAACGCTGACCTTAACTGAGGCAAGTGAGGCCTGCAGTTCCTTGGACGTTGTTGTGGGGTCTTTTGTGACCTCTTGGATGAGTCGTCGCTGCGCTCTTGGGGTAATTTTGGGCGGCCGGCCACTCCTGGGAAGGTTCACCACTGTTCCATGTCTTCGCCATTTGTGGATAATGGCTCTCACTGTGGTTCACTGGATTCCCAAAGCTTTGGAAATGGCTTTATAACCCTTTCCAGACTGATAGATCTCAATTACTTTCTTTCTCAATTGTTCCTGAATTTCTTTGGGTCTCGGCATGATGTGTAGCTTTTAAGGATCTTCTGGTGGACCTTACTGTGTCAAGCAGCTCCTATTTAAGTGATGCCTTGATTGTGAACAGGTGTGGCAATAATCAGGCCTGGGTGTGGCTAGAGAAATTGAACTCAGGTGTGGACAACCACAGTTATAGTATGTTTTAACAAGGGGGGCAATCACTTTTTCACACAGGGCCATGATGGTTTGGATTTTTTTTCACCTTTAATAATAAACACCTTCATTTACAAATTGCATTTTGTGTTTACTTGTGTTGTCCTTGACTATTGTTTAAATTGGTTTGATGTTCCGAAACACTTAAGTGTGACAAACATGCAAAGGAACAGGAAATGAGGAAGGGGGCAAACACTTTTTCACACCACTGTAAATCTGATACAATCTTCTGGACAAATTATCGTCCTATTTCTCTCCTTAATCTTGACATAAAACTTTTAGCCAAAATACTAGCAACTCATTTAAATCAGGTGATAGGTGAACTTATTCATCATGATCAAGTTGAGTTTATCCCCCTATGCCAAGCAGAGCTTCCTTAGTTGCTCATGCATCCAAATCTAGACGTTTACCAGCATGTTTTCTTTCCCTCGATATTAGAAAAGCCTTTTAAACAGTCTCATGGTCCTGTATTCGGCACACTCTTCAAAAATGGAAGTTTGGACCCCATTTCTTGAAGTGGGTTTCAGCCCTATACGATAAACCGAAAGCATATATCAAATATGTTGGTTTTAACTCTGACCTATTCCCTATTGGAAGTGGAACCCGTCAAGGATACCCTCTTTCCCCACTTCTTTTTGCTCTCATCATTGAGCTGCTTGACCAATTGATTAGATCGGACCCAAACATTAAAGGTATTGAATTCGGCAGGTATCATCATAAAGTCTGCCTTTTTGCTGATGATATCTTACTGTTTATGACCTCTCCCCATATCACAGCATCTAATTTCCTTTCTATCTTAGACCGTTTCTCACACATTTCAGGTCTGACAGTTAATTACCAAAAATCCACTGCACTCAACATCTCCCTATCACCTGCTAAACTTCAACTTGCTAAAAACTCGCTCCGTTTGCTTGGACACCACATCAACTTCCATACCTAGTGTAGCCAGGAACTGGCCATTGTGCCTGCAATTCAGGGACAGTGTGCAAGTCTATTAATGTGGAGCTGTCTCCCTCTAGTGTTGGCTTGGACTCCATATTTAATTTCCTGACAGACAGAAACTAGAGCAGAGCAAAGCATTGTGGGATGTGTAGTGCAGAATGCTGGGGTTTCAATTCTAGCAGGACTGGCCTGAACCACAACCACCAAAGTGCTGAGGAGGAAAGAACAGACTGCTGGGGAAGGATATAAAAAGGGTGGTTTAGGCCTAGATCGCTCTCTTAGGACATCGGCCTGGATCTGTCAGCAGGAGACCAGTGCCAGTGTGAGCTGCGGCCTGCATAGAAGGGAGCCATACAGCGTTACCTGCACTTCAGATCCAGGTAGGACATGGCATGGTGTGATCAGGGGAGACATGTGCCAGTGTGAGCTGTGGCCGAGTCGCGGCCTGCATAGAAGGAAGCCATACAGCTGCATCCAGAGGGACATCTGTGGACAGCATCACTTCCTACCTGTAGCGGTCCGGAGATTGATCCAGATCCTTCAGCGTTACCTGCACTTCAGATCCGGGTAGGACATGGTGGGGTGTGATCAGGGGATGAGACGATATTCCCTGAGCCTAGAGGGAGAGCCTGAAATCATCATCATCATCATCATCTGCATCGTTGCCAGCAATTTCTATGGTGATCGGTGAGCAGGCCCCTGCCCATTTGAACCCATAAGCACTGCATATAGACATCATTGTCTTTGCCAACATTTCTGACACTTGTAGTCCCACAAGAAGCAAGTTCTTTATTAACCACAGGCACTATATGCAGACATCTGTGCTTCGCTCACATCCCTGTCCTCTGTGACACTATTGGATACAATAATATTGAAGCAATATATATGGTGACCAGGTGCTTGTGAGTTAAACAGGAAAAGTTTGCAATTACAAGGAGTTGATTACACAATAGCTAAATGTGCTCTGTTCCACCATCAAATAATTATTTCCTTCATCATACTTGAGTGCTAGCTGAAGATTTGCTGGATTCCACTGAGTTATCCTTAACCCCTTTTTGTTCTTTCCTCATCTTACTAAGAGACTAATATTATTTAGCATAAGGGGTCTGCTCACATTTCTCTGGAACTCTATTTAAAGGAGCCAGCCAACCTAAATACAACAGTTTGCTGAATGTTTGTCAGTAGTTGATGTTGCCTGTGGGCTGAGGAGATAGAGGGGAGTGGTCTGGCAAAGTTTTATTAAGTGTCAGTCCCCTGCCTCTCTGATGCCTGTTCACATAGGCCTCAAGGAATTAATAGAATTACATTTGCACTGTGTTTCTTTGCATTTCTATTGTGTTACTAAGTAGAGGTCTCTGATTGCACAATCACATTGTATACTAGGGCTGTATTCTTGCTAACCTTTATGATGTACAGTCTTATGTTATGCTTTTTCATGTGCCACTTTTGCCTCAGTAAATAAATAAGTCGTTTCACTAGCATGTGTAAGCTTATTATTTTTGCTGATAGTAAAAATGGCTGAACCCAGGGTGTCAGAGGTGTTGGAGAACTTGCAGAATCAGGGGAACCAGTGGGGTACAGATTCTACCAGCAGCCCTCACGAGGCAAGCGCTAAACTAGGAATCCAACTTACTGCTAAAATAACTGATTTATATTCAGCTAACTTCCCTCTGTTACTGAAAAGGTTACCAAATTGTTAACACAATGGTCCTCTATCTCCTTATCCTTAATAGGCAAAATTAATGTAATCAAGATGGTTATTTTACCCAAATTCTTATTCCTTTTTAGAGGCCTGCCCATTTTAGTACCATCCCATTTCTCACAACTTATTCAGCGTAAAATTATCTCCTTTATCTGGGGCACAGCTAAACCCTGTGTCTCTAAATCCACTCTTTGTCTTCCACAACAATGTGGAGGCTTAGGTCTCCCCCAATATTTCTGCCTATTATCACGCAGCTCACCTTGCACATTTACCTAAATACCATACAGTAAAGGAAACTCCGCTATGGGTAGGAATTGAGTCTGTCGATTGTTATCCTATCTCAATAGCCAATATGTTATGGTAACATGATCCAGTTGATCGTACCTCTATCCGCAATCCTATCACAAAACACTCTTTATCCATCTCGGATAGATTCAAAACCACTCTCGGCCTTTAATCGCTCCATATACCACTTATTTATTTTATTAAAAACCCTGCCTTTTACCCTGCCTGGATTTCCCCTAATTCCTTTAATGCATGGAGTGCAGCTAATCTATTTAGATTATGTAAATTTGGATGAAATTTTGTGAAACTTATGGACTTCCCCAATCGGAATCATTCCGTTATTTACAGATTCAATTTTTTTTCCAACCATTCCTACAATCAGGCACTCGGTTTTCCCAGATGCCACGTTTTGAGCATATATGTAATTATGTCTCACATATCAGAGATCTTTTTTTTATTTTTTATAAACAAATTCTAGCTAGTTTTGATACTAGCCCCCCTCCCTATGTTTCTAAATGGGACCAAGCTCAAGCAATGATACTGAATGGCCCAGTATATGGTTAGCCACTAAATCTGCTTCCTATTGTTGTTGCTGTGGAAACAAATTATAGGGTGCTTTGTCGTTGGTATTTAGTTCCTGCTAGGATAGTAAAATATGCTCCAGATTACCCTGTAGCTTGTTTTCACAGCTGTTTAGATCCTGGCACCCAACTCCATATATGGTGGGATGGTGGGATTGTGCAATAGCCCAAACATTTTGGATGGTAGTTTTTGATTTAACTTTTAAAGTGTTCGAAAACTTCCATACAACCTAATCCTGCTATAGGAATCTAAAACTAGATGAAATTACACAAAATCAATTTCACCTTCTTTAACAGCTCTTAACAGCCGCAAAACAAACCATAGCTAATGGAAGCAATTGAGAGTGATCGGACCTGCAAATTTGAAAAACTTTGGTTACTTTGGGTTAAACATTGATTACCTCCTGACACTTTACTATTGCCATGATAATAATACTTAATTTACCCTTTCATCATCCTTCATTCAATTGAAACCCCACTACCTCTATCAAATTTACCCTTTATTTCCACTGTATTTTTTCCCTTTCCTTTACTTCTTCTACTCTCTTACTGCTTTTTTCATGACCCTTTCCCTTTTATCATTTCTTACGTAATACTCACAGGGTTGTTCTCCAGACCCATTAAAATGTACTTTTGCTTTACTGATTTGTTAATCACCTTGTTTTTAATCAGACTGACAGTCAACAATCTACCTTTCTCTTTCTTTTCAATTATATGAAATTTTTGACATTTGACTTTGACGGTCTATTTGATGCTTATATAGAGCGATATTGCATTTTTATTTATATTTGTCTCTCTCCAATTGAAGTAATTCGTTTTTTACCCTTTGAATATGTACCACAATCTTTGTAAAATTCAGATTGTTCTCCTTTATTTTATTCAAAACAATAAACAAATCTGACAAGGAAAAACATTGACTACAATAGGTAAAAGACAAGGTTTGTTTTGAGAGTTGGGTGTTTGGAAATTAATGATTACAACAGAAAAATGGCTTATTATGTACATTTGAAGAGTTGGCATATTAAACTAGTGGTCTCACACTACCTCGTTTAGGTGTCGGTGTCCTTTACTCAAGTTTGGGCCCTGTGTGTAAACACTCATCTGGGTAGCTAATTTAAGGCCTGCTCAGTGCTTATGTCTTTTTCTGTGTGCCTCAGTATCATAGTGGTCCTCATCACTTTTCTGGTTTGGTCCTGCTCACTGGAGTAATTTGCCTTTCTTTCTGCTACCTGTCCAGAACCCTTGTTTGTTTTTCAACAGT
The DNA here is from genome assembly GCA_028564925.1 of Lithobates sylvaticus. Classification (NCBI taxonomy): domain Eukaryota; kingdom Metazoa; phylum Chordata; class Amphibia; order Anura; family Ranidae; genus Lithobates; species Lithobates sylvaticus. Next base: position 504,101,007 of record CM053026.1, read on the forward strand.
CCATTTGCTTCTTACAGAAGCCTCTGCACTGAATTTGACTATGTCTCTGCCTTACAATATGCCTTACAATACCTGTCCTGGTCTCCTGTCTTCTTGAAATGAGTATATCAGTCAAGTAGAGAAGCAGAGAGGGCAGTTTTTTTTTTTTTTTGCAAGGTGAAATATGGATAAGGGGTAAGTAATCTTGAAAACTAAACATAAAAACAAAAATGTAAATCTCAGGCTGATTAGAAGCCAGTGAAGACATGAAGACACTGCAGATCTGAACATTTTAGTTACAGAATATCAGACATTTTAGTACAAGACAAAAAATTATGGGGATGTGGAATAAAGTTTTGGATGTCTCGATTAAGTTTATTTTTATTAACAATAAATGGGCTTTAGTCTATAAACTCTTGGGATTTTAACCAAAAATGCAGAGAAGAATGAAGTGAGAGGGCTGAGACCTGGAAGCATTGTGAATTGAAAACCATATATCTGCACCTAAGGGCATCCCAAGCCTACCAGTGGTGAAATAGAGGGTACGTATTATTTAGTTTTGAAAATATACCATAAGAAATAGCATAAACAGATAGTCTAGACATTTTAGGGATTCTTCATTCACATAATTCTATACAAAAGCTTACAATTATTTTGTCTTTCCACTGAGATTATGGAATGTAAAATGGTGCCATGAAGACTATACTTGACAGGTAACGTATAGGGATGGGCCCGGTGTTCGATTAAAACCCATGTTCGAATCAAGCACCGGGCGTTCGCTCGCTCGGCGAGCCCAGAACTATTGGGGCCGCTCGCATTAAAAATCGTGTGATGCGAGCGGCCCGCAATGCATTGCGCTAGTCGCAGTGCAATGCTGGCTGATGATTGGCCAAGCATGCACTGTGACCCCGCATGCTTGGCCAATCACAGCGCCGGCAGCGAGGAGAGCCATAATTGGCTACAGGCAGGATGCCTGTAGCCAATTATAGCTCAGGGGTAGGGATGAGCCGAACACCCCCCCCGTTCGGCTCGCACCAGAACCCACGAACGGACCTAAAGTCCGTGCGAGCTTTAGAACCCTATTAGTTATAATGGATGCGAACGTTCGAAATCAAAAGTGCTAATTTTAAAGGCTAATATGCATGTTAATGTCATAAAAAGTGTTTGGGGACCTGGGTCCTGCCCCAGGGGACATGTATCAATGCAAAATTCTTTTTTAAAAACGGCCGTTTTTTCAGGAGCAGTGATTTTAATAATGCTTAAATTGAAACAATAAAAGTGTAATATTCCTTTAAATTTCGTACCTGGGGGGTGTCTATAGTATGCATGTAAAGGGGCACATGTTTCCCGTGTTTAGAACTGTCTCTGCAAAAAGTGTAATTTTTGCAAGTAAAAAAGCTATTTAAAATCACTCGCGGCTAATGTGTATTGACGGCTCCCGTAATACAGAGAACAGTCATTCATAAAAAAAAAGTCATTGATAAAAAATAAAAAGCGTGGGGGTCCCCCCAAATTCAATAACCAGGCCCTTCAGGTCTGGGATGGATATTAAGGAGAACCCCAGCCAGAAAAAAAAATGGCGTAGGGTCCCCTCAAAATCCATACCAGACCCTTGAGGTCTGGGATGGATTTTAAGGGGAACCCTAGCCAAAAAAAATGGCGTGGGGTCCCCCTCAAAATCCATACCAGACCCTTATCCGAGCACGCAACCTGGCAGGCCGCAGGAAAAGAGGGGGGGGACGAGAGCGGCCCCCCTCCCGCCTGAACCATACCAGGCCACATGCCCTCAACATTGGGAGGATGCTTTGGGGGTCTAAGACCCCCAAAGCACCTTGTCCCCATGTTGATGAGGACAAGGGCCTCATCCCCACAACCGTGCCCGGTGGTTGTGGGGGTCTGCGGGCGGGGGGCTTATCGGAATCTGGAAGCCCCCTTTAACAAGGGGACCCCCAGATCCCGGCCCCCCCCCCTGTGTGAAATGGTAAGGGGGTACCCCTACCATTTCACCAAAAAAGTGTCAAAAATGGTAAAAATGACAGGAGACGGTCTTTGACAATTCCTTTATTAAAATCTTCTTTCTTCTTTCTTCTTTCTTCATCCTTCGGTTTCTTCATCTTCTCCTTCCGTCATCTTCTTCCATCTTCTTCTTCCTCCGATCCGCTTCTTCTTGCGCTCGTCTTCTCGTCCTTCTCGTCCGGCATCTTCTTCCGTCTGCGTCAGTGTCTCTTCTTGGGCTGCTCCGCGCAATGGGAGGCTCCCGCTGTGTGAGGCTCCGCTCCGTCTGACAGGTCTTTTATAACGGAGGGCACCTGGTGACCCCGTCCCCCTCTGACGTCATGGGGAAAGCCATAGGGAATTCCCCATGACGTCCCCGTGCGTCAGAGGGGGCGGGGTCACCAGGTGCCCTCCATTATAAAAGATCTGTCAGACGGAGCGGAGCCTCACACAGCGGGAGCCTCCCATTGCGCGGAGCGGCCCAAGAAGAGACACCGACGCCGACGGAAGAAGATGCCGGATGAGAAGGACGGGAAGACCAGCACAAGAAGAAGCGGATCGGAGGAAGAAGAATATGGAAGAAGATGACGGAAGGAGAAGATGACGGAAGGAGAAGATGAAGAAACCGAAGGATGAAGAAAGAAGAAAGAAGATTTTAATAAAGGAATTGTCAAAGACTGTCTCCTGTCATTTTTACAATTTTTGACACTTTTTTGGTGAAATGGTAGGGGTACTTTTGTACCCCCTTACCATTTCACACAGGGGGGGGCGGGATCTGGGGGTCCCCTTGTTAAAGGGGGCTTCCAGATTCCGATAAGCCCCCCGCCCGCAGACCCCCACGACCCCCAAAGCATCCTCCCAATGTTGAGGGCATGTGGCCTGGTACGGTTCAGGTGGGAGGGGGGGCCGTTCTCGTCCCCCCCTCTTTTCCTGCGGCCTGCCAGGTTGCATGCTCGGATAAGGGTCTGGTATGGATTTTGAGGGGGACCCCACGCCATTTTTTTTGGCTAGGGTTCCCCTTAAAATCCATCCCAGACCTCAAGGGTCTGGGATGGATTTTGAGGGGGACCCTACGCCATTTTTTTTTTGGCTGGGGTTCCCCTTAATATCCATCCCAGACCTGAAGGGCCTGGTTATTGAATTTGGGGGGACCCCCACGCTTTTTTTTTTTTTCATTTTTTTTATTTTTTATCAATGACTTTTTTTTTATGAATGACTTTCAGTTTCAATGAATGACTGTTCTCTGTATTACGGGAGCCGTCAATACACATTAGCCGCGAGTGATTTTAAATAGCTTTTTTACTTGCAAAAATTACACTTTTTGCAGAGACAGTTCTAAACACGGGAAACATGCGCCCCTTTACATGCATACTATAGACACCCCCCAGGTACGAAATTTAAAGGAATATTACACTTTTATTATTTCAATTTAAGCATTATTAAAATCACTGCTCCTGAAAAAACGGCGGTTTTTAAAAAAAAAATTTGCATTGATACATGTCCCCTGGGGCAGGACCCAGGTCCCCAAACACTTTTTATGACATTAACATGCATATTAGCCTTTAAAATTAGTACTTTTGATTTTGAACGTTCGCATCCATTATAACTAATAGGGTTCTAAAGCTCGCACGGACTTTAGGTCCGTTCGTGGGTTCTGGTGCGAGCCGAACGGGGGGGTGTTCGGCTTATCCCTAGTAACGTAACTGTGTTTTAGGAATCTTGATAAACCTCTTGCTTGCCTTTGTAAAGGGAAAAAGGGTTACTTAGGCATATTAAAAAGATGTGCTTGTAAGGGTAGACAGTTGGTACCTCCTCCATGTTCCCCTCCTTGTTGGGCACAAAGTGTGGATTACATAGATGGCATAATCTAGGGTGGGTTATTCTGGGCTATGCTAGGCACCTTGAACAGAGTCACTTTACTACACCTGGGTACCTTTACTTTGTGTTGTCTTCATCAATGCACTGGGACAAGACTGAGGTTGCCGTGGGGGAATACTTAATCTTAAGGTGGGACTCTACTCTAATGTCCCATACACACGGTCGGAAAAAGTCCGATCAGATTATGTTGTCGGAAAATCTGATCGTGTGTGGGCTCTAGCGGGCTTTTTCCGTCGGATTTTCCGACAGAAAAATTTGAGAGCAGGATCTCAAATTTTCCGACAACAAAATCTGATCTGACTTTTTCCGATCGTGTGTAGGGAATTCCGACGGACAAAGTGCCACGCATGCTCAGATCAAATTACGAGACCAAAGCTATTGGCTACTAACCTCTACGTAGTTCCGTAGTACACAACGAACATCCCCACGTTCGGAACGATTGGATTTTCCGAGAACTTTGTCCGACCATGTGTATGCAACACCAGTTTCGGACAAAATCCCTCGGAAAAAATCAGACGGATTTTGTGGTCGGAATTTCTGACCGTGTGTACAGTGAGCCCCTCTGTGCATTCAACTTAACTCTTTAACCTCCATATCTTTGTACAGGATGGGAATCTCTGTGGCGTGAATCTGCTCTCATTGCTCTGGGAAACATACTGCTGGCGATAGGAGTGCCAACTGAATCTCTCTTGCTGCTAGAGGCAGTTCCACCTATAACAGGTACATGCTATTGGCAGGCTGCTGTAAAATGTCCATTACCCTAGGTAACTACTTGTGTCTTCACACTACTCCACTCCACACTGATGTCTTCAAACCCCAGTGTATTAGGATCCACTCAGAGAACTATGTGTGCCGGTTACTAGAGATACACCCCTTTCAGTAACTTGGGAATAGGTGGGGACAACGTTTCAATACTTTACTTAAGAAAAGTGAAAATTGAAAATTTCAAAGTCCAGCATAAAAGAACAGGATCTTTCCTATGCCCCTACTCCTAACTACAGGCTTGTGCTGTTCCGGCATACTTGCAAACGTGAAGCCCAAGCAATTATAGTCCTTCAGAGGCACTTTCATGCAGATGTAAGTCCTTCAGAGACATACTCCAGTGCTGGAGTCCTCGGGGTGAACTTTTCTTAGGGGCGAAGGTTCATATGATTTTACATCCCGATGGTGATGGATGATCTCCTTTTGCTCATCGTTGGTATCATTCTCCCTCTTTCTCCCTTACAGGCCCTGATTTCAGCTTTCGCTCTCTCTCGTGCTCTCCATGGGGAAAAGTTCCCAAACCCTCCTCCTCCGGGAGTTCTCCACGCATTTGCTTATCATTAAAAAATGCATAGTATGATGTTGATGAGGGGAAAATAAAGGCTTAATTTCCTTCAAAAAGTTTCTTGGATTGAAGTCCAATTCTTCTGGAACAATGGATCATAGTAAAATATTCACAAACTAAAAAACTTTTTTGTTTTAGTAATAGTCGGTACAAGCTACTGTGCAGTTGGTGTGGCAAGCTACTGAAGAGGGTTCTTTACAGGACCTCAGAAAATAAAGATTTAACATTTTAACAATTTTTAACAACTGATTTCAACTCCCCTATGAATGATACCCCCAGTGTAAATATGTGCATAGTTTTTCTGCCCAACATTTAATTCTCCTTGTAAAGTTACAAAAAATAACAAAAACAACAAATATGTCTATACTGTCTATACTTACTATACCTGCTCTGTGCAATAGAATTGCACAGAGCGGCAGCGAACCTCCTCTTCTCAGGTCCCCTGTCAGAGCTCCAGGCCCTTCCTCTCTGTTCAGTGCCCCCATAGAAAGCCGCTTTCCATAGGGGCACTCATGCATCCTCGCTCCCGAGCCTCACTGCTGCATCCATTGACAAATACAGCAAGACTCTGGCCCGCCCCCCACTATCTAGTCACTGACTTTGATTGACAGCACTGGGAGCCAAATTCTCCCAATACCCCAGAAAAGCCAGCAAGACCCAGAAGAAGGGAGATAAGTGCTGAAGACATGCACAGTGCTGGATCGAATGAGGGCTCAGGTAAGTAAAAAGAAGGGAGGGGGGTGAGGGCGGATGCTGATGCCTAAACATTTTTTCCTGTAATGCAAGGGATGTTTATGCTTTAAAACCACTTTAATGTTGTTTTTTGTTTTTTAAGTGAAAAGTTAATATACTACATAGGATAGATGACGGCAGAAGGCTTTTTGGGCTATCTCTAATTACTTTGTATTAAAGTGTTGAGCTAGAGTGGGGTCTTCTTTGCTTAAAATAAAGTTATCTTAATTAAGATTTGTCATTCTGATTAAGTGATAGAAATCCAATGGACATCTTTATCAGTTCACCGTTAGGGAGGTAGCAATTTCCCCGACTCCACAGGTTCAAGCAACTTGCAATGATGAAGTGGAAGAGCCAGGGGTCCTTGATGTTCTGAAATGGGGTCTATTGTCAAGTTGAGCACCAGGCATGTACAGTAAAGCAATTTCCTGTATGCAAGTAAGCCATAACTGTAACAATCAATCTCAAATTGCATACAACCGAGATAGATATAGCTGCACAGTTTATCCTACCTGTTAAAAAAATAAAATTATATACACACATACATACACACACACACACAAGGTAAATAATTTATGTAAGCAAACACTTTGAAAAGTAGAGCCAGCCTTAAACAAAATATCACGTCCAAGGCAACTGACACGGCTATTAAAGCACAGAGGCTTGGTTTGTGCTTAAGCTCAGACATGTATTGTTAAATGTGACATGCTCAATTTATCATTAGTTATGAAGTGAAAACGGATGAATACACATTCAATTTAGTTCAGCTGCTTTCTTCATTTATCAAACTCTTTCATCATCCATCATTCCCCTCAAGACGGCCCTTTTTTTGATTTGTACAAATAACATACTTCCATAAATTTAATATAATTAATCATAATTGCAAGACAGTGTCTCCTTAATGAACCATTCAAAGACTGAAGAAGGTTTATTACAATTTTAATATAAATCCCTCAGATAGAATCTACAAATAAACACTTTGAGATAGGGTAGTGTGATATGTTTGTAGATTTGAGTTGACACATCAATGTGAAGGATTTCTCAAGCATATTGTTTATCTTTATCTAACAACAGTACTCATAAATTGGAAGATGTTCATCATCTTATATGACAAGACAGCGCCTGTTGCTGATCTAAACTTCAACTAATTGGAAAAAGGGAAAAAAATGTTTTCTATTTTTTATATTTAAACTTGCTCTAACTTAGAAGTCCTAGAGAGATATGAATTAAATTGTACAAATGATGTGAAAATTTACATGGAATATATAATGTAAAATAGTTTTAGTACACTGTACTATTATTAATTTAGAAGGTAGTGATTTACTTAATAGTATAACTGAGCAGAGGAGACTCAGACTTTATACATGTGAGCCTTGAAAGCAAAGCGTTGATCTGCTGGCAGTGGTCATCCTCAGAAACTTCCATAAACTTGGATTGGGAAGTGATATTGTTGGAACACATGTTCATGTATTTTTGTACAACTACAGATACATTCTTCAACCAGTATATGGCATTGTTTTTAGGTTTCTGGCTGCATCTATGACATATTCTATGTCTTCTTCCTGAATAAAGTTTGCTCTTTCCTGTCTGCAGTTACGTAGAAAAGCCAATGTGGACTGTGTAATGTCTGTTTGTTCTGTTGGGCTATAACAAAAATTTCTAACAGGTTATGGGCTCAGGCATAGCCCAGACACCCACCCAGAGAAAAGCTGAGAACCCAGTCATAGCCAGCTACAGCAAATAATGCAAGATACAGCAACAGAAAGAAGACTGCAAAAGAATAAAAAGAAAATGGCCAGTAACACAGCTGCAACAAAGCTTGAACCACCAGTGTTGGAATTTCAAGATGAAAATGCTGCTAATAAGAGAAGATACGAAAATGTTTAACTAATTCAGGCCAGAACACCCTTCAGATGAGTGGATAGAGAAAAAACAAAAAGTTCAGAGAACAATCTCTCTTAGCATAGAAGATGATCTAATCATACATATATGTAAGAGTAAAACTGCTAAAGAAATGTGGGAGGGATTACAAAAGGTTCACGAAAGAGATAATCTCAACAATAAACTGTATTTGATTAGAAAGCTATACCAAACCAAGCTGATGAAAGACCAGGATATGCAGGATTAAATCAGGTACACCGTGAAAATGGTTGAATGCCTGAGAGGCATAGGAGAAGAAATAAAAGATTTCATGTCACAGCACTATTACCAAGTGGCTTACCAGAACGTTATAAAATGCTTGTCACAGAACATGATGCATTTCCAGATGATGAACTGACATTGAATATGTTAAGGGCAAGCTTGTGGATGAATATAAGAGTAAAACAGAAAGCATAAATAGTGACAGTGCTTCTGTCGCAGAGTCTGCTTTAAAGACAAAAAATAGGGCCAGAGTTGGCATCCAACAATTAAAGAACATAGTAGGGGGGGGGGAGCTGCTTTCCTTTAATCAATTGAAAGATAAACATGATCTCCCAAACTGGTACTTTTTCCGTTATCTGCAGCTGAGGCATGCGTTTTTTGCACAGTTTGGCAAAGGAGCAGTGTTACTCCAATCCTCTCCTTTAGAACAGTTGCTTTGTGATGAGTCTGTGCGGAAGACGCTGTCGGAAACATACAAAGAGCTATTTGCAGAAAGGCCTGCGGCACTCAGTAAATGTAGAGAGAAATGGAGCGTACTTGTTCCCAATCTCCAAGGTGATGACTGGGACGATATGTGGGACCACCCTTTTCAGGTCCTAGTATCGGCCCATGACAGGTACATCCAATTTAAGATACTTCACAGGGTATATTATACCCCAGCGAGACTAGCCAGCATCTATGGTTTGAATGGCGCCACCTGCTGGCGTTGTAACGCGGCAGGGGCGGACTTCGATCATGTATTCTGGCAGTGTCCGTCCATACAGGTATTTTGGACAGGGGTCACAGAGACCATCCAGGAGTTGATCCTGCTACCTGTCCCCATGACGATATCGGTATGTATGTTGGGCCTGGTGGAGGAGGTAGCACCACTTAGGGCACAAAGAACCATGATCTCTCTCACCTTATTTTATGCACGCAAAGCCATCCTTCTATGCTGGAAAAAACCTGAGGCCCCATCCTTGGCCTTCTGGAAAGGCATAGTGAATAGAGCACTACCCCTATATAAAGCCACATACTTAAGTAGGGGGTGTCCCAAAAAATTTGAGAAGGTATGGCAGTGCGGGCTCTCTTCGGATGGTACTGTCTGAGTTACTGCATGAGTAATGGGTTTAATATTATACGAAAGAAACATGCACTGCTTGAAATGACGAGACAGGCGGTATAGCTACTAGGTGATTGTGATTATTGTTTTTACCTGAGCATGTACTGTAATATGATTTGAGTAGCCCGGAGGGCACGTGATTGTGTTTACCCTCCTGTTATACTTGGGACATTGCACAACGAGGAGGGGGGGGGGGGGGGGGGGGATTCATGTGGGGTTCTGTTATTGTTGTTTATTGCTGTTTTAAAAAAACTGTGAATAAAAATAAATTTTTCCAAAAAAAAAAAAAAAAGACAAAAAATAGAAAAAAGCAGTAACATTCAAAAAGGAACACATGAATGTCATTTAAAAGCAGATTGCAGAATCTGGAAAGCTAGAATGCAAAAACAAACTAAACTACAAAAGGCCAAAAGTGTGAAGGAAGAAACTGATTTTGGTTCAGATAATTAATGTTTTTTTGCAATCCAAAAGTTGCACCTCATCTTTGCAGGCATGTGCATTGATTCTGGAGCTATAAGTCACATGACAAATAACAGAAATATCTTTATTAACCTTGAGTAAAACAGAAAACATCACCACAGCTAATGGGCAAATATTGGAATTAGAAGGAATAGGAGATGTTTTTTCTTTACTGTCCTATTTCCCAGAGTGTCACCAGAAAGATATCTCTGAAAAATGTCCTCTGTGTCCCTGCTCTTGAAATTAATCTTTTGAATTCTACACAAAGACACAAACGATGTAACCATCAGTAGAAGTGTAATTGTCAATGAAACTTCAGTGTCTTAAAAATTTTATGAACTAACACAAACACTTCAAACTAAGGGAAATTCCACATGAAGATAAGAAACAAAGTGACACAGAAATAGAAATGAACGCAGACAATCCAAACAAACAATTCAAATGTTGTAAAAAAAAAAAAAGAGAGACAAGGCCACAAGAGCCTTTAAACAGGAAATCCACCAAAAGCAATAAAGGCATCCCAGCCAAACGTCTGTCCTATGTTGCTTGCATAGCATTAAAACCAGAGCCAGATTCATGGAATGAGATACAAAGACTTCCAACTCATGAGAAACAAAAGTGGATCACAGCAGTTCACAAAATTGCTTACAAGAAACAGATTTATATTACTCAGATCCCAAATGGATCTAATATAAGGAGTAATTGTTGAGTGAGGGTGTTAGAATAAAAAACAAACTACAGATACAGTGCCTTGCAAAAATATTCACCCCCTTGGCATTTCTCGTGTTTTGTTGCCTCACAACCTGGAATTAAACATGGATTGTTTGAGGATTTGCGTCATTTAATTTACAGAACATGCCCACAATTTTAAAGATTTATTTTTGTTTTTATTGTGAAGCAAACAACAAATAGGACAAAATAACAGAAAAAGTCAATGTGCACAACTATTTACCCCCCTAAAGTCAATACTTTGTAGAGCCATCTTTTGTGGTTATCACAGCTCCAAGTCACTTTGGATAAGTCTCTATGAGCTTGCCACATCTTACCACTGGGATTTTTGCCCATTCCTCCTTGCAAAACTGCTCCAGCTCCTTGAAGTTGGATGGTTTGTGCTTGTGAAAAGCAATCTTTAAGTCTGACCACAGATTTTCTATTGTATTGAGGTCTGGGCTTTGACTAGGCCATTCCAACACATTTACATGCTTCCCCCTTTAACCACTCAAGTGTCGCTTTAGCAGTGTGTTTGGGGTCATTGTCCTACTGGAAGGTGAACCTCCGCCCTAGCCTCAAATGACACACAGGTTTTGCTCAAGAATATCCCTGTATTTAGCACCATCCAACTTTCCCTCAACTCTGACCAGTTTCCCAGTCCGATTGCTGAAAAACATTCCCACAGCATGATGCTACCACCACCATGTTTCACTGTGGGAATGGTGTTCTTTGGGTGATGTGATATGTTGGGTTTGCGCCAGACATAGTGTTTTCTTTGATGGCCAAAAAGTTAAATTTTAGTCTCCTCAGACCAGAGCATCTTACTCTATACATTTTCACAAACTCAAAACGTGCCATTTTGTTTTTTGCTGAAAGTAATGGCTTTCTTCTGGCCACTCTGCCATAAAGCCCAACTCTATGGAGCGTAAGGTTTATTGTCGTCCCATGTACAGATAATCCAGTTTCTGCTGTGGAACTCTGCAGCTCTTCCAGGGTTACCTTAGGTCTCTGTGCTGCCTCTCTGATTAATGCCCTCCTTGTCCGGTCCGTGAGTTTTGGTGTGCGGCCGTCTCTTGGCAGGTTTGCTGTTGTGCCATGTTCTTTCCATTTGGTTATGATAGATTTGATGGTGCTCTTAGGGATCCTCAAAATATTTGGATATTTTTTTATAACCTAACCCTGACTTTTACTTCTTAACAACATTGTCCCTTACTTGTTTGGAGAGTTCCTTGGTCTTCATGGCAGTGTTTGGTTAGTCAAATAAAAAGTGTAAGATCAGTCAGCGCAAAAGTGATAACCTTAGGAATCTAAATAAACAATAGCCGCTGAACACTAAAGGTAAATATAACAAAAACCTCAAGGGGATATTCAAAACATAACAGTGCAGCACTAATATTAAACCCTCTAAAAATACGAAGTCCGTTGAAATGACATAAAAAGCTGAGATAGAAGAAATAAATTGTATAGACAGTTGATAGAGACGTTCTCCTCTGTGGTGGTTAAAAAGAATGCATGCAGATATCCTTATAGTGCAGACAACATCTTTGATTCTACCACCAGCTAGCCAAACCACTCACCTCAAAACGTAGACCCCTGAGCTAACAGATGGGTCAAATTGTCAAATGTTGCTTTCAAACCATGGTGCCATAGAATGCAATAAAAAGAAATATAGTGCACACTGTATGGCTATAAAATCCGATTTATTAAAAAAACGACAGGTACTCACATACAAAGCACTAGATCCCTAGTGCTGGGGTGAAACGCATATAGTCTTTCAAGACAAAATAAGGTGGCTGCAGTGACGATCCAGGGTCCTCCCGCACACGTATCGTCCTAAACTGGACTTCCTCAGCGGATATAGAGGCCCTTACATACGTTCCTATTTATAATAAGCCACCATGTGAAACATTGACCCCCATTAGCGATCCCCATCCAATCAGCATGGAGCGTCAGGTCAAACTAAACACTTCCTGTTTAGCCCAGTGAATTGATATGACGACCATAACGTCATCACCAACGTGACGCCCGGTCACCTGACACAGTCACATGACCGTCACTCACTCTAAAAATACACAGCACAAAAGAGACACTTCCGTTGCCTCTCGATCTATTGCCATAGTGATGCCGATGTCATACATGACGCGGGATCACATGACATACGGGAGAGATCATAAACGCTGAAGTACACGCCCACTAGAAAAAATAAATAAATGGAGAGTGTTTGGTTAGTGGTGCCTCTTGCTTAGGTGTTGCAGCCTCTGGGGCCTTTCAAAAAGGTGTGTATATGTAATGACAGATCATGTGACACTTAGATCGCTCACAGGTGGACATCATTTCACTAATTATGTATCTTCTGAAGGTAATTGGCGGCACCGGAGCTTTGTATGGGCTTAATAACAAAGGGGGTGAACACATACGCACATGCCAATTATCATTTTTTTATTTCTGAAAAATAGCTTTATGTATATATTTTTAAAATTTTACTTCACCAACTTAGATTATTGTGTTCTGATCCATCACATATAATTCAGATTAAAAAAACATTGAACTAAAGGCTGTAATGTAACAAAATAGGTAAAAAGCCAAGGGGGTGAATACTTTTGCAAAGCACTGTATATTCTTCAACCAGTAGATGACAGTGTTTATAAGTTTTTAGCTGCATCTATGACAATACTCTATGTCTTTTTCTTGAATAAAGTTTCCTGTTTCTTGTCTGCTGTTAAGCAGCAAAGCCCCTGTGGGCTGTGCACTGTCTGTTTGTTCTGTAGGGCTATAAACAGAATTTCTAACAGATAAAACGGTTGATCTGAAAGTATTCCGTGTCACTACAGATAAACCTGTTATTAGTGCCTAATAGAAAAACCTCTCTATTCTCCTCAGGAAGCTTTATTGTGAAATGCATCAAGAAAAAAAGACTACATCTCGCTTTCATCATATTGGGTAAATGGAATACTGTAAAGGTGGACAGCATGCCTAATATTGGGTAATAACAGAAATAGTAAAATTCAATATTATAGAGAGGACTGTTACATGCTAGATTTAAGAAATTGTATGTGTATTGTAATAAGAAAATTTTTCAATAAATAAAATAAAGGTTTTTATTGTAAGTTTTTAAAGCATATATTATTGAGTAAACTAATAACATTTAATGTTTTAAGTGTATAATTTAGCACCTTTAAAGTCCCCAGCAAAGGTTTTTCCACATAACCTTCTAGTGTTAACAAGACATGGTACTACAGCCAATATGTGAGTCCCACAGCTATAAGTCAGATTTTAGCATGACTGCTTAGGAAAAAATTATGTCACAACATGGAGGGTAGCAAAGTCACTCTTTAAAAACATTTCAAAGGGAATATAAGGTTAGTTGCATCTAGGGATAAGTGCATCTGACTGGGTTCAGTTCAAGCTGAATTTGGTGAATCCAGCAAGGAGGCCACAACCCTGAACTTCTTGAAGACAATGGTAGGCAAAACTGGCAAAATTTTAGTTTTTTTCCATTTCAAGGGTAATAGGCAAGCTATTGGTAAAAAATGTACATGGGGAGCTGGGCACTGCCTTGAGGGACATGTTACATAGTAACATAGTTGGTAAGGTTGAATAAAGACCAATCCATCCAGTTCAGTCTATGCGGGTGCATGTATGTATTGCATCTCTACCTCTTCCCATATTTCTGTATATTGTGTTCAGTAAGATGCTATCTAAGAGTTTTTGAAATGAGCAACATTTGCCACTGAAACTACCGATTGTGGAAGAGAGTTTTACATCCTCACCAATCTAACAGTAAAAAAAAACCCTTACACAGTTGAAAGTTGAATCACTTCTCGTCCAACTTTATTGAGTAGCCACATGTCTTCTTGAGTGACCTGACACTGAATAGTTTTCTCCTAATGCTGAAATCACCATTAAGATGTTTGTATATCCCCTCTTAGGCATCTCTTCTCCAGGGAGAATAGGTATTGCTTGTAATCGTTCCTCATGACTGAGATATCCAGCCTTATTAGTTTTGTTGCTCTTCGCTGGACTTTCTCCAGTTCCAGCACATTCATTCTGAGGACTGGAGACCAGAACTGGGTGGCATACTCAAGGTGTGGCTGAACCAGAGTTTTGGCCTTGCTTGATCCGGCTTGGCATTGCATGCTATTGCTGAGTCTATCAACTAGGATCTATCCTTTTCCATCCTTGATTTGCCCAGATGTTCTCCCCCTAGCATGTAACTTGCATTCAAATTTTTAGCCCCCATTTGTATTACTTTACATTAAAAGTCATTTGCCAGGTGTTTGCCCACCCCTCCATTTTATCAAGATCTTTTTGTAGAGTTGCTATATCCTGTTGTGAAGTTATTGTTCTACTTTGTATCATCAGCAAACACTGACATTGAACTATTTATATCAACCACTATATCATTTATGAACAAGTACCTACACTTGAAATAATACACAAGCAACAAACAAGAAAACATTTTAATACACTGGCAACAACTGGTTAATTCATAACGATAAGCAGGCAGCAAACGGGCAACATGTGGGCAAGAAATGGGCAATTAGGGCAAGAGTAAATAAGCAAATGTGATGTGTGCAACATGTTAGCAATCTTGACAATATGCAGGCAACATACAGGCAATCATTACAATACATGGGTAATGACAATAACAGTGACAATATTGACAGTGTAGTGCCCCAAATACACTAACAGCCATTGTAGCGTACACGGTTATACTGGTGGTAAGCATAGTTTTAAAATGGTGGCCATTGCAGTGTCCCCTTTAAATTGGTGGTCTCTGTAGTACTCCCATATTAGTTGGTGTTCAGTGCAGTGCCCTCTTTTAATTGGTGGTCAGCATAGTGCCCTTGAGTTGGTGGTCATTGCAGTGCCCCCTTTTTAGTTGTGGGTCAATTGTCAGTGTAGTAACCCTATTTCAACTGGTGGCCAGAGTGGTTTGTCCCAAATTAATGTAAAAATTAGAACTTAGTTGATTGTGTGGAGCTTAGAGCAAGGGTCTTCAAACTATGGCCCTCCAGTTGTTCAAGAACTACAATTCCCATCATGCCTAGTCATGTCTGTGAATGTCAGTTGTATAGTTCCACAGCTGGAGGGCCGCAGTTTGAGGATCCCTGCCCTCCAAAAAAAAAAAAAAAAAAAAACTTTCCAAAATATACATAGACAAAAGCAAATACTAGTGTGGAACAGTTGTTAAATAAGAGAAGAGCAGTGCCTTTCAACTCAAGGAAGGGAACCACTGATTCATGCCAACAGACACAGTCATGTATTTATGAATCTTTCACAGGTGCCTGTGCTGACCCACCAGCCATTGGGAAGCCAGCATCCTTCAAACAGTTTGAGACACTAACTTGTGTAAACATTCTAGTACCAGACTATTTGTTTTTGTCCATTGAATTTAATGGTCAGTGGTTTGGGTGCCCCCATTTAAACTGGTGGCCACTGCAGTACCCCCTATAAGTTAGAGGTGAGCATAGTGCCCCTTTTTAGTTGGAGGTCAGCAATTTTGGTGCCCTCTTACTAAAGAGTCATTGGTGTCAGTGGGCTACTTACCTGGGAATAAACAGGACCAAGGATAAATCCAAGGGAAAAAAAATCAAGCTTACCGACCAGCTTGCAGACAACCAAATCAACCTGTCTAAGACCCCTTTCATACTGGGGTGCTTTGCAGGCACTACAGCACTAAAAATAGCGCCTGCAAAGCACCCTGAAACAGCCGCTGCTGTGTCTACAACGTGAAAGCCAGAGGGCTTTCACACTGGAGCGTGCGCTAGCAGGACGGTAAAAAAAGTCCTGCTAGCAGCATCTTTGGAGCGGTATATACACCGCTCCTTCACCGCTCCTGTCCATTGAAATGAATGGGGCAGCGCGGCTATACCGCCAGCAAAGCACTGCTGCAGCAGCGCTTTGCAGTGGTTTTAACCCTTTCTCGGCCACTAGCAGGGGGTAGCAGGGGGGTAAAAATAGCGCAGTTTTACCGCCGGCGCCTGCACCGCCCCAGTGTGAAAGGGGCCTTACAGTATGCGTTAAAAGCAGGGGTTTAGTCTGTGCGCATTTGCAAAATTAATGCATAAGCCACAGAGCCTTGCCATGGCACCCTGGTATCTGTGGTCCCTAACACTAACTTATAAGTGTCTCCACAGTGAAGGCACATGCATTCGGATGGTACAGTAGCACACTGAACACCCAGCATATAGCGCAATGGCTGTGAAGGTGTCAGTGCATTGCCTGACCAATATACATTGATACCCCCTTGGATTTACCCTTGACCCTGTTTATACCTTATGTCGCCCTCCAATGCTGCTTACTGCGGTGGTCAGCTATAGATGGGGGCAGTGGCGCTTTTTTTTGTATCACTGTATATTTTGAGTAAAATGTGCTATGCTCAAAATAATGTGTGCAATATTAGTAAATAAAAAGATAATTATTTCTACAACTGAATAGTCCCGAATTCCTCCACAAATCAATCAACTCTCATGGCTTACAAAGTTCTTACTCCATTGTAGCTCAATGAAAACAAAATCAATAAAGACCAATTATAGCCCATCTAGTTAAAGTATGTAAATAGGGAAACATACAAATGAGCTTGAACCCAAGGGAAAGCAGTGCAGTGAACGCAATTAGAAGAGAGATATCATTTTTATGCATTTACCGTTCCCTAGCTGTGTTTAGAAGTAAAAGAGGAATGAAAGTTTATAAAGGGCTATTCTCTGTACTGATATAAAAACTTTACTAACTCTAGATTGTTAGATTTATGTGTCCTGAAGCATACAAATTATTGCTTGAAAACAAAGCTAGGTAAGATGTTTTGTGAAACCTACTTTACAATTTTTGGTAGTAATTGTGCAAATAAAAAAAGAGC
This sequence comes from Lithobates sylvaticus, assembly GCA_028564925.1. Classification (NCBI taxonomy): domain Eukaryota; kingdom Metazoa; phylum Chordata; class Amphibia; order Anura; family Ranidae; genus Lithobates; species Lithobates sylvaticus. The sequence goes on from CM053026.1 coordinate 504,118,191, forward strand.
AATTTACTAAAGTGAAGAAATTTGAAGAGGAAAAAAAAAAAAAGAGTAATTTCTCCTAACTACATGTTTGAAGTAAACAAAGGTTCACAACAATGCTAAATAGCGCACCAACCCCTAAAGAAAATTTAGGACACACTGTAAGCAAAGCGAGGAACATTTGTGTGCTTTCCAAAAAGCAGGACTATGACATTGTGCACCCTTATCACTGACCACAGTTAAGCCCCATACACACGGTCGGACTTTTTCATCAATTTGGTCCGATCGGACAAGGTTGTTGAAAAATCAGACCGTGTGTATGCACCATCGGACAGTGTTCGTCGGTTTGTCCGTCGGACAAAGTCTTATCTCCTGCTGGAAAGATTTGCCGTCAACCCGGTCCGATCACACCAAATCCGATCGTGTGTACGGTTGTCCGACCGGACAAAGTGCTACGCATGCTCAGATCACATTACAAGACCAAAGCTATTGGCTACTAGCCTCTACGTAGTCCCGTCGTAGGCAACAAACATCACCACGTTCAGAATGATCGGATTTTCCGACAACTTTGTCCGACCGTGTGTACGCAAAACCAACATCGGACAAAGTATGACGGACATGGTCCGACGGACCTGGTCCGCGGATTGTCCGACCGTGTGTATGGGGCTTAAGGGTTAATATTAAGGCTGGGTTCCCACATATGCAAATTTGATGCAGGTTTTTCTGGACTCCAGGCACGAACCCGCGGCCGCACATATGTAAACCCGGCCTGAGTGTTAAAGTGGTTGTAAACCAGGCATTAAATATGAACCAATCATATCCCTCTATAGTGTGTACTTATCTCAATTAAGAGCACTGACTGCCATTTCTGTCTGCTGCTTTACCCCTCTGCTATCTGCACGAGTCACTTATGACAAGTTTTCCTGACACCAAGAGAAAAAATGGTGACAGGGGGGAGATCTCCAGCTGATAGACAGCCTCAGCTCTGTTTGCTTCTGGGTGGAGGGGGTGCCCCTTCTCTCTAATCAGCTCTCAGAGCTCTCCTCACTGAGCTCTGCAGAGTGTAACTTCAGCTATCTGATCCCTTTTTTTCTGACAGCACAGACAAGCTTTATAAATTCTAGACTTGGAACAGATGTAGAGAAAAGAAGACTGCAGATAAACAGGTACAACATAGGTAGGTCAGTCATTTCACTGGGTATATATAAGGGTTTACAACCAGTTTTAGGTCAGATTAATTGTTAAGTTAAAGGTTAATTGAGGGTAAAAGAGTGTTAAGGGTTTATTTTTGAGGATAGTTAAAGTAGATGTAAACCATAACTGTGTGATATGTAGTTTGCACTCCACACATGATAGGGTGTTGGGTGTAATCCTTGACTCTGACCTCTCCTTCAGCCCCAACATCCAATCACTGGCTAAATCCTGCCACCTTAACCTCCGCAAGATCTCCAGAATTTGACCCTTCCTAACTAATGACACCACAAAGAAACTCATTCACTCCTTGATTATTTCCCGCCTTGACTACTGCAACTCTCCTTAATTGCCTACCCTTACACAGGCTATCCCCCTTTAGTCTATTATGAATGCTGCTACTAGACTGATACACCTCACTAATCAATCCGTGACTGCTGCCCCTCTCTGCCAGTCCCTTCACTGGCTTCCCCTACCTCACCGTATAAAATTCAAAATTCTAACCACAACATACAATGCCATCCACAACATCGCCCCCAGCTACATCACCAACCTCATCTGCAGATATCGCCCAAATCGTCCCCTCCGCTCCTCCCAGGGCCTCCTGCTCTCTAGCTCCCTTGTTACCTCCTCTCATGCTCGCCTTCAGGACTTCTCCAGAGCCTCTCCCATCCTCTGGAATTCCCTGCCCCGGTATATCCGATCAACCCCTAACCTGTCCACCTTTAGGAGATCCCTGAAAACTCACTTATTCAAGGAAGCCTATCCCACACCCACCTAACAACTGTCCCCAAGCCACCCCCCCATCAAATCATTTCCTGCATCTATTACCTTTTGTACCACCACCCCCTCCCTTTAGAATGCAAGCTCTATGAGCAGGGCCTTCCTGCCCCTTCTGTATTGAACTGTACTGTAATTGTGCTGTCCCCCCTCTACATTGTATAGCGCTGCGTAAACTACTCATAAAATACTGTTTTTACCTTTTTCCAATTATTTTTGCATCTCAATCCTACTGATCTACTACCAGCATTGGTTGCATATCATTGCTAGAGACCAGCTTTTTGATAATGACAAAGTTAAACTATTTCTACACAATGGGGGTTATTTACTAAAGGCAAATCCACTTTGCACTACAATTGCACTTGGAAGTAAAGTCGAGGGGGACATGCAAGGAAAAAAAAACAGCATTTTAGCTTGCACATGATTGGATGATAAAATCAGCAGAGCTTCACCTCATTTCAGGGCTTCCCCTCAGATCTACAGTGACTGCACCTACAAGTGCACTTCCAATTGCACTTTCAGTGCACTTGTAGTGCAAAGTGGATTTTCCTTTAGTAAATCAACCCCAATGTGTGTTGGCACTACTTCTTGTGATTTTCTTTCCTGCAACAACAGGTTACAGGGCCATTGTGCCATTGTGAAAATAGTTCATATTAGTTCAATAGATCAACTTGGGTACATTCGGCCTGCCCATACATGGTTTGAATCTCAGCCGGTTCCTGCTGAATCTATGGCTGGCTTCAGTGCCGGGACAAGGTCATACAGCGCCCAGGGCAAAGATGCCAAACTGCGCCCCCCTTTCCCTTAGGGTGCCCCCCACCCCTGCAATAAACCATTGCGCCAGGGGCAGCTGCCCCTCCTGCCCACCCCTTGTCCTGGCCCTGGCTAGCTTCTTTGACATGTATAGCTTCCAGGGGGAATGTTACTATAGTTATTATAGTTATAGGGTCTGCTTTAAAGTATTAGGAATTTGGATAGGGGAAAGTGTTAGGAGGTGCTTCAGGGGGATGAGTAGTTTTTGGGAGGACTGCCATTTTAACTTTTCATCTTTAAAGCACTAGATTGCCATGTTGGAAAAGTAAGAGGGAAATCACCAAAAGGTGATTTGCTAATACACACACTCCAACAACTCACTTGCTAGGTGGCATTCGTGCTCATGGGTTACCTAACTTTCATATACAATGCAGAGGATAATACTTTATTTGCATATATGTAGCACCCTCTAGTGTGCTACTAGTATAGTGCAGGAAAATGTATTGGCTCGTGGTAAAACGAGTCTTGAATCTGGGTCAAGATTTTGTTGCAGGTCAGGCTGGATGACTCAGACAGGTCTCCGGTGCTTCCCCTAGTTCTGTAAAATTGGAGAAATTTACAGAAGCTGGAGGGTAGAGGCCAGGAGGGTTGATCTGCATACTTAGGAGAATCCTCAGGCAGTGGACCTGGCATAGTGGCTGAGCCAGCCCTTAAATATGGATATGTCATGCTAGCAGGGGAGTCGGGTGGAAGATGGAGTGCTGGGGCTGGCTTGAGAGGATCCTGACAGCAGTCCGGTTTTAAAGGAATCTTACCTAAGAAGCAGCGGGAGCAAGGAGGACAGTGCAAGAACATTAGCACAGTCAGGGACTTACAAAGGGAAAAGACTGCCACATGTAGCAAGCCTTTCTGGAAGACAGTATTGTGCCTAAATCTTTATTTGTCCTGGGAGATCTGCAGTAGCAGCCGGGTGGGCTGGTGAAGAAGCAGCCAGTAGAAATAGGATCAGTGTCTACAGTGGAGTTGGAGATACTACTGTATGCAACCTACAACACTTTGTGCTACTTTCTAAGACCCCTTTTACACTGGGGTTCTTTTTAGGTGCCTGAAAAGTGGCTATCCTGCCTCCCCAGTGTGAAAGCCTGAGTGCTTTCACACTGGGGTAGTGTGCTTGCAGGACGGGAAAAAAGTCCTGCAAGCAGAATCTTTGGGACGCTGCAGGAGCGCTGTATACACCGCTCCCAAAACGCCATGCCCATTGAAATGAATGGGCAGCTCTACCAAAGCACCTGCAAAGCGCTTCAGCAGCGCCGCAACATGGTCTCTTTTCACCCTTTCTTCGCCCACTAGCAGCCGAAAAGCACCGCTATAACAGCGGTAAAGCACCACTAAAGCTAGCGGCACTTTACCGCTAATGCCGGAACCGCCCCGGTGTGAAAGTAGCCTAAGGGGTCATTTACACTTGCTTCGGCTTCAACACATATTAACAGCTAGTTTACACTTGCTTCAAAACAAGGCTTCGGACAGGCTTTGTTAAAGCTCTCTGAAAGCTAGCCAAAGCTCCTGTCACTAAATAAAATGGTTAGCTTACAGTACTGTTTACACCTTGCTTTGCTTTTTGTGCTTCACCTGTTCATTTATTCTTCTTTTTCATCCCCCCCTTTTTTTCCTCTTTCTATTCCCACTTCTTTCTCTTCTTTTCTTCCCCCTTTCTATTTCCCTTTTCTTTCCCTCTGGTCTTTTCAGTAATTTCTGACCATTTTCCTTTTGCTCTTTCTTCTTTCTTTCCTTTTCCTTTTTTCATTCCTCTCTTCTTCCCTTCATATGAGCGCACCATATACTTTTATCTGTTTCCTTACATTTCTCATCTCTTTCTTTTTCCTTCTCTTCCCTTCTTTCTTTTTCTTTCTCTTCCCCGTCCCTTCCCATCATTACCTATTGTTCTTTCTATGCAAATTTCTTTCTTTGCTATGATGGTACCATGTATTAATAATAACACGTTAGCCTCTGTGCATGTTGTGTTGTCCCTTTCTCTTCCCCTCTCTCTCTCCCCCTAATTTTAGGGAGAATAGGGGATATGGAGTGAGATATATATATATATATATATATATATGCATTTCCTCAGTGATAGATGGTCTGTGAAAAATTGCTATTAGTTTAAAGTCCTCCATCAAAATCTAAAAATTGGTTGGAGCTAATACTTCAAGCCACACGATGCAGGGATGGTGACTGTTTGATCTTGGACTCTTGCTACGGGTGTGATCTCCTCTCCCCTCCAGCCTCGTTTTTTTGTTCTACTGGCCTACATGTGGGAGGTCTAATATTGAGTGTGACCTCTTGTAAGCCACACATTTCTGGGGGTTCACCCCGCCTTGGTCTGCGCAGACAGAGAGCGCCTCGGAGCCACCTGGAGCGAAGGAAGTGTTTTTAAGGGATCCCCATATGGAGAATCCATTTCATCAACTACACACATCCTGGTAAATATGTGTACTATCACATTGCATGGTTACTCTTTGTGCTAACCCACAATGAGATAACTGTGTTATACATGCTCATATTATATATTTACTCTCTATTTCCGCAGACCAAATCCTTTGAAGAAGACCCATATAGTCACGGGTCGAAACGCGTCAGCTTTCTTGCATTACACCGACATGTTTTGATTAATGTGTTGCGGTGAAAGTGTTGTCTGCCGATATCTTTGTGTATTTTTTAGTTACATTGTATTTTCTGTATGGGCTCATGTCTTTTATCCATTTTGCCACAATTGTGACGTTATAAATAAACATTTATATTTTTTGATAATTATTCAATCTTCATTTACTCTGCTGCCAAAAACCCCATCCCCTTGGGGGAAACTTTTCTTTGATATACGTTTTTGGGGTGAGCAGCAACTCAGCCATTTCTGTATGTGTCTTCTCCCTTTTTTCTACACCTTGCTTTTGCTTTCCTTCGGCCTCGCTTAAAAAATGATACCCCATTTAGCTTTAGGGCTCATTTACACTTGCTTCGGCTTCAACACACATTAACGGCTAGTTTATAGTTGCTTCAAAACAAGGCTTCGGACCGGCTTTGTTAAAGCTCTCTGAACCATAGTCAAAGCCTCTGTCACTAAATAAAATGGTTAGCTTACAGTCCTGTTTACACCTTGCTTTTGATTTGCTTTCCTTCAAAAATTATACCCCATGTAGCTTCAGTGGTGCTTCAAAGCCTCCATAGAAGTCTATGGCAAAGCTTGCTTGAAACCTCATCGAAACACCAAACAAAAGCAAGGTGTAAATAGGACTGTAAGCTAACCATTTTATTTAGTGATAGGGGTTTGACTTCAGAGAGCTTTAACAACGCATGTCTGAAGCCATATTTTTAAGCAAGTGTAAACTAACCCTTAGTGGTACTTCAAAGCGTCTTCAAAGCCTCCATAGAAGTCTATGGCAAAGCTTGGTTGAAGCCCCATCGAAGCGCTTCCAATGCCTCATTGATGCCCCACCGAAGCCTCATCGAAGCACCAAGCAAAAGCAAGGTGTAAACAGCACTGTAAGCTAACCATTTTATTTAGTGACAGGGGCTTTGACTGGTGTTCAGAGAGCTTTAACAAAGCGTGTCTGAAGCCATGTTTTGAAGCAAGTGTAAACTAGCCCTAAGACCCCTTTCACACTGAAGGCATTTTTCAGGCATTTTAGCTCTAAACATAGCACCTTAAAAATGCCTCTCATGCCTCCCCAGTATGTAAGCATGAGTGCTTTCACACTGGGGCAGTGCGCTTGCAGGACATTAGAAAACGTCCTGCAAGCTGCCTTTGAAATGAAAAGCACTTCAGCAGCGCCGTAAAGCGGATGCTTTTAACCCCTTCTTAGGCCGCCAGCGGGGGTTAAAAGGGGGCTGTCAATTATAGGCTGTGTGCTGGAGATCCCTCCCCTGCTTTTTTCTCTTAAGCCTCATACACACAATCGGATTTTACGCAGACAAAGCCTCGGACTTTTGTCCAAAGGGTGTTGGCCAAAAACTTGTCTTGCATACAAACAGCACACAATTGTCTGCCAACAAACACGAACGTAGTGACGTACTAGACATACTACGAGCCGATAAAGACGAAGTTCAATTGTCAGGCGCCAACCTTTGGGCTCCTTCTGCTAATTTCATGTTAGTAGAAGTTTGGTGAGTGTTGATTCGCGCTTTTCATTTCGTGCTTTTCAGTTCATTTCTGAACAGCCTTTCATCAACCACACAGGTTGTAGATGACTTTCGGAATTATCTCCGGATGATGGACCCCTGCTTTTACTAACTCTTGGCATTGTTGACCCCCTATATTAAGAAGCAGGACACATGCATGTGGCTTTTATAAAATTTTTTGGTTGAATAATGATTTGATTTGGTATATTTTTGGATGCATAGAATGCACTTTTTGGTTAAGTTCTATTGGCAGATAGCATGTTTAATTTTTATTTGTTTTCTTTTTTTAATGCACGATAAAAAAAATTTGGAGAATACTACTTTGAAGTAAAACTATGTGTTTTACTTTAAATGACAGTTTGGGAGTAGGCAGTTACATTTAACCACTTAAGCCCCGGACCCTTTGGCTGGCAAAAGACCAGAGCGTTTTTTGCGATTCGGCACTGCGTCGCTTTAACTGACAATTGTACGGTCGTGGCTCCCAAGAAAAATTTACGTCCCTTTTTCCCCACAAATAGAGCTTTCTTTTGGTGGTATTTGATCACCTCTGCGGTTTTTATTTTATGCGCGATAAACAAAAAAATAGCAACAATTTTGAAAAAAACGCATTATTTTTTACTTTTCATTTTATAATAGAACATTAAAGCCTTTTAAAATAGGTTTGGCATAACTCCATCAGTATCACCAGCAAAGCAGCTTTATTATCATCCCATTAAAGAAGAAGAGAATGTGTACTGCATTTCGAGATTTCATAATTTGCCGCGTCAATGTTAATTCTCCATTACGAACGCTAGTTTGCAAGAACGACCGCTTCTGGCTCGTCCTTGCTTCTGAATATGCGTGTTTGTACTTTGGACTTTTGTTCGACGGACTTGTGTGCACACGCTCAGAAAATCTGACAGCAGACCGCTGTCCGTGGAAAAATTATAAACCATTTGTCCATGGAAAGTTGGCCAACAACTGTCTGATGGAGCGTACAAACGGTCGGATTTTTCACCAACAGCCTGTCATCACACAATTCCCATCAGAAAATCCAATCGTGTATACGAGGCTTTAGTGTCAGGAAAATTTGTGGGAAGTGACTTATGCTAATAGCAATGGAACAAGGCAGCAGACAGAAATTACACTTTGTGCTCTGGACTGCAACAAGCACACACTATAGAGGGATATGCTTTGTGCATATTTCATGTCAGAGATTTACAACCACTTTAAGGTAGACATTGTAAAGTTGTTCAATGTGTATCACAATAACAGGTGGTTGCAAATCTATTCGTGTAAGGTCATTAGAATTCAACATATAATTTCCCCTAGTGTTTTCATTAAAGGGGACTAGGGAAGGGGAGTAAGAGAAAAAATGGAGGGTAAAAGGTAGAAGAAAGGATACAGGGAAGGGCGTTAAATGGGTAAGGTTGTTGGGAAAGAAGGAAATTGAGGACTGTTTAGATGCGTCTCTATTAGAAGGGCTTGTCACCCCATGTGTATATTGTTTATACTGTCTTAGCCCCTTTGTTAAAGTAATAAAGTTAAAGTAAAAAAAAAAAAATAAAAGATAATATACAATAACTTTATAAACAAATGAAAAACAAAAATACATAAAAAAAAAAAAAACATATGTACACACAAATCAAATACATGCTTATGCCCCCTTATTAAAGACATTAGGTATCCACATTTACATTAGAGGCTTAGGAACAATTTTAGGAGCAGTTTAGCATTACACTAAATTAACAAAATGGTAAACTCTTAAGACGCATATTTACAGTTGTGTACGCTTTCACACATTTTACTGCAAACAGTACATACTTTTATTAATATGGTACAGTTTTATCGATTTTATTTAGTAGACATTTTGAAGGTGTGGTTGCGTAGGCTAAAAATAGTTTGAGCATTTTTTTGTTAAATATTTTTTAAATATTGGACAATTGCAAGTTTCAAACAGAAGTAAAGTCTGATATAAAATAACTAGGGATACGTTTTGGGTTTGCCTCTACCGTGTGTTTGAGGCAAATATTGCAAGTTCATGATTTGCAGTTTCAGTGAATTTATGTACAGTCGCCCAGAAGAATTGACTGTAAAACTATAATGCACTGCAATCCTTTAATTTTATTTTGTGGTTGATTTGAGGTTAGCGGTCACTTTTAGCTGCTGTGCCATCCATTGCAAACTTGTTTTTTTTTATATTTTTGCTGCAAGGCTACCCTTTAAAAAAATGGGCTCTTGTTTCATGGGGGTGGTATTGGGCGATTCATTTATTTTAAGGGATTATTAGTTTTATTTTATGTATGTAGGACCTCCTTTTTTTTCCAGCAAGGCTTCCCTCAAAGCAAAGCTTCACTTGTTTCAAGGTTGATATTTTGGGGTTTTCATTTTCTTTATTATGGTGATAGGGCTTTTTGTTAAGTTTAGGGTGGTTCGAAGTGCAGCAGTCACTTGTTACTAACCATCTGTTCTTGGAGGTACTTTTTGTTTACTGCAATTTTCTGCACCGTTTGAAAGAAAAAACAAGTTGAGAGCAGTGTGCACCTAAATCACCTCACAGTATATCAATTAGGTCTATTATCCCTGAATAAAATGGTCCTGCTAGTGGCAGTGGCACCTGGTGCTCTCAATTTTTGGGGGGGTGCAAAACAAACTGAGTAAAACTTACCAGTAACTCTGTTTTTGGGAGTCGTCCAGGACAGAACTAGAGAGAAAGGCTCCACCTCCGGAGGCAGGAAACACAAGAATTAATCCATAAAGGGCGGCTCCCATCCCTCTTCCCCAGTCTTTTATCTGAGAACTTTCCCGGAATGGCTTCTGAAAAAAAAACACTTGTCCAAGGTTATAACAGCATATAGGGAGGGAATCCCTGCTGTCCTGAAAAACTCCCAGAAACAGTTACCACTAAGTCTAACTCTGGTTTTCTCTAGTCGTCTGTTCAGGACAGCACTAGAGAGGATCAACGAGAACTTACCAGATTGGGGGGGGAGCGTTCTCCCAAACGCTTGGTCTTGCGCTGAGATGAGATCCAGTCTATAATGCTTCACGAATGAGTAGCTTGACCAATTCGCTGCTTGGCAAATTTGTTCTGGTGTCGCTCCAGCTCGCTCTGCCCATGAGGCAGACAGCGCCCGTGTGGAGTAAGCCATGGGGGGGAAAAAAAGGGCATTCCTTCAAGATCTTGTAAGCTTCCACAATAGCTTGTTTGAGCCACCAGGTGATTGTGCCTTTCAAAGCTTGGAACTACAATTTTTTTCCAAGAATGTAAAATAAATAGAGTATTGGATTTTCTAATGCCTTCAGACAATTCCAAATAACGTCCAGTTGGTGGAATTCCGCTTCTTTTGGATTTCTTGGAGACGCACAGAAAGAAGGCAAAACAATCTCCTGAGTCCAGTGGAATTTAGACACCACATTAGGAAAGAACTCCGCATCTGTGCGCAATACCAGTCTGTCCTCAAAAATTTGCAGGAAAGGCTCTTTAATAGAAAGTACCTGCAGCTCACTAATGCACCTGGCTGTGGAGATTTCCACTAAAAAGACAGCTTTGAGAGTGGGCCACTTTAAGGACAGCTCTTCCTCTTACGAACGTTTTATCCAACCTTGCAATACTATTGACAAATCCCACTTTGTCGGAATCTTGAACGGAATGGTCCTAATCCTGGCTAACCCCTTAAAGAACCTGCTGACTAGCGCGGTGAACGCCAAGGGTTACTCCAAAAAAGCAGACAGGGCCGATACCTGAACTTTCAATGTGCTAATGGCCAGTCCATGGTCCGCGCCATCTTGTAAAAACTCCAAGATGGCTGGAATACCTGCAGACACCTTTTTGGCGTCTAACCATGAACCGAAAACTTTCCAAATTTAACAAATTGCTTGGGTTACCTTCTTTCTACTGGAAATAATTGTATTTACCACCCTGTCCGAGAGCCCCTTAGACTTCAGGAGGCTTTCCTAAGACACCAAGCTGACAATTTCAGACTCTGTATTTTTAGCAACAGGACTGGGCCGAGACAGCAAATTCCTTCTCTCGGGCAGCATGAGGGGAGGCTCCCCTGCCAGGTGTAGCAGTGTGGAGAACCAGGGCCTCTTCCACCAATACAGGACCACTAGGATCATTGTGGTGCGCTTCTGAACAAACTGGAACCTTGGCATTTGCCTTGTTGGCAAACAAATCTACCTCTGGAAGGCCTTATTTCTCTGTCAGTAGTTAGAAGACTTCCTTGTTCAGTGACCATTCTGATTTGCACACTTGGTGTCGGCTCAGAAAGTCCGCCAGATGATTGTCTACTCCCTTTAGATAGACGTCAAATATTGACCCCAGGTTCCTCTCGCCCAAGAAAAGATGGTGCTTGCAAGCCTGATTAAAGGATGGACACCGTGTTCCCCACTTGTTTGTTTATATAACCACTTCAGCCCCTGACCATTTGGCTGCTCAAAGACTAGAGCACTTTTTGCGATTCGGCCCTGCATCGCTTTAACTGACAATTGCGCGGTCGTGCGGCATGGCTCCCAAACAAAATTTATGTCCTTTTTTCTCCCACAAATGGAGCTTTCTTTTGGTGGTATTAGATCACCTCTTCGTTTTTTTTTTTTTTTTTTTGCGCTATAAAACAAAAAAAGAGCGACAATTTGGGAAAAAAAAAGCAATATTTTTTACATTTTGTTATAATAAATATCCCCCAAAAATATATATAAGAACTATTTTTTTCCTCAGTTTAGGCCAATGTGTATTCTTCTACATATTTTGAGTAAAAAAAAAAGAAAAATCGCTTTTAGCATCTACAAAATAGGGGATAGTTTTATGGCTTTTTTATTATTACTTTTTTTTTACTAGTAATGGCATCGATCTGCGATTTTTATCGGGACCGTGGAAATTATGGTGGACACGTCAGACAATTTTGACACATTTTTGGGGCCATTGTCATTTTTACAGCAATCAGTGCTATAAAATTGCATTGATTACTGTAAAAATGTCACTGGCAGTGAAAGGGTTAACCACTAGGGGGCAGTGAAGGGGTTAAGTGTGTCCTATTGTGTGTTCTAACTGAAGGGGGGATGGGACTGTGCAGGGGAGATGACAGATCGCTGTTCATACTCTGTATGAACAGACGATCTGTCTGTTCTCCCCTCAGAGAACCGGAAACTGTGTGTTTACACACACATATCCCGGTTCTCGGTGTGCCCGAGCGATCGGCTCAGTGGGCGAGCAGGGGCGCGCATGCCTCCGGCGGCGCGCACACGCCCCCCTAGTGAACGTCTATGGTACCGAAGTACCATGACGCTGATTCACGCAGCCGAGCCATGATGCCGCAGTATAACTGCGGCGGCTGGTTGGCATGCGGATAAGAGACAGCTACCACACTGTCCAAGAGGACTTGTACGTGGTGGCTCTTCAGCTCTTTGGTGAATGCCCTAAGCACCTCCCAGATTGCTTGCAACTTCTTCCAGGTGGCTGATTTTTTGGGACTGCGTTTTTTCCAGCGCCCTTGTGCTACTCTTGACCCCCAGTGGGCCCCCCAGCCCCAAGCACTGGCGCCCGTGCTGATACGGACAAACACTGGAAGAGACCATTGTAGATCTTGCACAAGGTTCTCTTTGTCCCTCCACCACCACAGAGACCTCTTGGTCTTCAGAGACAGGCGGAAGGTCACGTCCAGCGATTTCTGTGTCTCGTCCCAGTTGTTCAGGATATTGGCCTGGAGACATCTGAAATGGGCACTTGCCCATGGTACTGCTTAGTTTGTTGCTGTCAGGAGACCTAGACCCGACATGGCTGAACAGATGGCTACCGCCAGATTGTTCTGAAAAAAGGCTGCTGTCGCCTTTACCTTTTCTACTTTCTCCTCTGCGAGATAGATCTTTTGCGTCCCCGAGTTCCCCAAGAACCCTAAGTACTGTAAGGCCTGCTTCGGGTTAGGTAGGATTTCTCCCTGTTTATCAACCACACCAGCTGTTCCAGAAAGGAAATGGCCACCCGCAGATTTCTTTGTAATTGGAGCGTGGAGGGTGCAAAAAAATAAAGGTTGTCTAAGTATGGGATGACTGACATTCCTTTTAGTCTCAGGGGGGCCAGGGATGAGGACAGGCCGAATGGAGGGCCCTGAATTGGAGATGTCGGACCTTCTTTCCCCACTTGATCGCCACCCTCAAAAACTTTTGAGATTCTTTGTGGATCAGGATGTGCAAATAAGCGCCCCCCAGATCGAGGGAAACCATGAAGCAATCCAGGGGAAGAATTTACTTCATCGTAAAGATGGTTTCCTTCCAAAATTTCTTGTAGATCACCCATTTGTTCAGCGACTTCAAATTCAATATTAGGGCGGAATTTGCCCAACGGTTTTCGTATCATGAAAACGTGAGAATAAAAACCCTGGTTTATTTCTCGCTGTGGCACTGGAATAAGGATCCGCTGGACTATCAAGTCGCCAATCTGGGACAACAAGGCTGTAGTTCTAGAGGATCTCTGGGAGGGGTGGTTACGAACGTCCCTGCGAGTGGAGTGCCCTTGAACTGAATTCGGTAGGCTTCCTTATTATCCTTAGTATAAATCCATTTGGGGTAGTCTTTACCCACTGTGGGAGGAACTGCCCCAATCTCCCTCCCACAGGGACTAAGTCATTGGGATTTTGTGGTTTTCTTAGGAGAGGAAAACAGGATACCTTTCTGCTTCCCCCTTCCCCACTGTTCCTTAGTGGCTGACCTCTTAGGAGTCTGCGCCTGTGACCCCCCCCCCCCCCTTGCCTTTGGGGTGAATTTTTTTTTCCTGTGGCCTTCTTATTTTTAATAGGAAACGTTTTCTTCTTGTTCGGTCTAGAACTTTCTCCAGATCTTGTCCGAACAAGAAGTCTCCCTCAAATGTGATGATACAAAGCCTTACTTTTAAGGGCGGATCCCCCAACCAGGATTTTAACCATAGGGCCCTGCTGGAAGAATTTACTAGGGCTGCGGCCTTTGCCGATAGCTTGACTGACTCTGCAGAAACGTCTGCCCTATAAACTGCTGCCTTGTGCAGCATGGGTAGGGAATCTAAAATTTCCTTGAAGGAGGTCGCACCTTCCAAATGTGCCTGCAGCTGTTCCAACCAAACCTCCAAGTTACAAGCCACTACATTTGTAGCCATTGCTGGTTAGGGATGAGCCAAACACCCCCGGGTTCGGTTCGCACCAGAACCTTCGAACGGACCGAAAGTTCGCGCAAATTTTCGAACCCTATTCGTTATAATGGACGCGAACGTTCGAAATCAAAATTGCTAATTACAACGGCCAATATGCATGTTAATGTCATAAAACAGGTTTGGGGACCCGGGTCTTGCCCCAGGGGACATATATCAATGCAAAAAGAACTTTTAAAAACTAACGTTTTTTCAGGAGCAGTCATTTTAATGATGCATAAAGTGAAAAAAAAAAAAAGTGAAATTTTCCTTTAAATATGGTACCTGGGGGGTGTCTAAAGTATGCCTGTGAAGTGGCATGTGTTTCCCGTGTTTAGAACTGTCCTTGCACAAAATGACATTTGTAAAGGAAAAAAAGAAGCCATTTAAAACCACTTGCGACTTTAATGTCATGTCTTGTCCTGGCCGCCATATGGCTGAAAATCCTTGAGAAAAATGGCATGGCTACCCCATGACCCCCCCCCCCCCCCCCCCAGCCCCTTTGGGTCTTGTATGGATATTAAGGGGGACCCCGCACCCAAAATAAAACCCTTTTCCTACAACCCTATATACTCTGAACAGCAGTATACAGGCGGTGCAAACAAGACACGGACTGTAGGTTTGTTCTTAAGTAGAATCTGAACAGGTCCTTTATGAAGTGTAGTTCCATCCGCAAAAAATCTATTTTTAAGCTTTTTGGAGAACATAGGGAGGGGTTATCACCCCTGTAACATTTGCTGTCTTTGCACATCTGTTCAGAACATTTCACCTCACTTTCCGTCCCAATGACAAATGTTTTTGGAAAAGTGGGGTTTTAATTGAAACAAGGATAGGTGATAAATCATCAGTAGAGAGGAGATACCTTTTTCCCAAATTAAATCTAACAGGATCGAATTTCCCTTCCTAGGGGTAGATTTCCTCTCACTTCCTGTTTTCTCTTTCCGTTTGCAAGTAGGAGTCATTTGTAAGTTGGATGTTTGAAAGTAGGGGCCTGCCGTATATACTCTGCAGAAATTTGCCCCATTAGATGTTGGTGTAGCCACAAGACTGTAAGCCCTCACAGTTACTCTTGGTGGGCACAGGAATGGGCCCTGCTGTGAGTTATTAGATCAAGATTTTCAATTGCATGCACCTGTTGAACAGGGCAGAAAAATTGGGCCTTTGGTGGTGGTGGTGGACGGTGTTGCGACAGGACTGTAAGCCCTCACAGTTACTCTTGGTGGGCGCATGAATGGGCCCTGCTGTGAACTATTAGATCAAGATTTGTAATTACACGCCCCTGTTAAACAGGGGCTGAAAAATTGTGCCTTAGGCATTGGTGCTGGTGCCACAACACTGCAACCCCTCACAGATACTGTACTCTTAGCACAGCAATGAGACCTGTTGCAAAGCATTGCCTAAAAATTGTAATTACACGCCCTAACAGGGGCTGAAAAATTGTGCCTTAGGCACTGGTGCCACAACACTGCAACCCCTCACAGATACTGTACTTGGAGCACAGCAGTCACACCTGTTGCGAAGCATTTTTTAAAAAAATTTTAAGTACACGCCCCTGTTATACAGGGGCTGAAAAATTGTGCCTTAGGCACTGGTGCTGGTGCCACAACACTGCAACCCCTCACAGATACTGTACTTGGAGCACAGCAGTCACACCTGTTGCGAAGCATTTTTTTTAAAAAATTGTAAGTACACACCCCTGTTATACAGGGGCTGAAAAATTGTGCCTTAGGCACTGGTGTGGTGGCATGGATCATTGAGGAGGAGGAAGAGGATAGTCAGTGAACATAACAGGACAGTCACTCAGCATCAGCATAGGCAGTCTTGAAGGGATGTGACATTATAAATTATTCAGTTATATCCGCTTCAGGTGCCTGGTAGCTGGTGGTGATCCAAGACTGATTCATTTTTATGAAGGTCAGTCGATCAACCGAGTCGGTGGACAGGCGCACCCTATGATCGGTGACAAATCTTCCAGCAGCACTGAATGTGCGTTCGCAAAGAACGCTGGATGCAGGACAGGCCAGTAGCTCAATTGCATACTGTGCAAGCTCTGGCCAGTGATCCATCCTCAGGACCCAGTAAGCCAGAGGATTTTCGGTGGGAAAGGTGTCCAAGTCTGACCTTGCCCCTAGGTATTCCTGCACCATGTATATCAGACGCTGGCGATGGTTGCTGGAACCGATCATACCTTGGGGCTGCGGACTAAAAAATTGTCTGAACGCATCGGTCAGACGTCCACCTTCCCCACCGCTCCTTCTGCTACTGACCGAAGCCTCAGCAACTCGTCGTCCAGGACCAGGAGTTTGTAACCTCCCAGTTTCTGGGAACGCGTTGCACAGACCTTTCTGCAAGGCCTCCCTGAGATGTCTCATCCTCTGCTCCCTCTGCGACGGCAAGATAAGGTCCGCAACCTTACCCTTGTACCGTGGATCAAGGAGAGTGGCCAGCCAGTAATGGTCCCTCTCCTTGATCCGAAGAACACGAGGATCCTTCCGCAGGCTTTGCAGGATCAGGGAGGCCATGCAGCGTAGGTTAGCTGAGGCATTCGGTCCGGAGTCTTCTGGGTCACTGAGGATGACATGATCGCCAGCCACCTCCTCCCAGCCACGTACAAGTCCACTGGTTTGTTGGGACTGTACATCATCCCTAAAAGACTGCTGCTGCTGATGCTGAGTGCCAGGCTCCACCTCCATGCTCACACAATCCTCCTCCTCCTCCTCCTCCTCCTCCTCATTCTTATCCTCTTCCTGTGTGATGGGTGGGACAGAAGGAACACTGTCTGGATAAAGGGGGCCTTGAGAGGCAAGGAAGTCCTCCTCTTCCTGCCTCTGTTCTGCCTCAAGTGCCCTGTCCATTATCCCACGCAGCGTATGCTCCAACAGGTGGACAAGAGGTACAGTGTCACTGATGCATGCACTGTCACTGCTCACCATCCTCGTGGCCTCCTCAAATGGTGAGAGGACAGTGCATGCATCCCTGATCATGCTCCACTGGCGTGGGGAAAAAAGCCAAGCTCCCCTGACCCTGTCCTGGTGCCGTAGTCGCAAAGGTACTCATTGATGGCCCTCTGCTGCGTGTGCAGTCGCTGCAGCATGGCCAACGTTGAGTTCCACCTGGTGGGCATGTCACATATTAGGCGGTTCTTGGGCAGGTTCAGCTCCTTTTGCAGCTCAGTCAGCCGAGCACTGGCATTATAAGATCGTCGGAAATGCACACAGACTTTCCTGGCCTGCCTCAGGACATCCTGTAAGCCTGGGAACCTGCCCAAGAACCGCTGCACCACCAGGTGGAGGACGTGAGCCATACAGGGCACATGGGTGAGCTGCCCCTGTCGCAGGGCGGAGAGGAGGTTGGTGCCATTGTCAGAAACGACCATTCCTGGCTTAAGCTGGCGTGGCGTCAACCACCTCTCGGCCTGCCCCTGCAGAGCTGCCAGAACCTCTGGCCCAGTGTGGCTCCTGTCCCCCAAACACACCAGCGCAAGCACGGCATGGCATCTTTTTGCCTGCGTACTTGCGTAGCCCCTTGTACGCCTACGGAGCACCGCTGGTTCCGAGGACAGAGCACTGGAGGAAGAAGAAGAGGAGGGGTGGAGGAGAGAGGTGTGTCACAACCAGTAGTAGCATTTTGGAGGCGTGGTGGCGGAACAACCTCCAACACTACTGCACCTTGTCCTGCATCCCTCCCAGCTGCCAATAGAGTGACCCAATGGGCCGTGAAAGAAAGATAACGTCCCTGTCCATGCCTGCTGGACCATGAGTCAGCGGTAATATGCACCTTACCGCTGACCGCCCTGTCCAGCGAGGCATGGACATTGCCTTCCACATGCCGGTAGAGAGACGGAATCGCCTTCCGTGAGAAAAAGTGGCGTTTGGGAACCTGCCACTGAGGAACCGCACATTGAACAAACTCACGGAAGGGGGCCGAGTCTACCAACTGAAAAGGCAGCAGTTAAAGTGCTAGCAATTTAGCCAAGCTAGCATTCAACCGCTGGGCATGTGGATGGCTGGGAGTATACTTCTTTCGACGGTCCAGCAGCTGGGGCAGGGAAATTTGCCTGCTACAATCGGACGTCGGTGTACTGCAAGTACTTGGTTGTGACACACCTAATTCTACACCTTCAGTCCTCTCAGAGCAGCTTTCAGAGAGGACTGAAGATATAGTGGGGATGGAGATCCCAGCTGATGAGGAGCAAGGAGAGGTCCGCTTTGTTCTTTGGTGTGGGTCTTTTATGTGTGCTTGCCAACGAGCTGCATGGCAGGTCGACATATGTCTGCTCATGCTTGTGGTGCCCAAGCGGCTGATGTTTTGGCCACGCGAGATACGCTTGAGACAAATATTGCAAATAGCAGTGGTGCGATCTGATGCACTCGTCTCAAAAAAGGCCCACACCAAAGAACTTTTCTGATAACGTGCAGAGGCAGCGCCCTGCACAGGCGGAGCTCTGCGGTGTGGTACAGTTCCTCCTCCTCGCACCCACGTGGAGTCAGTGACCTCATCATCCCCTCCCTCTTCACCACTAGAGCAAACCTGGCAGTAAGCTGCAGCTGGTGGAACAGTACTGCCAGATTGCTGTCCTTCAGCATCCCCTCTCTCTGCGCGCACACTACTGCCTTCCTCAAGCTGGGTATCATCATCCGAGCCTTCGAATCGTTGGGCATCCTCCTGGAGCATGTACCCAACACTGTGCTCAAACAGTTCGGGGGACTCCTCAGGAGGACATGGTGGGTCTAGGGAAGGGGTGGCTGATGATGTCATTGAGTACGCGTTGGCAGCTGCTCTGCCAGTACCCTGAGCCTGGGTGAGAGAGGATGAGGAGGATGAGGAGGGCTTGGTCATCCATTCTACCAAGCCTTCGGCATGATGCGGCTCCACATGTCCAGCTGCCGAAAACAAAGACAAGCGTGTCCCATGGCCACGTGCTGATGACGATGCACGACCACGTCCACGGCCAGCACTGTTTTCTCTAGAAACAGAGCCTGCCTGCCCTGTGTTCTTGCCTCGGCACGCTCTGCCTCTCCTTGGCGGTCTTCGAGCCATTGTAGTCGGTAGTGTATATAGTATAAAAAATAGAGCTCCTATGTGTGCTCACAACACACTGTAGGTCCTATGGGTGCTGACACTAACACACTATAGGTACTATGTGTGCTGCTGACAAGAAAATATAGGAGCTCTGTGTGCTGCCACTAACACACTAGAAGTCCTATGTGTGCTGCTGAGAAGAAAATATAGGAGCTCTGTGTGCTGCCACTAACACACTAGAAGTCCTATGGGTGCTGCTGACACAATAGGTAGTATATGTGTGCTGCTGTCAAGAAAATATAGGAGCTCTGTGTGCTGCCACTAACACACTAGAAGTCCTATGGGTGCTGCTGAGAAGAAAATATAGGAGCTCTGTGTGATGCCACTAACACACTAGAAGTTCTATGGGTGCTGCTGACACAATAGGTAAAATATGTGTGCTGCTGTCAAGAAAATATAGTAGCTCTGTGTGCTGCCACTAACACACTAGAAGTCCTATGGGTGCTGCTGAGAAGAAAATATAGGAGCTCTGTGTGATGCCACTAACACACTAGAAGTCCTATGGGTGCTGCTGAGAAGAAAATATAGGAGCTCTGTGTGATGCCACTAACACACTAGAAGTCCTATGGGTGCTGCTGAGAAGAAAATATAGGAGCTCTGTGTGATGCCTGACACTAACACACTAGAAGTCCTATGGGTGCTGCTGAGAAGAAAATATAGGAGCTCTGTGTGATGCCTGCCACTAACACACTAGAAGTCCTATGGGTGCTGCTGAGAAGAAAATATAGGAGCTCTGTGTGATGCCACTAACACACTAGAAGTCCTATGGGTGCTGCTGAGAAGAAAATATAGGAGCTCTGTGTGATGCCTGCCACTAACACACTAGAAGTCCTATGGGTGCTGCTGAGAAGAAAATATAGGAGCTCTGTGTGATGCCTGTCACTAACACACTAGAAGTCCTATGGGTGCTGCTGAGAAGAAAATATAGGAGCTCTGTGTGATGCCACTAACACACTAGAAGTCCTATGGGTGCTGCTGAGAAGAAAATATAGGAGCTCTGTGTGATGCCTGCCACTAACACACTAGAAGTCCTATGGGTGCTGCTGAGAAGAAAATATAGGAGCTCTGTGTGATGCCACTAACACACTAGAAGTCCTATGGGTGCTGCTGAGAAGAAAATATAGGAGCTCTGTGTGATGCCTGCCACTAACACACTAGAAGTCCTATGGGTGCTGCTGAGAAGAAAATATAGGAGCTCTGTGTGATGCCTGCCACTAACACACTAGAAGTCCTATGGGTGCTGCTGAGAAGAAAATATAGGAGCTCTGTGTGATGCCACTAACACACTAGAAGTCCTATGGGTGCTGCTGAGAAGAAAATATAGGAGCTCGTGTGCTGCCTGCCACTAACACACTAGAAGTCCTATGGGTGCTGCTGAGAAGAAAATATAGGAGCTCTGTGTGATGCCTGCCACTAACACACTAGAAGTCCTATGGGTGCTGCTGAGAAGAAAATATAGGAGCTCTGTGTGATGCCACTAACACACTAGAAGTCCTATGGGTGCTGCTGAGAAGAAAATATAGGAGCTCTGTGTGATGCCACTAACACACTAGAAGTCCTATGGGTGCTGCTGAGAAGAAAATATAGGAGCTCTGTGTGATGCCACTAACACACTAGAAGTCCTATGGGTGCTGTTGGGGTGCAATGCTGTGCTAACAGCACTGCGGTTGGTACTACTGCAATACTGTACTAACAGTAAGCACGCACCAGACTAATCCCCAGCAGCAGCTAATAACACACTAACTGTGCAATCAGCAGCAATGAACGATCAATGACTTAGGTAGCAATGGTTTAGCAAAGAAATAGCCAATGGTTTAGCAAAGAAGAGCAAATCTTTCAGTAGCAATCAAGCAAAGACAGAATCAGCAGACTGATCTCTCCTAAAGCCGGAACTCCTGTGACCGGGGCCGACGGCGTGGCGGCCTTTTAAATGGTGGGGCGTGTACTAAAGCCCCTGAGCTTTAATTGGCTACAGGCGTCCTGCCTGTAGCCAATTATTGCTCTCCGAGTTTCCGGCGCTGTGATTGGCCAAGCATGCGGGGTCACAGTGCATGCTTGGCCAATCATCAGCCAGCAATGCACTGTGCCGGCCGCGCCGGCCGCAATGCATTGCGGGGCCACTCGCATCACACGAATGTGATGCGAACGGCCCAAATAGTTCTGGGCTCGCCAAGCGAGCACCGGGCCCATCCCTATTGCTGGTTTTAAGTTTGTCATGACTACTTCCCATGACCGTTTCAGCAGTACCTCGATCCTCTTATCCATGGGTTTCCGAAGGTCCCCCATTTCCTCAAATCTGAGGTCTGTGATTTTGCGCACTGTGAAAAGGCTGCATCCAATTTGGGCACTTTGTTCCATATACAAGCGAAATCCTCACTGAAGGGGAATCTCCTCTTCAGGCTCTTAGCAAAAAAAATTATTTTTCTCCGGCCCCACCCACTCCTTTTTGCTAGAGTCGGACAGTGTGCTGTGTACCGAAAATACCCTGCCTTGGTCCTCTTTCCGGGTGTGGTACATCTGGTCATTGATTTTATAGCCTTCATTTCTTTTTTAACGTCAGAAATCAATTCTTTACATGCCCCTGTTGCCTCCTTGTATACTAATTTATCAATACAAGGTTTACAGAGCGGTTTCTTCCACCCTTTGAATTTAGTTGTACAAGACGAACACCCCCCCCCCCCCCCCCCGACTTCTCTGATTCTTTGGGCTAAACCTGAAGTAAGAGAAAGGGAAAGAAGAGAAGGGGACAAAGAGTGAGTTAGCTGTCAGTTACCATGAACAATACGCGCGCCTCCACCGATACCCATGTGCACCCCTACTAGCCGTGACCGGAATTTGCAAGGCTCTCTAGCCCGGATCCGGCAACACCCAAAAAAGGGGGAGAAAGGAGAAAAAACAAGGGAGAGCGACCTGCACTGAGTCCAACTCCACCCCCCCATCAGTCAACCAACCCCTGTGTCTGCCTACCTGAGCTGGGCCAACACCACTGCCACTCTGCTCTGCTGGGTCCATGTCCTCCTGAAGCATTGAGCCAATGCGCCTGTTGGTGGATCCAGGACCACCAGCGGCTGTGGCTGGAGTTTAAGTAAGCCGCCATGAATCCGGCGTCCATGCTCCTTGCGGGAACCGGAAGTGATGCGCCGGAAGTCCCCGCCCTCCTCCATGCGTTTCAAAGGCCGGAACTCACAGCCTAAGCCATGCCCCTGCCGTACTCACACCGGACTGGCATCCAGGCAGCAGAGGAATCCACTCCCCCTTCCACAAATATCGTGCAGGGAGTGTCCAGCCCACCCCCGACTGATCTGGAGGAAAAACGGCGGTCTCCAGCTTGCTTTCTGCCTAGCCGGGGGACCCATGTTCCGCCATGCCCCGCAAGGTACCTGCAGATCTCCCCTAGGGAGTCCTAGGTTCTGAGAGGGAAACAAGAGCTCCATTCACCCTCCTCCTCCAGTGGAGGAAACACAGACTGGGGAAGAGGGACGGGAGCCGCTCTTTATGGATTTAGTTCTTGTGTTTCCTGCCTCTGGAGGTGGAGCATTTCTCTCCATCAGAGTCCTCTTTTACATTAGATATCACTATCAAAGCCCCCCTTTACATTAGATGTCACCATCAGAGACCACCTTTACATTAGATGTCACCATTAGAGACCACCTTTACATTAGATGACACCATCAGATCAGAGTCCTCCTTTACATTAGCTGCCACCATCAAAGCCCCCCTTTACATTAGATGTCACCATCAGATTAGTCTTCCTTTACATTAGATGTCCCCATCAGAGCCCCCCTTTACATTAGATGTCCCCATCAGAGTACCCCCTTTACATTAGATGTCCCCATCAGAGTACTCCTTTACATTAGATGTCCCCATCAGAGCCCCCCTTTACATTAGATGTCACCATCAGAGCCCCCATTTACATTAGAGGTCACCATCAGATCAGAGTCCTCCTTTACATCAGATGTCCCCCCCCCCCCCCCCATACTCACAGCTCTCACACATGTCACCTGTCATCCACCTTCAGACCTGCGGGGATGAGTCAGAGAAACCGGAAGTGAAGGCACAGGACCCGCAAATCACACACCACAGCAGGGGACAATGATAGAGTGAGTGTTCAGGACGCAGAGCTTAGTGCCCCGAGGACTTTCTAAAGGAAGCCAAGAGGTTCTTGTTTGCAATCACACTTAAAGAGCCAGTATTTTTATTTTTTTTAAGTTTGGAGGGGGGAGGGCAACCCTGCACCCCCTATGGGTGGGCCGCCACTGGCTACTAGCCAATTTTGCACGGTTGAATATTTTAATTCTTGTAGTAAAAGCTCTAGCTTGTGCTCTTTGTCACCAGCCTGGTTTCATCTTCGCTTTTTTTAGTGGTATAACATGTGCCTGTACTCTTTATCTAGTACATTTTGGCCAATTCTACCCCATTAAAATTGTACTGAAGTTAGCCAATTTTACAATGCTGGATCACTATGGTCTCTTCATCATGAGAGTTTAAAAGAAATTGCATAGCGTTGGACAGTTTTGCATCAGCGAGAAAAGGTACATCCTTAGCAAACTGGTTGCCATTTTATGCCAGTAAAAGCAGGTTCATTAATTTTATGAAAAAGTATGCGCCACTGCTAAAACGCTGCTGTATGTACAGTGGGGAAAATAATTACTTGATCGCCTGCAGATTTTATAAGTTTGCCCACCTACAAAGAAATTAAGGGTCTATAATTGTTATCATAGGTGATAGAGACAGAATGTCAACCAGACATCCAGAAAAAAAATTAAAAGAAAACACATGAAACACGCGTTATAAATTGAGCTGCAGTTCAGTGAGTAAAATAAGTATTTGATCCCCTATCAACCAACAATAATTTTGGCTCCCACAGACTGGCTACAGTATGTGCCCATGTGGTACACAGATTAGTCCTGTCAATTTAAGAAGGTGCTCTTAATGACAAGTCATTATGTGTATAAAGGTCACCTGTCCACAAAATCGCTTTCTTCCATTCAAACCTCACCATCATGGGCAAGACTAAAGAGCTCTCAAAGGATGTCAGGGACAAGATTGTAGAGCAGCACAAGGCTGGAATGGGCTACAAGACCATTAAGGATTTAGAGAAGGTCTGTAAAGAGTGGACCGAAATTCCTCCTGAGATGTGTGCAAACCTGGTCACCAACTACAAGAAAAATCTGACCTCTGTGCTTGCCAACAAAGGTTTCTCCACCAAGTCATGTTTTGCTTGGGGATCAAATACTTTTTACTCACTGAGCTTCAACTTCCCCAATATGTTACTTAAAGCAGAGCTCCTTTTCTTTTCTTCTTTCTTTTTTTTTTAAATCACCCCTGTGATAGTTGCAGTTTATGCAGTCTAAATCGGTATATGCTGCATATGAAAACATTCCCTTTTTTAATTCATTTATTTGTACTCACTATACCCCTCTGGCTGTCCATTGACTCTTGGGATTTAGTGGAAGTGGAGCTTTTTCTTGACCTAAAAAGGTAAAATGCTTTACAGAAAAAAAAAAAATAAATAAAAAAAAATAAAAAACACATTCCAAACATTTATGGCATTGTGATCAGCAACAACGGGGGACAACATTGAAAAAACAGTGTGGAACTCCACTTTAATGGGTATATGTCCCCATTGGCAGTGTCCAATTTTTGCAAGCTTCTTTTTACAGTAATTTGCCTATTGCCCCTAAAAAGAGACACTCCTTATAGTTGGATTTGCCACTAAGTTCAGGTTTGCCTAATTTCAAACAGAATTTGCTGACTCCAGTTTCAAGGTAGATTAGCCAAAATTTAGTTAAGCTACTGTATGTATTTAAAAAAAGTCCTTGTCTTTTTCAGGCATCTGGATGGATCCCCCTATTATTGTCATGATCCCTAAAGAGCCTGGACCAGCTCTGTGACTTCAGCTAACAGCAGACTTTAGTCCAAAGGAGTACAGACCTAAGTGTACTCCTGTGCAGTGTTGGTCATCTTACTTTAAAAAAGTAATTAGTTAAGTTACAAAATTACTTCTCCCAAAAAGTAATTGCGTTAGTAACTCAGTTACTACATTGTAAAAGTAATTAGTTATGCAGCAAAGTAACTGACTTTTTTAAAAATATTCTATATGTGTAACTAAGGGGCGGGTCTAGTATTACTGTAAGCAAGGGGCGCATTTATTATTATTTTTATACATCGTGTAACCAAGGGGCTGCTCTATTATTACTGTAACCAAGGGGCAGATCTGTTATAGCGTGTAAGCAAGGGGCGGGTCTATTATTATTATATTGTGTAAGGGGCGGATAGCTACAGAAGAGGGCGAATGTTAAATTAATGGGCAGAGCTCGAAATATAACAATAATAATAAATGCGCCCCTTGGTTACAGTAATACTAGACCCGCCCCTTAGTTACACGATAGACGCCCCTTGCAGAGTAGCACGAGCATCGGGAGCGTACGGCATTGCCTCATACAATTACATGTTAACTGCGCCTGCACGGTGTAGAGTTCACTCAGAGCTGTTCAGGTTCGGCAATTTTTGGAAGCTCCGTAGTCCTTCGTACTGTGCAAGTGCTGCCCCTGCGCAGTACAGGGGGTCCTTATCCGGCGGGGGAACTTTTTCGGCAGGACACCGGAATTACACTACTGCCATCTAGTGGCAGTAGATGTAATTGAGGTAACTCCGCCCAAGTAATGGGAACTGCGTTACCATGAGGGGAAAAGTAATCAGTTAGAGTAACTAAAGTAACTAAAGTAACTGCGTTAAGTAACTCTGTTTATTTTAACTCAGTTACTTACATCACTGCTCCTGTGACCCACAGGAAAAGTAGGGCCAAAAGAGCTTTCCTTTATTATCAGGCCCGCATCCAATCCCTGTCCAAATCATGCCACCTTAGCCTCTGCAACATCTCTAGAATACGCCCCTTTTTAACCAATGACACCACCAAGCTTCTAATTCACTCCCTAGTCACCTCTTGCCTCGACTACTGCAACTCACTCCTCATTGGATTACTTTACATAGACTAACCCCCCTTCAGACCATAAGGAATGCTGCTGCAAGACTCATCCACCTTACCAACCATTCAGTGTCCTCCACCCCTCTCTGCCAATCCCTCCCCTGGCTTCCAATCACCCAACAAATAAAATTCAAAATACTAACAATAATTTACAAAGCCATCCATAACCCTACCCCCAGCTACATCACTAACCTAGTCCCAAAATACCAACCAAGCCGCTCTCTTCAGTCCTCCCAAGACCTCCTGCTCTCTAGCTCCCTTGTCACCTCTTCCCATGCTCACCTCCAAGATTTCTCCAGAGCTTCTCCCATCCCTTGTAATGTCTGCCTTCATTTTGCTAAGCGCTGCACAAACTGTTGGTGCTATATAAATCCTGTATATATATAATAATAATAATAATAATAATAATAAAGACTGGCATATCTACACAAATTGAAACTTGTTAAAAAAAAAAACAATGATTAAAAGTGCAATTGTTTTTAAGAACATGCTGTGCAAACTAGAAATGCCCTCCCCAACTTGGTAATGTGTGAGCATGCTAGGCTACTACAGTAAGTACAGTCTGTAAGTTGCTGGTAACGTGATGTTCCGAGAGCAAAATTTTGAGATATTCATTGAGATATTCTAGAATCCACCTATGGTCAAATAATGATTTTCTGACATTAGCATAGTGGCAATTAACAGTTTAATAGTTGTATTCACTACTTGTAGATACAGTACCTATTAATAGATAAATATATTGTTGATTTTGCCATTGGAGAAACTTTGCTTAAGTGAAAACGCTTAACTTGGCTCACTAAGCAAAATAAGAAAAATTAGCTTTAACAAAATATATACTTTTTCTCTTTAGATGGTTTGTACTTTTTGGGGAGGGGGGTGTTTATGTTCGTTTGTTTTATTTCATTTTGTGTTTTTTATTTTTGTGCATTTGTTTGTAATGTTAGTACTGTAGCTTTAAATTAATTTTTTGTTGCATTTGTTCTTTCTAGTTTTAAGACTGTTACATGTGTATTAAAAAGGAAAATATGTTTCTTTTACATAAAATAAAAATTACTATGAAGTGAGCTTTCGTAAGCTGTAAAAAAAAGAAAAAAAGCTTGGTTGCTTGTCTTGTTACTGTATGTGATCATGGCACTACTTTGAAACATTCAACAGTTTTTTTTTTCTTTAATGACAGCCGCATTTCTTCCCCCCCCCATTATAAATACACATAAATAACACAAATAAAAGGACTCGTATGTATGCATAAAATAAATACGAAAACATTTCTCGGCTTTGAAACTATTATTCAAGAGTCTATGGAACGGAGATTGATGCGATTTGAACTTAAAAAAAAAAAAAAAGTTTGTTCTCAGCAAAAATTCTGTCAGTATACATAGGCTGTCTATAATACGATTTCCAAGCTGCATCTCAGGGCATGTTGACTTTGACAATTAGTTTGGAAAAATAAGGGTTAACCTGGGTGAAATAAAAATATATATAGCCATGCATCAAGTAAATATTTTTCTCTGAAGAGTGTGTCAGCACCACCTAGTGTAGACCAAAAGAACATACAGTAGTTACACCGAAGAAAGTTTTATTTGAAGACTATTCTGGGAATTTGATTGGCAGTGTTGCAATTCCAAGTCTGAATTCATAATTTTGTCAAATATTCTGTTCCTTAAATAATATTTAAAACTGAGTTAATGTTTATTGAAAATACCATGGACATCGATGTTTAATATAAGAGTCAACGACTAACATAAGTGTGAGTCTGTCAGTTGAAAATACCAATACAAATGAAAATTATATTTAATTGCCAGCATTCAGCATCTTCACACAAGCATCGTGTTTGCTGCTATACTTCTGCATTTACCAGAGGGTCAGTTTACATAGATTATTAGTTAGCTGTATTGTAAGGATCAATAAACTAACTTACGATTGATAATAATTGTGGCATATTGTGAAGTGTCTACAGAGGAAAGTGGGAAAAGGAGTGATAGGCAACATCGAACGAAAAGAAATTTTTTTTTTTTTTTATATTTGGGATAGAGCATATGGGTTACATCCACTGTAAGTTTTTGTTATTGTCCATAAATCGAAAATTATGAGTTGCCACCAGAACAGGAATAGTGCGACATCTTCTAATGGAGACACTTGTTCCTGGGACAACTGATTTCCCTCACATTGAATAGAAATCCTTTATCTATTAGATTGTAAGCTCTTCTGAGCAGGGCCCTCTTAATCCTCCTGTAGCTTATTGTATTATAACTGTATTGTCTCCCTTTTATTGCGTAAACTGTTGGCGCTATATAAATCCTGTAATAAATAAATAAATCTGTTGAGTCAACAGGAAGTTAATGGAAATCTCCCTAAAAAAGCTGACTATACATTGGATGTGAAATCAAAAAGGAGACAGGTACAAATTTTTGGCCAAAAAGTGGCTGCATCCAGTGGGACAAGCTGTCAAAATACAATAGCTAGAGCCAAAGGTTCATCCATCTGTGCCGGATAGTAGCTATACAGCAGGCTGAACCAAAAAAAGATATCGGTGTATGGCCACCTTTAGACACAAATGGCAAAAAAAAAAAAAAAACACTACTCTGTCAAATAGTGTTGGCTTTGGATACAATTTAAAAATACAGTTAAAGGTAATACAAAATACATGAATCACACCTATGTGATATGTCCTGTATTGTGCAGAACATTTTGGCGAATAAATATAAAAAAAAAAAAAAAAAAAACAAAAAAAAAAAGAAGCAGATCATGCTTATTGAATTTACCCTTTAACTACTTTTCTACCCATTTTCTGAAAGGCCCTGGAAAATAGTGGCAGTTGCACATCACTTGGGCAGCCATTTATCAAATTAATATTTTCAGGAAAAAAATACACTAAAATAAGTTTTAGTGCAAACAAATATTTGCCCCAAAGTATTAGTAACATATAAAAGGTGCAGTTGTGTCAAGTAGAGAGATGCTAAACAGGTCAGTGATTAAAATTGCATGCCCCTGTGAAATCACATAAAACAATGGTACCCAAAATTCTCCATTGGCAATACTTTAAAAGCCTTTACAGGTTATCAGTTTAGAGCTAACCATAAATTATGGGGCTAGAATTATTGCTCTCACTCGGACGTTCATGGCAATACCTCAGATGTGTGCTACTATTCAAAGAGTAACTCCAATCAACTCTGGGTGATCAATGCATATTTCAAGCATTTCAACAAACTTTGTTGCAGATTTTTACCTGTTTTTGCACTGAAACAAAAAAGCTGTTTGTTCTTCTATGTTTTTTAGATTCTGAATGGGAGTGACTTGATCAGCTGATGCACTCGCAGGGCTCTATACAGGAGAGTGTCAGAGTCTGCATTTTTTTAGGAGCATCTCACCGAAACTGAGATTTTTATCGAAGATGCCTAAAATTGGAATTGTATCTTAGTGCAGGAAATGACCTCTCTAGTGGAGTTCTGTACACAAACTGTGTACGGAATGTCTCCAGGTTGCCATATTGCATTTTACAGAAAATTTCAATGCTGCTTGTGTCACATTTGTACAGTATATGATATTTTTTTTTTAAGTGAAGTTACTCTAATGCACACGCCCGGACTTTGACGGACTTGGTCCGGCGGAGTGGAATCCGTCGGACAATTCGATCGTGTGTGGCCTCCAGCAGACTTCCCAAAAGTCTGGCTGACCTAGGAATAAACCTTGCTTTAAATCTTTTGGACGGACTTGAAAAATCCAGTCGTCTGTGTGCTAGTCCGACAGACTAAAACTTACGCTAGGGCAGCTATTGGCTACTGGCTATGAACTTTCTTATTCTACGTCATCACAGTCGAATCCATCTGACTTTTGGAGTGATCGTGTGTGGCCAAGTCCGTTCGTTTGAAATTCCGGCGGATTGTCCGCCGGACCAAGTCCGTCGAAAAGTCCTGTCCTGTGTACGCGGCATAAGTTTACATACACGTGATCACCCTATACTGCACTGGGGTATGTACAGGAGTGTCATAGGTGCTTTTACCTTTTTAAAATGTTTTTTTAATGATATTATAATTTTTTTTCTTCATTAAAATATATTGGCATCACAAGGGAGCTAACAAGAGGGAAGGTGGGCTTTGCTTTAGGAGGGAGTTTTGAATGGAGGGGCATATTTTTGCTTTTAGGGAGTTGCTGGAGGGAAGACAGTGCTCTGGCAAAGAATTTTGCCTGGTGTAGGGGTGATTTTTAATGGCAGATATTTTTGCTTAGAGGTGGGGGACATATCTGCTGATATATAATAGATACATTTTTGTGAAGGCGGAATGGGGGGAAATGTTTGCCCGAACTCTGTGTTGTGTGTGTTAGGGTTCATTGACACCAACAGGCATGCTGAACCCATGGCTACTTGTGTGAACTGGCAGTAGACAGCAGGATGTGCATCATTGTTTACTTTTCTTTAAGAACTTAATTAAAATGATACAGGTAACATTTTATTAATTTCTGCTCAATATGTCGGTGTTGGGATGTAGTCATTTTTTTCACAGCTCACTGTGCTAAAATAAAAATAATACACTAGTAAAAAAAAAACTGCATGTAGTACTACTTTGCAGCCCATACTACTACTTGCCATTCCATGGCCATTTAGGATAAATGAATGAGACCTAGAACTGGATAATAGCCAATCTTACTGTGCAACCTTAACAGGTCTAAGTAGGCCCAATTACTTATAATATATAACAAGAAAAAAAGAAAAAAAAAATTACCAGGTACCTGCTGCTTATTGTTACGTAGTGAAAATAAGCAGTAAGCACCAATTATAAAACTTTTTAAAACACTTTGGGGGACATGTACTAAAACTGGAGCACTCTGAACCTGGTGCAGCTGTTCACGTTATTCAATCAACTTCTAAGTTCAGCTTGTTCAAATAAGCTTTGACAACATAACCTGGAAGGTGATTGGTTGCTATGCAGAGCTGCACCAGATTTCGCACATTCCAGTTTTAGTACATCTCCCACGTTAGATCCTTATAGTATAAAAGAATAAAAATGAGTATGGATCCAAGTAAAAAAATTGTTCAGGAAGGATATAGCTGCTGTATGTTTAAAAACCTTAGGATTTTAGCTATATAAACACTTGGGGCTAGTTTTTACTAGCATTGCACAACAAAGAGGATCCGCGTTCAGATTGCTCTTCAGAGAGCATTTGGCAGGCAATGAGGAGGGGTGGAGGCGTGACTGAAAGGAAATATATATTATTCTGGACGACCACCCTACTTGTAGGTACACCAACAGAGCTCTCAGATATCTGGAGACACAGAATGAACGAGAGGCAGGTTGTGCATTCATATGTCTGAATTGATTGAGCACGAACATAGCCTATATCCAGTATAGAACAAAGGAGGGGGGTGGTTAGGTTAGATAGGACACCTGGTCATTAGTCACATATCTTAGCCGATTGCCTAAGGCTAAACAGGATATACATTCCGAAAACAGGCGTGACCACAATTAGCACAATGGGGGGGGGGGGGATGCTGTGCAAACATTCTTACAAAATAAAGAGACTTCACATGAGATGGCAGGGGTATACTAAAATGGAGTCATGTTGGTTCATTCATATTATTACAGAAGGCGCAGTTCATATATTAGATTGCAAAACACAAGGGGGTTTTACATGATCCTTTCAGTGATCACACGGCTTGCTTCATTTGTCATCGGGTCGGTGTTCTTCCCGGGAACCACCACGGACGATCATATCTCCACAAGAGGTGGGGAGAATATAGAAACTGAATTTATACAGTGCAATATCTACTGAACACTTTTTTTGATAACTGGTTTGTAAGTGCATTAACATAAGGGATGGGTTTGTCTGTTGAATAAAAGTTTACACTTTTACACTATGAGAATTCCTTTCCTTCCTTATGCCCGAGCTGTATGAAAGGATTGTGGCTTGCTTGGTCTGGGCGATCCACAGGATCAGAACGTTCAATAGCCTTCTGGCTGATCGACATTGGAGTTCCTTTGGGCATTGATTACAAAGGCTGAACATATTATACAAAAGGCGATTGTGTTTTGGGATTTCGGTAAGTGCTACTCCTAAAGGAAGCGGAAGCACATGGTGTGGTGATGAGCAAATGTCTACTCAGCTGATGTTTTTGATATGAAGTGTCACACTAATATAATGAATTTCTCAGCATCTGGATTCACACACTATTTTTAGATTGAATGTGTTTTTATTATTTTAGTGCTGCTTAAGCTGGAAGGACTATTTTTTTAGATCTTTTTTGCTTCATTTTCCAATGAGGAGGTGCTATTGCTTCCTCGCCAACAGCTTTAACCCCTTAAACCTTGCAGTAGTGCACCAAAAAATGCAGATATTGGGGTTTATTTACGAAAGGTAAATCGACTTTGCACTGAAAGTGCACTTGGAAGTGCAGTCGCTCTAAATTTAAGGGGTAGATCTGAAATAAGTGGAAGCTCTGTTGATTTTATCATCCAATCATGTGCCAGCTAAAATGCTGTTTATTTTCCTTGCATGTCCCCCTCGGATCTACAGCGACTGCACTTCAAAGTGCACTTTAAGTGCAAAGGGGATTTTCCTTTAGTAAATAACCCCCATTGTGTTATTACAAGGCACCCCTATTCAGTTGAATGGGTTGCGTTCAGCAGGTTGTACTGTCTGCTCAACACGACAGAGGGATCATTTTAGCCACGCTGCAATGCAAAGCCTCATGGCCCCACGCAACTGCCATGTTTTTAGTGTCCCCAAGAAAAAAAAAATGAACTACAACTGTGTCATTAGTGGGGGGGGGGGGGATATTCCTGAAGCGAGTATACCGAATAAAGAGGCCTTCAAATACTGTGTGCACTAAATTATCCCAATGTTTCCCTGCACCCCATCCAAGTTCAAACAATAAAGTCAAAAAAGACATCCACTGCCTGGTTATTGTGAGAGTGCTCGAGTGTTGTGTGCCTAGCTGCCTCATTTTCCTCCCATGTCCATCCACCTTCTCTTAATGAGCTTTCTGCTCCTCTTGTACAGTGACCACATCCCTCCAATCCATGATTATTATTTCCATCCATTTCCACTCTCTTCTATGGATATTTATCTCAATTTTTCATCTACATCTGTGCTCCTGTTCATGTATAAAATTACATTACAAATACCTTTCTCTCCCCCCCCCCCCACTCTTCCCCCCCCCTCTTTTTTTTTTTTTTTTTAAGTGATCACATTCCTTCTGTTCTCAGCTGCATAAGAACTGGAGGAGAAGCAACAGCACACTCAGCTTCCCAGTGAATGACTGTATGTCAGGACTGAAGACTGATCATTGGAGGAGAGTTCCCAGCATAGCTAGAGAACTGACCATGACACACGCTCCTGCTTAGTGTGGTCCGTTTTTATTCAAAAAGCAAGCAGAAACACCAGGGATTTCAGACAAAAGGTAACAATACAAAGAGAACAGGATACTTTATCATACAAGTACATGGTACAAAAGACACATATCAGGAATATGAAGTGTTGGGGTAACAAAACACTTTAAAATGTTTCATTGTGGTAAAAATTTCACAGTTTGACATCCCAGAGAATACAGCTTATCCATTAACTAGAGACTAGCGTCATTCCAGGAAATTAATTCTATCCTTTCTCTAGAGACCAGTGTCTTCCCCAAAAGTACAACCTATCCATTTACCAGAGACACGTGACATCACTGAGAATACAACTTATTAATTTACCAGAAACTGGTTTAAAAGGAGAAGTACAGCCAAAGCTCATTTGGCTGCACTTCTCCTGTGGAGCACAGGAGTACAGTCTGTTCTGCACTCCTGTGATCCTTTTCAGCAGCTCAAGCCCACTGTCAGCTCATGTCACAGAGCCAGTACTGGCACCTGGCTCAGCCCATCAGTGATCTGCTGAGATCCTGAACCAACTGTTCCCACCCTCTCCACAGCCTAGCACTCAAGCGAGCGTAGGGAGGGGCAGGGCAGGGCAAAGCAGAGAGCCGATAACGGAGTCACCAGCTCTCTGCTCATGGAGCTCTGAGAACTTAGTGATCAGCTGCCTTTGATCGTTCAGTACTCAGTCTTAGAGCTGGCAAGGGACCGATGCTG
Source organism: Lithobates sylvaticus (assembly GCA_028564925.1). Taxonomy (NCBI): domain Eukaryota; kingdom Metazoa; phylum Chordata; class Amphibia; order Anura; family Ranidae; genus Lithobates; species Lithobates sylvaticus. Next base: position 504,152,326 of record CM053026.1, read on the forward strand.
CACCCATCTAGGCAAGTATGACTATAAAAAAAAAAATATTCTCTTTAAAAGGCCAAATTCACATATGTGCAGCTGCGGGATCATACCTGGGTGCGTGTCTGTTCACCAGTTCAGGTGCGATTCAGGTCCAAGTTTTGCCTGAATTCTCACCTGACCCAGACCTGCACATGACCCTTATCCAATTCGTTCCGTGGCCGCCCCAGACCTGTGTGAATGGGCTCCATTGAGACCCGTTCACACTCGCCTGTCATGCGAATTGGATGCAGAGAAAATCCACATCCAATTCGCATATATGTGAACCCAGCCTTAAAGTGCCCAGGATAGCCTCTGTATTAAATTTACACAAAGTAACCATTTGTTCTCATAAAATGCACAGAAAGCCCTTCAGTCACAAGTTTTATAACACATGGCCCTAGGCATGGTAGTTGTGAGGGATGCGGCATCAGACCAATGCCTTCAACAACTTGTGACATATGGCTGGTCAAACTCCCACTGCGCCATCACCGATGACCCTTAATTTTGCCACAAGATAATTTTAAATATAAAACACGCACAGTATTAGCGATAGCAATTATGACTTTAAAGTAAACGTCTGTAACACACACGGTCACTATAGACCGGTATATCCAGAGAGATTTAGAACTGAAAATAAAAAACCTGTCTCGGCTCAACCAGCCCAAAAGCATAAAAATAGAAATAGCCCACTGCATGTAACAAAGATAAACTATTTTATTAGATAAACCACAAATGTATGTGTTGGATTCAATCTGGGATTCCCACATCTACAAGATACACCCCCCCCCCTCTCTGGTGGAATGTAACCAGTTACACCTCATACTGTCATGAGTCTAGGGCTATTGTACGTGATGAATGGTCGGCTCCTATCTGGCTGGGCTACAGAAAGACTAATTATGGGCTGTCGGAGATCGCAGTTCCAAGATTAGACAGCAGTTGGATTAAGTGCAATTCTGGACAGACGCTGCCCCCCAGAGACCACTTCTGGCAGTACAATCAGAATACATGGAGGCGACTACCAATTGGGCAGGTGGGCGGGCAGTGGGAGGTGCTGTGATTGAGGTGTGATTGACAAAAAGGGTTTGCACACACACCTGATTCTCTTATTCCACCTGGGAGGTCAGCTGCGAAGGGTCACCACGATAAGTAGATCATTATATTGTATTTTAACTGTATATTATATCATTGTACTGTAGCCTTGCTATATGTTGTGTAATTGTGTAACCCCCTTTTGATATACGTTAGCTTTCGCATTTCCTTGGGAAATAAACAAGATTTGATTATTATGAAGCCGTGTGCTTGGTTCCATAGCTAACCTCGTATTATTGTGATATTAAACGTAGCATGCGCTCATAGGTTTAACAGACTAACAACATTCTAGGGACTAGACAAATTAATACATAGATATAAGTATTTTAGCGCGTACTTCATATGGCACCCCACCGAGACGTGTAGAATATTGTTTTTCTGCACAGGATTCACAAACCCTAAGGCATTTGTTGTTTTGAGTCCCTAATCCTCAGACATCCAGAATAGAAAATCGTCTCTAGTGTGGACAAGATTGGCGCTGGCTCGCGAATTCTGAAACCACGCTTGGATGGTCATGAAAATTCTGTGAAAGATCTCATCGGTGAAACGGACGCGTAGAACCTGGTGAGAGCTGTGGCTGATATATGTATATATATGTTAAATGTTGTATTGCTAATGCAAAGTGTTAGAATACTTGTAGCTGGTCAAGAGGGCTGATCACCCTTGGTTAAAGATTGACAGGAATTACCATACATCTTTGACGAAAAGTGGGAGGAATAGATTGTTATTTTCAAGTTTTTTACGTTTTTATTTTTTTTATTTATTTGTTTTGCATTTTTACCCATGTGGCAGGAAGGCCTAACAGGATTTTTACCCTAGCAGGAAGGCATTGATTAAGAGTCTGCCTTGTGTCTTAGAATGTGCCTTGTGTCTTGTTGTAAAACTACAAGTAACAAATTTGTGTTTAAACGGATGTGCATCTGTTTTTTTTTTTTTGTAGTTGGTTGTGGGACTACAGGTGAAAAGTAGTTTAAATAGCTTTAACTGTGCCTCTGTGTGTGTGTTTTGCATCAGTTTTTTTTGTTGTTGGTTTATTATCTGTGTTGCATTGGGTAAGCAACTGGTTGAGCAACTTCAATGTGGGTAGGCTAATTAGCATATCAATGGAAGTCTTTGAAAGTTTTGTTAACAAACATCAGCTGATAATGCCACAGTAAATGTGGTTAGTCTTTTCAATGGATAGGCAAAAGTTGTATTGTTTAGAATGATATCAAGTAAAAGTGATAATGAAGGAAGAATCTTGAATGCTATGTGAGCAACTTTTTTTTTTTTTTTTTTTTTTTTCCCGTGAGTTGTAAGAGCTAACGATAATTGGGTTTGGTTTAGTACTCAGTGCAGTGTTGGAACGTTAGTACAAATAGATGTGTGGATTGTGTGCTTGTGAGAATGGAACTTGTGTATACATATGTTAAGAAGTACGCCTCTGCCAGTTATCATTCATGTGCAGATGAACCTCTTAAAAGCCAGTGTAATGTACTGGTGTCTCAGTGTCAGCAACAGAATAGCAGATTACTGGGTAAACAGCTAAAAAAAAAGCGAAGAAGGAAAAATTGGCTAATGAGATTGCAGTGTTGCTCAGAATTAAAGTTATATCTGAGCAAATGGGGGAGAAGTGGGAAGCAGAAAGGAGACTTCTCGGGGAAGATATAGATGGAGTCAGGGAAAATCTTCTAAAAATGGCAACAGCCTCCAGTAGTGAGATTGACAAATTGCAGGCAAAAGCCGGCGAGTTGTCAGAAAAAAATGGTGACCTACGAGAACAGCTTCAGAGGTGCAGCATGGACTGCGTCATGAAGAATAAACTTGTAGAGTCATTGCGAATAAAGTTATCAGAGATGGAAGAATTGGTTATGTCTTTAGAAAGGAAAGTAGCAAACGCACACTCCCAACTTCTTATTAAAGAACAGTGTATAATATCGCTCAATGAGCACAAAGCAACATGCCAATTGGCCGATATCTGCACAGTCAGTGAGGAAAAGAGCCGTGAGGAAACACAATCTACTATTGCGCCTATAGCGTCAAAGCAGAATGACAGTTTGATTACAATCCAAGAGAGACTCACGTTATGCCAGATTCTGGGTGAATTTAATGCCCTGGAGTCGCCAGTGACGCTGTCCAATAAGTTTGAGGCTCTAATCAATAAATTCCAGTTGAAGAATGACGATGCATGCTCTCTTCTAAAAGCATGGCTACCAGGACCTTTGATAGGCCAGTTATCGGCACAGGTTAAGGATAATTTAGCAGATGCAGAGGGGCGGAGGAAAGAATTGCAGCGCCTTGTGGACAGTCGTGATAATGGTATGAGTGATTTGCAACGAATGAAATTTAGGAGAGGAGTTGACCCAATATTGTTCTGCAGTGAGTATCTTGCGTTGTATACGAGAGTCTTCAACTGTCCTGACTTATTGGAGGATGATGCAAGTTTCATATACTCGATGGCCAATAAGTGTTATGTAAGCTATCCCACTAGAATGGCTCTGAGGAATGCTAGGTCCTACCAAAATTTTGTCAATATCCTGCGAGATTTTTGTCAAGAGTCCAGTGATAGCGAATATGGGTCAAAGGCAGGTGTATCCGTATTAAGCAGAAATACAGGAAGGCGGATTATGGAAATCGATGTTGGAGACGTAAATACAAGCGTGGTAACTGCGCTTGAAATTGATTCAGGAATTGAAATAGAAACTTCTGATGACTCCTCAGACGATGGAAGTGTAAAGTCTGTTAATTCCAATCACAGTAATATTATCCAGCAATGTGAATTTCCAGCACAAGATGTTGAAAAAAGGGCCTATGCAGGGAAGCCAGAGCTAAAATGTTGTTTGTGTAAAAGGGGAGGTCACATCGCAAAGTATTGTTGGGCGAATAACGATATCAAAAAAAGATCATACCTGAAGACTACCCCAAGGCATTATGAATGTTATTCGGCCAGGTGGGGTAGCAATCCAAAGCATGGAGCCCATAGTAAGCAAACCCAATTCCCCGTTAAGACCCAATTACGGAGTCTACAAACTGAAAAGCAATATGTAGGACAGTTGCATAAAATCAAAATGGAAGTAGCCGAATGGTTATTCAAACATAGCACTGGGGGAAGCAATTCTAGCAGCACTTAGTCAGCTGCAAGTATGTTAAAAATACTCTGATCAAAGTTTCCTTCCTATGAATAAGGTTTTAAGTATTTTTGTAGTTTTTTTTTTTATAAGGTTTAATGTTTTATTAATTTAATGAATCTTTATTAGGTTTTTTTAATTTTCTTTATTATTCATTTTTTATTTTTTTTTTAATTAATTTTTTTTTTTTTTTTATGAATTATTTTTTTTCAAATTTTTTTTTTTATTAATTTTTTTTTTCAATTTTTCATTTTTCAATTTTTTTTTTTTTATTAATTTCTGTTTTAGTTTTAATGTTTGTAATTTTTATTTTTTTAGTTTAGTTGTTTATACTACAACTCGGTGTTCCCCTAGCAGTACAATTAATGAGAAGAGACTTGGGGCGCTTAAAGTCAATTGTCATGATAATCGTGTTTAATCATTGTCTTTGTGTTCCTTTTCCAGAGACCAGGGAGAGAACAGGTTTGGGATACTAAACATTTGTGTTTTGTTTGCAGGTCCGTCAAAGTGAGACCAACACGGGGGGTTAGGTTATTGTAAATGCATAATCGATTATCACATGGTACCATGAGCTCATTAATTAGTAATTGTTTGCAAACAATGAAAATATTTAAACAACAATCTGACAAAACTAAAGAGTTACAAATGAGGTAGCAAATGTTGTGATGAAGTTACAAATGTTTTGTTTGTTTTGTTTGTGTTGTTTTTCCCATTAACTTATTGTCTTTCAGATAAAAAAAGAAACGTGTACTCTTCTCAGGAGAAAATCCATGGATGTCTTTAAAAGTTGAGTGTTTGTCATTGTTGTATGGTGGTTGTCTTGTCATGTTGTTCTTGGGTGATAATGGCCAGACTTTTAATGTTTATTCTTTTTTAAATTTTTGTTTTTTTTGGAAAAAAAAAAAAACATATTTTTTTTTTTTTGTTTTTGGGTATTGGCTTAGTCAGCTATTTTATTGTTGTTTTGTTCAGGTGTAAAAAGCTCCAAAAGGTTTAGGCTTTATACACCTGAAAGGGGAATTAGTGCATAGATCGTAAGATAAAGTTAGTGCATAGATCGTAAGATAAAGATAAATGCATTGGTTGTTTTTCTTTTGCGTTTTTAAATTGAGAGTTTTTGAGAAACAACAGTGACGTTCGTTTTTTTTAAGTTTTGACCATACCGTGGGGATCCATTTTAGAGTGGGTTCTGCCTAAAGAGGTCATGGTTGTTTTTGATAGTTTGGTCAAATTGCAGAAGCCAGGAATACTAAGTTCCTGGGTTCCAAGGAAGGAAATAGGAGTAAATATAATAAGAAAGCAGATATTATGGATAAGAATTTGATTCTGCTCTTGTTTTTCAATTCCAGAATCCTGGTGGAGCGAGATTGGAAAGGTTCTGGAAAATGGATGACGGATGATCATCTGGTTGGCAGTTTGTCTGTGCCATACCACGCCCCAAATTTATTCTACTAAATATCAGGAGAGATGGGACAAACAAAAAGATTCACTTTAACACTTTTTCTTTTCCTATGGATGATCTGGTGCTGAATCTGAAAGACTGTGCCTATCAATAAGACTGGAAACATTTTTTTTTTTTTTTGGCTGGACTCTCTCCTGATGAATGCAAACGTGTTATTAATATACGTACAATGGGTTGGAGGTTGGGGGAAGGAATATAACACGTCCAATCCATCAGAACATGGAAATGTAAAATATATATGTTTTTTTTGTTGGAGGGAGGAGTTGAAAGAAGGAAAGTTGTGTAATGTAGGACATGTATTGACGTAACGGAATTTATATGGTGCAGGTACCCAGGAGGCGGGCACTTAGGCATAATAAGGTGTCTGTTGGTCAGACTAGAGGGTGCCAGGTGACACTTCAATGGGGTGAACATTTCCTTATATGGGGGAGATGCGCCCGGTTGAGGTCTCACCTGAGGAGTTGAAACCCTGCACAGGGAATGCCAGTGAATACACACAGGAGCATGCTCCAATAGATAAAGGGAACAAACGCTGACTACCAGGGTACAGTATGCCTTCACCACATGGCACTGCAACATCTCACAGTGGTTGATAAAAACCTATTACCCTATATGTGCTGAGTATACGCTGAATCAAGTGCTGTCATCGTACCAGTGACTTACTCCCAGAGATGTGCGGACACAGAATAAGGTGCATGCCTTGAGGCGATTCAGTTCGCAGTTGTAGCGTTATACAAATCATTCATTCATTCAGGATGCTTATCTCTGAGGAGTAACCACAAGAGGAGGCATGTATTCAGCACTATATTGGGGGAATAGGAGCTGGGATGGGTGTTGGTAATGGAGTAGACATCGGTATCCTAAGGAACAAACTCTCAGCAATAGCTTGAGCGGGACTTTGTTACTCAGAGAGATTGGTGGCATCCTTAATAACATTCACAAAATACCCAGGGTCTCCAGATTTGGTGAACCATGTTGAGAGGTTGGTGGAGGGTGTGAGGGTACAGGATGGAAATCGGTCATGGGCTCTGGCGTACACGCAGTGGCGGACGGAAGTGTCAACCAGCATCAAGCTGATTGTGCAATCTCTGTATAAAGGGAAGTGGCCTGATGAGTTAGCATCACCGCTCAGTAAGACTCTGCCAAAACACGTCGCCTACACTAATCCAAAATGGTGGTCGAATGCCTGGATGGGCTGTACCAGTTTGGATGGTGAAAGGTGTTAGGCTGTATGATCCCATATACAGAAGTGCGGACTTGGTCTGTATGTTTGGTGGCATCAATGGGCTTACTGATTGGGGATTCTATCTTGTCGCATTTGAGGCTAAATTACCCACATGTGATCAGAGAGAATGGGAGCTGGAGGCAGGTTGATATTTCCCTCTGTCAGAGGCATGACCATGACATCCTTTGTATGCCAGGCCAATACACGGTAGTAAAGGAGAAATGTTGGGAGCGGGATACGCGAGTTGAGGGGTCAGATGTATATATGTATATATTATGGTAGTGGGTTGATGTATGTTATGGTGTAGTGTGATAAAGGTGTATTTTAGGCTAGTAACATGGGCAAAAGGCCCCCCTCGAGACTCTGTGTTGGAAAGCTGGGTGATGTGTTACCCTGAATGTGTGATGGTGAATGGTGAGTGAATGAGCACCCCGTGCCTGTACTGCATCTCGTCCTGAAGTTACCAAAGACACAGAAGGGTGACATGGAAGCTGTCACTGAAGAAGGATGGTGGTGTGTCACTAAGTGGCAAAGCGGAGCGTGTTGGAAAGCATGACACGATAAGACCATTATGGACTGTTCCATAGGAGCTGTTGCTGCACAGGTTGAAAAACCACAGCGCGTTAAGGAAGTCAAGGACTGTTCTATGGGTACTGATTTGGAAACGCATGTCAGGGAGAAAACAGTTATGGACTGTTCAATAGGAGCTGGGTCGGAAGAAGGGTGTTATGCGCCTGTTGAGGCGCAAAGCGGCATATGTTGGATTCAATCTGGGATTCCCACATCTACAAGATACACCCCCCCCCCTCTCTGGTGGAATGTAACCAGTTACACCTCATACTGTCATGAGTCTAGGGCTATTGTACGTGATGAATGGTCGGCTCCTATCTGGCTGGGCTACAGAAAGACTAATTATGGGCTGTCGGAGATCGCAGTTCCAAGATTAGACAGCAGTTGGATTAAGTGCAATTCTGGACAGACGCTGCCCCCCAGAGACCACTTCTGGCAGTACAATCAGAATACATGGAGGCGACTACCAATTGGGCAGGTGGGCGGGCAGTGGGAGGTGCTGTGATTGAGGTGTGATTGACAAAAAGGGTTTGCACACACACCTGATTCTCTTATTCCACCTGGGAGGTCAGCTGCGAAGGGTCACCACGATAAGTAGATCATTATATTGTATTTTAACTGTATATTATATCATTGTACTGTAGCCTTGCTATATGTTGTGTAATTGTGTAACCCCCTTTTGATATACGTTAGCTTTCGCATTTCCTTGGGAAATAAACAAGATTTGATTATTATGAAGCCGTGTGCTTGGTTCCATAGCTAACCTCGTATTATTGTGATATTAAACGTAGCATGCGCTCATAGGTTTAACAGACTAACAACATTCTAGGGACTAGACAAATTAATACATAGATATAAGTATTTTAGCGCGTACTTCAGTATGTTAAAAAAAAAACAAAAGGGACACAAACACTAATAAAAACAAGCAAGGTCCACCTCTTGCAGACCCATGAATAAGACCAAGATAAACAGCGGCATATGGCAACTGTGCAACAAAAAAATCTAGTGTTGAGGGTTATACCCTTCAGTCCACAAAACCTCTTAAGAAGGAATAGCTTGTGCACCTATGGAGGCCAAGATATATAAAACAGTAAATGCTCATGTGCAGTAAAATGTGCAGATCCCCAATGTCAGTCTGCTGCATAGTTGGATCCAATGGTGATAAGGGTTACTGACCACATATACACAAATTGTGCTGACAATGTCCTGATGGTGTTTGGACAATCCAAGAAGGGGAAAACTTTTCCAGTGGTCTAGAGGAGGTATGTGAAACAGGATGGTTGTGTACACACAATGTAGAGCAGGGATCTTCAAACTATGGTCCTCCAGCTGTTGCAGGACTACACATCCCATGAGGCATTGTAAAACTCTGACATTTACAGACATGACTAGGCATCATGGGAATTGTAGTTCCTGAACAACTGGAGGGCCATAGTTTGAAGACCCCTGATGTAGAGCCACTAAAGACAGACACTAAATGGCATATCCACTCCTGTATGGCCTCCCTCACATTGTATCATATGGCTGCAAAATACAAACCGATAGTCCCGATCCCCTAGGGACCATTTGTAATCTAAAAGGTTGTATATAAAATATTGTATTCTTCCCAAGATCTTGCAAGGTATACTGATCAGATCCAGAAATGTGGCCAACTCCTTGAAGGTGCAGCAATCAGTATTCCATTACAGGGTGCAGTCAAAAGCATTGACAAGTGGGTGCCGTCACAAGGTCAATAGGGTCATGAGGATAAGACTGTGGCAAGACCTGATCGGTTCTGCCGGTCACCACCAGCTGCGTCAGAGACTCAATCAAGTGCATTCCTCCTATATCCAGAGACTTATTCCGCGTACAGACGATCAGAATTTCCGACAACAAATGTTCGATGTGAGCTTGTCGTCGGAAATTCCAGCCGTGTGTATGCTCCATCAGACATTTGCTGTCGGAATTTCCAACAACTGTTTGAGAGCTGGTTCTCAAATTTTCCGACAGGAAGACTTGCTGTCGAAAATTCCGAGCGTGTGTACATAATTTCGACGCACAAAAGTCCTTGCATGCTCAGAATCAAGCAGAAGAGCCGCACTGGCTATTGAACTTAATTTTTCTTGGCTTGTAGTACGTGTTGTACGTTACCGTGTTCTTGACGTTCAGAATTTCCGACAACATTTGTGTGACCGTGTGTATACAAGACAAGTTTGAGCCAACATCCGTCGGGAAAAAAAAACAAAAACACGGTTTTGTTGTCCAATCGTCTGTACGCGGCATTACCCTATAGTAGCCATCTTCAAGAGACAGGGATTCTTGAAGCTTTGCATTAGTGCACTGGAGACAATGTTAACACTTTTTAAAAGATTGTTTAACTACTAACCACCCATGGTACGTACCTGTACGCGCTTGAGTTTCAGTGGTTATACAGGGATGATGTCTGCACCTACAGGCATCATCCCAGTATCATTCTTTTCAGCCACCAATGGTCTTTCAAGCAGAAGTGATCTGAGTGGCTAGCCACTCAGATCACTTCTGCAGGTGGCGGAAGGGAGTGGCCCCCTCCTGCTGCTGCCTCTCCTATCCCATTGTGGAGGCTGGGAGGGATGAGGCCAGCAGCAATGGCTGCCCTGTACAGAGAGAGGAACAAACGTCCTCCTCTCTGTGCATCCCTGGAAACCAGGAGCGAAGAGTAGTTAGTCACTTCCAGTTCTGCCAACCAGCGGCCAGTAAAGCAGCCGATCAGACCGATCTCTGTCTGATCAGCTGCATGGGGGGCCAGAGGAGAGATTTGGGGTCTATCTCCATAAAGCGGACCTGTCGACGGCGGCAGACCTGGCTATGGCTATGCAAACCATAGCCACGGGCCAATCAGCACTAATGGACAAAATTGATCACCTCCAGACGAACGTGGACTTTATCCGCAAAGACCTCGACTCCTTCAGGGGCCGGGTGGCGGAGGTGGAGCAACGGGTGGCTGCGGTGGAGGACACTACAAGGGAGCACACAGGGGACCTACATACTCTACAGGCCAGAGTCAAAGCCCTGGAGAGCCGTGCCGAGGACGCCGAAAACAGGAACCGCCGTAACAACCTGCGGATCGTAGGCCTCCCGGAGGGCTCAGAAGGTAAAGACCCCATAACATTTGTTGAAAACCTATTGAAGGAGTTGTTCCCAAGGGCCCACTTTTCCACCTTCTTCACTGTAGAAAGGGCCCACCGCATGCCAGCTACACGTGGCCCGCCGGGCTCCCCCCCCCGCACCTTCATATTCAAACTACTGCATTACAGGGACAGGGACTTGGTGCTACGGGAGGCCAGAGCGCTCCAAGAGCTGAAATTTGAAAATGCAAGACTGATGATTTTTCCTGATTACACTATGGAGACACAGAGGCAGAGGAAATCCTTTGATGCTGTACGGGCTAAGCTGAGGGCCAAAGGTCTCAAGTATAGCATGCTGTTCCCTGCTAGGCTACGGGTGGAGGATGGTGAGGCTGTGAGATTTTTTACATCACCAGCGGAGGCCTCATCCTGGATTGAAACACTACGCAGGAACTGATTGTGCCCTGAAATGACCGGTTCTATGATGCCTATATTGGAAGAGATGCCATGTACTGGATGCCTGAGATGTAAACACTGCGGGGGGTACCCCCACTTCTGGACCCAACAATCCCCCCCCTTCTTTTACCCCTTTGTCAGTGCTGGAAGACTGTTCATCCCCCCTGTTTACAAGCAGCGAGCTGGACCCGGGTTGGGAGGTCCCAATCCCCTTTTGCCACTGGTGTTTCGGGGTGGGTAGGCGGTGGGACCGTTCCCCTATAGTTTAAGTAGGGGATGGGGGACACGCTGATAGATACTGTGAGGAGGAGACCCCAACCCTCACCACTGTGTAGATGTCTATGTTGACTGCCTCAACTTCCCCCCCCCCCTCACCCGGGTCCTGGCCTACGCAGCTGCCTGGAAGGTCTGTGTCTTCTAAGCAGAACTGGTTTGCCTCTCTAGATCTGTTGACCCAGAGCGACGGAGGCCCATCTTATGAAGATCCTTTTGTTGGCAAGTTGTCTTCGGACCATACAGTTTGTTTGCAACCAAGTTTACTACCCCCGGCTTATGCCGGGTGAACACTAAGATGCCTTAATGCCGGACTCCAATACCCGGTCCATGTACTGTACTCCAGAGGACCGGGCTCTAGTGCCCTCTTGCACATTGTACCCCCACAGGGGCCTGTTGCCCCTTAAGGTTTTGGGAGAGAGGCCCCCTCCGGATTGGGCGGGGGGTGGCGGGGTGGGGATGGGGGGGGGGGTGGGAATTTATGTTATGTTTTCACTATTTATGATTTACATGAGTCAGTTTACCGAATGCCTTAACTATTTGATATCTCATACAGGAAATACAGTACAGGTGGTAACGGATGGTGGTGTGGTGGGAGCTCCTGAGTTTCTGGCGAAGGTCCCCAGCCCTGCGGAGTGGTATGAAAATACGCAATGTCTAATTGTAAAATAGTCTCCTGGAACACCAGGGGTCTGAATTCTAAGATTAAGCGATCGCTGGTGTTCCAGTTCCTGCAAAAGCACTCTCCCCATATTTGTATTTTTCAGGAGACACATTTGATTGGGGGTAGAACCATGAGCCTGCGCAGGCCCTGGGTGGGATATGCTTACCACTCTACGTACTCCAACCTGGCGCGGGGTGTTAGTATCCTAGTGCGCAAATCACTACCCTTCAAATTGCTGGCACTTGAGGTGGATGCAGGGGGGCGATATGTTATCATTCATGCTAGTATCCTGACTCTGACAATAGTACTGGTGGGGCTATATATTCCCCCTCCGGCCTCGACGTCCCTATTGTACAATATAGTGACAAAAATAGCGCAGTATGCCACGGATAATGTTCTCCTGATGGGCGACTTTAATATGGTGCCGGACCCCCAGTTGGACAGAATGACCCAGACGCTGACCACATCTTCGGAACTGAGGGCATGGTCTGAGACATTTGACTTTACTGATGTCTGGAGGTGGAGACACCACACGTTGCGGGCCTACACGTGCCATTCAGCGACGTACAAAACCTTTTCTAGAATTGACCTGGTCTACTCTGGAGGGCCTATCCTTTCGAGAGTGAAGGAAGTGACTATCCTACCCAGAGGTGTCTCGGACCATGCCCCGGTGGCGTTAACGATCGAATTATCCTGTGCCCCCTCAGAGAGTCTGTGGCGCCTCTCCAGATTCTGGCTCTCTGACTCGAGGGTTGACCTCCCGGGAAAAGCTAAAATAGGTGAATTCTGGAATACGAGAGATGGGAGTGTCCCCCTCCCGGACTCCTGGGACGCCTTTAAAGTATGCATGCGAGGCCACTTCCAAACTTGTATAGGACAGATCCGCAAGGAAACAAGCAAGGAACTGCATAGAGCCGAGTCCAGGGTAAACCGCTTGGAGTCGGACTACGTCAGTGCCCGCTCACCCCAGGTATACCAACAGTACAGTGCAGCCCTAAGAGATGTCAACCTTCTTCGGGCCTCTGCGACTAAGGTGCGCCTGCTCCATCAGAGCCAGCGGATCTTTGAGCAGGGCGAACGAGGTGGCAGGCTACTTGCATGGCTGTCTCGGGAGCACACCTCCCCGGCCTCCATTGCAAGGATACTATCCCCGGATGGAGAAATCTTGACAGATCCCTCCCAAATTAACGGCCCAATATACCGATCAAGAACTACAGGCATATCCAGGTTGACCTGCCGTGCCTTACAGACACGGTTAGGGATAAACTAGATAGACCCCTGTCACTAGAAGAAATCCAGGCAGCGGTTATACCGATCAAGAACTACAGGCATATCTGGACCAGGTTGACCTGCCGTGCCTTACAGACACGGTTAGGGATAAACTAGATAGACCCCTGTCACTCCAGATGGGGTCTATCTCCATAAAGCAGACCTGTGGTTCATCCCTTGTGCTAGCAATAAAGTTAGTATAAAAAAAAAAAAATGATAAACTTGAAAGTGCCTCGTCCCACTGTGCTTACGCGTAAAATGTGAACGCATACGTTCTTCCCACACTCCCATTACGAGAAATATGCATTTATGCATCGGGACTGTCTAGGGAAGTTCGAGAGTATATGAAGGAGGTGGTTGGTTGATTTTGGCGGGATATGAAGGGAAGTCTATAGCTAGTGTGGGTTTAGAGGTGAGAGGTTTAGGTTTTGAGTAGGGGTTTTATTATTTTATTTTTGGGTGGTTTTATTTGTTGGTACCTGTATCTGGATTGTATGTTGTTTGTATTGTATTTTTTCTGAGTATGTATGTAAACACCGGGGAGGGAAAATGGCTAGTTGGGCCCAATTTGGACATTTTCACTTAGGGTTTAGCGGTTTAGACATTGAATGGTGGTGTGTTACTTTGAGAGGACAACAAATTTACACCGTTTATACAAGCTGTACACTCACTACTTTACATCGTAGCAAAGTGTCAGTGTTGTCACATGGAACGATAATAAAATATTTACAAAATGTGAGGGGTGTACTCACTTTTGTGAGATACTGTATATGTGACTGATATCAAATACTGACAATATCCATCCTGTCTAAACCAGAAACAGACAGTACACACCTCACTGATGCCGTAGACTGACAGTACCCATCCTGCTGAAACCAGAGGCTGACAAAATGCATTATTTTGATATCATACTCTGCAAGAACCAAGCATTTGATCAAGCACTATCCTAGTGCATAGATCAGAATTTGTATCTACCATTGAGTAACTACAAAATGGTTGGAGTGAACTTACAGAAAAAACACCAGTAGGTGCACCTAGCACACATTTCTAGGCACAGAAGGGAAAGCATGCTAGTGTGGGATCCATCTGTCGGAATGGAAGAGCAATGGCTACTTAATGGAAGTTAATGGTTTCTATAGATTTCATACATAAGCCTTGTGTGTTCTCATAAGCATTGTGTGTTAGGAAAATTACCCTCCATGTGACTGGAAATCCCAAAAATGATTTACTGCAAGAACGACAAGTTAACAATTTACATTTTATGGTACCCGTCAGAACGTTCACAACGTTCTCCCTAACCTGTACAAACTGTCTATAGTGCAGTGTAGCCATTTTATCAAATAAATGTAATTACTTCATTCTATCAAGATTTGTAGTTATTGCATAGATGGTATTGCACTCTGTCATTATGTCTAAGAGCCATATCTATTACTTCTAAACGACTGTAATAGCTGAGAGATCAGCTCAGAAATATCAGTCAAGTCAAGGCAGTGTCTTACATCTAACAGCCTTGCCATGAAAATGAATTTACTTTTTCATTATTATTTACTCAGAGTGTCTATATTCTATTTGTATAGATTTTATCCCTTAAGGAAAAAAACATAAGAAATTAAATAAAAAGATTTGGACAGTGAACTTTCATTGAAGTCTCTATTCCTCTGTTCGAGGTCATTTTGTCATTTATTATGTTCTCTTGGTAGCATCAGACAAAATCTAATTTGGTCACATGTAAACACATTTTCTCCAAAAGCAAACTACAAAATAGGGATTAAATTAGAAAAACATTTTTTTTTAATATTTACAAATTTTATTTTAATGCGCGTCCAACAAACTCATTGTATGTTTGGGCTCCATAACTCTATTTAAATTGTTTGTCCAGCTGAAACTTAATTTTTTTTCAAACTTTGGATAAATTTGGGGAAGGATTAAAACCCTGGTACCATATGATTTCATTTTTAACAAAGAGTGAGCGAAAACTGAGGCTCAGAAAGCAGTAAATACTCCCCAAAAACATTCCAATCCTTCCCCACTATATCCAACAAAATGTTTTGACTGGCCTTCCAATTTAAATGGTCAGGGGGACGAACCAGGACCCTACAGGGCGCGCCGGGAGCGCGCTGTGATCACCGAGTCTCTCAGACTCGGGTGATCAGCGATCCGAGTAAGGGCGGGTCACGGCCCCTTACCATGTGATCAGCTGTCAGCCAATGACAGCTGATCACATGATGAAAAAAGCTTGGTGATTGTTTTTTTTTTTCTCCTCACGCTGACAGCGGAGGAGAAAAAAAAAAAAAGAGCCAATCACCGGCTCATTTTAAGGGGACATCGGTCCCGAACAGTCAGAGGTAAATATGCCTCATGTAATGCCCACAAGTGCCACCTGTCAATGCCACCTAAAAGTGCTGCCTATCAGTGTAACCCATCAGTGCCCATCACTGCCACCCATCGGTGCCCGTCACTGCCGCCTCATCAGTGTACATCAATGGACGGACAAAAATTACCCATTTAACAAAAAAGAAAAAAAAAAAGAAAAATCGCAGAGGTGATCAAATACCACCAAAAGAAAACTCTTTTTGGGGGGAAAAAAATGATAAAAATTTAATTTGGGTACAGTGTTGTATGACCGCGCAATTGTCATTCAAAATGCCACAGCGCTGAAAGCTGAAAATTGGTCTGGATAGGAGGGGGGTTTAAGTGCCCAGTAAGCAAGTGGTTAAGCATACATTGCCCAAGCAAGGTTAGACTGAGGCTGATTTACTAAAACTGCAGAGTGGAAAATCTGGTGCAGCTTTGCATGGTAGCCAATTAGCTTCTAACTTCAGCTTGTTCAGTTAGGCTTTGAGGAAAAAAAAAAAAAAAACACACTGGAAGCTGATTGGTTTATCTGCAGAGTTGCAGCTGTTTGCACTCCCCAAATCTAAACCTGCTCATTTGAGTGATGAAGTAGTATGGGGAATGCAAGTATAGACTTTGTGCGCAGTCTGCTACCAAGTGCATCTGTTACATGACCCAGTCCAGACAATAAAACCAGTTTCCCTTTATATTTTGTGTATAACAGTAATGTGGAATGCTGGACAGAAAGAGGTGCATTTACTAAAAAGGCAAAAAGACTGTGCAAGTGCAGTTGCACTCTGTATGGGCATTTGCGCCAGAGCTTAGTAAATGAGTTGTAGCTTCACTTTGCAAAGTATACCCAATCACATGCAAGGATAAAAAATAAAAAAAATTAAAAATTAAAAAAAAAAAAAAGCATTTTTTGCTTACACATGATTGGATGTCAGCATAGCTTCCTTTTTTTTTTTTTTAAAGCTTCCTTTTTTTTTTTTTTTTTCAGGATTTCCCTCAGATGAAACAGCTGTGGTAAATACCAAGGCAGTGAAACTGATCAAATCACCTGTACAAACTAAGCTTTGGAGCAAATGACCTTTCAAAGTGCACAGTCGATCTGCCTATGGTAAATCCACCCCATTATGTTAACAGAAAATAAAAACCTTGTGTTGAACACGTACTCCTAGTACGTTTCTTAGTCTCCCTGCTTTAAAATCATTGATTCATACAGAATTTCTATTCACATTCTGTGTTATTGTGAGAGATGTGCTTAGGAACATGGTTGAAATCTCATAAAATGCTAACCAGTAATGACAATACAGTTATAGATGTAATAGAAGGAAATCTAATAAAAAACAGTAGCGAGCACAAAGAAAAAATAAAAAAATGTTTCTGCTTACAGTAAAATTGGATACGCAATTGTGATTTACTTCGAAACAAAATAACCTCTCTAAACATCTGATAATGTTAGGTTTTCTTCTATTTAACATTTAAAAAAAAAAAAAGTCTAATAAAATATATAATTTCTATGTGACATATCAGTAATTAGCATCAACAAAACATTTTTCATAGGTTAGATAGGCAAAGTAAGTAAAGCCAAATAACTGATACAGATTACACGTGTTTAGGAAACAGAAGTACCTATAACTGAATGATCAATAAACCATACACTCAGCTATCCAAAGCCAAGTTGAAAAAAACCCCACCCCAGCTTCTTACCTAATTTTGTTGCAGAGAATTAAATCCTCCAGAGCCTGTCTGATAAAATAAGCCCCATCGAGCCCTATACCAAAGATTCCATTCTCTGTATAGAGCACATGTCAAGTTAGTTGAAGCCAACACATACTCACTCTATGATAGCTCATTTGAGAGGCAAGATCCCAGGCAAAGTTTCAACATTTACATAGTTATGGAGCTTTCCTGCAGCCACCTGCCCACACAAAATTGCTATTGCCAATGAAGGTACAGTTTAAAATAGATGTATTTTTATTAAATACATAAAAATGTTTTAGTCTTTTATTGCTGCCTACACTTACACTTATTCAAGCCTGTTATAGTAGTGGCAAATATTTGCTTTATCACAAGTATATTTAAACGTTGGTGTAAATATTTTTTGTACTGATCTTAAAATTTTTCTCTGCGTTCATTAGAGGACCCCACTCTGCTTTAGATCAACACTTGCGTCCCAAGGCAGTGCTTTAACAGGGTGGGCAAAAAGAAAATTGAAAACCAGACTAATCAAATAAAATAAAAAGAAGCACACATATTGGCTAAGCTGCCACCTGCAAAACGTTAAGCCTAAAATTTGCAATGTCCTCATCGAAGTGGAAAGCTGGTACCACCTTGGACAGCAGAGTCTTGGACGTAGAACGATCTTATCCTTATGAAGGACCAAAAATCGAGGCATGAAAAATCATGCCACCAGTTCAGAGAGGCACCAAAATAAGAACCTGTTAGGAATTACAATTTCTGGGACAGTGTTAGCAGCAGGATCACCCCAATATACCCGAAAGGTGGTATTCTGCAATAGCAATACAAGGAAAAGGTTCCATGGAGAAAACAGTTGCCTGACTTATAGGGCAACACACATAATGCCCTAACTAAACAAGCATCACTGATGCCAGAGGACAATGAAATAAAACAGCCAGTGCTGACACCTAATCTTTAATTGTGCCTTAGGTGAACCACTGCTCCACCCTCTGCTAGAGAAAAGAAAGGAGATGGAAAATGAAGGATGATGGTGTACCCCTAGGCACTCTCACCACGCAAATTGCATCTTTCAAGTTTGATATTCAATTTTAGGAGATATGGCCTTGTGAGCCTTCTACATAGTGCAGTTAACCACATTTGATAACCCACTGTCCCTCAGCACTTGGCTTGCAATAGACAAGTCATTAAAGCCAGCAACTGTAAAGCAGGGTAGTAAAAGGGCCTCCAGAAGCAGTAGACATCAAGGACTGTATGAATAATAGCCATGTGCCATGATCTGTGGGGCCAATAATAGGATTTTTTTGTCATACTTACCTGTAAAATTATTTTCTTGGAGTACATCACGGGACACATAGCAACCATAATAATGACTATATGGGTTATACGTCACCTACTGTTGAATGGACACTTGTAGATAGTAGAAGGACCTCAGTTTTGTAGCAAAGAAATGAATATCCCGAAAAGGATGGACCTGTGTCCCATGATGTACTCAAAAAAAAAAAAAAAAAAAAAGGATTTTACAGATAAGTATGACAAAAAAAAAAAAAAAAAATCCTATTTTCTTTATCATACATCACGGGACACAGAGCAACCACAATAATGACTATATGGCATGTCCTAAAGCAATACACTTGAGGGGAGGGAGACAATCACAGAAACTGCCACCTGAGAAGGACTTCTTCTGCCACCCAAAACATACTTTGGCCAAAGCAGTATCCTCTGTGGCTTTGATATCCATCTGGTAAAACTCTATGAATGTATGAACAAAAAAATCATGTAATGGACTTAAAATCCTGAGCCACCGACATCTAATAACTGGCAAATCCAATGAAAATAGTTAACTTGGCTGCCTCCTGCCCATCTTGGGCTCTACCAGCAGCACTAACCAGGATTCCTAACCTGCGCTGACAATTTAAGTAATTCTGACTGCCTGAAATACCTCCAGAGTATGCAGTGATCTTACTCCTGCCAACTGAGGATCAGGAAAGAAGTCAAGACATTGTCTTGATTCTAGTGAAAACTACCACCTCTAGGCAAAAAATGAATGAGAACGCAACATCCCCTCATGATGCGAGACCAAGAATTGCACCCTGCATAAAAGAGACGCCAACTCTGACAATCCAGTGTACCAAGCCCTCTTGGGCTAATTCGGCTAACATTATCGGTGTTACCACCTCCCAGATTCATCGCAAAAGATGTGCGAGTAGTCAAAACAGAGGAAAAACATCAAAAAAGGGAGAACTGGTCCCTAAGGTGTTACCAGTGCATCTGCCCCTACTGTTGGTGGGACTTTTGACCTGGACAAAGTCCCCTTTATGTGGACCGCCAATATGGACTGAAGGTGTCCTTCTGCCCAACTTAGAATATTCAAAGCCAGGTTCTGGAGCTTCCTGGACCTTGTGCCACTCTGACGGTTCAGATAAGAGACAGCTGTCACGTTGTCCGACAGGACTTGGACCTCTAGTCTCTAAATCCTGCTTCTGAAAGCCTTCAATGCCTGACCCACCGCAAGGAGCTCCCTGTAGTTGGAGGAGGTCCTTGCCTGGGTCGGGGTCCAGGATCCCCGTGCTTGGAGGTCCCCCAAATGAGCACCCCAACCGCTAGCATTGGTGGTAATCCTTATAGGGTTCCACTGGGCCCAGGGATGACCCAGCGTGAGCCTGTCCTGACCTAGCCCCCAATTTGGGGAGGCCATTACCCTTGCTGGAATGGACACCTTTCCGCCCAGCGGCTTCTTTTTTTGTCCCAGGAGGATAGTAGGAAAAACTGCAACTCCCTGGAATGGAGCTGAGCCCAGGGAACCGCTGGAATACAGGTCATCAAGCCTAGGACCCAGCAAGATCAGTCCCTGGTTTCCTTTAGAAAGGAGACTGCAGTTACCACTTTTATCCTTTTTTCCTCTGGGAGAAAAGGTGTCTGAGCCCCTGCATCCACCAAGTAACCTAGGAAGGTTTTTATTTGGGATGGTACGAGAGATGGAATTCTTCCCGGTTCACTATCCAGCCCAAGGTCTCCAATGTAAGAATCACTCTGTCTACGTCTACTCCCACTTGTTCTAGAGACTGCCCATAGACCAGGTCATCTAGATGGGGTATAAGGGATACCCCCTGTAGATGCAGGTAAGCTACGACCACTGCCAGGACCTTTGGTTTAACTGCAAGCCCAAGACTTTTCACAAAGGGAAGAGCTCGGAATTGCCAGTGTTGTATCCCCTTGCCTGTAAGGACTGCAAACCTCAACAGGGATTGGTGTTCCCAGGCAATCGGGATATGGAGATACGCATCCCACAGATCTATTGTGGCCATAAAAGCATCCTTCAATATATGCTTGCGCACCGTGTATATGCTCTCCATCCGAAAGCTCTTTTGTCGCAAAAAACGGTCCAGTTTTTTGAGATTTAAGATCAGGTGAAATTTCCTTGAGGGTTTTTGGACTAAAAAAACATGGGAGTAAAAGCCCTGGTAAAGCTCTTCCAGTGGAAGGGGGATGATCACCTCCTGGTTCGCCAATTCCTGCAAGTTGTCCATCAACCCTGCTGCCCTCAAAGTATCCTTGTGGAGATGGGTTAAATAAAGTTTTGAGGGGGAGGGGAGAGAAGTTCTAGTCAATAGCCCTCTGTCAAAATCTGTAAGATATAGGGGCTTTCAGAGATCCTCCTCCACTGGAGGTATAAAGCGAGAAAGTCTCCCCCCTACCCTGACACTGGTGTCACTTTGACTGCTTGTTGGTGTCTTTAGGTCCAGAAAAGAGCAGGCCACTCTTCTGTCCACTCTTTCCCTTCCCCCACCTTCTATTCGTGTCCTTCTTGGCCTTGAATTGGCCCTGGTTAGGGGGGGCACGAACATTTTTTTGCCCTCATCTCTCCTGGCTTTTACCGTGAACTTTTTCCTCCTTTTCCGCCTATTGTGATAAGACCGATCTAAGCCAGACCCAAAAAGCTGGGAACCCTCAAAGCCGTGACCTGGACATATGGTCCCCTTCCTACGATTTAACCCACACAGCCCTTCCGAGTTAAGGAGAGCCGCTGATTTAGCCATGGTCCTAACAGTTTCCCCTGCTGCATCTGCCAAGTATGCCACAGCCTTGCTTATTATCTCTAGAGAGTCTGACTTCTTTGGAATTACTTCCCCTAGCAACATGGCCAGAAAGGGCTGCCCAGCCAAGCATCTACATTCCTTGCTACACAGACTGACGCCAAGGCAGGAGCCATGGTTGCCGCATTGGCATCCCACTCTCTTCGCAGTAGCGTTTCAGCCCTTCTGTCCATTTGGTCTTTAAGGTTACCCGAGTCCGACCGGGGGTGTGACCGGACGTGTTGGATGAGAGAGCTGAGTGTGATGAGGGTTGAGTGAGGTCTGGTGTGTGTCCTCTTACCCTCCGCCCTGCTGTGATGTCCCATTGACATGCCGCTGATATGCTGCTGATATGCCGGCTTCCTGAGCTTAAAATTCATCCCTTGCTAGCCTGGATAGAGCGCGCTGTGTGATCGCCAATGCTCCTGGGCTGTGGAGGCTCGGCGTACAGATCTGTGTGGGCTCGTTCGGAGGATCGGCTGGCTGCATAGCTCCGGGGATTGCCGAAGGTAGCCGAAGGTAGCGTGACGTCACACGCTGAGCGCTGGGGAAGCTCGGTGTGTGGAGACTGAGACGGAGCGGCCGCTGCAGCGGTCTGGATTGGAGAGCCCGTCACGGTGCTAAGGGGTATCTCAGTACATAGCCCGGATCAACCCTTGTGAAACCCTATGGGGCTGGCTGCTGTCTTTCTGGGGCTATAACTGGAGATTCTTACTCCTATTTAAAACCTACATAAAACCTAAGGACCGTTTGAACCCCATGTGATATACCTGAATCGGCTGGGACTCGGTTAAAGGTACTGGTAAGGAGAAAAAAAAAAAAAAAACTGAAAACCTGCCCGTTTTAAAAATAATCTGCTGCTGATGCTGTTGACTTTGATTTGCACTGTGAGTCTGTTTTGAAACTTCTAAGGTGCTTGGATTGAGCAATTCAGGACATATGCAGGATATAATAAGTGGTGAAAGTACTTGCCCCTTATTTCTTTCTCTCACCCCCTAAACGCTTCCAGGATTAAAGTAAAATCTTCCATTGTGATTTATAGTGTGCTCTGTGTCATGCTGGACTTTTTTTTTTTTATCAGGTTATTATTTGAATTGTAATCTAATAAGTATTTACAACAACACATCTACAATAAGATACTACTCCTACCTTTCTGACTTCCTCTGACTTCCTTAGTTGCCACCATTGTTTTATCAACCATGCAACACCTGCGCTCAGCTAAAGAGAAAACCTCCCAACAAACCCAGCAACAGATAGCAGCCGCATCTGCGGCAGCAAGGCTTGAACAGTATGCGCACGCCCCAGTACAGACACCCCCCAAAAAGGCCCCAACACTAAAAATATAATAGGAGGGATGGTTATAGCAGATACGGCTGGCCTAGATGGAAAAGTAAAACCTAATGAAACCGCTGAATCAGGGATACCCTCTGAAAGAGAACCTACTTTGAAAGATGTGTTGCTGGCGGTAAATACATGTAATGGCTCAATCAAGGAACTATGCGATGAGATAAGAGGAGTGAAGGAGGATATGAGTATAGTCAAACAAGAGCTGGAAAAAATCGGGCAAAGGACATCAGAACTGGAAGGGAGAATAAGCCAACTTGAAGATGATACTTCCCCTTTAATGGCAGATGTAAAAAATATGAAAGAACAGATAGTAAGACATACATTAAAATTGGAAGAGATAGAAAACAGGCTCCGTAGAGACAACGTTAGGATGGTGGGTCTTCCAGAGAAAACCGAAGGGCTAAATCCCGTGGAATTTATGGAGAAGTGGCTAGTTGAACTCTTTGGTATACTCTGACTTCTCTCCAGAGCTCCAGAGACAGAGGGCAGAATTTATACACGTTAGTTCTCTCCAGAGGCTTAAAATATCCTATGCCCTTATGTACCCGGCAAGACTACGGGTGACAGTATGGGGGGGAGTCGCAGATTTTTAATTCCCCAGAGGCAGTGGAGAGTTGGATGGAAGCAAACAAAGAAAGACTTGCAACTATTTGAGGACGGAGGGGGGTGGAGGGAGGGGGGGGGGAAATGTTTAAATTTCACTATATAGAAATATGGGGTGTTATTTTTTGAGGTCGGGGGGGGGGGGGGGTAGGAGGATACACAGGAAGTAAGAAGTGGATGTGTGTAAGGGAAAGAGTGGTAATGTTAGAAAGGGCACTGGTCACCTATAGCCCCTTAGGGGAACACCTAGGTAGGTGGAAAAGAAGGGTGGGAGGGAGTGGGAGGTGGGGAGGAGGGAAGGTAAGGAGAGGGAGGTGGGGAGGGAAAAGGGAAAATAGGATAAAAATTTCACTTAGAATCAAGAAAGTAATTCTATATAAAATGATGCATGTTTTTTTGTTTTCTTTTCACAATTACATAATGGGGGTAATAGATTATAGGAACACTCCCCTTCTTTTTCTTTTTCTCTCAGAACTAGGGGTGGAAAGGATAATAGTTGTGGGGGTAGCTTCAAATAGGGGCCTACCCCAGGCTCTCCGGTGCTATTGTACCCATATAAGGGGAAATGTCAGCAATTAACATAGGAACGTGGAATGTTAGGGGACTGGGGACCCCGGCTAAAAAAGCAGCTGTATTTGCTGTAATGGAGGGATGGGGGGTAGATTTGATCTGTCTGCAGGAGACTCATTTAACTAAACATACTGCCCAGGGCTTGCAGAACAAGAAATATCAATTTCAATATCACTCGGTATATTCTACATATAGCAGGGGGGTTAGTGTTCTGATAAAATCTGGAGTGAACTTCTCCTGCAGACAGATTGATATCGATGAAAATGGAAGATATGTTTTTTTGTATTGCATGATTGAAAATGGAGCATACGTAATTGCAAATGTTTACATCCCCCCGCCATTTAAGATAGACGTGCTGCTTAAATTGAATGAATTTTTACAGGATAAAAGGGGAAACCCCAGTATTGATAATGGGTGATTTTAATGAGGTCTTAAATAATAAACTAGATAGGTTTCCTCTGAAGACATCTCCTGATACGGTGGAGAGAAGCAAATTGGGGCAGTTGGTGGAAGAACTGGGATACACCCTAAAGTGTATCAGTACTCATGTTGCTCGGCCACGCATTCCACACTCTCCAGGATAGATTTGATCCTGGGGAGCGCGGCAGCGGTGCCGAGGGTGGAAAAAGTTAAATATTGCCCAAGGGGGATATCAGACCATTCCCCAATAGTAATGACAATGAAAGTAGGGGAAAAAAAGAGTGCGGGGGGAGTGGAGGATAAACCCAGGGTGGTTAGAGTTGATCAAAGAACCAGATGAGATCATGCCTAAAATAAATGAATTTTTAGTACTTAATAAAGAATCAGCATCGCCGAGTATAATATGGGACACATTGAAAGCATTCCTGAGAGGAGTTTTGATACAACAAGTGGCCAAGTTTAATAAAAAATCGAGAATAGTGGAGGAGAAAGCACAGAGAGAAATGATGGAAGCCGAAAATTATTTTGTAATAGATCCATCAGTAGAGAATAAAAAAATCTGGTTCGATAGGCAAAGGAACTATAAACTAGTTATTATGGAAAAAGTAGAGACTAGAAGGCTCCTCCAATGACAATCTGCGTTTGCAGAAGGGGAAAGTGTAGGAAGGATGTTAGCACAAATAGTAAAAACAAATTCCCCAGCCTCTGGTGTTCAGGCTATTAGATCCGAGGGAGGAGAGATTATAACGAGCTCTACGGGGATAATCCAGACGTTTAGGAGTTTTTATAAAAAACTATATACAGCACAGAAGGTGGGGATGGAGAGTGCAATGGAGGATTTTCTACAGGAGCTGGAGATCCCCTCAGTGACTCAAGTAGAGAGAGAGGAATTGGAGGCTCCAGTGACCTTGGCAGAGCTTCAACAGGCGGTAAATAGTATGGCAAACCAAAAATCACCTGGTCCTGATGGACTGCCTGTTGAGGTATATAAAACGTATGGAGAGATATTGCTCCCTACACTGCTAAATACGCTGGAGGCCAATAAAGCAGGAAAGTTACCTGCTTCAATGTTAGAAGCCACCATCATAATCCTACAGAAAGAAGGGAAGGATCCATTAGATACCTCGGCTTATAGACCAATTTCTCTGCTGTGTTCTGATACAAAAATCCTGGCCAAAGTATTGGCGAGCCGACTGAGCAAGGTTATTGCAAGGCTGGTTCACCCGGACCAGACAGGTTTTATAGCCGACAGATCTACAAGTATGAATATAAGAAGAGCATTTCTGAATTTACAAAGCCCTGTGGTGAACGAGGGACCAAGAGCGGTGATGGCACTCGATGTAACAAAAGCATTTGATAGTGTGGAGTGAGGATACATCTGGAAAGTGCTGGAGAAGTTTGGGGTAGGTCCCCTATTCACCAGGTGGATAAGACTGCTCTATGATAAACCAAAGGCTAGATTAAAAATTAATAATGAACTGTCGGAAGAAATCGAGTTGGAGAGGGGGACGAGGCAGGGGTGTCCCCTGTCACCTCTCCTCTTTGCGCTCGTAATGGAACCACTAGCCATTGCTATTAGAAAGAGCGCGGAGATAATAGGTTTCCAAAGGAGGGGGGGAAAAGAGGAAAAAATTGCTTTATATGCAGACGATGTATTATTGTTCCTGGGGGACTTGAATCAATCTCTAACTAAAGCAATGAACATAGTGGAGGATTATGGCAGGTTTACAGGACTTGAGATAAAACTGGAAGAAATCAGAACTACTCCCAATTAGTACAGATGAGGAGGTTAGAATACCAGGAATGCCCCAACTGGAGGTAGTTAATGCTTTGAGATATTTGGGAGTAGTCCTGACGAAGGATCCTAACCAATATGTGAGGCTTAATTTGGTACCGTTATTGACCAGGTTCAAAAGGAAGATAGCTGTTTGGAAACATCTCCCCTTGTCAGTTGCGGGCCGATGTGCTCTCATAAAGATGATCTGGATGCCACAGCTCCTGTATGTGCTACACAATTCCCCGGTGTGGGTATGCAGGAGTTGGTGCCGGAAAATCGAAACCCTTTTTAGGGAACTCATCTGGAAAGGGGGTCAAGCCAGGATCCCTCTTGGTACCCTGCAACTCCCAGTGAGAGAGGGGGGTCTCGCGGTGCCCCACCCGGAGCGCTACTTCCTGGCGGCTCAGTTGCAGCAGCTGCTGGGGTGTGGGGTTCCGGGGGGGGGGCAGCCCGAATTCAGAACTGATGCTGGTGGAAGCAGGACATGATACACTAATAGAAACAATAGAGGCAGGCTCGTTTGGTAATGAATATCCTACAATAAAAATGGTGGGGAAAGTCTGGATATCAGTTAAAAAACAACTACATTACAAAGGAATGATTGACCAAACACCCTTGTGGAATAATAAAAACCTCAAAGAGATCTACTTGATAGGTAAAATAAGGGAGTGGGAAAAAAAAGGGATTAGGAATCTGAGGCAACTATATAGAGGTAATACACTGAAAAAATTCACGGAGCTGAAGCGAGAGTTCAATATATCACAGAACTCCCTCTTTTCATATCTACAAGTGGAACATGCCCTTGGGGCACAATTTTCGGAACAACCATTAATATGGCAAAGAATGCCACTACTCCAAAAGATTTTGCAGACAGGATCAACCAAAGGACTGATATCAGGGTTATATGAATCCATGGGACAAGAAATAGATGCAAAGGGGAGACTTGTAAAGGTAAAAGAAAAATGGGAGGAAGATGTTGGCCCAATAACAGATATACAATGGAAAAGAATTTTGGAAAAAGGGTCAAAGGTATCGGTGTCCCCTCCGCAGAGAATGTCACACTTGATGCTGATTAATAGAGCATATTATACCCCCAAACGGCTGTTTAGCTTCGGCAAAAGGACTGACGACAATTGTCCCAGATGCCAAATAACAGGAGACCTCTTTCATATGC
This sequence comes from Lithobates sylvaticus, assembly GCA_028564925.1. NCBI lineage: Eukaryota > Metazoa > Chordata > Amphibia > Anura > Ranidae > Lithobates > Lithobates sylvaticus. Next base: position 504,179,541 of record CM053026.1, read on the forward strand.
TGTGGAAGTGTCCCAAGCTGGTGTATTACTGGAGGGGCGTGACTAGCAGTATAAGTGAGATATTTGGAATTAAATTTAAACTGGAACCTAAAGAGTGTATCTTGGGATATAGAGAAGAAAGAGAGGAGAGTAGAAGTAAAACTATGGCAGTCCTGAGATGTTTATTTCAAGCCAGAAAACTAATTGCAGGTAAATGGCAGTCAAAGGAACCACCCACGGTAGATAACTGGATTGGGATAGTAAACGAGAACCTGTATAAAGAAAAGGCGGTATATATAAAAAGAGAGGTAATATTAGAGAATTCAATAAAATGTGGAGCCCATGGCTAACTAAAATGAACCCGTCTGAGTCTATAGATTAAAAAGGGGGAGGGAAAGGGTTAATAAGTAGAAAGGGAAGAGCAATCCCCCTGTGCTCCCCTCTAGGTGTTAAACGGAAGTGTAGTCAACAATGTATGGTATATAATGGAGATATAAAGGAATATATAGAGTTGAAAAGAAGTCGTGAAATGAGGAATGTATCTCTTGATGTATATGGTACCTTTTTTTTTTATCTTTGACTTTTGTATAAATGAAAAATTTAATAAAGATTAAAATTAAAAAAAAAAAAAAAAAAAGGTTACCCGAGTCCTCAAAAGACAAATCAGATTTCTTAGTGACCTGTGACAGGGCTGCATCTAATTTGGGGGTTTTGAAGAACTTCTCTTCTTCCTCCCCAAAGGGAAACCTCCTCTTACAAGTTTTGAGCTTAAGGACCATTCTCTCCGGGTCCTTCCACTCTCTCAAAATTAACACTTTCAGAGCTTGATGAACTGGGAATACCTTGGACTGAGGCTTACCCAACCCCCTATACATCTTATCCCGGGCTGTCGCCTGAACTGGAGGTTCTGGGATATCCTCAGAGGCATAGATTGCCCTGAGTAAATGCTCCATGTCCTCCACGGGAAAAAGGTGTCTATTACTTCTAGGACTATCACTATCCTGGCTCTCAGTCTGAGTTTTCCCCCTCTTCCAATGAGCTTTCATCCGACTCTTCCAGATGCTCAAAACCATCTACTCCCAAAGTAAAAGAGGGAGGCCTCAGTGGGGTTCTCGGACTTCTGTTGGATGTACCCTCTTGAGATGAGGTACCTTCTCTAGAGGACAGAGTTTCTCTGCCACTAGTGCTAGTCCCTTCTTTAGATGCTATAACTGTCTTCAGAGATTGGAGCGTAGAAATCATCCCTGACTGTACTGTAAGGAAGTCCCTCATAATCTGTGAGGTTTCTTTTCCTGACTATGTATGCATCTATAGCAAAAAGGTTTAACATGATCTTGGCGGGGGGGGGTGGGGGTTTACCCTTAGCCTTGTGGGCCCCTCGAGCAGATCTACCGAGTTCTAAGGCGACACAAGACAGAACCCGTATAATAACAGTCTGTACTCTCTCCTGCCCCCCCAAGGGGTGTGGGCAAGACCCCTCTTAACCCACCACCTGCCAGACAGAGGACGACTCACCACCCGTGGCCTACTCCTGGGTTGTCGGCACCGCTGTGTCCTCCTCTTTCCATCCTGGTCCCCGCTGGTTCCATTCCAAGGAGCCCTGCTGTGAAGATCCAGAAGGCAAGAGGGGCGTGTGGGACGTTTTTTCCAGCTGAGCCCTGGAAGGCAAGGAAGGTGGTATGTGCCCACCCACAGAAGCTCCGGGATACCCCTCTGTGCCCGGGAGGCTCCTTTCTGGGGAGATCCCCAGCCATTGGGACCCCCTGAGAAGGGACTTAACCCTCCCTGGCTTTGGTGTCCAGCTTCCGGGGGGGGGGGGGGGGACCGTCCGCTACCGACTTCAGGTCTGACAAAAACAAACGTTTCACTGTCGGGAAACACAATCAAGAACTGGAGGTGCAGGGTGAAGGGAGGGGCCTTTTAACCTCATGTGTTGATTGCGTTTCCTGTCAGATGGACCAATCATCTCAGGTGTGCCGTCCTGGAAGAGGACTAGAGAAATAAATCATTTTTTGTCAGGCAATTACCTGCAACTCCCAGCCCAGCTACAAGACACCTTGGTCTTCCTGAGCCAAGACAACAAGAATGTCCTTCCTCCACTAAGGTTCTTGATCTCATACAGCTTTGCACCAAAAAAATAAAAATAAATAAATCAATCCCCCATGAACATAAGATCTGTACTTACATAAGTGCTTTTATAGACGTTTGAGTAGCCAATCAACAATTCAGCCACAGCAACCTGCAGATGTCCACAGCCAAATCCAGCAGCCCAAAGATCCTGAGTCCAGGTCCCCCTCACAAAGTTCAAGCCCTGTACCACCTGCATGCTAAGCCAAGAACGGAACTTGTTCCACAGTGTGGGGGGGTTCTGGCAACCAGCAGAGACCACCCTGGTCTATCTCGTGTTTATTTCTGGATGTACCTAGCACCCTGCAGGTGGTTCTATACCCAGTAGGTATCTAAAGCAGAGCGGTGTCCTCCAATGAGCAAAAGACAAAATCCAATCTCTTGTAAAACGGCCCTGCTCTTTTTATTTCTTTCAAGATTGAGTTTTTTATACCTCATGCTAATATTAGTTTCAGAGTGCATGGTCATAAAAAAATAAATAAAGATGTATGTTATTATGTCCTAGATTTTCCTAGCTTGGCACATTAATATGCTACAGGATATTATGAGGTACATACTGCATGATAGGACCCTGCAGTAGTGCACATGTACAGCAGGTGACAGAAGAAGGAAGCAGAATAGGGATGATGAAGTCAACAGTGTGCTACATCTCCTTTACTGTTCAACCAACATAAGGGTGCTTTTGGATCCTGCTATGTTGTGGCTGCAGTAGAGGCTCCAAATCCTGGCTTTGCTCTCTGGTAGGGGTGGCTGGATCACAAAGTTACAGAGAGATGAATCCTTTTGGCAGGTAATGAAGTTCCCCCATGTATTTCAACTGTTCATTTAGCTGACTGCAGTTTGACTTTGCTACCAAGTCATGGAAAAATGTAAAATCACATCTTCATTTTAATCCATAGATTTCTGTAAAACAAACTTTTCAGTCCACGCTTATCTTGCAATAAATCAGAGGACATCTATATATTCCAAGTATAGAGCAAGTCCAGAGAATATGAAATATGTACTCCAGGTGAGAAAAGTTAAATTTTATTTCTCGTATTAAGTTTTGCCATATTCTGTAGCTTCATACAAACACAATAAAAACATTTATATCAGTGCATACTCCCATTGGAGCTTGCAATTTAAAGTCAATACCACATTCATATACGCATACATACATTCTTTGGCCAACGTGCTGTCAGTTAACCTACCAGAATGTTTTTGGGTCTTTTGAGCATACGATTTCATAAGTATCAATGAAAGGGTCACAGTTACAAAAAACATACTTCCTCTGAGTTTTTTGCTGTTATCCCAGTTTTGGCTTTCTACGCCGAGTAAATCATATACATAGAATAAACATGCAGCCAGCGAAGTCTGAACAAGGCAGGCAGTTCCATCAGTGCTCATCAAAGTATCTGCAACCCAACTAGGAAAAATCTGCAGTATATAAGGAGACATGAATGAAGAAAGTGCCAATAGATTTTTAGTCCTGCCAAGAGGCACTCTGAAAGTCCTTCTTTCTGGTAATGAAAAATTACAGAATAAATTACTTATATTCAGTGGCAACGCTTGCTTAATGGATTGTCGCTGTTCACCTGGAGTTGCTTTTTATATTGTGTAAAAAGATCATAGAAATGTGTAGAAAAGGAGTACCAAAGAATATCAAAAGAAGCCATCATTGTCCTTGGTGTCTACAAACATTCTTCACATAACAAGGCTGTTCTCTCTTTCTGGGATACATTAGGTCCTGCAATTATTTTGCTATAATTTTTCTGCTGTTCCTCTTTGAATGACTCTTTAACTTTGTCTCTTTTTAGTCCACCATCCCTAAATAAAAATAAAATACAGCATGATAATTCAAAAAGCAGTTCATCAGGACAATCAAGGTAAAATTACTTTTTTGTACAATGTTTGTGAAATGAGAGATTGCAAAATCACATATGCAGTCCATAAACCTACTTGAATCTATATTCATGTATACCACTTCAATTTCAATGATGAAAGCTTTATTTATTTTTTCTCAAATCAATGTATACCACTCCGCTTTCATTTTCTTTAAATGTTATTTTAGTTTTAAATGTAATTTTATTTCAAATGTAATTTTATTCCATTTTCTTTAACGCGTATCTAAACCTAAAAGCCAATATATGCTGACTTAGCAGTCCTTGATGTGGTGTCAAGTGTTAGATTTTTCAGGCTAAGAACATTTTCAGCAAGTACAGAAGACACCTGTTGATCTTACCAAAAACACAAGTGTCCTTGTCAAGCAAGACAGAAAAAACAAAATATCCTTATCTTTCTTGTATACAATACAAATCTCATCATTCCACCAGGTAATTTAGATGAACAGAGGCAACATTTTTAGTCCATTCTGACAATCATGGCCATCACCATAGATACAATGGAGAAATGAATGCAGACCCTAAGAGACTTAAACCATTTTGGGTTGCACGAAAAAGAAAACTGATAGCTCTGGTTGGAAACACTGTACTAACCATGCAAGGTTAGTCCATCGATTTCCCCAGCTGAGCTGTGTTGTTCTGACAGAACACTCTGATCAACACTCTCTGCCATTGGCCGAGAGCACTGATCGGGAGTCGGTCGGCTGCTGGTTTTCCAACAGAAGCTGGCCGAACGACTGGCTCCTGTCAGACAGAACGACAAACACACGGGCAGAATGTCGGCCGTTTTTTTTTGAACCGGTAAACGTCTCCCGACGCTCTGCCCATGTGTAAAGGGCTTTACAGTAAAAGTATGGGGTATAATATATATATATATTGTGGAGGATGAAGCTTTCAGTCTAAAGTAGACACCTAGAAAATGCGTGAGTGATGCCAGTATAAAAGTCAAAAAGGTTAAACCCCTGCCTGGTCTGTGTACTGTTGCTTAGGTTTCCATTGGGAAAATTCCCTTCACTTCCTGTCCCGGTTATGATGACTACAACAGGAAATTAGGGAAACCCCTCCTGCCAAAAGCCAGCTCCCCAGTGGGAATCTGTACAGAATGTATCGGTTCTACGATTGCCCTAGACAGCCAAAAAGTGCTGGAACACACATTTCTGCACTGGAATTTGAGAGCATGTACCACTGCACTGCAGAAAATGAGCCTTGGTTCTCCCCAGGAGATACTACTTGTGAACATTTTACATGAATCACCTTTCACAATATGACAGACACTGCATCATTTTCTATTTTTTACATTAAAACATATGCAACAGAAATTTTTTTTTTTTACCATGGCAACTCTATCAGTCCACCTTGTTTCGCAATTGCAGACTTAACTCTGTTGGCAAACTCAACAGCATCTTCTCCCTCCTGCAAATACAAGGAATATACTTTTCATTTTGTTATGCAGTAATACAAGTACAGTAAAACCTCGGATTGCGAGTAATTTTTTTAAATCACGACTCAATTTGCGAGCATCGTCTCACAAGACGAGCAGGCTTCAAGCTTCTGGAGTGTGCAGTACCGCATGTGGCCAGAGGTGCAGGGGCACTGGTGATTCAGAGAAACTCTGAGATGCTCAGTAACACTCCGTTCTCAGAGCGTCTCCAGTGCCCCCCACCTCTGGCCACATATGGTACTGCATACACTAGCAGTGACATTGGAACAAAATATCTGAGTTTCCATTGATTCCTATGGGGAAACTCGTTTTGATATACGAGTGCTTTGCATTACATGCTTCTGGAACGGATTATGCTCGTAATCCAAGGTACTTCTGTACTATATAATGAAGAAAATCATTTTGTACTTATTACAAATTCCTTTTCTTGGAGCATACTGAAAGACACAGGTGTTCTTTCACACCTACAGGAGTATCAGACACTGGCAAAAACTCAAGGCCAGCCTCGGATAACCCTTCCTACTACCGACAGGACTAATTTTTGTAGCAAGCAGAACAGAGAGCATACAAAGCATACATAACAAATAGAGTGGGGCCTGTCTCTCTCAATGGATTCCAAGAAAAGGAGTTTCCGTTGAGTATAAGAATCTTGTTTGACTTCTCATGAATTGAGATGGGTGTTAGAACTAAAGAACATGTGAACAGAAGACCAGGTGGAAGTCTTGCAAATCTAGGTAATCGTTTTATGCTGAATAAGCCCAAGAAGCACACACAGAACTAGGACAGTGTGCATTGATCGGAAAGGATGAAACCCAATCCTTAAGACTAATGCTGCGTACACCTGGACAGAATTTCCAATGGAAACAGTCCGATGGGAGCTTTTCATTGGATTTTCCGACCGTGTGTATGCCCATCTGACTTTTTCTGTCGGCATTTCCGACGGACTTTAGATTGAGAGCCTGTTCTTAATTTTTCAGACGGAAAACCTTTCTATCGGATTTTCCGATTGTGTGTATGCAATTCCGACACGCAAAATTCCGACGCATGCTCAGAAACAATTTGACGCATGCTCGGAAACATTAAACTTCCCTTTTATAGTGCCGAACATGTTGTATGTCGCGGTGTTATAGACCCTCGGAATTTGGTGTGACCAGTGTAGGCAAGACAGTTTGAGCGAAACTCCGTCGGAATTCCGACGGGAAAACCATCAGAGCTTTTTCCGACGAGAATTCCGATCGTGTGTATGCGGCATAAGACTGGAGTTTACACATGTACAGTGCAAATTTCAGGGCTGTTTTCACTGCGAGTAGTAGTTTAGCTGCAATTTAGATATGGTTCCGATACAAATTTTAGGAGCGGGCAGTCGCCAGCATCCTTCAAAGCTGGTTGCCAAGAAGCAGGCCGGCAAACCGATGACTTTGATACCTCACATATGTGGTTTACACATTGTTTACCTATGCATACGTGACGTTTGTTTCTGTGTACGGGGACGTTTTCATTTCTATATTTTTTTTTATTTTCATTTTTTTTTTCACACTTTCCCCTTAATAACTTTTATTCCTAATACAAGGAATGTAAACATCCCTTGTAATAGGAATAGTGCATGACAGGTTCTCCTCTCCCTTATGCTGGAAAGCTTGTGGTAAAAAAACAAACACAAAACAAAAAAAAAAAAACAATGATCTCAGGCATTCCAGCCAAATACACGGCAGTGTTTACAACTGCCGGGGGCCGGATGCGACGTCGTCACTCCCGGCCTGCGAGCGTCAGATGACCGGGGACCATATGGTCCTCGGTCAACGCTATGGTAAATTTCCGCCGCCGGCAGATTCCTTCTCCGGCTCGACTCCCACTGCCTGTAAAAACAATCACTAAATCGGCTGAACTGCCACTATGATTGTTTTCATGGTGCAGGGAATCATCGGCTGAAAAAGATGAAATCTGAATTATGCCTGTAGCTGCAGGCATCTTCAGATATCCCCATTGAAAGCCCAGGGCGTTGTATGATGTTGTGCATTGTGGCAGTGATTAAAAGGACTGTTTTTATTTTTTTTGGTGAATGAGTATGGATACAATGTACCCCATTCTCATGCACATGGGGGGTGGGGTCTAGGGGCCCCCTTGTTAAAGGGGTTTGCAGATTCCTATAAGCCCCCTGCCTGCAGACCCCCACAACCACCTGGGGGAGCCTGTAACCCAAAGTACTCCCCATGTTGAGGGCATGGGGCTTGGTATGGTTCAGGATGAACCCGAAAGGGCCTGATATAGATTGGGGGGGACCCCAATTACTTATGGTTTACAGTAACCAGAAGTGACGTAATTGGAGCTCTTGATGAATTGGCTAATTTAACGGAACACCAGCAAAGTTTTTCGTTTTTTTTTTACATTCAGCCAATGAGTAATCTGTTAATGTGGCAGCCAGCTTCCTGGCCCACTCCTTAACAAGCAAATTACAAAAGATGCCGGTGGCCACCAGCTGCAAGAATTTGAATCCGCATCTAAATAGCAGCTGAACGGCTGACAAGTTGGAAATTCGCAGTGAAAACTGAAGGATAAGTTTGCACCGCACATGTGTGAACCTAGCCTAAGTTTGTTATGTCACATTATTCCTGGAGTTCTAGTTTCATTACAGATACCTAGTGGTGTCTGCACATACATTTCATTTTCTTTAATTGAGCTCTTCAATGGTGCAAATAGTGACTTCCGTTCTAAAGACAGAGCCCACTTAGTTCTTATTCCAACAACTATCATTGAGGGCATAAAGAGATGTGGTTTGCGTGTTTGATAGCTTCCACCCTTCTCAGCCAATGGTTTTTCTCACTCTTGCCTGTAAACGTTCAGTTTCACATAGATCATCATCACACATCAACAAAGTGTATTTTTAACAGAATACAGGTGTTCATACATTACCTTTCTAGTCATTGGAGGCAGGTACCACACATTACAATTGATGGCCCAGCTTGTCATCATTCTCAGTAGGTAGCTCACCATGCTGTATTTACCGCTATTCCAAAATGCATCTCCAAATTGTGGGTCATACTACAACATGGAACACACGTGAATTTTTAAGATGTCTCTAGAAAGCATACTACAAGGTATCAGGTTTCTATATCCTTCAGATATTTGCAAACTAGCTCAAGGTTATTTGTAGTAACTTAATCAAAATGACTAAAGGATAAACCATTTGAAAATGTAGGAATCAAATATTCCTGGTCATTTTTGCGTGACAATTTCCTAGAAAGCCCTAGATATGTTAGGAAATGCCTTAGGTGAAGTACATTTCATTCATACATAACATTTACTAACTACGGTAAAAGGATTGTCATCTACAAAGATAAAATAGTATACATGTCATGGCATGAAAACATTACAAATATATCTGTATTTGGAAATGTTAGTTTTTTTTCTTAAAGAATCCCTCCACCCAAAGTGATTTTTGTTGGATAGGTAATGGACAGTCAGCCGCAAGCTTCTTATACATCTTAGATACTCCCAACAGCAATATCTCCTTGTATTAATTCCCTTTGTTCCCGTCCATCTTGGATTTTTGAGCATTTCCATTCATCTTCTTTTCTATAACCTCCATTTTATACAGTGGAAAGAAAAAGTACGCCCTTGGAATTTGATCCTCATTCAAGTCACAACAGACACAAGGTGCCTTTGAATGTTGTGCAGGTCTGATCCAGAGCCACTTGCTTACTTGAGGTCATTGCTGTCCAGGTAGGTTTGACCAGCTAATGCAAAGGGTTCACTTATTTTCCTCCACCACTGTGAATGTTCAACCACTTTTCACTCCCTTCCAGTCCAGGCCAGTTTTCAGCGCTGTCACATTTTGAGTGACAATTACTCAAGCATGCAACACTGTACCCAAATTACGTTTTTATAAAAAAATTTGGAGACCGATAGGGCTTTCTTTTGGTTAATCACCACTGGGGTTAATTTTTTGCTATTTAAATCAAAATGATTTAAAAAAAAAATAATATTTCTTAGATTATTTATTGTCTGTGTGAAAGTTACAGTGTCTTCAAACTATGAGAGATTATATATATAAAAATTTGAAAACTGATCAGCCCTGATGTACCGATTGCCCATCTCAGACCCTTAAATGCCACGACAGTACAAATACCCCCCAACATGACCCTTTTTTGGAAAGTACACAGTCCAAGGTATTTAGTAAGAAGCATGGTGAATTTTTTAAAGATGTAATTTTTGTCAGTTTTTTGGAAAATTAAGAAATTAAATAAAATTTGTCACAAAGTTATAATTTTAACGAGCAGTATGGGGGATAGCACGTGTGAGACTTGCACAGCCTAGGTGAACCTTCAGGCGTTCAAGGGGCATACATTACGCATATAATTTCTTGAGTACCCAATACATTTTTGGAGGCCATGGAGCACAAGAACAGTGGAAACACCCACTAAATTACCCCATTTTGGAAAGCAAACACTCCAAGGTATTTTCAGAAAATTTATTTTTTTAGGGGTAATTTAATAATGTAATAAATGCAATTTATTGAACTGGTGTATTCAATAAAGACATAAGAAATTAGCATTGTTTGTGTGTTATCAGCTTAAAAAAACATTGTGTGTCTGTAGCTGCAACTTAGATAAGAACCAGATCACATTTTATGGCAAATTACTGCAGAGAGACAGTTAATTACAAGGGGTTCACATACTTTTTTTTATGCTACAGTAAATGTAAAAAATAAACAAAATCGCACATGACTAGGCCATATTTTGGTATTCGGCAATGTGCTACTTTAACTGGCAATTGCGCGGTCATGCAACACTGTAAGCAAATTAAATTCACACAAATACTTTTGGTTAGGGATCGACCGATATTGTTTTTTCGATGCCGATTTTTCAGCCACCTCTCAGGCTGATAGCCGATATTGTGTGCCGATATTCTGCAAATTTTTTTTTAAAAAAAGGAGTACACTTTTTCCAATATGGTTACCCCAATGAATGTAAACATCGCTTGTGACAGTAATAGGCAGTGACAGTAATAGGCAGTGACAGGTACTCTTTATGGAGGGATCGGGGGTTACAAGACCCCTCCTCTGCACTTGAAAGTATTCAAAATGTCAAGATCTGAATTTTTTAATACTTTAGATTTCTTAAAACTGATGCCTTTAAGATGCCAGCCCCTGGACGTGCCGACTGGTTGCTCGAGCCTCCCGGTGGGCTGCAGGCATCACCCCGGTAAAACCCCTTGAAACAATAAAATCGGCAATCTCACTGATAATCGGTCGATCCCTACTTTTGGTGGTATTTGATCACCACTGGGTTTTTTGCTATAAACAATAAAAACCTAAAACTGAAAAAAATATATATATTTTCTACTTTCGGATACAAAACATATCCACTAAAATCGAATTTTTTAAAAAATTTAGGTGGAAACGTATTCTGCTCCCTGTCTGATAAAAAAAAATAAAAAATCCAAATAAAATGTATATTAATTGGTTTGTGTGAAAGTTATAGCATCTACAATCTATAGTATACACATATTTGAAAATTGATCAATCCTAATGTACTGATGGCCCATCTCATTTCTTGAGGCCCTTAAAATACCAGGACAGTACAAATATCCTCCAAATGGCCCCTTTTTGGAAAGTAGATAGTCTGAGGTAATTCAGACACGGCGAGTTTTTTTGAAGTTGTAATTTTTTGTCACAATTTGGAAAATTAAGAAATTTAAATAAAATTTGGGGTTTCTTCACTTTTTTTCCCAGTAGAACAACTTTTTTTTTTAAATAATGTCACCAGTGCAGTACAACATCATATGGCTGGTGTGGTGGTGTTCAGGGGTACTGACTGGTTAAAGAAAAAAAAAATTAAATATTTTTTGTTTAAAACCGTTGTGTTCATAAAGTGTGAAGCAAAAAACACCCAGTGACTAATCCCATAGGAGAGCAGCTCCCCATCACAATCAGACTGCCATCCTCATATACAAAGATCGTAGCATTCCCATAGCTCAAAAAACAAAGGTGCGTTTCGTCTGAACAAACTCTTGAGGTGTCTTACCTTTATTGCTACTGGGTATATTGTACCACCTATTTCAAAACTTCCTTTTTTAAACATCATAACGGAAGTGTTATTAATACAGGTTCCTGCATAATAAAAAAAAAAAAAGGATTCACTTTTGTCTTTTGCATAATAAAAATACAGAAATTATTATTTATTAAATAAACCATTAGTTGTTAAAGGGTCTGTATACTCAAAATAATGCTATGTCATACTTCACCATGTAGTTACAGTACATAGGTTTATTAAACGAACTACCACTGTAGTAGGGAAATCTTCCCAAGAGGATACGAACAGCAGAAAAAAAAAAAAAAAAAAAACGACAAGGGTTTTAACTATTCTAGAATTCATCAAAAAAATAAATACAAGTTTTGGCTTTAGATACTTTAAGTCTACTTAATCTACCCTAAGAATATAATCAATCATGACAGTGTTGGCCTGCTAGAACACACATAATTAAACTATATCTACATAAGCACACAAGGTTTAATGGTTAAACACCATGCTGCCTGGGAGATTTATTCACACTTTACTTGAAGCCCAATTCAAAGAAACCTAAAAATCCTTCCTTACAGTGGGGCTGCACCTACACTGCAAGGGTTACCCTGCTTATTTAGTCTATTGGACAGTAATTGCAGTTTTACTAACCCAATCCTCTGCTTCCTTGGCAGACAGCGCTCTCCCGTGTTCTGGTATTGGATTGTCCCTTTGCATCCTCACATCCATTGCAGGGCTGTGGTCACAGCGTTAGTCTCGATGTCTGAGGACCTTAGACCACCAGAGCATGGGGGGGGGGGGGGGGGCTGTAGGATCAGTCTACCATATTGGTGTATTAGCAGAAAAGTAGCTGCAATAGCCTAAAACCTTGATGCACCAGAGCTTTGCAAGACCTGTAAAAGCAGAGCTCTTTTGTGCTAGAATTGGTGTCCAGAGTAGCCAGAAGTGCACTAGAATAAATATAAATTAAGCTCTCAATATGACCCCTGAGAAGCTGAATGCTTGCACATTACCTCCGTTACCTTCTGAAGCACACAGCATAACACTAATATGCAAATATCAGCTTTCACTAGGAGGTCAAAATGAATTTCAGTGTATGGACAGCTTTAGTCTCAGTGTCCAGAATGATCTTACAAAAAAAACAAAAAATTCACCCCTCTGCAATATCTAGGAAGAAATCAGCACTGACAGATCCAGTATTCGGGAAAAAATTGATGGCACCTACCTTCAGGGAAGATGAGAATTGGCAGTTTTTCCTTATCCAAAGCATGAGCTCGCAGCCTGTTTAAAGAACAATGAAGTGCAGTTAAAGTCCATGCAAACACTAACAATAGATTTCTCTTTTGGACTGTGAAAGCATTTTATTATATCTGTTCAAAAAGTGCAAAAAAGATTGCTGTTAAAATGTTATAAGCTGATAAATTAACAGATAGCATTGTCCCCCCATGATCTCCTTCGACTACACAAGATCTCTTCCTGTTAGAGATGACAGGGGGGTGTTACAGTATGTAGCTCTAACATGGTGTTTTGCAGTCCTGTCCTAGGGTGACAAGGCTGCATACTAGAGCAAGTTAATGGCAGGATTACCAGGTTAAAATAAAGGAAAATAAGTGTGTGAAAAAAAAAGAAAAATAATCCCATCTACGGAACACTAAGCTGCAATACTATACATTTTTGTTTTGGGATTTAAATATGCTTTAAACTAAATGTAACAGAGTTGAAAATTTTAAGACTTAAGCAATACAAAATGATATAATGATTACAAGTACTTATATAGTGCCATCAATTTACACAACACTTTACATACAGGTGCATATCATAAAATTGGATCAAAAAGTTAATTTACCGTATTTAATCGGCGTATAACACGCACTTTTTTCCCCCCTTAAAATCGTGGGTGTGTGTTATACACTGATCCCTGCTGTCTGAGGAAAGAGGAGCGAGTGCTGCTGAATTACATAGAGACGCGATCTCCGTCATTTACAGCCACATCACCTGGCCCCGCATTGGGCCACTGTTTTGTCTATCATATGAGCAGGGCCAGGAAGCGTGGCGGTAAGTGACGGAGCGCTGGGTACACAGGAGATTGCGGTTGTGTAATTCAGTGGTGCTCGCTCCTCTTCTTCCCTCGAAGACAGCAGGGATAATCCAACACTGGCAAGGCTGCAATGATGGGAAAGGTAAGGCTGCAGATGGGCACTGAACAGTCTGCATTGTTGGGCAATTTATCGGCTGCAGATGGGCACTGAGCAGGGTGCATTGATGGGCAATTTAGAGGCTGCAGATGGGTACTGAGCAGGGTGCATTGAAAGCTGTGACCATAATTTTGCTTCAAAGTTATTTAAAATATAAGTTTTTTTCCTTAAACTTCCCTCCTAAAATTTGGGTGCGTGTTATACACGGATAAATATGGTATTTTAGTAATTCAAAAAGTGAAACTCTTATTTTATATAGATGCGTTACGCACAGAGTGATACATTTCAAGCATTTCTTTCTTTTAAAAATGTTGATTATGGCCAACAGCTAGCGAAACCCCAAAATTCTGTATCTCAGAAAATTAGATCATCTAAGGTCAATAAATATTTTTATTACAGAAATGTTGGCTTATTGAAAAGAATGTCAATGTACAGTATAGTATACACTCAATATACTTGGTTGGGGCTCCTTTTGCATGAATTACTGCATCAATGCAGCATGGCATGGAGGCGATCAGCCTGTGGCACCGCTGAGGTGTTAGTGTATGGAAGCCCAGGTTCCATTGATAGCAGCCTTCAGCATTGTTGGGTCTGGTGTCTCATCTTCCTCTTGACAAAACCCCTAGGATTCTCTATGGAGTTTAGGTCAAGCGAGTTTGCTGGCCCATCAAGCACAGTGATACCATGATCATTAAACTAGGTATTGGTACTTTTGACAGTGTGGGCAGGTGCCAAGTCCTGCTGAAAAATGAAATCTGCATCTCCATAAAGCTGGTCAGCAGAGGGAAGCATGATGTGCGCTAGAATTTCCTGGTAGAGGGCTGCGCTGACTTTGTAATGATTTGGGGAGCCATGTCACCTGCTGGTATTGGTCCACTGTGCTTTTATCAAGTCCAAAGCACTTCATGCTTCCGTCTGCTGACCATTTTTATAGAGATGCAGATTTCATTTTCCAGCAGGACTTGGCATCTGCCCACACTGCCAAAAGTACCAATATCTTGTTTAATGATGATATCACTGTGCCTGATTGGCCAAAATCGCCTGACCTAAACCCCATAGAGAATCTGTGGGGTATTGTCAAGAGGAAGATGAGACACTAAACCCAACAACGCAGACGAGCTAAAGGCCGCTATCAAAGCAAACTGGGCTTCCATAACATCTCAGCAGTGCCACAGGGTGATCGCCTCCATGCCACGCCGCATTGATGCAGTAATTCATGCAAAAGGAACCCTGACCAAGTATTGAGTGCATACTATACTGTACATACTTTTCAGTAACATTTCTGCATTAAAAATCCTTTTTTTATTGGCCTTATATAATATTCAAATTTTCTGAGATACTGAATTGGGGGTTTTCACTAGCTGTAAACCATAATCAACAAAATTAAAATAAAGAAATACTTGAAATATATCACTTTGTGTGCAACGCATCTATATAAAATATATGATTTTCACTTTTTAAAAATTGAATTACTAGTAAACTTTGTGATTATATTCTAAAATTTTATGAGATGCACCTGTATATATTGTACATTCACACCAGTACCTGCTCTCATGGAGCTTACAATCTAAGGTCCCTAACTCACATTCATACAAACACATACTAGGAACAATTTAGAAAGGAGCCAATTAACCTACCAGCATGTCTTTGGAGTGTGGGAGGAAACCGAGTACCCGAAGGGAGAACATGTAAACTCCAGGCAGGTCATGCCATGGTTGGGATCCAAACCAATGATCTGCATCTCAGTCACTGAGCAACTGACATTTTGCAGCACCAAAGCTGGGAATAGAATTGCCATCTTCAGTAGCTACACAGGTTTTTAATGCATGTGCTGGTGATCATTGCACACCAGTTTAAAGACTAACTCCACTTTTAAAACCATATTATGTTACAATCAACTTTAGGGTGAAAGATGGTGCCAAGCAGACCTCCCTAAACCCAAAAGGCCTCCCTCTGACAGCATGTGGGGGTTCTTCTTTCCTGAAGCAGCTGTCAGTTGAAACTGGCAGAGATTTGGGAATGAATAAAGTACAAGTCCGAACTTCCACTGTGGCAGGTGGACTTGTAGTTCTCAAAAGGAACTCAAGAGCAGTGATCACCACACTTACTCCATTGAAAGTCTGTAGCTTGGTATAGACATAGAACTTAAAAAAGTGGAGCCTGCAGGAGGCTTGCATTGCACCTGCAATCCACTGATCGCAATGCTTTCTTTGCTAGATCAATTGCAAATATAAATGCCCTTTTTTTTCAGCAAATATATATGTAGAGCTGGTATTTTTGTCTGTTAGTACTATGTAATGGTAAGCTATGGACAATGTTACAAACTGGTACTTCGCACCATCTAGTGGCCTAAATGTGGAAGGGACTTTGTCTATTACTTTTTACTGAAGAATTCAGGGAAAATGTTACAGGAAGGGACTCATTTGTTTACATCCTAAAAGACTTATCTACCCACAATGCTAACCAACCTACCCATGAACACTCAGTACTGAACTGCATCCTAAGTATGTTATAAAAGGTCACACACTGCCATTTTCTTTCTCTTCGGGACGCGTGGCCTGCCTACAAGGACCTGTGGGGAGGCCTTCCGGAGAGCGCAGCCTCCAGCTTCTGAGGAGAGGAACAACCAGCGACTCTGCTTCATACACGGGTACTGAAGAGGCGGTGTGACCGGATCGAGAAGGATCCAGAGACGCCTGACGGAGCAATCCGAGAGTCCGGGTCATCTTGCGGAAGAGAAGCAGCGTGACAGTGCTGGCCTAAAGAAGGACAGACAACCAGAGCAGAGCTTTCCTATTCTTCCAGGCCTGATTTGGTGAGAGGGCTGCCGCCCACAATTTCTAACGCACTTTTACACACTTAGACTCATATCACAGTGTTGCTGGGACCTGTAGTCCCGTAGTGGCGGTTGCCCCCTATTAGACTGAGTTAAGCAGGCCTCAAGCCTATACTCCACTGATAACTGACACTGTGTGGATTAGAGACAACTACACCGGAGGTAGTTATAAGTGTGCTACGTTACAATAACAGTTTCAATACTCATTCTGCACCATCCTTTGTTTGTTAAACCTCTTTGGATTACAATTTCTTCAACACAATAGCTAGCAGAAGACAGAAGAATAAAGACTACATCTTCATTGCAAAGCCTTGCATTCATCACAAATAAAAAGAACTGGCTTATAAAAGGGGGAGCTCCCTAGTGTGTTGTACTGTGTTGATGGTTTTGCATTTCTGTGTTTGTTGCAGCGTGCTGGAAGTGGGAAGTTGCCCAGAATAAGGTATTGTCACTCTGAGCATTGGTCCCACTTGGAGACACGTGTGCAAGGGTCATCCAAGAATTCTTTATATATGAAAAATTGTTGTGAATATTCACTGTGCTGTGTGACAGTACAGTTATTGTAATTACTGTTTTTATACCAGTTCCAGTAAAAACACGTTCTGGTTAACTACAATTGGTGTAAAGCGTTGTTTCTTCTCCTACATGGGAACCAGTGGATACCCAGGTAGAGATAAAGGTCCATTATTGTTGTATTGTACATTGTGGGGTCATCCTCTGTTAGCTTCACACCATACTGTACCACAGTTGTGTCAAGGGGATTGAGACAAGTTATTGGGGGTGTAGGATCACAGGCCCAATCAAATACCAGCAGCTCCTTCGGGGGTAAGTGCTACATATACATGTGCATTTTTTATTTTTTTGCAAAAAGTGGAGCCGTGTAGAAGTGTACTATGGTCAGCTAAAGATGCATCTTCTTAGTTAGCTACAAACTGCCAGATAAAATAGGCAGGGAGATGTGTAGATGCAACTCTGTTACAAATTTGCTGGCATTTGGGTGGTGGCCCTAAATGTGCATCACCCCAAATAGCAAATTGACAGCTAATAGGATCTTGGAACTGTCTGATCAATATCATTTGTGAAGAGCATATTTTTGGATAAGGAAATAGCACATACTGGTAAAATACATGTATATACCTTTTTGTCACTAGATGGCGGTCACGCATCTCAGAACGTTCAAACCACACATGTGGACATGCTCTTGCCATAGCTCTTTGGATAACTCCCATAAGTCCTCCGTGAACCTGTCCAACCTGAACAACAAGACAGGCATAAAAAAAAATCTGAAGAACTGAAATGGCAACAATATGTATTTATATTCCGAGTATTAAAACTATGCAGCAAGAACATAAAGACACAAAGGCAAACACACCAGAAACAAACAGACTCATATGACATCTGGGAGCTTAAAACTACCAAGAGTATAAAACAAAACAAATTGGAATAGATAAGAAAAGCAGTATGTACATCACATAGCAAATCCCTACCGCAATAAAAATAAAAATCTATTTTATTAACCCCTTTCTAGTTCCCCACTTAAAGTGCATCTAAGAAAAAATCCCAAAATGTAATATATTGCTGCTTACTAGTCTGTGGTGTAGTGGCTGCATTCATTTTCCTTTCTTCAAGCTTCTTTCACTTTATTTTCACAGCGTAATCCTGCAAATAACACACTTCCTATCTTACCGTGGCTATATCACTCTCCCCCTGTGTCTATGGAGGGAGCAATGGTTGTTACTCTAGGCTGCTTTCTTACCATGGACTACAAAACATGTCCCTATCTTTTTATCTCTACTACGGGGGGGGGAGCACTTGGTAGTGTGCAGAAAATAGCTAGGAAAGAAGGTAATGTTCAGTGGATCACAGGACACTGCATTTCTGGCAAGAGTTAGAGGTATTTTCTGGGGAAAAAAATAAAAATACAGCCACAAGGACTGTAAACTGCAATATATTAGATTTTTTTTTTCCTCGAGTTTAAAGCTGGAGGCCGTTAGGCAGGCTCTCGTTTCATGTGATCACTGTGATTGGCTGCTATGTAATTCTTACTACAGAACTATGTGCAGAGAGAGCTCTTTTAAGAGAAAATATTATAAAGAAAGGAGTAGCATTTAAAGCTTAAAGCCCAAGTTTAGTTAAAAATGAAAAAAATGTAGAAATCAGCAAAAAGGAACATAACTTACAGTTAGGACTCATTTACACTTGCTTCAAAATGTGGCATTGGACACGCTTCTTTAAAACACTCTGAATGCTAATGCTAGCACCTGTCACTAAATAAAATGGTTACCTTACAGTGCTGTTCACACATTGTGTTTGCTTTGCTTCAAAAATTATATTGCATGTTGCCAACTTCTCAGAAAGCCTCCAAAGAAGTCTATGAAAAAGTTTGCTTACGGTACCTGAAGCTTCCGAGAGCCTTTTATTCGGCTTTCGCTTTGGAGGTCTTGCAGGTATGAGATATCCCAGGATGCACTGAGAAACCCACAAGCGAACCAGAAAGACATCAGGAGTGACCTCAGGTTCATGTGCATATATTCTGGAAGTGTCTGCTGCAGACGTGACATCTGGTATGCAGCGTGGAGCAGCAGGAAGGTGAGCAGGGTCTGGACTGGAGCAACTAGCAGACAGCAAATATGGGGGTTGATTTACTAAAACTGGAGATTGCAAAATCTAGTGCAGCGCCGCATAGAAACCAATCAGCTTTCAAGTTATTTTGTCAAAACTTAATTGAACAAGCTGAAGTTAGAAGCGGATTGGCTACCATGCACAGCTGCACCATTTTGCACACTCCAGTTTTAATAAATAAACCCTATGGTGTGCAACATGGGTACGCTATAGAGGAAGGTGAATGGGACTTGAGAGTAAGGAATGAGCAACAGAGGATCAGCAGAGATGGGTGACCAAAGCGGGAGATACTAGCAGATGTCACATGTAGGGTGCAGCATGGAGCAACATAGCAGGAGGGGAGGAGGACCAGAGAGGAGGATCAGAAAACCAGATGATCAGCAGAGATGGGGGTTACTACTGAGCAGGGGGGGGGATTAGCAAAGCTAGGGGTACTACTGAGAGGGCATCAGCTGAGCTGGAGGTTTTACTGAGCAGGGGGTTATGGGAGTATTAAGAAATGCCAGATCTGCTGTACGAGGGTGCTAACAAGCTGGAGATCTGCTGAACAGGGATACTAATGAGCTGGGGTTTTACTGGGACCTTTAAAAACAAAATAGAAAATCAGCATACACAAGGCATTTGCCACGCTTCATTAAAGCTTCAGAAAAGCACCACAGAAGCATCACCGAAGCATTGAAAACACATCAAAAAAGCATGTTGAAGTGATAGGTGCTTATATGCGTGTTAAAGTCGAAGCAAGTGTCAACGAGCCCTTCGTGTGATGTATCCCTTGTGTTTATATTTCTCGTTTCAGTAGAATCTTCCTCTGTCCTACCCCCCCAACCTGCCGCCACCAATCTTCTGGTGCAACTGGGGTGAAGACAACTAAAGGGCTGTCAGGAGCTCTCAGCAAGAGAGCCCAACTATGCCTGCCCTTTCAGCCAGATCCGCCATTCATAGAAGCCATACTACAGCCTTTACGAATGACAAAGGATCTATGAATGGCGGATGGGTGGCTGATTGATAGCTCCTTTTAAGATGTGTGCAAACCTGGTCACCAACTACAAGAAACATCTTACCTCCACCAAGTACCAAGTCATGTTTTGCTTGGGGATCACATACTTATTTCACTCACTAAACTGCAGCTTAATTCATAGAATTAGTTTTTTTCTGGATTTTTGGATGACATTCTGTCTCTATCATTTTATATACACCTATGGTAAAAAATTATAGACCCTTCATTTCTTTGTAAATGAGCAAAAAACGTACAAAATCTGCAGGGGGTCAAATACTTATTTCCCCCACTGTGTACACACACACACACACACACACACACCCCTATTGATCTCCATATAAACATATACACACAGTCCTATATACATATTCTCAGTCTGGCTGTTCCAGGGCTCTACTTACCATAGCATAGCAACCATCATTAGCCAAGATAATTATATCAATTGGAGATGTGTGGTTGGCAACACAAATCCCTCCTTTCTTGGGCCTGTTTTCTCTGAGAAAAAGATGTATAGCTTAGGTGTGGGCTATACAAAACATGTTATAATATTAACCCAACAGAGGACCAACAGTACTAAAATAAACCATTTACTGGTACAAACCTCATGTCGCAGCTACCAATATTCCATAACCTGTTATTGTTAAGTTTGTTATGTGTACTTTTGGCTGTTGCCGAAGGGATGTGACTCATTACTCCCTTGTGAGGCGATATATATTACAGGAGAGAATTGTGATGCAGTCCAGGGCATGGGAATGCTGTAGTGAGGACTTGTTGCATTATGTAATCCCCTTTGACAGCAGCATTACCCTTTAATGGGACTCATTGTGGGTTCTCACAACGATGGACTTTAAGGCAGGCCATAGATTATGTGATTTTATTTCCTGCAACCATGGGGGGGTCAAGTGCAATATGGCCTCCGGCCAGAGTAGGTCACTAACCCACACAAAGTTAACAAGAATGGTAAAGGACTCAATGTGTGTAGTTCCCCAGTGGCACCTAGCTGATGACTAGCCAACACAGGCAAGAAACAAAATGTATTCTTTACTGTGTGATACCCAATAGAGAAAAAAATGACAAGCCCATACAGATTTAAAATAGTAACATATGAAGATGGACGATTTTTTATTAAAGCAAAATGTCAGTAAAGTACAAGGGTATGTGAGAACGGGTATTGAGAATAATCGAACATAATACCCAACTTCCAAGTCATGTGGGCACTTCCCCCTACAACCTTCCAATAACTACTTTTTTTTACTCCACAGATGCTACACAAGATTAATGCCGTTTTAGTGCTGGGCTATGTGGCTGGTAGTTTTAGATGCAGGGCCCCCAAGTAAATATACAAGTAATACAAGTAAACATGCCGTTACATGGTACACATGCCGTTACACGGTAAAAAAATAAAAGGGGGGGGAAAGGGGGGGGGAAATAAAAGGAATATATGATTTCTAAAAGTCAGGGCCGCTTAAATAAAATCTCCTTAAAGCCAAAAGGGAAGACCATCAATAGTATCTATAGTAATTAGAAGCAATAGTGCTTGTTAAATGAGCCACTATCTCCACAGTGTGTCTACTCCTTGCATTGACTCTCCTCTTAGCAGGCTAGACAAGTCAGAAAAAAGTTTTTTTACTATAGATAGATAAGCAACAGGAGTTGATCTATGCAAACATCTAAATAGTCTTCACCTCTGGCTTTGAGATTTTATTTAAGCGGCGTCAAAAGGCCCAGGTTGGGTGTATAGCCACAAGCATTGTTGACCTTCTGTGATAGGAGGTGCCATTGACCTGGTAGGCGGGCATTATGTCCAGACAGAGGTGATGGTGCTCCAGATAAGATCTCACTTTTGATGATGGATGCAGATGTACTGACAAGGATTCCACATTCTATCACTTTTTTTGGACTTTTCATTTGGATGATATACATTATATTGTTTGTACTATATGGGTTCAATTTATTACTTAGTCAGCGTGACCCTATAGATGTTTGGTTATTAACCACTTCCCACCCGGCCAATGTAGATATACGGCCGGGTGGGAGCCGTCTACTTCTGATAGGACGTTCCGGAACGTCCTTCAGAAGTAGAGGGATCGCGCCCGCGCATCGTTGCGATCCCGATGCGGCCATGTCACCCGGACACGGCGCATCTCGGATCGGCAGGAGGGCTGGGTGATTGGCCCTCCTGATCACATGACAGCTGTGTCGAATCACAGCTGTCATGTGATGTAAACAAACAGCCGGTTGCTAGGCAATCGGCCCTCCTCTCCTCACACGGAAGTCGTCGGTGAGGAGAGGAGAGCGGATCGCTGCAGCCGGCTGGTGATCAGTGAGTATTAGCTGTTTTTTTTACTCACTGATCACCAGTTGTGACCCCACAGTAAAACACACATGTCCCCACACATGTCCCCAAAACACACATGTCCCCAAATTATAAAAACACATGTCCCCAAATAATAAAAACACATGTCCCTCACATATGTCCCAGTAAAATCACATGTGCCAATGATTATCTGCACACATATGTCCGTGATCACCTGCACACCCCTTTTACATGATCATTTGCGTACATATGTCCGTGATCACGCGAACCAATTATTATACACTTAACGGAATTTTTTTTACAAAAAACATATAGCAGAATACATTTTGGCTTAAATTTATGACAAAATTTGATTTTATTGGATTTCTTTTAAAAAAGAAAGGAGAAAATAGTTTTTCTTCAAAATTTCCGCTATGTTTTCGCTTTTATCGCAAAAAATAAAAAAACGGAGTCGCGAATAAATACCACCAAACTAAAGCTCTATTTGTGCGAACAAAATGATAAAAAATTCATTTGGTTACAGCATTGCATGACCGCGCAATTGTCACTGAAAGTGCGAGAGCGCTGAAAGCTGAAAATTGGTCTGGGCAGGAAGGGTGTTTAACCACTTCAGCCCCGGACCATTTGGCAGCCAAAGGACCAGAGGTCTTTTTTCAATTTCGCACTGCACTACTTTAACTGGTAATTGCGCGGTCATGCAATTTTGTAACCAAACGAAATTTGCGTCCTTTTTCTTCCCACAAATAGAGCTTTCTTTTGATGGTATTTGATTGCCTCTGTGATTTTTATTTTTTGCGATATAAACGGAAAAAGAGCGAAAATTTTGAAAAAAAAAGAGATTTTCTACTTTTTGTTATAAAAAAAAATCTAATAAACTCAATTTTAGTCAAACATTTGGGCCAAAATGTATTCAGCCACATGTCTTTAGTAAAAAAAAAAATGCCAATAAGCGTATATTTATTGGTTTGCGCAAAAGTTATAGCGTCTACAAACTAGAGTACATTTTCTGGAATTTACACCGCTTTTAATTTATGACTGCCTATTTCATTTCTTGAGGTGCTAAAATGGCAGAGAAGTACAAAACCCCCCCAAATGACCCCATTTTGGAAAGTAGACACCCCAAGCTATTTGCTGAGAGGCATGTTGAGCCCATTGAATATTTTTTTTTTTAGTCCCAAGTGATTGAATAAAGACAAAAATAAAAAAGATTTTTTTTTTTTTTTTTTCAAAAAGTTGTCACTAAATGATATATTGCTCACACATGCCATAGTTATATGTGGAATTGCACCCCAAAATACATTTTGCTGCTTCTCCTGAGTATGGGGGATACCACATGTGTGGGACTTTTTGGGAGCCTAGCCGCGTACGGGGCCCCGAAACCCAAGCACCGCCTTCAGGATTTCTAAGGGTGCAAATTTTTGATTTCACTCCTCACTACCTATCACAGTTTCGAAGGCCATAAAATGCCAAAATAGCACAAAACCCCCCAAATGACCCCATTTTGGAAAGTAGACACCCCAAGCTATTTGTTGAGAGGCATGGTGAGTATTTTACAGCTCTCATTTGTTTTTGAAAATGAAGAAAGTAAAGAAAAAAAAAATTTTTTTTTCTTTTTTTCAATTTTCAAAACTTTGTGACAAAAAGCGACATCTGCAAAATACTCACAATACCTCTCAGCAAATAGCTTGGGGTGTCTACTTTCCAAAATGGGGTCATTTTGGGGGGTTTATGCCATCTGGGCATTCCATGGCCTCCGAAACTGTGATTGGCAGTGAGAAGTGAAATAAAAAAATTACACCCTTAGAAAGCCTGAAGGCGGTGATTGGTTTTTGGGGTTCCGTACGCAGCTAGGCT
The DNA here is from genome assembly GCA_028564925.1 of Lithobates sylvaticus. NCBI lineage: Eukaryota > Metazoa > Chordata > Amphibia > Anura > Ranidae > Lithobates > Lithobates sylvaticus. The sequence goes on from CM053026.1 coordinate 504,203,809, forward strand.
CCCAAAAAGTCCCACACATGTGGTATCCCCGTACTCAGGAGAAGCAACAGAATGTATTTTGGGGTGTATTTCTACATATGCCCATGACATGTTTGAGCAATATATCATTTAGTGACAACTTTTTGTAAAAAAAATATATATATTTTTTTTTTTTCATTATTCAATCTCTTGGGACAAAAAAAAAAAATATTTAATGGGCTCAACATTGCTCTCATCAAATAGCTTGGGGTGTCTACTTTCCAAAATGGGGTCATTTGGGGGGGGGGGGGTTTGAACTGTCCTGGCATTTTATGCACAACATTTAGAAGCCTATGTCACACGTCACCCACTCTTCTAACCACTTGTAGACAAAGCCCTTTCTGACACTTTTTGTTTACATGAAAACATATTTTTTTTTTGCAAGAAAATTACGTTGAACCCCCAAACACTATATATAAATGTTAAAGCAAAGGCCCTACAGATTAAAATGGTGGGTGTTGCATTTTTTTTTTCCACACAGTAGTTGCGCAGCGATTTTTCAAACGCATTTTTTGTGGAAAAAATACACTTTTTTTTATTTTAATGCACTAAAACACACTATATTGCTCAAATTTTTGATGAAATAAAAAATATGATCTTAGGCCGAGTACATGGATACCAAACACGACATGCTTTAAAATTGCGCACAAACACGCAGTGGCGACAAACTACATACATTTTTAAAAGCCTTTAAAAGCCTTTACATGATACCACATTAGATTCACGGAGGAGGTCTACTGCTAAAATTACTGCCCTCGATCTGACCTTCGCGGTGATACCTCACATGCATGGTGCAATTGCTGTTTACATATGACGCCAGACCAACGCTTGTGTACGCCTTTGCGCAAGAGAAGGGGGGGCAGGGGTGCTTTTTTTTTTTTTTTTTGTTTGTTTTTTTATTTATTTAGCTTTTTTATTTTATTTTTAAACTGTTCCTTCCATTTTTTTTCTTTGTTATGATTTTTATTGTTATCTCAGGGAATGTAAATATCCCCTATGATAGCAATAGGCAGTGACAGGTACTCTTTTTTTGAAAAAATTGGGGTCTATTAGACCCTAGATCTTTCCTCTGCCCTCAAAGCATCTGACCACACCAAGATTGGTGTGATAAAATGCTTTCCCAATTTCCCAATGGCGCGGTTTATATCCGGGAGGGGGGACATTCCCTCCCACTGCTTGTAAAAGCAGTCTAGAGGCTAATTACCCGCTAGAATTGCTTTTACATGAAAGCCGATCACTGGCTGAAAAGAATGATACCAAGATGATACCTAAACCTGCAGGCATCATTCTGGTATAACCATTCAAAGTCCAGCAACATACTGGACATATATTGTAATCTTTTTTTTTTCATGCAGCCTCTTGGCTGAACGAAAAAAAGAGATTGATTGGTGGGTATGCCCACCATTAGAATACCTCCCTTCATCCACCCACTTCTAATGATGGGCATACATGCACCATTTATATATGCCGATGCATGGGGGCATCCTCCCGCAAAAGTTATGCCGTGTACACACGGTCGGAATTTCGACCGTATGTACGTGGCATTAGGAGCCAATCGCTCCTCCCCCCCCTGCTGCCCCCATGCTTCGGCATATATGCTCTTTTTTTTAACTGTGGTGGTGAAATCACCTCCTACAGTGTTGGAGTCGCGTCTTTATGTATCGTGGGAGCAAACGCTGTTGCTGTCAAGATAAATAAATCCGCGTTGCAACTGAATGGCGCACCTGAAAACAAAAAAATGCTTAACACTAAAACACAGTAAACAAAATTACATACCTGAAAAGCAAGCATGATAAAACATGATAAAACATAATAAAACATTGCAGAATAGAATGGAGTAAAAAAAGAGCAACAATAGAGAGAGAATAGAGAGAGAGAGAACAATAAAACGACAACTATTTTATTTTTTTTTATTTTTTTGAGATTCACAGGTAAAAAAGCTCCTGACTGAAGCGACTGAATCAAAACGCTACCACAAAAAAACTGTTAGCGATCGCAGGGATCAGGCCTGACTCTGCGAACGCTGCAGTTATGTGTGCTTAGTGTTTTGTAAGTGACAGTGATCGATCGATACTGCACTTGGGTGGGCTGGGCTGGGCGGAGGGGGAAAACGCAGGTGCTAGCAGGTATCTGGGCTGATCCCGCTAACAATGCGGTTTTTTTTGAAACCCTAAACTGCTGGGACGCTAGTATAGATCTGATCAGATCAGATATTGATCTGTTCAGATACTGTGCCACTAAGGGAGGTGTATGCTTTGTGCGTGGGTGTTTGCGGTACTGGCACTAACCTGGGGCGACGCAGACCTTATTTGACCCTAAAACCTAATTGATATCACCCGCCGGGCGATCAGGGGGTTAAACCGTTATTGGGTAATAAATGGCGGGTGCCCTGACAGTATAAAAAACAAGCTAACTAACCAGCGTCACCCGTAACAGTAATACAAAAAAAAACTGGTTACCTAGCGACACTAATGCAGCGATCAGAAAAACGATCGCTTAGTGACACTGGCAAAAGGGGGTGAAAGGGTTAACTAGGGGCAATCAGGGGGTTAAACCTTTATTAGGTAATATATGGGGTACCTGACGCTATATAAAAAACCTGACGGGGAACCTAAATAACGAAATAACTAACTGGCTAACCAGCGTCACCAGTGACAGTTATACAGTGATCACTGGTGAAAGGGTTAACTCTAGGGGGCAATCAGGGGGTTAAAACCTTTATTTAGGTTGTAATATGGGGGTACCTGACCTATAAACCTATTTATGAACCTATATAAACATGGCGGTTACCTAAAAAAAAAAAATGGTTACCTAGCGACACTAATGCAGCGATCAGAAAAACGATCGCTTAGTGACACTGGCAAAAGGGGGTGAAAGGGTTAACTAGGGGCAATCAGGGGGTTAAAACCTTTATTAGGTAATATATGGGGGTACCTGACGCTATATAAAAACCTGACGGGGAACCTAAATAACGAAATAACTAACTGGCTAACCAGCGTCACCAGTGACAGTTATACAGTGATCACTGGTGAAAGGGTTAACTCTAGGGGCAATCAAGGGTTAAAACCTTTATTTAGGTTGTAATATGGGGGTACCTGACCTATAAAACTATTTATGAACCTATATAAACATGGCGGTTACCTAAAAAAAAAAAAATGGTTACCTAGCGACAGCAGTGACACTAATACAGCGATCAGAAAAACGATCGCTTAGTGACACTGGCAAAAGGGGGTGAAAGGGTTACCTGGGGGGCAATCAAGGGGTTAAACCTTTATTAGGGGGGGTAGGGGGCTACCTTGGACCTAAAACTAACTGCCCTGACAGTTATTACAGTCACACTGACACTAAATGCAGTGATCAGTAAAAAAATGATCACTGCAATTAGTGACACTGTGACTGGGGGGGGAGGGGGTGATCTGGGGGGTGATCAGGGGGTGACAGGGGGGTGGAATATGTGCCTAACTGTACTGGTGTCAGTGTACTGTTGTGCACTAACCTTTACATGTTCGCCGCTCGGCGTCTCCGGTCACATAGACCGGCGCACCGAGCGTGACATCACTTCCGCCTTCCTGTCTATACAATAGACAGGAAGGGGAAGCTTTTCATTGGCCAGGAGCGATCGCGAGGGGGTGGCCAGAAACCACTGGCCGTCCCCTCGTCCCGGATCGCTCCTGAAGCGATCCCGACCGTCCCCGCCGGCGGAGGGGGTCCGATCGGACCCCCCAACCGCCGGAAGAATGTCACGTACAGGTACGTGATTCTGCCTGTACGTGCCATTCTGCCGACGTATATATACAGGGGGCGGTCGGGAAGTGGTTAAGTGCACAGTATTGTAGTGGTTAAAAAACAACCGGAATTTGCAGCATACTTCGGTGAAGCTACTGAAACTGGCAGAAAGTATTTTTTATTGGCGCAGGCCATTTTAAAAGGACCAAACTGCCAGAAAATTGGTGCAAATGCCTTACTCAATTTACCTAAGAGTGTGAGGGAGGCAGTGTACTTTTTCTTTCGTCAGTAATGTCTTGTACTGTCACGCATTCCTCACTGCATGCTATGTAGGCACTACCAGCTCCCAGACTTATCCAGTGCAAGTCCATCTGGCAATAATTCATCTGTTTATATGCATAGGCATTTACCCTTATAACACAAAGCAACTGTTTCTGGGGTGGACACCACACATTTTCTTACTTAACCACTTAAGCCCCAGACCATTTTTATGGCCAAAGACCAGACCACTTTTTGCGATTCGGCACTGCGCCGCTTTAACTGACAATTGCGGTCATGCGACGTGGCTCCCAAACAAAATTGACGTCCTTTTTTCACCACAAATAGAGCTTTCTTTTGGTGGTATTTGATCACCCCTACGTATTTTATTTTTCGCGCTATAAAGAAAAAAGAGCGAAATTTTTTGAAAAAAAAAAAAAAGCATTTTTTCTATAATAAATATCACATACATACATTATATATATATATATATATATATATAATTTCCCTCAATAGTTTCCCTCAGTTTAGGGATTGGTTTGCGCAAAAGTTATAGCGTTTACAAAACTGGGGGTAGTTTTATGGCATTTTTATTATTTATTTTTTTTACTAGTAATGGCAGCGATCTTCATCATGACTGACATTATGGTGGACACATCGGACATTTTTGGGACCATTGTCATTTATACAGCAAAGAATGCAATACAAATGCACAGATTCCTGTGTAAATGACACTGGCAGTGAAGGGGTTAAACACTAGGTGGCAGTGTAGGGATTAAGTGTCCTAGGGGCGCGTTTCTAACTGTGGGGGGGGGGCGTGACTGTGACAACGTCACTGATCTCTGCTCCGATCACAGGGAGCAGAGATCAGCGACACTGTCACTAGGCAGACTGGGGAGATACTTGTTTACATTAGCATCTCCCCGTTCTTCCTCCCCGTGAGGCGATCGCGTGTATCCCCGCAGCGATTGAGTCCGCGGAACCCCCGATCCGACTCACGGAGGTCCTGTCCAGCACGCACGTGATGGCATGGCGGCAAATGTACCTGTACGCCCATTTGCCTGTCCTTGCCATTCTGCCGACGTACATCTGTGTGCACCAGTCGGGAAACAAAAATAGCAAAGAAAAAATATAGCATATACAATTGCAACACAAGTCATATTGTAATTGAATGTTATTAAAAATTATCTTTCCTTTTCAATCTGCAGCTGCTGTAATTTTCAATGCAATGTGGCTACCTGGAGTTATGTACACAGAATGTGTACTGGACACACCCCAGAAACATACATTCCCTGCTTGTGGGATTGGCTCAATTTCCCCAGAAGTTTGCCTAAGATACAAGTCAGATTTCAGGCATCACCTGGTACAAATATCATTTTGGTGAAATACCCCCAATAGGAACATGTCTAAAGGGATGCATGCCCAGCAGATTTCCTCATTAGTGCCCTGCAGCTGCACAGCTGATCGATAATTATGAAACCACTCCCATTAGACCCACTCAGCACAGAGGAACCAACAGTGATTTCTTCAGAATAACAAAAAAAGGTAGGAATCTGCAACAAAGGTTGTTATAATCCTTGCAATGTACATAGATCACCCAGAGGGGAATGTTTTTCTTAACAAAAGTGGAGTTACGCTTTAAAAACTATGAGGTTCTGAGACCAGGTCATATTAAAAAAAATACTATGGGAATAAGCATTTATAGTCTACCGTGTTATTGGCTTACTTGTTATGATACTCAATTGCACTGGAAAGAGCTCTTGCACAAATCCGGCAGCAAACTAGATGCACATTCTCACTGAACCAGTCCTTCACTCTGTAATAAAAATAAATAAAATTCCAAAAATCTCACATAAAAATGAAATAGATGGCTTAAATTAGTAACACTGAGAAAACATTTTCAAACACATTTAGGCAAGTAAATGTTCAAGTGAATCTAAACTGTGAAAGAATATTGATGGCAACATATAGTATTGACCTGTAGCACCCTCCTAGATAGGTGCTAGGATAAGTTAGATTTAGTGCTGGCTCGCTGTGTTCAGAGGGGCTGTATTTTTGTTTGCTAGGTAATTTTAGTTTGTCTCACTGTAACCAGTGTGGATGTAATTGTTGTGAATTTTGATTTGTAATCAGTGCAGCTGCATGTGATTAGTTAGGTCTGCTCAGCTCAGAGAAATACCTTAGTCCACGCTGATCCAGAATTAGGCTAGGTTCACACTGCTGCGAATTCTATTGCGAATTTGAGCCGTTTCGATTAACATAGTTTTCCGTGAGTGCCGTTCACATCAATGCGTTGCGAATCTAAGCTGCGTAAGAAAAGGGTCCTGTCCGAGTTTGATCTGTGTGCGATGCGAATTCAGCTCCATAGACTGCTAAATTTGCAGTAGAAATCGCAAGAACACAAAGAATTTGCAATGCAAATTCGCAACGCAATCGGATCAAAATCGCGCTAAATTCACACTGCAGCAGTGTGAACCTAGCCTTAGACCCAGGAATTCCAGTTGCCTGGTTAGAGCTAGAGCAGACTTTTTGAGGTTCAGAATCCAGCCGAACTCCGGTAGAGTGTGAATGGTGATCACTATGTTGTCCATCAGGGAAAAGTGAGACTCTACTCGAAGGAGATCGTCCAGACAACCAACCACGGCAGTCCTCACTTATCTCACTAGATCCAGAACCGGAGCCCTTCGTGAACACCTGGTGGGAGGAAGCTAGGTGAGGGGGGAGAGCAACAAATTAGTAATGAGCATCCCCTACCACAAAGCGCAGAAGTTCTGGTGCCCAGCAAAGATAACATGTAAATACGTGTCCTTGGTGTCAGTGGAGGCCAGGAGATTCCCCTGAAGAAATGCCACTGCTGAACAGAAGTATTTTATCTTTCATATTTTATCTTTCACAATATAATTCAGGGCCTGGGTACCATAGCTTCACTTTTTATCCATTAAGAATATTGATTTCTACTGTTCCCTTAGGCAACTTGATCCTTAACCTCCAGCAGAGAGCTGGTCACCATCTCCTTCCATGTACCTACTAATGGAGATGTCAACCTCAAACTGTGGCAAACTATTGACCAGCCTATGCCCATAACTTGAGACTTGTTTGTTATACAGTTTATTGCATATTATGCCAATTTAGTGGCAGCCGGAGCTCACTGTGCCTCCACTTAATCCTCGAGTACCCCACATTGGCCTGCCATAGAACTGCCAGGACTACATACTTCTGATGAGCATGACTCCCACTTAGCTTTTTTAATCTTGTGCAATGATAGTTGCTGGACACAATCTGAGGATGGCTGCCTCTTTTTAAAAGCACCCCCTTACTGTGGTTCAACTTTGTTTTTACCTAAAGACTGACTAATCAAATGTACATTATTACAAACTAAGGGCATTGCCTCCTGGAGCGCCAGATACCCAATTTACCTTCATATCTCCTACTTAGGCATTAAGTTTACAGCTAACCTGGCAGATCTATATGCTGCAAACTACCCACCTATGCCAACAGTGCTCACCAACCTAATGACAAACTAGTCCTCCCTACCATCCTCCCCAAAATCCTATATCTCTTTAGAGTTCCCACGATGCTGGTTCCCTCTTACTACCTGTGCATCTTACAACACAGGGCCTCTCAATTCATTTGGGACACTCTTAAACCCTGTTTATCAAAAAACACTTTATATACTACTATGACACTCAGCTAGTGCAGCTGCCTAAATATGCCGCTAAGGAAACCCCACTATAGGTAGAGCTAGAATGGGTTGACTGTGACCGACCCTCCACAGCAAATCTCCTATGGCTACACATATACAAACGACGTTCAGTCACCAATCCTATCACTAAACACAGCCTTTCCACCTGGGATAGGCTTAAAACGCACTTTGACCTCCAATCTCACCATAACGCCCTCCTCTTTTCTTCGAAAGCCCTCCTTTTACCCAGCCTTCTTCTCTGCTTGGTCAAACTCAAGAATACTACACGCTTACCACTTTTACACATCCGCAACAATCACGCCCTTTCCCACACTCCATGAAACACATGATCTTCCAGCCACAGAAACCTTCAGATACATACAGATTAAACATTTCCTAACCCAAAGCGCACCCCTAGACTCAACGACCCCTGGCTTCACCACCTTTGAACATGCATGAAAATCTGATCCTCAGACGCTCAGCTACACACACACACACACACACACACACGCACACACACACGCACACACACACTTCCCCACCATCCTACACAAACAAAATGGAAGAATGACTTTAACCTCCAAGACGACAATCGATTGGGCACAAATATGGCAGACCACCAAATCTGCATCACCAAACATAGTGGCCCTCGAAACCAGCTATAAAGTACTCACCAGATAGCATCTAGTCCCCGCCCGCATTTACAAATTCCTCCCCCACTACCACTCACATTGCTTCCGCGACTGCAATGCACCATGTATGTATGAATGTGTGCGCTGTAATATGTTCGCTATTGTTTGTTGGTCTTATGGCAGCACCATCTTGAATCTAAACGCATTAGGGTGTGCTTCTCGAATATGTTTTTGTTTGCAATGCACCAGGCACGCACGTACACATATGTGGGAATGCCCCACTGCCCACACCTTTTGGTCAGAAGTGTTCAAGATCCTCTCCAAAATAATCAATACTACCTTGCCACCAGACACGACTGTTGCACTCCTGAATAGCAAACTACAGGCTATAACACACAGTCATTTCAGACCCCCACCCCATAATAAACAACCTATCGCACCTGGCACCATTACTCGGGCACAATTAGATGTCAGATTGTGTCCTGCTGTAAACCCGCGGCGCAACAGCGAGGCACAATATGACAAAATATTTTCATAGCATTAAAATTGTGCCCGAGAAATGGTATCTCCTGTCAAAAAAAGGCTCCTACGGTGTGCGTATGCGCTATGGAACGTCACTCCAGCTGATCGGCAACTCAGCTGGAGTGCCCGTCAATTCTGCATGAGCGGGCACTTTTTGCCGGTGGACACGTAATCGACAGAACACCGGAACTTAGTCCAGGGAAAAGTTTATCACCCTCAACTATCCCACACCAAGCCCTTATTCTATCTCCTTATCAACTATCTACCTTTCATGCTGGTTTTCTTTTGAAGTTAAATTATACGGTTTATTTTTCACTGTTCGATCGCCTCAATCTGAAACATACCTCTTAAAATGTATATTGTACCAATGAACAGCCCTATAAGCTGTCACATACTTATAATTCTACATTTGAGAAGCATTGTTTACTGAGCTTGTAACCATCGTTTTATTACAAATGTTATTGAAACTTAATTTACTGTACTTTGTAACAGCCAATAAAAATATTCGAAAAAGAAAAAGCACATACTGGGAAGTAGGCTAGGTTTTACAAATGCTCTTTGTTTAAAGTCTATCCGTGCTGTGGTCAAAATTTTAAATCATTATTTCTCACGTCCATCTTTAATCTTTACAATCTTGAAGTTTGTAAACTTACATTTTGAAGATTCCCACACAGTTCCTTTTTGTCACACATTCACTATAACCTGAGAGTAGGCACTGCTGTGTCACACATTTCACAGAGCCTGACGTTTCAACTACAGAGGTGCTTAGAGGAGGAGTCTCAGGAGGCAGAGTCAGTACAGGAATCACTGCTTTCAGGCAGCAAGGTACCATGGGAAATGTAGTCCTTTGAAATGTTAAGTAAACAGTAGAAGCTGCAAAGCATGCAGGGAATCCAGTTGTGGGAAGAGATGGCCAGCAGACAGGCATGAAAGGAGATTTTTTTTCAAGCCAATTTAATTTTCTTGATATATCACGTTTTGATCACGATAATTTTTTATATGGTTATGGACACCTACATGGACATTATGTATACATTCATTGATCATTTGTATCTGCACTAGCTAATAATCCTTCACTGATTATTTGTATTAGTGAACTTTTTTTTGAGCACTCAATTTCACTCATCTTTTGATATAGTTTTGAGGTTGCTACGCATATCATACTTGCCATTATATTTGTTATTTTTGTGCACTTTATATTTAATTATCATTTAGAGCGTTATAGTTTGAGCGCTGCACTTTTTCCTTTGTGGATTGCTGGGATTAATTCTCATGGAGGACTCTAGATATCTAATGCCTCATTTCCACCGATCGGATCGGTTCGGTACAGTTTGGAAGGGTTTAGAATGGTCCGGCCTATTCAGGCGAGCGTTTCCACTGCAAGTCGGACGACCAGGGGCCATACAGGGTTTAGAAAAAATGCCTGGCGTGGCCTCACACTGATTGGCAGACCTTTTTCTGTCCGCCAATCAGTGGAATGTATCGTAGCTCCGCCCTAACCGAACCGTTCCATTTTCTATGGCCCCACATCTGAAGCAGGACCCTGAATGGTGCGGTATGGTTCGGTTGTATGGGCCGCTTTCATAATGGAAACACTGAAAATAGCGCACCGAACCGATCCGCTCATTGGAGGCATAACTGAATTCTGGCTTGCTTCCCTTCACTTATTGGATCCCATTTCACCAGGGACTCATTTATTTTTCTTTCCATTATTGACTTGCTACACATTTAATTTAGTTTAATTTTACATTTGTCATGTTCTGTAGATTACATATGATTCATGTATAATATGAATTGTTTACTTGCTGATATTGTTATAAATGTATCTTTTTTTTTTTTGGAGGGTAGAGCTGCACTATTTTAAAAACAGAAGAATTTGTCAGCATTGTCGTCAAGCTTACTGATGCATAATACGGCTGCTGAACATGATCTGGGCATCCAAGCATCAGATACTCTGATCACAAAAGGTTACATTACAAAATCTTAAAATGACTTGTATACAGGCCAAACCACAGTTCATTAAAGCCCAACTGAACTTGCGGTTTAAATCAGCAAAATACATTCCAGGTGCATCGAAGCAAAAAAGGTATGCAGTCTAAGGGCTCTTTCACACGGACGCAGTCAGTTTAGGCACGTCAAAAACGTATCAGTTCTTATCCGTTGTCTCATCCGTTTTCATCCGTCATCCGTTCCGTTAATGTCCGTTTTCATACGCTTACATCCGTAAATACGTCCGTTTTTTCATCCGTTTTTGTATACGTCTTGTTCCGTTTATATGTGTGCCTGTGCCTTTAAGAGGTTGAGTTCACAGATAAACACAATTTTTTTTTTTTTTTTTCTTGCAAACGGATCTTAACGGATCGGACATTGACGGACGATGTCCGTCAACGTCAGTTAATATCCGTTTTGACGGATCTGGACGTAGCCTTGTACGTATAAAAAAACGGATAAAAACGGAAGCGGAGGTTAACTGATGGTGACGGATGTTCATCCGTCTGCCCATAGGAATGCATTGTCGTCCGTCGACGGATGGAAGAAAAACGGATAGACGGTCCGTCCGTGTGAAAGGGGCCTTAGGGCTCTTTCACACTGACGGACCGTATGTCCGTTTTTCATCCTTCCGTTTTAGGATGAAAAACGGACATACATGTATCCCTATGGGATAGCGGGGGTCAGCGGATGAGCATCCACTGACACCCGCTCTCGTCCGTGCCCGCTATGCTCCGTTTCTGCAGACGGAGGAAAACCCCATTTTTTCATCCGTCTGCAGAGCGGATCGGATGACGACGGACTCTACGGTCCGTCGTCACCCGATCTCCCATAGGGGAGAGCGGTGCTCTGACAGGTCCGTCCCTGCGCTGTGTGCAGAGACGGACCCGTCATCTTCCTGCTCAGCGGAGATCGCTCCGGCGATCCCCGCTGAGCAAGCGGATATCCATATATCTGCACTGATCCGCCCCGTGTGAAAGAGCCCTAAGGCCCCTTTCACACATGCGGACCGTACATTAGATCAGTTCAGTCACGTTTTTTTATCATCAGTTGTTGTCAGTAAACATCAGTTTTCATCCATTTTCCTTTCCGTTTTTCATCCGATTACGTCCGTTTTTCATCAGTTTTTTTATCCGTTTATTTTTATTTTTTTTTTTTTAGTTTTTCATGAATTATGGGGATTTTTTTGATGAAAAACGGATGTCAACGGATCGGATGTGAACGGATCGTCCGCTAACGTCCGTTTTTCGTCCGTTCTGTTTTTTTTACGGAAGACAAAAAATAGGGTCTTCTTCCGTTCAGAAAAACGGACCTTAACGGAGACGGATGTTAACGGACGTTAGCGGATGATCATCCGCTAACATCCGCTATCCCATAGACAAGCATTAATGTCCATTTTCAGCCGTAAACGGACGTATGAAAAAACGGACGAACGGTCCGCATGTGTGAAAGGGGCCTTATGGTTCATTCTCTTTAGTAAGTAGCCACAGCCGGAGTAAAAAAAAATAAAAATAAAACTGTTCCTTGCCAGCAACCTGTAGAGAGGACTCTTGCTGTCAGTGTAGAAGCAATTGCTTCCCTACAAAAGTCTAACACGTCTCCTGCTGAGTAAGACCTATAGCTGTGCAATCAGCAAAGCTCATGCTAGCTGGTAATTGGAGAGCTGTAGTTCTGACTCAGCAGAAGGTTATACCTTTGCAGAGAGACCACTGCTTCCACACATAGCAAGGGTCCTTTTCTTTAGCATGTTAGTAGGAGATAGGCTTTTGGCTGTACTTGCTTTCTTAAAAACTGTTGTGCCAGGATCAGTGCCATCACTGTTAACTTCTTTTTTCACTGAACTTTATTGAAGTGTCACGAGTGACAGAAAAAGGTGAGCTTAACCTTTAAAAATCCTATTCTGGCAACCTGAAGTAAGGGTTTTACTGTTGAACTATATGGATGCTAAAACACTGCAGAAAGACTCTTGATAAGCATGCTCAAAAATGCATCACTGTGCGGCGTTCGACACAGTGGACCACAACATGCTTCTCAGCCGCCTCAAGGAAGTGGCAGGAGTTACAGATGGAGATCTGCCATGGTTCGCTTCCTTCTTAGGAAACCGGTCACAAACAGTGAAACTAGGAGCCTTCACTTCGGAAACTCGGGCAATCACTTATGGAGTCCCTCAAGGATCACCATTGTCACCAGTACTGTTCAACATTTACATCCGACCACTCTTCAAAATTATTAGCAAATTGGATCTGTGCTTCCACTCATACGCGGACGACACTCAACTGTACTTCCGGATCACCGGACAAAAAGACCAATACCAGGAACTAGGAAAATGTCTCACATTGATAGATGACTGGATGACCACTAGCTCCCTCAAACTAAATGGATCAAAAACAGAATTACTGCTCCTCGACGCAAACTCAAGGAAAAAGACGAAGACCCCTTGGACACCACCAACCATCTTGGGACAGACCATCCTTCCAAGCAACAAAGCCAAAAGCCTCGGAGTCATCTTTGATTCAGAGATGACAATGGAGGCACAAATAGGATCCGTAATCAGCGGATCCCACCATCTCCTTCGCATGCTACGCAGACTCCTCCCCTTCATCCCGGAAAAGGAAAAAGCGGTAGTAGTAGGAACGATCATCAATTCACGGCTCGACTACGCAAACTCACTCTACATAGGATTACCGGATTACCAGATTGCGCGCCTTCAAATTGTCCAAAACACAGCAGCAAGAATAGTCACTGGAAAGAAACCCTGGGAATCCATCTCCCCATCCCTAAGGATGCTCCATTGGCTCAAGGTAAAAGACAGGATCACATTCAAGACCCTCTGCCTCACCCACAAATGTACACAAGGAAACGCTCCTCAATACCTTTGTGAGAAAATAGAAAAATACATACCGAATCGCAGACTTCGATCAACAAACCAAAATCGCCTTCTCATCCCCAAAGCCCGCTACAAATCGAAGGGAGAACGAAGATTCGCAGTACAGGGACCCCGGCTATGGAATGCTCTACCAAACAACATCCGCATGGAAGAAAACCATCAGGCCTTCAGGAAAAAACTCAAGACCCACCTCTTCTAATACATGGCATCCCAACATGAGCAGTCAAGCGCCTCGAGGCGATTCAGTTCGCAGTTGCAGCGCTATACAAATCATTCATTCATTCATTCATTCACTGTATATGTCCGTGTATCATAGGTCTACCATATACCTACCTAGGTTTTGCTGTCTTATTCTTTTTGAAATAAAACGTTATTTGGAAAAAAAAAAAAATCCTATTCTGAATGCTAAACAGTCAAAGAGTTTTAGATCTCCTCTTCAACAAAAAAGGAACAGTACATAAAAATTTCTGGAAAATACAGGTCTATAGAAATCCAAAAAACCTTACAAGGGAGATTGTAAGTATTTATTGATGGTCTATATAAGGCTTCCATCAACCATAAAATATATATTTTCTTGTCAAACTGTTTATCCACTTTAAAATTCTTGCTTACTGAAGAAGCAACAGCATATACCGCATAGCAAATTCTATCTGTTCTTAATTTGTTTACCTGCCGTTTGGCAGCTGTCCAACAAGCGTAGCTCCCACGACCAGCCAACTGATCCCAATAGTAGCCAAGGTAACCCTGAAAGACACAGAAAGGTGCAGTCTTTTCAACAGACCATTTATCTCATGCAAACAAAAATCTAAACCACACATTTGTACCTAAACAAAATCAACGGATATGTCAAACAATACCATCATACAGGAAAATTGAGCAACCAACAGGAAGAATGTAATCAAATTTTGATTGAGACACATTTGACTGTACGCAATCTTCTAAAATAGGGTCAAGTTTGAAATTAAAAAAAATAAAATATATATATATATATATATATATATATATATATATATATATATATATATATATATATATATATATATATATATATATATATATATATATATATATATACACATACACATACATATACATATATATATACATATATATATATATACACACACACACACACACACACACACACACACACTTCCGAGAGCATACCATCCTAAAATTTACTCTGAAAAAGGTCCTGGACTGCCGCACTCCGTATAAAAAAAGCATACTTTATTGTAAAAAAATAAAAATAAAAACATTCCAACATAACAGTCAGATCAAAAAGGACCACAGGGATGAATGGCTAACATGTTTCACATCCTAAGATGCTTACTCATAGCTGTGTTTGCAGGGATCATCAATTTATATGAGGGAAAATTGAGAGGAGAGACACCAATCAGGAGTCGTCAGTCAGGTGTGACACACCTTCAGTATAATTGGAATTTTTCATTCGTTTTTTTAGGCCCCTTTCACACAGGGAGGATCCGTATTGATCCGCCCTGTGAAGATCCGCTGCTCAGCGGGGATCGCTCAGCTGATCCCCGCTGAGCCAGCTGATGACAGGGCGGTCCCTGCACACTGTGCAGGGACCGCCCTGTCAGATCTCCACTCTCCCCTATGGGGGATCGGATGAACACGGACCGTCTGTCCGTGTTCATCCGTTCTGCAGACGGATGAAAAAATAGGGTTTTCCTCCATCTGCAGAATCGGACAATAGCGGAGGCGGACGATAGCGGGTGTCAGCAGATGTTCATCCGCTGACACCCGCTATCCCATAGGGGTGCATGCATGTCTGTTTTTCATCCAAAAACGGATGGATGAAAAACGGACATACATGTGTGAAAGGGGCCTTACTTTGTCCTTGCACTCTTGTTTTTGTTTCGTTTTGCCCTGTGTGTCTGCAGCAGGAGGAGTGAGACTCGCGTCTCACCCAGTACCGAGTCCTAACATACATAAATTACAATTGTCCCTTTGAGGACTCCCATAGTGGTTTACTTCAGCTGTGTTCTATGCCCCTCTATACAGATTTTTTGTGCTGTAACGGCCCGGATCAATTTTTCTGTTCCTTTGTTACATTTTATTTAAAGCGGAAGTAAACCCATCGATTTAACAAAAAAAAAAAGGCATACCAGGCTGGTTTTTGGATCACATGTGCAGCACCGTGGCAGTTGAGGATTAAACAGAGGCAAAGATGGCAGCTTCCTTGGCTGAAAACGATAGGGGGGTTTACTTCCACTTTAATTAAGCAAAAGAGCTACAGTTTTTTGGCTATACACACACATTTTCGTGCACACCGATTACCCCAAGAGTCATTGCCATCTACTTATCCTTTTTTTAGGGATGTTATATTGTTGCATACAGATTTAAAGGTGTTGTAAAGGTTAGTTTTTTTATTTTCTAAATAGGTTCCTTTAAGCTAGTGCATTGTTGGTTCACTTACCTTTTAAATGTTTTTTTTTCTTTGTCTGAATTTCTCACTTCCTGTTTCTCCTCAGTAAACTTCACACCATCATCCGAGCAGTGTTTAGTCAGCCTGAACAGCTTACTGAACAGCTTACTGAACAGCTTACTGAACAGCTTACTGAACAGCTTACTGAACAGCTTACTGAGGAGGAACAGGAAGCGAGAAATTCAGACAAAAAACTAAGAAAAAAAACATTTAGAAGGAAAATCGAAGGAAAAGGTAAGTGAACCAACAATGCACTAGCTTAAAATGAACCTATTTAGAAAATAAAAAAACAAACCTTTACAACCCCTTTAACTATCTTTGAAATTGCCCTACAGCTACAATATAAAATCGTATTAGATTGGGAGTCTGTTTTTGCTAGTTACCTTTTTTCTTTTCTTGGCCATTGACCGGGTAATGTGCGGATTGATTTTGCAACTATAACAGGTTCTTTATTGAACAATTTTATTACAACACCAGAATCTTATTGTAATCTATAGAACACAACTATGGCATGCATATTTGATTACATATTTGTATTATCATATATTCCGTTTTCCCAATTATTTTTTTTGATAGTTGCACTGCCATAGATGGAATTTAGAGTCTATTTATTTACTTATGCAATTGGAAATGTTTTTCTAACATATCGATTTTTTTACCATCTACTTTGTGTATTCAATCTTTTTGGTTTGCAGAGGTCCAATTATACTGAAGGTGTGTCACACCTGACTGACTACTCTGATTAAGGTCTCTCCTCTCAAATTTCCTTCATATACATGATCCCTGCAAACAAAGCTATGAGTAAGCATCTTAGGATGTGAAACATCCTTTTTAATCTGACTGTTATGTTGGAACGTTTTTATTTATATTTTTTCTACAATAAAGTATGCTTTTTATACGGAGTGCAGCAGTCCAGGACCCTTTTCGTTTCTAATGACTTGCGCACAGCCAGCACCTAAAGGCTTGTAGGACGGGAGCACCTGTTGAGATCTGGAAGCTTGGTGAGCGGCATTTTTCTTTCATTAAAAATTTACTCTGCCCACAGCTAAATGCCAGAGCCTCATGCATGGGGAGTACATGCTCAGTGTGCATGGAACCTTGGTAAAAGATTATAGATTTGCCTTAAAGAAAAATCACATACTACTGTACGCAGAGTTTACAAATTCTGCTCCTTTGTTTTATATCTGAAAAAATCACTCTGGTTCGCTAAATATTTGGTTACTTTTGCGCAACAGAACAGCAAAAATTGTACGCCCTTGTGACATATGCCCATGTGCAGAACAGAACACACGCAGCACATGTGCAGAGGCTACCAAGTTTAACCACTTCCAGACCAGGCCTTTTCATTGCACTTTGTTTACATGTAACAATCAGTATTTTTTGCTAGAAAAAAATTACTTGGAACCCCAAAACATTATATATTTTTGAAAGCAGAGGCCCTAGAGAATAAATGGTTAGGGTTTGGAATGTATTATGTCACCTGAGGAACATGTAGAAAAGGTATACAAAGTTAAAGACTCATTAGCACCCCCCTCTTATTCACATTTTGCATCACTTTGAAGAGTTTTTGAAGAATGTGAATGCTTTTATGCCAATCTCTCCTTTAAAGTTTTAGGTCTAGGTTTTATAAAAAAAAAAAAAAAAAAAAAGATATGTCTGAATTGTAGAGGGTGACACCTTAATTCCCACACTCAGGCGTGAACCTAGGCAGAAACCCTCACAGATGTCTCTGACATCGGGACCAACATTTTACATTTAGCCTTTATGTTTCCTTAGCTGAAGCACAAAGAAAAAAAATAAATAAAAAAACTCTTTTCTGACTCATGCATGGAGAAAGTCAGTGCTTGGACAACTGGAAATCAGATATGGGCCCGATATATTGCTCATGTCGCTAGCATTAGGGACTAGGCACTTCTTTTTGACTGCCATCTGGTATATTTAGTTGCAACAGAACTGGAAGACTCCATAAACAGGATTTTATAGCAACTTTTGATACCAAAAGTCAAGGCATGCACGCAATGATTTTTCTGCATTTTGTGTGCTCAAAAATGCACTGGATGAGACATCACCCTGTGATCTGAAGGTTAAGGTGAACACCAAATCTGAATGCAATATAAGGCCTAAAGGTCAAAAAAAAAAAAAAAAAAAAAAAAAAGATACCATACAGCACAGAATATGACATTCCTCCAGAATAAATGTTGGAACAGTTAGCAGTATTTAGAGAACAATTCTCCACTGGTTATCTGAGCAAATAAATAGGGAGCAGAAATAAAAACTGATAGTGGACTACATAGCTACTAAATTCCAAGTACCATCACAACAGCAATAAGACACACTGTCTGATAAACAGATGATCATTGTGGCAACCTGTAGCATCTCAACAGGCCACCTGCATGGCCCACACCAAGTTACTGAACATCAAAACCTTTTGCTGCCCTCAACCCAGATTCTTTAGCAAAATTCCCCTATGATCATCATCTGCAATTCCTCTACCTGAGGTTCCAAAATTAAAAAAGGTAAAGCGGGGGACAGGAAACCGTGCCACCATTACATAAGAAAAAGAAATTCTGAGGTTAGCCATTATCATGAACCTTGAAACACTGATGTATTTCTCCTTTAATTCTATTACACAGTGGGGGGTCTTCTGCAATGTCTTAAGGCTAACCCCCTCCAGACGTCTCTGTGGTCTGGAAGGAATGCATTGTTCTGTGTCTGACCGTTTGTTTATGTACTTTAATTACCTCCTGGGGCTTCTCTGTGTCATTACACCTTATCAGTCCTCCTATTCAAGCTATCGGACCAATCCCTGCTGACCCTGTTTCAAGTCCTAATTTGCATGGAAGAGGACCTAATTGAAAGCTACAGTCTACTTTACAATTGACCAATAGGAAAGTGGTTGTTGGGGGCGGGGTGTTCAAACTGATGTGTATAAAAGATTGTTGTTGATCCAATAAAGATATTCCTGTTTGAACTTACATACAGCCTGCCTGGTGTTTGTTCAGAGCCATCACAACTGGATTCGAACAGCACATAGCTGTAGTTTGAATCCCGGAGCATCACATGACCGAACCATCAGATGTTGCGATCTGTCGGGAGACATAGGAGTGTCGGGAGAGTGGAACCGAGCGAGCAGGGGCTCGTTACAGCCATATTTAAAAAAAATAAATAAAATACTGCTAATCTACTGATGTGCCCCTAGGCTTATTAACACTTTAAGGTGTTAGCTAATGAAGGATTCTTACTATGGTTAGGAAGGCAAACAATTTAATATATACATTTAGTCACCGCACTAGTTGCCCTAGTCACAGTGCTACCTTCCACCTCAGAGTAGGATTACCAGAGATGAGATTCTATTGTTAAATCAGTTTAATAGGGGTGTACTTAATTACGTAGGGTGCTGGAATAGCTGTAGTGCAAAACTTGTACACATCTCTGCTTTACCATCGCTGTATGCGTTAACCACATAACTACAACAATTACATTTAAATTTACATCTTCTAAGCATCTTAAGTTAGATTTTGGTTGCTTGGTTTGTTTCCTACAAGTATACCATCAAGTAGGACAAAGAGGAGGATAATTTCAAAATGCAAAACTGAGAAATCGTGCAACCCAAAAAAGACCCAGACTGGCAAATGCAGGAAGGTCTAGTTAATTTGAGAGAATCAATGGGCGGATTTAAACTAAGAATACATTTTATTGTACAGAGCCTTTAACTGGTCCAAATTACATAACGCACCAATACTGAAATATTATTTAAAATATGGTCACATACAAAAGACCAAGGATGGCATGCCAGGACTGTTTTCACTCTCGACCCATCACTTCTAGCAAGTTAAAACTAAACAGGCTCTTACCGTAGTGGTAAAAGAATGCAGTATCGTATGAATACGCCAAGTACCCAAACAATTGTGAGTCGGAGGCTGATATACTGAAAGTTGTAGTTTGTTCTCGTTAGTAGATTCCAAGATATCAGCTCTTCAGAGGAAAATCTCTGAGTAACCTCATCGTCCACAATAGCTTCCACCCCTTTCTTGGAGAAGTAAAAGGCATCAGACAATTCAAAATCCCCACTCTGTAAGCACTGGCTTCGACTTTGCCTCAAACCTACAATTTCTTCTTCCATGGGAGACTCATCTCTCTGTATGATGCCTGAGGAACACATAAAATAAAATATCACATTAATTTTTTGTCTGAAAAGCATGCACTTAAATACACAACACTGTTAAGTGGTTTCTGTAGACAGACTAGCTCTCTGCACAGTAACAGTGTCCCATATAGTGCAGTTCATTTATTCGAACATTCTTGAACATAAGAAAAGTGCTAAATGTTTTTCTTGATCCCAGGATTTATGTGAATTTTTTTCACAGTAAGACCCCCTAGAGCAGAGGTCTCCAAACTTCAGCCCGAGGGCCCAATGTGGCCCTTTGCATGCCTTTATCTGGCCCTTGGGTCATTATTCCTTCCACTGACACCAATGACGGGGCGCTACTCCTCCCACTGACACCAATGACGGGGCGCTACTCCTCCCACTGACACCAATGACGGGGCGCTACTCTTCCCACTGACACCAATGACGGGGCGCTACTCCTCCCACTGACACCAATGACGGGGCGCTACTCTTCCCACTGACACCAATGACGGGGCGCTACTCTTCCCACTGACACCAATGATGGGGCGCTACTCCTTCCACTGACACTGATGGGAAACTAATTCTTCCACTGACACCAGTTATAAGGCACTATTCCTCACACTGATACCAATGCTGTAATTTTTCTTTACTCCCACTGACCACCAAACCTATGGCATGGTGTAGGTCCACCGATGTCAGGGCATTTTCTACTTCCACCAGACACAGTCTGCCCCCGTAAATTTGAAGGGCAGTAAACTGGCACTTTGTTTTGAAAGTTTGGAGACCCCCTGTCCTAGAAGAACAAAATCACCAGCCAGATCTCCATCCCTTCCATCCCTCAGCAACAACCAGTTCTTGCTCTTCCTCCTCTCTCCCTGGTTCACAATTGGCTCCCCATTTCCCAGTCACTGTCATCTGCCCCCTAATTATGGTTACCACTCCATCTGCTTCCCCAAAGGTCCACGATTAGTTCAAGGTCAGCTGTGCATATTGTGCGCTTTTTCTGGCAAATATAAAATGTCACAGCTGAATTCCAAATATGGGAATTCTTACATAGTTACAATGGTCCAGCTAGTAGGCACCACTACTCCAGTGATCTCCACTTGCTTCCAGGCCCTGTGTCGGCCGGCTGCCCTGCTGCATTGTGAACACAGGACGTCATTTGCTCGGGACAGGCATCATTCAATAACTCCAATCAGAGAACACTTTCCATTCAGGAAAATGCAAAGTGTTCTCTGAATGGTGCCCAGAGCGAGTGACCCCCTCAGTGTTCACTAAGCAGCATTGCGGGCAGTTTCCAGCTCCCATACATGGCACAGACATGCTCACATTGGTCCAGGCTGTTAACATTGCCATACCTGGAAATCAGCTTTAGCAAAGGCGGTTTTTGTTCATGAAAAAAATAAAAAAAAAATAAACAACACATAGCTCTTTAAAAGAGTGTGGACCACACAAGTTCCGTACAAATAAGATTACCCCTTCATTTTTTAAAGAGACCGTTCTATATTATTATACACGATTTATATAGCACCAACAGTTTACGCAGCACTTTACAATGTAGAGGGGGGACAGCACAATTACAGTACAGTTCAATACAGAAGGGACAGGAGGGCCCTGCTCATAGCGCTTACATTCTAAAGGGAGGGCGTGGTGGTACAAAAGGTAATAGATGCAGGGAATGATTTGATGGGGGTGGCTCAGGGACAGTTATTTAGGTGGGTGTGGGATAGGCTTCCCTGAATAAGTGATTTTTCAGGGATCTCCTAAACGGTGGACAGGTTTGGATCTGACCGGACAAACCGAGGCAGGGAGTTCCAAAGGATGGGAGAGGCTCTGAATACGTCCTGAAGGTGAGCATGAGAGGAGGCAACAAGGGAGCTAGAGAGCAGGAGGTCCAGGGAGGAGTGGAGGGGACAATTTGGGCGATATCTGCAGATGAGGTTGGTAATGTAGCTGGGGGCGATGTTGTGGTTAGCAATTTGATTTTTATACGGTGGGGTAGGGGAATCCATTGAAGGGATTGGCAGAGAGGGGCAGCAGTCACGGATCACTTAGTGAGGTGCATTAGTCTAGCAGCAGCATTCATAATAGACTGAAGGGGGAAAGCCTGCGTAAGGGTAGGCCAATAAGGAGAGAGCTGCAGTAGTCAAGGTGGGAAATAATTAAGAAGTGAATAAGTTGCTTTGCGGTGTCAGTCAGGGTCGAATTCTGGAGATGTTGCAGAGGTTAAGGCGGCAGGATTTAGCCAGTGATTGGATGTGGGGGCTGAGAGGTCAGAGTTAAGGATTACACCCAGCACCCTGGCATGTGTCGAGGGACCAATGGTTGTGCTGTTGATCTTAATGGTAAAGTCATGGGGGGGGGGGAGGGACCGGGAAGGAGGAAATATAAAAAGCTCAGTTTTAGAAAGATTGAGAAAATGACGTGACATCCATACCGATAGGTCATTCAGTAAGTTTGAGATCTGTGAGGAGATCGAGGGGGTGTCTTGAGGAATGGAGAGTTAGCTCTGGGTGTCATTGGCGTAGAGGTGGTATTGGAAGCCATGGGAGGTTATCAACTGGCCCAGGGAAGAGGTATAGAGCGAGAATAGGAGGGCCCCTACACTGCCCTGAGATAGGTAGGATACCAGGATAAAAGCAGAATCAGAGGCCAAAGTTTGCCGAGGAGGAGCAGGTGGTCAACTGTCGAAGGCAGCAGAGAGGTCTAAAGCCCCATACACACGGTCGGATTTTCCGATGGATTCTGTCCTATCTGACAATGTTGTCGGAAATTCCGACCGTGTGTAGGCACCATCGGACAGTTTCCATCGGATTGTCCGACGGACAAAGTCCTATCTCCTGCTGGATAGATTTTTTGACAACAAAGTCCGATCACACCAAATCCGATCGTGTGTAGCGAATTCCGACGGACAAAGTGCTACACATGCTCAGATCACATTACAAGACCAAAGCTATTGGCTACTAGCCTCTACGTAGTCCCGTCGTAGGCAACAAACGTCACCACGTTCAGAATGATCGGATTTTCCGACAACTTTGTCCGACCGTGTGTACGCAAAACCAACATCAAAGTACGACGGACATGATCTGACGGACCTGGTCCTCGGATAATCCGAGCGTGTGTATGGGGCTTAAGAGTATGAGTATGGAGTAATGGCCATTGGTTTTGGCAGTTACTAGGTCATTGGTGAGTTTTAGTAGGGCAGTTTCAGTGGAAAGTTGTGGATGGAAGCCGGACTGTAGGGGGTCGAGAAGATTGTTGTCCGTGAGGTAGCGTCTCATTCGGTCATGGACAAGGTGTTCAATGAGCTTGGAGGCAAATGGGAGCAGGGAGATGGGTCTTAAGTTATTCAAACAGGTGGGGTCTAGTGAGTTTTTTTTTTTTTTTACGTATAGGGGTAACCAGTGCATGTTTGAGCGGGGAAGGAAAGGTGCCGGAGGAGAGGGAGAGGTTGAAGATATGTGTTAGGGAGTTTAGGATAGAGTGGGAAGGTGGTCGCAGTAATTGTGAGGGGACAGGTGGTGAGGTGGGCAATGGAGAGCAGTTTATCAACTTCATCGGTGGTAACTGGGCAGAAGGAGGAGAGTATTGAGTGTGGTGTTGGACCTGATGCGTTGGGTAGGGGAGGAAGTTAAATGCTGGATAACCCCCTTGTGAATTGTGTCGATTTTGCTTTTGAAATGGTTGTTAATCTGTTGAGCGGTAAGCAAGTTGATGGGTGGGGGCAGTGGGGGGTGAAGTAAGGAATTAAGGGTAGAAAAAAAAAAAAAAAAAGAGTTGATGAAATTTGGATGAGAGGGTTTTGATGAGTGTTGTAATAGGTTTGTTTAGCAGTGTGGAGGCAGGAGTTGTATTTGAGAAGGGCAGATTTGTAGAGGGTAAAGTCTTGCTGGGATTTTGATTTACGCCATATTCGCTCAAGAGCACGGCTGCGTCTCTTGAGACTTCTGTTCTACATTTGCTTCTTCACTGGTTTAGCAGTGTACTATTACACTGGTAAGAATATTTTAAACTCCTGGCACATAGCTAAACATACAGTTCCAATACATAGATATCTGTTTGGCTTAAAAGAATCCTAAATCTTTTGGCAGCGACTCTTGTGATTTACATTCTTCTGCCACAATGTTCATCCAGGAAGATTACCACTACTTGTTCAGCTTTAATTGCTTCCTGGATCCTGTTCATTGAAAAGAGGATTATTAAATGCATACTGATTGCTACGTAATTTTTCTACCCTGATGACTGAACAAACTGTAAAGCAGATTCAAGAAAAAAATGAGATGTCACCTGGCTGGCCTCACAGGAGAGTATTGATAAAAAGATTGGCTTAACAATATAAAATCTTTTGCTATTTAACATATGTTTTGCAACACTGTATTTAGGGTTTTTCCCTGGAGTTCTGCTTCAAGATGGGCCAAGTACATTCCCAACCTGAATGTATTTGTGCAAAGAAAGGTAATGAGTCCAGTATCACATGATCTAGTTCAGGAACATGAAACTTGCATTATTTTGACGTCAGGATATTAGCCGAGTCATAATATAGATAAAGGACTTCTGACATGTCTAACTTAACTGATTTATTTACTTTTTCAGGTTCGTAGTTCAATAGTAATAGGTCAGAAATGGCAGCCCCTATATCCCTACTGTCTGTGTGAATACTTTGAAACTGCACCAGTGCCATGTTGAGAAACAGGCAGGGAATCTAAAAAAAAAAAAAGAAGATTAAAATATCTAAACCAAAGAATAAAAATCTAATATCATTGCTTACCAGTTGTAGTAGCTACATTAGATTTAAGAACATTTTCAGCAAGTATGGATAATAGCTGCTGATTTTACCAGAAATTCAATGTCTTTGTAAACTCCTGAAAGTACAATGTTATTTTACCATCTTCTGTATTTACCAATTCCTCTGCCCCATGTAATGAAGATAAAAAAAGAAGGTGTGGATTGTAGCCTAAACCCGGAAGGAGCAGCCTGGGTAACAACCATGGCTTCCTCATTAAGTACAGTGAAGGGAATAAGCTTATTTCACCCACAGATGAGAAGAGTACCATTTCGTTTTTGTGGTGGGGATACGTTTTAAAGAGACAGTTGATGTAGTCCAGTGGTCAAACTTCAGCACTTTGCCTGCCTTTAACCAGGTCTTGGGACAATTCCTCTAACCGACACCGTCAATGGCACCCATTACACCCCCACCACAAATGATGGGTGATTATTCCTCCCAGTGACCCCTACAATGAGGCCCAATTCCTCCCACTGACACCTATGATGGCACACGGTTACACCCCCCCCCCCCCCCAGCACAGATGGGGCACAATTATTTCCACTGATGCCAACAGTGTAGAATTCTTCTTCCCAGCGACACCAATGGCTGGGTACTATTTTTCTCACTGTTATCAACGATTGGGCATTATTCCTCCCATTGATTCCAACAATCGAACACTAGTTCTCCCACAGATGCCAACAATGGGGATCTATTCCTCTCGCTGACAGCAATGATGGGGCATTAATTATTTCTCCCACTGACATCGATAGGGTACTTTTCTTTCTACTAACACCTTTGCCTGGGCACTATTCTTCCCACCAATGTGGTGTTATTCCCCTCCTGCTAACCACAAACATTAGGGCCTTTTGCTCACACTGATCACCAGGCCTGGGAATTTTTTTCCTCCCAATAACTACTGCCTCCAGAGCACTTTTTACTCCCATTGGCCACAGTCTGCCCATTAAAGTCTAAAGGACACCGAACTGGTCTTTTGTTTAGAAAGTTTGGGGACCCCTGTTGTAGACGACATTTGGCTCCAGCATGTGTTTTTTGGTCAGAAAGCAAAAAACAGTTGTACAGTATAAAACCAATTAGAAAGCAGGGATAGTTAGGCGAAACAAAAATCACTCCATTGAATGGCATCTCACATCTTCCAAGGTCTAAGAAGTACAGGAGCCAGCAATTATAACAGAAGGCCATGGTGACCATTTTTGGGGATGACAAGGGTGTCATTCGCCTTGATTATGTGGAATGTGACCGTGACTAGCAAGTGGTACACCAAGACACTTAAGCTTAGAAAAACCTTTGGTCTCGCACAAGAATCTGAAAACGATCCACATTCACCATGATGATGTGTGACCACACACCTCTGGCAACAAATTAAGCGATTGGCAAATTCGGCTAGTTAGTGGTCCCCCATCCACCGTACAGCCCAGATTTTGCCCAATCTGACCTCCACTTGTTCAATCCAGTGAAGGATAGTTTTTGTGAACAATTTGACGACACAAACGAGGTGAAAATGACTGTGAAAAAATGGGTACAACAATGCACACCTGAATTTTTTCAAAGAAAATTTGAGAGTTGGGATCAACGATGGGGCAAATGCATTGCTAGTGATGGAGGCTATGCTCGAATTGAATCTTTGTATAGAGAAATAGTTACTCTAATTTGTCCTTCCGCAAACTTAAATTGTTCCCCAACAAATAATGCAGTGTCAGCTGCCCCTTTAAATATGTCCCTACACACTGTAGCATTACCTATTAATTAAAGCAAAGTAGGCACTCTATATAGTTACATTTACATTATTATACAGGATTTTTATAGCGTCAGCAGTTTGCGCACCGCTTTACAACATGAGGGCAGACCGTACAGTTACAATATAATTTAATACAGGAGGAATCAGAAGGCCCTGCGCGATAGAGCTTACATTCTAGAATTTACATACAATTATTGCGTCTCAGCTCAGGAAGCTTCCCGAGGATGTCATAAGGACGAAACGGGTACGTCTCTTCCGGTTCCAACTATGTCAGTTTCAGTTACATAAGTTTCGGCTTTTGGAGCGCACGTTAGCTCCAAGTGAGAGCAGTGCGGCGGCGCTTCACACACACACACACACACACCACACACACACACACACACACACACACACACACACACACGCACGCACGCACGCACACACACGCACACGCACACACGCACACACACGCACACGCACACTGTGGGCCGATTGTTCTGGTGCCAGTTAAAGGCACAAATGTGAGTGGCATTCATAATATTTTAATGTGACCATAATATTTAATAAAATACTGCACTATGAGAATCTATTGGTTTTGCAAGTTCCTGGTCGATGTGGAACAAAGGTGAAAATTGTAATCTCTGGTAATTCAGCATCTGGTCAGTGGAGTGGAATGAATTGATCCGTCCCTTCCAATGAAACAGAGCATATTGACCTGCTTATTTATACAGGGATCATCGCTGTCTGGTAAGTGAGCACTTGTGGTTGGATTCACTGGTGGATCATAGTTTGCAAACAAAATATTTCCCAGCACACTTACCAACCAGTCTGCAAATCAAGGTCCCTTGATGCGGGCACTGTGGCTTATGCATGCATTTGCAAATGTGTGCAAACAAAATTAATGCAAACTGTTAGATAGGGCCAATTAGGGTATTTTGCAGGCTGGCAAGTGTTCTGGGAAATATTTTGTTGGTTTGCGATGTGCACTGTCCTTCCATGTGCACCTTGCTGCAAAGGCTAGTCATAAGTTGAGGGGGTTGCTATGCATTTGTACAGTGGCTCCTAGTTTGGCCCAGGGATGGGAAAAAAAAAAAGCGTTAGATAAATTGTTCAAGAGAAGCACTGGACACTTTTATACAATTCAGTGCACATTTTGTGGAGCACAAAAATGTAATAATTTTTAATCATTTTATTTTTTTCACACAATTAATGTATATAAATGTGCGATTTAGATTGTATAGTGCAATACTTTGCTTTCATGTATAATAAAGTTAGGCCCACTATTGCATTACTTTCGGTACAGGCCTTGTAATCATATTTGCCTAACAAAATTGCTTGCGATAGGTGTGATGAACTGCGTAAATGCAAGCATACTGTCCAATTGCTATCAATTTTGCCATCAGGGAGGGAGAAGAAATTAAAAAATGTTTATGCTGAGCATATGCATGTCTTCAGTCGCTCCGGACAGCATTGCTTTGTTAGTATGCTCCCTTCTAGACCAAGTGTGAGGCACTCAGACCTGTGCATGCAGCTTCAAATAAGATTGAACGGTCATACAGGTTTAGGTGTGTGTGCAGAGACGTTGGTGGACTGTTACATAGAGATATTTAGCAATACAGCCCTTAAAAAAAAAAAAAAAAAAATGTAATGCTAAAAATTAGGGAAATATTAGTTTGCAATATCTTGCTTTTTCAGATCGCTGGATTTCAGCTTTAGAGTAGTATAGCAGAGATGTCCTTCACGCATGAAAATTGAAGGACGTAGCTCAAGAATGTTATATGATGGCAGCATTGCTGAAAGTGCTATCCAGTGTATCTGGCTGTGAGTCTTTAATGTCAACAGTGCTTTGTTACAATGCCCTGTAACATGCTAAACTGGGCCACAGGACAACAGCCAAATTCAACAAGCCCAATATTAATGGCAGAGTTTTAAAACTGAACTCCAGGAAAACAGTTAGATATATTGATGAGGGGGTTCGGGCGCTCCTGCTTCTCCAGAGGATTCGGGAGGTGGGGACCCCCGGTCTGCTCCTGTCAATAGATGCTGAAAAAGCCTTTGACAGGGTAGACTGGGGGTTCATGACAGATACACTTGAGTTTATGGGCTTTGGCCCTAAGCTAATTCAACGTATCAAGGTATTATACGACCACCCGAAAGCTAAAGTTAAAATCAATGGCATTTCATCACCTCTGTTCGAGATGAGGAACGGGACAAGGCAGGGGTGCCCATTGTCCCCGATGCTGTTTGTCCGGACGATGGAACCCCTGTTGGCCACGATCCGAGCTAACCCAAAAGTGGAGGGGATTGAAGCAGGAGGGGACATGCACAAACTTTCCGCGTTTGCGGATGACATTCTGTTTTTTATAGGGAACCCGCGGTCGTCTATGCCGCACCTACTGTCCGAACTCACACGATATGGGGAAATGTCTAACTTCAGAGTCAACCGTACGAAATCCTTTATCCTGAATGTCAATATAGAAAAGCTTGATCGGCTCTCACTACAGGAGAGCTTTGACTTTCCTTGGAGGAAGCAGATCAAATACCTGGGAATTAACTTAGCCAGTTCGATTAAAAAAATCTATAATATTAATTATCTCCCGCTGCTCGATGAGGTAAAAAAGAAATGTAAAGAATACACCAATAGACCCATCTCCTGGATAGGCCGTATAAATACTGTCAAAATGATGGTCCTCCCGATAATTACATATAAATTTCAGATGTTGCCTATTCCACTCTCTTTGGCTTACCTAAGAAAATTAAAGTCCATAATCATAAACTTCATTTGGAATAATAAAAAACACCGGATTGCATTAAAGATATTAAAACAAGAAAAAAAACAGGGAGGTCTCGCGGTTCCTGACATAGCTAACTACTATCAAGCGACTGTGCTGTCCAGGATCCCAGAATAGGGTAAGGAGGAGACGGATAAAAGATGGGTCACCCTAGAAAAAGATATTAGCCAAGCACAGTTGGGTAGAATTATTTGGAATCCACCGACACATAGATTCTTAGATGTAAACACACATATTATCACATTAAACGCACTAAAAATATGGGATAAATGGCACAAAAAAGTAAATAGGAATTATAATTCACTACTAATAACACTAAAAGATAATGAATTTTTTCAGCCCGGTAGACTAGAGATAGGGGGGGATTGGATAGTGAAAGACGAAACACGATTAAAGGATGTAATGCACGATGGGAAATTAATACCTTTTGAGGAACTACAAGGTAAGAGGGATATTCTCAGGTTGGACAGATGGCGGTATCTCCAAATACACCACTTTGTGAAAAGTCTGCCTCAGCCTATGAGGTCGGAAGGAGATATCACATGGCTTGAAAGTGTATGTATAGAACCCAATACTAAGAAAATGATCTCAAGGATCTATAAAAAGATGATTGGGACAGAAAGGGAGGAGATCCCGCCATATGTTCATAAATGGGAAAGGGAATTGGGAGTTTGTTTAGACACAGGCACAATAGGGAAAATTATTAGGATGACCCATAGGTCGGCGATTGACAGCAGGACGGCTGAGGCCAATTATAAATGCCTCGCAAGGTGGTATATTACCCCGGACAAAGCAAGCCGGTTCCAAGAAGGATCCTCTCCTGATTGCTGGAGAGGGTGTAAAGAAAGAGGGACTATGGCCCATATATGGTGGGAATGCAACAAGATAAAAACTTACTGGACAAAGATTTTAGGATATATAAAGGAGATCACTCAGAAGACTATAGATAATGATCCGTGGGTGGTCTTGATGCACGCCACAAGGGAAGAGATAAAGCAATATGAAAACTCATTGGTACCACATTTATTAAATGCAGCAAAGAAACTGATTGCTAAAAGGTGGAGAGAAGTGGAGGCCCCTTCCATGTGGGAATGGGTGGACGCCGTAGAAAGTGTTTGACTCATGGAGTCACTTAAAAGGAACTCTGAAGGGGACAACAAGGAGTTGGGAGGGAGTTGGGACAGCTGGAAAAGCTTCAAGAGAACATGGAGCTATGCTGAAGCTATTAGGCCTTAGACACAAAGGCAGGATAAGGACGAACATAAATAAAGTACAAACTCAGGAAGCAGCGATGAGATTTTGGGGGGGGTGGGAGGGAGGGTAACATTAGGATAGTTGGTATAAAAGGAACCAGGATACAAATAAGTGGCATGCAGAGAGGAGAGATAAAAATTGTACTCTGAAATAGTCATTGGATGCCTGCTCTGCTATACCTTATGTACGTGATTAAATGAAGGTTCCACAAATATGCCACAATGATGTGACGTAAAACAAATTGGACAGAACTCGATCGGTGTAAACCGTCCTGGTCCGCTTGGAATGCTGAGCTGAACTGGAATAAAAAAAAAAAAAAAAAAAAAAAAGATATATTGATGAAATGCATATAAGGGAGAGGTATTATCTACCAAAGGATGCTTTATTTCTGTACATGCAGTTGTGAGATTTACACAGCTTTGCCACACCACACAGCCCTGTGTAGCTGCAACTCTTTGGTTCCTAGTGATGCTTTTTTAAAGGTTCAAAAAAAAAGGTGGTGATGGAGGTTGTTTAGATTACATCAGTCTGAAGAGTGAGCGCGTGTCATTGTATTCCGACAGTGGGGAGATTCCCCCCACTGTCAGAATACACAGATCAGTACTGTAGCTTATTGCCTGTAGCACTGATCAATTGAAAATATACCTACAGGGTGGTTGAACAGAAGACAAATCAGTAGATCGAATTCTGATCAACCACAGTGGCCACACATGGATTGAAATTTGTCCAGTCCCTGCTAAACCAACCGAATTTCGATCCATGTATGGACAGCTTAAATTTTGTAAAGTGAAGGGTGGAGACAAAATAAGTTCTGGCCATTGTAGAATAAAATATTCCTGTTCTGTGCTTCAGCATGAAAATACATTCCATATGTTCAACTGAGCTACACTTGTTAACTTGTAAACATTTGATACGTTAACTTGAAAAAAATTGCATTGTTCCTGCAGTTTCTCTACAGGAATAAATGGTAGCGCATGCACCATTACCACAGTGTAACTATAGCCATATATATAATCATAACAAGGAGTGAATGATTTTTAAAACAGGTTGTTACTTACCTGTGTAGCTGCAGGCACTGAAGAGCAATTCATCCTCCAATTTCAATGCATAAGCACTGGGGATGCTCAAGCTATACCTCTCAACAGCTCAACTCACCCTGCTTCACCATGCTGAATCACCTGCTTCATTTACACATTAGAAATTAGAAGGCTGCTAGGAAAATGGAACGAAGCAGCTGGAATGAACAACTTCAATGCGTCTACTGCAAACTGAGGATAAATTGCTCCACAGTGGCTGCATCTATGGCAGTTAGTGAGGGCTCGTTTAGTGAGGGTTTATTTACTAATACATTTATAACTATACAGGCACCACAACTGCTTTTGCTTAGGTTTCAGAAATGATCTTTATTTAAAAAAAAAAATAAAAAAAAATAAAAAAGGTTCAAAAAAGTTATATCATGTAACCATGCATCTCTTCTTCCTGATAGTGAGGGGTAGGGTTACAGGACACCGTACACACACACACACACACGTAATCATTTACTAAAACTGGAGATTGCAAAATTGGGTGCAGCTCTGCATAGAAACCAGTCAGCTTCCATTGTTTATTTGTGAAAGCTTAATTGAACAAGCTGAAGTTAGAAGCCGATTGGCTACCATGCACAGCTGCAAATCTGTAAATCACCCCCACAGTGAGCCTGTATTTCATAGTGTAGCACCGGTACTTTTTCAAAGTATGCGCTATGCATGTAAATTTAGTTTTTGCCCAAAACTGTAGTTGAGTTTTGGGGTTATTTTAGGTTATGCTTTGGCATCAGTTTGGCTGTATTAAAGTTCTGCCTGGTCATAGGTGGGTGAGCACCTGTGACAGGTTTAGAACGCAGTCTGGTTGGACGCATTGGGTACCAATCTCTCCCCGGAGCCAATTATTGGGCGCAATTGTCCCGCTGTGTATTCCGGGAGAGGGTACTTAAGGTGCTGAAGTCACGTGGTTTGGGGGTTACGTTCTGGGCCGGGACTGGACCCAGGTTGGATCCCGAGAGTGCCCGCTGACTCCATGATCCTGGTCCTCCTGACCAGCCCCAGGGGCCCTCACAGCCTGGGGCGCGGATTCATCCGTGTCTAAGCCTCGGAACTGGCTAGTTCGAGGCGCAGTAACTGAAGGAGGATTCCAAGGTTTTCCGGTGCCATCTCAGGATTGGAGAGGCCCAGCAACTCTACATGCAACCAGGGGAGGACTCTTCGGAGGAGGGCCACGCACGAGGCTGGCTGCTCGGTAAGAGCCTGGAAGCTGAGCTGTAAAGGACACTAATTGAATCCACATTTCTTACGGTATCGTCAGACCAGCTGCGAGATACTGGTACTGCAAGAAAAGTTCCTAACCTATCCTTCAGTTGCAGAGACTTTTGTCCGTTCATCTAAAGTTTCACAACCAAGTCTGTGGCAGAGACTTTGCTAATCTAAAAATCACTTGTTGGCTGCTAGATCTACAAGCAAGGATTTATCCAGTTGCGAGTGACTACTCCCTGGATCATCTAGAGAGACATGTATTGAGTGTCAGCAGTTCTAAAGTACCTGAGCTAAACTTCATATCCTTACCCTCTATTCCCAACTGAGAGACTGTTTCTGTTTAATGGTACAAGCAAATAAAAATCCTAAAAAAGGAATTTAAATGTCAGTCTCCGCAATTACTGGGTATCAACCCTGGGAACCCCCAGACAAGAGCGACGAGCTACAAGGCAGAGGAGGTAATCGGTAAGCCCAGAAAAACCAGCCGCCCCCAGGCGTTATGGCGCTACAATAGTCTATTCAGCCTGAAGCCTAGTACACACGATCAAATAAATAAAAATCAGATGAAAAATACCACTTTTGAAACGATCGTACGATAATCACTTAGTACATCGTTAGTACACAGATTTCGAGAGCCAATCACGACAGTTCATCCAAAATTATCCAAAGGAACAAAAACACAAAAAAATTTCAGTATTCATCTGAAAAAAAAAAAAAATCTTAACAGCAAGATCAAGCATGCTCAGAAAAGAAAGAAAACAATACAACATATTACATCACTTCAAAGGTTGCATTCTGCCATACGAGTATTTTCTAAATTTTATCAAGCGCTTCATTTTTAAGACTAGGAATCAAATAATAGAGACTAGGATTTGTAAAATACACATTTGTGAACACACACGGGGAAAAAAATATATATATTTGGGGTAACATACACTAACTTTTGCACGGACACAACCACTGCTCCCAATAGGACTTCTGTGCTCGTACATAGATCAAAATGCAACCAGTGTGTGGGTAAACACACGTGCGAAGGAGGCCTAACTCGGCTGGCACTTAGATTGTTCTGCAAGCTGGTAAATCAGGGTGAGGATGAGAGTGCAATCATCACAGGACACATGAAAATTAGGATATCCACAGTACAGACATGTAGTTGTACCGAAGCCACATACCCATATCTGGACTGCTTTTGGTGGCTTAATAAGGTGGAAGGTTTGTGCTACTGAGCTGCTTCCAGAAAGAGAATGTAGGGAATGTTTTTTCCACAACACTGCAATAGCCTTCCTAATGTAGAGTAACCAAATGAGGTTACTGTACAACCTCTGGGCAATATGTAGCGATCATGTGGTAGGTCCATTAGACAAAAAGTCCAGCACAGCCATGGTAAGAGATAGTGCTGCAGAAGCTGGTAGCCACAATTTACCAATCTACGAGACTGAGCTGCAAATATTCAATGGAAAAAATTAGTTCTCAAATGTCTATACACTAATGTGTACCTTCTTCCATTTCACCAGAATAAAAATAAAAAAATAAAAAATAATTGTCCCACGTGCTGAAAAGTCCTTCCGCACTGCGATATTCAGATCATACAAGCTTCCATATAATAAACCACTGATTACTCCATCTGTCACCCTGTGGTCACTCTCCATCCAGGTAATGTTCTCATCTTAATACAATGACCTATATATTATAGAGGACAAAACTAACCTTTTTTTTCCAAAGCTGGAATCTTGGCCGGTTCAGCAGGGACAAGCCATGATTGAAACCTTGCATGAGCAGGCTGAATGTACCCAAGTTGATTGACCAATCAACTTGGGTACAACCAGCCTGTCAGATTTTACATACAATTATTGCTAGCGGCTAACAGTAATCAATGTGTTCTCCCAGTGGGGACGGCTTTATACCCCACCTGGGAGAATACAATGGCTCCACAGTAGGGACTGTCAGCACTGTCTGCATTGATGGGGGTATCAACCAAATTTTTCTTCCCGTAACCTGTGACTGCAGAAAAGAGAATCGCTCCGTCTATGGCCAGCTTTAGGAGTGAAATCCTAATATCCACCCTTCTCCTGTATTTTCCTTTCCAGGTACTGTCACTCAAAGAAAGACAAAAAAAAAAAAAAAACACATGTGGTACATAGGATAAAAATTTGTCTTGTGGGTTTTTCTTTGAGTTGCAGTACCTGAAAAAGAAATGGAGAGAAGGAAAGGTGGATAGTACAATTTAACCCAAAAAAAATAAAAAAAAATCTTGTTTTGCCCTCTATAATATACAGGTCATTGTATTAAGTACGTTATCTGGAAAGAAAATTCAGAGGCGGAAAGGTGGATGGTATAACTTAAACCCTTTAGAGGGGAAAAGCTAATTTTTCCAAGAGTCTCTAACATACATGTCATTGTATTAAGGTGAGAGCGACCACAAGGTGATGGATGGAGTGATCTGCGGTGAACTATATGGAAGCTAGTATGATCTGGATATCACAGAGAGAGGGAATTTTGCTTTTTTTACACTTTATTTGAGAAATAGAAGGAATACATTGATTTATAGACATTTGAGAACATATTTGTATGCACAAAATTATCAGAATTTTTTTTATACACAGGAGGAAGTGATTTATAGCATGTTTGATAGAGCTGCCCTTATTCATAGGGTTAGGTTTTGGCACATACCACTGTAACTGGAAATAGAAGGGGGGGGGGGTCAGATGAATGTATTGCAATGTATATAGACAAAGGTATGTGTAAATGGGAGCCAATGTGAAGTATAATTAGAGCAGAGTTATGGCGTAAATGTATGCAAGGTTTAAAGTCCCTGACCTGTTATATTAAACCTGTTATATTAAACTAGGGATCAGAGAAAGCATTAATGCCCATTGGCCCAAGCCGCCAGATCCCTGCAAATATACAGAGACCAACTCTAGAGAAGAAACATGGCTATGTAAAAAATATTTCAAGATTTGGTGGACTGGAATTACATCTCTACCCCCCTCACATCCTTTTGAAGTACACTGAGGTTTGAGGACTTTGTAACCTACCAGTGAACTCACAGTCATACTTGTCCCCGATCAGATATGATTGGCCGTTCAGGGATTCTGCTTTGCTAGTCATCCTGATCTCAAGAGCTATCTACAGACATTCTAGAGTCCACTGTTGCGATACTGCAGTTTACTTATCTAATCATCAAAAATGTAAATACTGCACAATATACATCAGTACTTTACTATGTGACCTTTGACTGAACAGTGACCTTCCCTTTATTCACTTGGGGAGGGAATGCATCCACATTACATATAGTCATTTACTATGTGTGTGGTGGTCAAAGCTGCCCATAGATGGATCAAAAATTGGCCTGTTCATCAAGGACTGGATGAATGTGTTCTTGCTTTACAGAAGTCATCCTAAAGATCAATGCTCAGCTTTAGTAATTTAAACACTGAAAGTGTGATCTCCAGAACAGATTCAGTTGTAGTAAAATAGCTTAATTGACAATGTAGTACACATAGTTCAAACAAAAGGCCTGCGGGTGGAATCCAGTCCGCCAGGCCTTGTCATGTGGCCCTCACACCCAGTTTCACAGCCAATGTGGTTGAACTCCATTTCGTCACCTGTCACTGAAGCCTTCTGTGTTTACAAGGGACAACTTTGAAGCACACCCCTGAACCCTGCACTCTGTACCTAGTGCGCCCCCAAGTCCTGCCCTCTGTACACAGCCCACCCCTGAACTCTGTGTAGCGGTGCCCCCATGGGGTTGCTACGTGTTACAGAATCCACACATTTCACCCTGCTGGTCAGACATACATTAGGCACATTTCCTCAGTCAATGAACAGTCTCGTGCTTGTTTTGTTGTTTTTATTAGAAGATTATCTTGGTTGGGGGAAAAGGGACATGGGATGCCCATGAGATGAATAATTCTTTATAGAATTTAAAGATGGTTGACTCTAAACTTGACAGTCTTTTCCTCAGCACACTACTTTAGAGCACCAACTTAACCTCTCCTCCAGCACACTACTTTGGAGCACTTACTTCACTGTCCAAATTTAGCCTCCTGTCACACTATTAGTACATGACTAGGCCTCACGACTAGGCCTCTGAATGAGTCCTAGTGTCTTTTCTTTATTGCCCTTTGCAGCCAACAGTCTGCAGTACCCCTTTGTGGTAGCAACCGATTTGATTGAGAATAAATGCACTTGATTTACTACTGAACCCAGCAAGTTAGATTGCAAATCCTACCCACCCTCCTGGCTGCAGCGACTTGGCAACACCCACAGTCTCTCCATCCAACTCCTGGCATGTCTCTTCCAGAGCTTTCCACTTTGCTTTCCACTCACCAACCCCCAGCCTGGATCCCTCCTGAATGACTTCCTCCGGACATGCTCCCAACTGTCTCTCCCAGCTCCTGTTTCAGGACGCCTCTCGATCACTGTGTAAAGAGAGGCTTCCTCCCAGCTCCCCACCTGAGGTACACCCACCCCCCCCCCCAAAGGGTGTTCCCTCAGACACGACAGTCTAACACGCCATCATCCAGTTCACCCAGCCAACAACTCCTCCCCCAGCAGGCTGACCATGGGCATATATAGGAGGCCTGCCCCCTGCAAATCCTAGTTGGGGGATTGGTCATCGCTCCCACATGCACCTCATGTCCTCCAGCTCTTTGCCCTGCCTCCTTTCCAGAACCTTCTCCCTGGAAACAGAGGAGGCGCCCAAGAGCTGAAGCACATGTCACTCACCTACTGCTATACTAAACCACTCCCCTGCCCCCAGATCAAAACAAACAGGACTAGCTCCCAGCATAGGCCTGCCTAAATTTACCTGCGTAGCAGCTTACACAAAACCTACACCTAGCACCTGCCTACCTAAGGTAGAGGGTTCTACACTTGCATTACGTATGTAGTTCACCCATAAACCCTGCATTATGTACATAGCACACCCCTGAACCCTGCACACAATGCACTCCTGAACTCTGCATGTAGCGTAACCCAGATACAATCTGCCCTTTCAGGGCAACCCTACTGCTGATGCGGTACACAATGAAAAGGAGTTTGACATCCCTGATCTAGTAGCTTAGGAAACAGTTACTCAATCCAAAATGACATCCTGCAGATCGTAGAAAGTTTTAATCCAAAAAAAAAAAAAAAAAATTGTGCAGATCAAAACGGGTGAACATCAAATAGGTTAAAAAAAAAAAAAAAAAGTGTGTCCATCTCCAGCAGAATACAGTATATGTGATGAATAGAGACTAAAGCATAGTGCGGGCAGTGGGCTAAATGTGGCCCTTGGCTTGCCTTTATTCGGCCCTTGGTGCCTATTCCATCCACTGATACGAGGCACTATTCCTTCCACTGACATCAGTGATGGGGAACTGATTCTCCCACTGAAACAAATTATGGGGCGCTATGTCTTCCACTGACACAAATGAGGTAATCTTTTTACTCCCACTGACCACCAAGCCTATGGCATGGTTTACTCCCACTGATGCTAGGGGATTTTCTACCCCCGCTGGTCACAGCCTGGCTCCCCTATGGTTTGAAGGGCAGTAAACTGGCCCTTTGTTTTGAAAGTTTGGAGACCCCCTGAGAGAGAATCCTCTTACTACCAAGTGAGGAAAGGACAAAATTATTTAAAGTAGAACTATAGGCAAAACTTTTTTTTCTCATTTTGTATAAAGGAAAAGGTTATAACTCCAGTCAGATCTTTTTCCGCCATCTGTGTCCCATAGGTGAGATATCCTATCACCTCCTGTCCCATAGCCAAACAGGAAGAGAGAGTAAATCCCTGCAAATAAGGGAATTCCTTGGGGGATCAGTGCGAGTGTGCCCATTGGAATGTTTGCCCTCTATTACTTTTCTGGGGACAAGCCAAAATTTGGGAATTTTATATATTGACTTTCAACAACAGGATAAATAGAGGATGAATCTACCCAACCTGACAGGGGTTCTAGTCCATCTCCACTCAAAAAAAAAAAAAAAAGAGAAGAAGAAGTTTTGCCTTAGCTATACGTTAAACACCAAACAATGCATGTGTAACGTGGTAATCAACTTCAGCAGCTAATCAGTGTTTTCCAACACCAGAGTACCACTGTCAAAATACAATAGCACAGTGGGAAGGATAACTTTATCTTCCTCAAATGGTGTGGATTGGGGAATACATTTTTTTTTTAATCAGCTTTCTCCCTGGTTTAAAAAAATAAAAATAAATAAAAAACGGCACCTATGGCCAGACTTCGTTTAGGCTCAAACTAGTGCTGCTGCGGAATCATGCATTTTTTAGTGCGGTTTGTAGCAGGTTTTTATACATATTTTTTACGTGTTATTATGCCTAAGGAGAAGACTGGTTGTTTAACAGAAAACCCTGCCAAAAACCCATGTACATGCCTTTTTAAAGCTTTCATTGAAGTCTACAGGGTCAAAAGCTCTATGCTGCACCTAAAGTACCTGCTCCTTTTCAAAAACATTGAAACCACGCAGCCAAGCAAAGGGATCATGTGGCTAAAACTGTTCTGGAAAAAGTGTGAAATATCACAAAGTTTTAGTTGTCATGCCCAGCCTAGGAAGCTGCAGTTTGCACGAAAGTTTAGAGCATCCCGCCAATCCAAACACAGCTAAAATGTTATAAAAACTCCTCTACAGGATGAAGCTTGAATGCATACAATTAATTACACTTCATGCTTGATCCCATTGTTTACACGGCTTAGATTACGGAATTCGTTTTCTTTGAAATACAAAAGGTTCTTACAGAAAAGCTATCTACCCATGTGCTTATGCTGTACTAGGTTTCACAAACAAACTGAAGACACTACAATGGAATTTATATTGGCGGTTTCTGGTCCCAGTAAAGCCTGGACACTACGGGAGAGGAGGGAAGATACAGAGGTAATCCCCTGAACTCCAGGTCACCCCTGTTAGCATAGTCCATAGCACACAACTAGGGACCAGGGCTGAGGGTATAAACTGCCAGGAAAAAGCAGCAGTGCAGGAAACTCACTACTTAATATCTGGTTCTTCCAAAATAATCCATACAGTCACAAATGAATGGCCCTGTAATCCATTTTTCATTAAATAGATCCTTACCATGTTATTCCGTCTCCATGCAATGTCCTCTGTGAGCTCCCAAACCTCTCCCTTTCCCACTCATTGCCATTTATTTGGAACAAGTAGCTTACGCCATTTGTGGTCAAGTGCACTGCTCTATGCACACTACAAATCCCATAGGTCCATCTCAGGAGCAAGCAAAAGAGGGTGGTTCTGTTCCTACATTCAGTGGGACCATGGAGAACAAATGTAGTCACCACCCAGAAAGTCAAATCACAGCAAAAAAATAAAAACATGGGAGGCCGAGAGCAATAGAAGGTAATAGTCAAGAAAACAATTTTATTTTTCTAGGTACCTACTATTAGTTCACAAGTCTTTCTTGAGTAGGGCCTCTCAAAGCCTTGGTCTAAATCAGGGGTCTCCAAACTGTGGCCAGAGGGTCGAATGCAGCCCCTTTCTAGCCTTTAACAGGCCCTTGGGGCACTATTCCTCCCAACGAGTGTAAGAAATTTTCTTCCCACTGACACCAGCAACGGGGCACTGTTTCTTCCACCGATACAAAATGATTGGACGTTACACCTCCTAGTGACCACAAACCCTGAGGCCATGTTTATTCTCACTAATGCTGGGCCCATTATCCACACTCACTGAAAACAACCCGGCCCCCACTAAAGTCTGAAGGACAATAGACTGGCCCTTTGTTTGAAAAGATTGGAGACCCCTGGTCTAAATTCTAAACCCACACACCACCATAGCAAGTAAGTGCTAAACATTTCTGTTTCGTTGACAAAAAGATTTGAAGTAGCAAGAACTATAATATTTTTTATATTCTGAAATAATTGTTTTATGCTACTGTACACAATTATTCTGGAGGCCCTATACAAACCATTGGTTTTGTGTTGCAAAGTGCCAACACGGCAATTCGAGAGAGAGAGAGAGAGAGAGAGAGAGAGAGAGAGAGAGAGAGAGAGAGAGAGAGAGAGAGAGAGAGAGGGGCAGAGAGGGAGGGGACAGAGAGAGAGGGGCAGAGATATGCTGAAAGAGAGAGGGATCAGAGAGAGGGATAGGGGCTGAGAGAGAGGGAGGGGAGGGGGCAGAGAGAGGGAGGGGGGATAGAGAGAAAGAGAGAGAGAGAGAGAGAGAGAGGGGTGTGAGATAGATGCTGAGAGAGGGGGGACAGAGAGAGGGAGGGGGGCTGAGAGAGATGCTGAGAGGGGGGCAGAGAGAGAGAGGGTTGTGAGAGATATGCTGAAAGAGAGAGGGAACAGAGAGAGGGAGGGGGGCTGAGAGGGAGGGAGGGGGTGTGAGAGAGATGCTGAGAGAGAGGGGTGTGAGAGAATTACAGCCAGCCACAGGAAGACTGTTAGGGCTTCAGAAACACTTGGTTACAGATCTCTCAATGCCAGTCAGTCAAAGCTCCTGTCACTAAATAAAAT
Organism: Lithobates sylvaticus; assembly: GCA_028564925.1. Lineage (NCBI taxonomy): Eukaryota > Metazoa > Chordata > Amphibia > Anura > Ranidae > Lithobates > Lithobates sylvaticus. The sequence goes on from CM053026.1 coordinate 504,245,400, forward strand.
GGTTAGCTTACAGCCCCGTTTACACCTTGCTTTTGCTTGGTGCTTCGATGAGGCTTCGATGAGGCGTCGGTGAGTTTTCAGTGGGGCTTCAAGCAAGCTTTGCCATAGGCTTCTATGGAGGCTTTGAAGCACCACTGAAGCTACATGGGGTATAATTTTTGAAGCGAAGCCGAAGCAAGGGAAAAGCAGTCGTAAATAAGAATGCAAGCCAACCATTTGACTAACATTCAGAGAGCTTTAACAAAGCCTGTCTGGAGCCTTTTTTTGAAGCAAGTGTAAACTAGCCATTAATGTATGTTGAAGCCGAAGCAAGTGAGCCCTTAAGCTAGTCATACACCTTTATATCTCTTCTGTTCACCTTCATGGACTTAATGAGAGAAATCAATAGGACATGTGCAGAATGAAAAAATGTGTTTCGGATCAATTAGTTAAGTTACGAATGTTGTTTTGTTGCACTCATAACGAAAATAGTTTCTCTTTGTTTTTGACCGGATTTACATTTTTATAATGGATTTGAAAATATCGAATGGATCCAAATTGATTGCCAATAGCTGGTGTTCAAAATTAGAATTTTGAAAGACTGCTATATTTTATGCAATTTTTTCTATTCTTTTTTTAGTTTATTCCTTTCTTTTCTAGTGTATTTTTTTTATTTTCCATTTTATTCTTTTTGAAATTAGCATTTCGGAAGAGGGCTATATTGGAATCTCCGAATAGCGTAAAATTTCAGTCGAATTTCGATTCAAAATTAAATGAACAGCACATGAGTACATGTGAGCTGAGTGCCTGGGTATTGTTGAGTATTAGTGTCGGGAAGCTAGTGGTTAGTTAATTTGGAGAGGGTACAATTCCCCTATCCTCATTAAATTAGTAAGTACGATGCCCAGTGGGTGTGGAGATGCGACTCGTTGTACATCTTGCAGCATGTATGCGTTCCTTGATCATCTGATCGAGGGCGAATACTGTTGTGCACATAGTTTCCCTGGAAGCCCAGGTTCTGAATCTAGGGAAGCAACTGTCAGTACTAAGAGGACCCTCCATACTAAAGAAGAGCTGGGAACATACCCCACAGGTGCAAGCACAGAGGCGAGTGGAGACAAAGATGCAGTCTCTAGAAAAGAGTAGATGGGTGACAGTTAGCAAGGTTGGAGGGGAAGTGCCAGGGAGGCCGATCCTGGGCTGGAACATCCCAATAAGTACGCTACATTAAGTGACATTCTTGAAACCAGTCAGGGACCAGCACTGCTGGAGCTGAGGGACTCCCCTAGCTGCCAGAGGAAGAACTTCTCCAGTGAGAGTGGGGGGTGGGGGGGAGTGAAGGGAAAGGCAAGACAGATTCTGGTAGTAGGGGACTCAATTCTGAGAAGTACAGAAAGAGCAATCTGTGACAAAGACCTGAAGCGCTGAACTGTATGCCATCTACCGGGCGCTCAGGTTTGGCACATGACGATCTGGTGGACAGTTTACTGGGAGGGGCTGGAGAAGTTCCGGCTGTCATGGTGCACATTGACATCAATGACAAAGTCGGAGAAAGATGGAGTGTTCTAAAGGGACTTGGGAGTTAAATTGAGGAAAAGGACCTCCGAGGTAGTATTCTCAGAAATAATACCGGTACCTCAAGCCACATGGGAGAGGGAGAGGTAGTAGTAGTAGTAGTAGTAAGGAGGGGTTTGGGTTCCTGGAGAACTGGGCTGACTTCTCAGTTGGTCCCTAGTTCTATAGAAGGGACAGACTGCACCTAAATGAGGAGGGTGCAGATCTGCTGGGAGTGAAGGTGTCCAAAAAGTTTGAGGGGTTTTTAAACTAGGTGACGGTGGGAGGGGCCAGAGATAGAGATGGTTAGCGCAGAACATATTCCAGAGGGTAGTATTGGGGGCATTAGTGGTAGGTTGACTAAAGCACAATAAACCCGAGGCAAGTATAGTAACAATAGAATATAGGGGATGTAACTGCGCCTCCCCTTAAGGAGCTGCCAATACAACAATAAGACTAATTGTGTTACGAAATGTGAAATAAAAGTGTAGCGCTGAAATGTGTCTAAACACCAGTAAGACAGAATGGGGCTCCGAATACAAATAGTGTTGTTATCTAGATATTAATGAAAAAGATTCCATAAAGGAAGTGAAATATATGTGAAGAAAACATATCTAAAGTGAATGTGACATATGATACGACCAAGACAGGTCTACATGAAAATGATGATCCACAATACCAGTGTATATAGAAGATATGACCCTTAAATAAGAGTGTAGTGAAACTGATCAGCGAGATGGGGATCTAAACAAGGTGTATGTTATCTGATCAAAGATGTCACTGGCGATAAAAACATGACACCATGACATCATGTAGGCAAGCTCAACTCAATGTATCCAAAAAAGTATATAAAGGTGAAATAAAAATAAAAAAATACAATCCTGTGTACTGATATGGAAAACACAACAAATGCTCAATAACTAAATCCTTAGTATTGTTAAAAATGGTGTAAACCACAATGTGACTATAGATATACAATCCGTGACATTCAGAAAAAAGTTCATACATGCAAAATATATGTGCAAATTTCTTATAAGTTGTTGTGTGGTATTCTGATGTTTTGTCTTCATTCAATCAAATGACATCTTGAATAATGGCATATAGTGGAGACTGGGTACGCTTACCGTCAAGGGTGGACTCACAAGCCGGTGGCTGTGGGTCAAACGTGCTTTAGTGGACCGACAAGCGGTGCCCTTGGATAAGACCAACTTGAAACGTTGAAAAGTGGACAAGACTGTGATGGCACACCAGTCTGTACTCACCGACCACTAAGTGTTTAGATACAGGTAAAACGTTTGGAACTCTGTTTAATCGATTAAATACTCCCGGAATCCTCAAGAGGTCAGGAACATGTAATAAGAAAGAGAGAGAGCCTCCTCATAGTATAAAACCCGATGATCGGATAAAAATTTATTTGAGGAGTATAGCAACTTCCAAAAAATATTTTCCATAAAATGTGTAAAATCTGATAAAACAGAAAAAAACGCAGTGTAGGTGGTGCAGCTGGCGTATTCCCCCTACGCGTTTCATCTACATAGACTTCAGCTGGGGTAGTATAGTAACAAGTCCGATTTGCAATCTTGGAACATCCAATAAGAGGACAGTATGCAACCGGTCTAAACTACATGGCATGTTCACCAATGCCAGGGTATGGTGGACAAGATGGGAGAAGTAGAGATACTGTTGTACGAGGAGGATTTAGATTTTATGGGAATTTCAGAAACTTGGTTCAATAGCTCGCATGATTGGCTGGCAACCATTCAAGGGTATTCCCTTTATCGCAGGGATAGAGAGGGTAAAAAAAGGGGGAAGGGTGTGCCTGTATATCAATAATAATGTACAAGTTGATGTGAGAGATGACATCACTAAGGGAGCTAGGGAGGAGGTGGAATCCTTATGGGTACAGCTCCAAAAGGGATGAAACCTAGGAGAAAATACTGGGAGTATGCTATAGGCTCCCTAACCCAAGGGAGGAGGGTTAGATGGACCGCCAATCACAATATGGATTAGCAGCAAGGATGGGAAGTGTCATAATGGGGATTTTAATTATCCAGACAGACTGGGCGGAAGGAAGTTCCTAAATGTCTTGCAGGACAATTTCATGGGTCAGAAGGTAGACGCACCAACTAGAAATAAAGCGTTACTAGACCAGATTGCCAACAATACAGACCTGATCACGGATGTGGAAATAAGGGGCAATTTAGGAAACAGCAATCACAGGTCAATTAGCTTCAGTATAAATCACACAAATAGGAAACATAAGGGGAATACAAAAACACAATTTTAAAAGAGCCAACTTCCCTACACTACAAACCTTGCTAGAATTGGGATAAAATCTTAGAAACAAAGAACACGGAGGAGAGATGGGCATGCTTTAAAAGCATATTAAATAAGGCCATTAGCCAGTGCATCCCATTGGGAAATAAATTTAAAAGAGCGAACAAAAGTCCTGAATGGCTTAACCCCAATGTAAAAATGCATATAAAAGCAAAGGAGAAGGCCTTCAAAAAAAATACAAGGCTGAGGGATCATCATCAGCATTCAGACTTTACAAGGAATGCAACAAGAAATGTAAGGGTGCAATTAGGGCGGCTAAGATAAAACATGAAAGACACATAGCGGAGGAGAGCAAAAAAAAAAAAAAAAATCTCAAGAAATACTTTATGTATATAAACAGTAAAAAAAATAATAAAAAAATAAAAAAAAGAGGACAGAGGACAGACCATATTGGTCCAATAAATAATGAGGAAGGAAATATGGTTACAAAGGAAGGGGAGATGGGGAAGGTATTGAATTTATTCTTATCCTCTTCACGAGGGAATCTGGGGGCTTCAGTAACCAAAACTGCAGTGTTTATCCTCATGGCACATCTCAGGAAGCATCCTCATGGCTAACAGAGGACAGAATTAGAAACAGACTTGGAAAACTTACTGACAGTCTACTGACTGGAATGGTACCAGCTGATTGGCTTTTCTCCAATGTAGCACCAATATTTTAAAAAAGGGCCAAAATACGTCCTTGGGAATTACAGACCAGTTAGCCTAACATCAATAGTATGCAAGCTCTTGGAGGGGATCATAAGGGACTATATACAAGATTTTAGTAATGAAAACTATCATTAGCAGTAATCAGCATGGATTCATGAAGAATCGTTCTTGCCAAACCAATCTATTAACCTTCTATGAGGAGTTGAGCTGCCATCTAGATATAGGACGGCCTGTAGACGTGGTGTATCTGGATTTTGCAAAAGCATTTGACACTGTTCCCCATAAAACGTTTACTGTACAAAGTAAGGGCCGATGGTATGGACCATAAGGTGAGTACATGGATTAAAAACTGGCTACAAGGGCGAGTTCAGAGGGTGGTGATAAATGGGGAGTACTCGGAATGGTCAGGGGTGCAAAGTAGGGTCCCCCAGAGTTCTGTGCTGGAACCAATCCTATTTAATTTGTTCATAAACGACCTGGAGGAGGATGGGGTAAACAGTTTAATCTCCGTATTTGTGGACGATACCAAGCTAAGCAGGGCAATAACTTCTCTGCAGAATGTGGAAACTTTGCAAGAAGATCTGAACAAATTAATGGGGTTGGCAACTACATGGCAAATGAGGTTTAATGGGGAAACATTTAAAATAATGCATTTGAGTAGCAAAAATATGAATGAAATCTACTCACTGGGTGGGGGGGTTGGGGAACCTCTGGGGGAAATCAAGAATCGAAAAAGGACCGGGGGGGGGGTCCTAGTAGATGATAGGCTCAGCAATGGCATGCAATGCCAAGCTGCTGCTAACAAAGCAAACAGAATATTGGCATGCATTAAAAAGGGAAATAACTCCCAATCTACAAGACTCTGTTCCAGCCTCACCTGGAGTATGCTGACCAGTTCTGGGCATCAGTCCTCAGGAAGGATGTACTGGAAATGGAGCGAGTACAAAGAAGGGCAACAAAGCTAATAAAAGGGACTGGAGGATATTAGTTATGAAGAAAGGTTACGAGCACTGAACTTATTCTCTCTGGAGAAGAGATGCTTGAGAGGGGATATAATTTCAATTTACAAATCTCATACTGGTGACCCCACAATAGGGATAAAAACTTCTGCAGAAGGGAGTTTAACTACTTCAGTCCCAGGAGGGTTTACCCCCTTTCTGACCAGAGCACTTTTTGTGATTCGGCACTGCGTCGCTTTAACTGACAATTGCGCGTTCGAACGATGTGGCACCCAAACAAAATTGAAGTCCTTCTTTCCCCACAAAAAGAGCTTTATTTTGGTAGCATTTGATCACTTATGCGGTTTTTATTTTTTGCGCTATAAACGAAAAAAAAAAAAAGCATCAATTTAAAAAAAAAAAAAAAAAAATCTATATTTTTACATTTTGTTTTAATAAACATCCCCCCTCCCCAAAATAAATAAATAAAACATTTTCCTCAGTTTAGGCAGATATGTATTCTTCTAAATATTTTTGGTAAAAAATAAAATAAAAATCGCAATAAGCGTATATTGATTGATTTGCGCAAAAGTTATAGTATCTATAAAATGGGGGATAGTTTTATGGCATTTTTATTATAAATTATTATTTTTTTTAATTAGTAATGACGGCGATCTGATTTTTATCTATTTTGGAACCATTGTCATTTATACAGCGATCAGTGCTATAAAAATTTATAAAATGACACAGGCAGGGAAGGGGTTAAACACTAGGTGGCGACCAAAGGGGTTAAGTGTGTCCTAGGGAGTGATTCTAACTGTGGGGGGATGGGCTACTACTCACATGACAGCGAACACTGCTCCCGATGACAGGGAGCAGTGATCTCTCTTATGTCACTAGGCAGAATGGGGAAATGCCTTGTTTACATAGGCATCTCCCCATTCTTCCGCTCCGTGACAAGATCGCGGGCACCCGGCGGACATAGAGTCCGCGGGACCCGCGGTAATGGAGCTTGCGGTGGGCGCGCGCCCACATTGTTGCATTTTAAAGAGGATGTACCTGTACGCCCATTTGCCCAGCCGTGCCATTGAGCCAATGCATATCATCGCACTCTGGTCGGCAAGGGGTTAAGACACATGGCCACTCATTAAAATTAGAAGAAAAGAGGTTTAACCTTAAACTGCGTAGAGCACAGGTATCAAACACAAGGCCCGCAGGCCGAATCTGGTCCACCAGGTCATTTCATGTGGCCCTCACACCTCTCCTGAGAGCAGCAAGGATGTGGAATTCCCTTCCACAGGCGATGGTTTCAGCAGGGAGCATCAATGGTTTTAAAAAACCTGAACGACCACAACATACAGGGATATACAATGTAATACTGACATATAATCACACACATAGGTTGGACTTGATGGACCCGTGTATTTTTTCAACCTCACCTACAGTAGGTAACTATTAAAGACCCACATTAAAGGTTTATTTTAAAGCGAATATTGTGTATGCTTCTTTTCATCTATCTATTCACATGACATGTAACATGCAATAATTCTTACCATTAGATGCCACCATTCGAAGCTTCTTTTGTTCCTGAAACCCTCTCTGAATACGCAACGTGGCCCACTAAAAATACAAATGAGGACACTCAAAAACTCTGCAAACCCATCATGTAAAAAACATACCATAAAACTGAACACAGCATTCCGTTTAAAACGTTCTATACCTACTAAAACTAAACAAACATGTCATTCCTACCATCTCTGTAGAATTGTTTTGGACAGCACTGCCCTGATCTTCTCCCCTACTGGCACCCCCCCCCCCCCTCCCTGCTTGCTGGGGGCACTCATGCAGGCTCACTCCTGAGCTGGCTCTTTTTGTCCATTGAAATGCATAGCATGGCTGGGCCACGCCCCCACTCTCCTCACTGGCTGCGACTGACAGCAGCAGCAGGAACCAATGGCTCCTACTGCTGCCTCTGTCCTGTGAGGAGAGAGCCAAGAGAGCCTCTGCTCTCATGCACATCGAGGATCGAGTTTAGGCTTAGGCAAATATAAGGGGGCTGGGCTACATGCAGGTTTTTTTTTTTTATAGGATGCTCTAAGGTAATAATAAAAAAAAAAAAATAAAAAAAAAGGTATCTTTAGAACCACTTTAAAACAATTGAACATGGAAAAACAAGGGTGTGGCATGAACAGACACGCTGACTGAGCGTGTTGCACCATGATCCCCAGGAAGATGGGTAGCGGTGGTTCAGCGGGCTCCAGACCGACTAAGGCATGTCCACACGCCGCCGCACAGCTGCTCGGCGGTGGTGAAAAGAACCCGGCCAATGGGCTCAGAGCCTACCTCACAGCACAGAGTGCGGATCCAGGGGGGCGCAATTAAGAGAACCCCCGTCCAGGAGGGAAGGAACTTCGGCTCCCCTAAATATGAAGGGAGGACCAGACATGTTCCCCCTGCACAGGGCCAAGGAGTGACAGGCTTTGGAAGTGGTATTACAGCACCCGGCAGCGGCCATGTATCCCCAAGCCAGGAGATGTATAATCCTGGAAAGGGATCTCCCAGGAGAAGGTAGAGACGATCGCTCACGCTGGTGAAATTGAGGACCAGATGGGGAGTATACTGGTGGGGACCTGAGTCTTCAGGAGGTGGAAGGAATCCCAGAAGTGATGGCTGAACCCTTGTAAAAATGAAAGTCTTGGTACTACAAAGCCCAGAAGTGAATCTGCAAAAATCAGCAAAGGACTTGTGATAAATCCAGAGACAGCCTCTACAGGGCAGGTGCAGTATGTTAACCCTTTGAACTGTGATCCTAAAATTTAACTAAATACATCTCAGAGTTAATAGTAGATTAGGACCTGATTAGAACATTTAAGAGCACTTCCTACAAAGAAAGACATTCAATTACATATAACCGCTGTTTAATCGTCTTGCAAACAGGCTGTGAAGGAGTTGAGGGAGGATATAGGGCACTGGGGCAGAGTGGAAATTGAGATGGGCCAGGATGATATTAGATTAGAAGTGGCCGATATCCAATCAATGACAAAATATCACAAGGAAGTGCTAAATTATCTGTTTGAACAGATCGATCATTAAGAAAATAGAGATTGTAGGCAAAATATATGTATAAAGGGCCTGAAATAAAACAAACATTCTGAATTGCTTCCAAGTGTAATCAGTCTGTTCCAGCTAATTCTGGCGCCATCTGCACCAGACAAGATTGAAATGGGAGTACACCATGCCCTCCACCCTACCCCCCAAAATGCAGAAAGACCAAGAAATGTTATTTGCAAAATGCATAGCTATCCAGTGAAAGAAGCCATTATGAAAGCAGTCTGCAATAAATCCACAGTTGACTTTGAAGGTGCGCAAATAGCTTTATTTCCAGATCTATCATATAGAACACTTATGCAACGAAGAATGATTAAACCCTTGTTGGAAGCCCTACAGGCAGTTGATGTTCAATATCGTTGGGGGTATCCCTTCAGGGTTATAGCAACACGAAATGGGAAAACAGCAACACTTCAAACTAAAGCTGATTTGCAACACTTCACAGAGGTGCTGGAGCTCCCCATGGTGGACTTTCCGGATTGGAGAATGAATAATTGCAAGCCATCACTACGACCAGAACAATGGCAACAGGTGTCCGCTAAAGGCAGACGAAAAAAATCTTGTGGACAGACAGGATCATAATGTAGCCCCAGAAGGACATGCCTGAATGGGGTGTAAAATTAAAAGGGTTAATAGTAAAAAGGAGCTGATTGCTTAGAGTATGATTGGGTGGAGGGAGGATACTGTTTTTTTCCGCTCTCCCCCTTTTTTTATTTATTTATTATTATTTTTTTTTTTTTTTTTATAATCGAAGACAATGTGCCGAAGTACTGTGAAATAAGAATGGTATAGTAATATAAAATGGAAGCCCGGGGTACACAAGACCCCTTGTTCATGTTTTTAATCATCTTCCCCCCCCCCCCCCCCAATAGGTCGGTCCCAAGATAAGGGACTGTTTTCTGCCAAGAGGCAGAAGGGAGGGGGGACTCCAGGCACAGGTGGCGCACCCTGCCCAGACTCCTCCTCCTCCTTAGGGGGATGTACCATATAGAGTGGCATAATATGTCACTTTTTTTGGATGTTTTTCTTTTTCCCCTGCTCATCAGATGCAAGGGGAGAAAGGCCAGAAGGCTAGGAACAGACACCGACCAGGCGCAACAGTATAGTGAGAGATCAATGGAAGTATTTTTAGAATGACAGGTAGAATGAAGATTGTATCGTATGACGTGAGAGGGCTTTGCTTGGCTGGTAAAAGGGGCCGTCTCTGGTATGAACTGCGTCACGTGAAGGCAGAGATAGTTTTTCTGCAGGAGACACACTTTATGGTAGGGTTGACCCCTCGTATGCCTCTTTTTCCATATAATCAGTGATTCCATGCACAGTCTCCCATCCCATGGGCTAGAGGAGTTACAATATTCATCCATAAATTATGCACCTTGGTACCTATAGAAATATGAGTAGACCCCGAAGGCCGCTTCCTTTTTGTTAAGGGTAAGATCCAGGGCCAGTGTTATACCTTTGCTACTATATATGCCCCCAATAACCATACGGTTAAATCTAAAATTTAGGATATTTTGGGGAAGTTTTATTGGTTATGGGAGGGGACTTTAACATCACCTTGGACCCCAGTCTGGACACCTCTTCAGGGAAAACCTGTGTGTCTTATAAAGCTTTAAAGGCATATTAAACAGCACCTTCGCTCTCTGCATTTGGTAGATAGTTGGAGGGTGCTGCATGAGCGGGACAGGGATTTCAGCTACTACTCCAAAACACACAATGTACATTCAAGGATTGATATGTTGTTGATAGATCATTATTTGAATTATGTAAGCTCAACAACTATTGAGCCAATTACCATATCAGACCATGCTCCAATAAGTTTAACGATATGCCGACATCGATTGGTAGCTTGGAAAGAACATGGCACTTAAAATTAATCTATTCTGGGTGATAAACAGAGCGTGGAATCCCTGTCCCGCACATTAGCATTATATTTTGAGACCAATACATCAGAAGAGGTGTCTGACAAAGTGGTATGGGAAGCCCATAAGGCAGTCATTAGAGAGGAGTTGATTTCAATGGGTTTGCGTATTAGAAAAGAGAGACGGGGGGGGGGGGGGGCTTTTGTGACAGATCCCCAGGAGATGCTGCCCCAAGGAACACAGCCTGCACCATTAGGCCTCACAGGAGCATCCTGCGCACAGTGCAGACGCCTTCCCATAGCTCCTGCGAATGGCCTCAGATCCAGGGATCTCAGTGGAGGCCCCCAGCTCCCCATCCTCATCAGATGAATCTGAGGACTACCCCCCCCCCCTGCCAGCCCCACATCACCTGCAGGATGCCGGGCCTACCCCAGACATCCAGGGGCACTACAAGCTCCAGCAGGCCCAATACCAAGTTCCAGCCCTGCCAAAAGCACAAAGGCAATCCCGCAGGAAGGCTCGGCAATAGCAGGAGGGGACACCGATTAAGCTGCCACCTACGCCTAAGGGCTCAGCTAGCCCAGCTACACAGAAGTGGGGGGCTCAAGGGAGCGGTCATTATTACAACCACAGTGGGAACAAGGTGCATGGAGCCCCCAGCTGCAGCACGCAGTACAGATCCACAGCGCAGCTCCCCACCATCACCACCGTCTGCTCACCAACCGACACCAGGTGGCAAGAGACCCCCAAGACCAACCACCCCCATCATGGCAAGCCTACTTACAATATCCCGACCAAAGATGACTTTAAACAACTAATTGAGGATGTCAATTCCACCTGTCGGGCTGAAATCCAAGCGCTTCAAACTAGCTTTAAGCACCTGGCTGACAGGGTGGAAATGGCAGAAGAAGAGATACAGGAAACCAAAATTGCAGTGCATCGCCCCCAATTGCAGGGCGCAGACAATCGCATACTTCTGAGGGACATGCAACACCATGTTGAGGACCTGGACAATAGGCGCAGGAACAGGAACAACAATAGGCGCAGGAACAACATCCGCATTCGGGGCCTCCATGAAGCAGAGGCATGCAGACAGACTTTGCGAGTTGCAGGCCATTCCATCTGCGGCCCTGGAGGATATGGAAAAAGCAATCTCTACTGAAGAGTCTGGCAGAGCGATCGCAGCTTTGCCATTGGGTAAAAGCCCAGGACCAGACGTTTCACAAATATGTATTATAAAAAAAGAATTCCTCAATTCTGTTGGCTCCTCTTTGTAGGTACCTTAATTCTGTCTCGGTCTCTAACCCATTGCCTCCGAAGGCATTGCTGGCTTATGCGACGGTCCTCCCAAAGTTAAGGAAGGATCCCCAGTGCTGTGCCAGCTATAGACCCATCTCCCTCCTTAACTCTGACACCAAGCTCCTGGCTAAAATTCTGGCCCTTAGGTTACAAGACCATATAGTTAAATTTGATTCACCCAGACCAAAATGGGGTTTATGAAGGGCCGAGAGGCCAGAGACAATACTATTCGGGCCTTGCATTGGATGCATAATGGACTGAATCAGACCGAGTGTAGTCATTTCAATGGATACTGAAAAAGCATTTAACAGGGTGGGGTGGGAGTTTATGGTCGGAGTTCTGAGGGAAGTGGGTCTGAGAGGATGATGGGGTGGGTTATGGCACTATATGCAGAGCCTAGAGAAGTGATGGCAAACCTTTTTGAGCCTGAGTGCCCAAACTGCAATACAAAACTAATGTATTTCAAAGTGCCAACAAATACAGAACTTGATGAGCGTGTGCTGTGATGTCTGGGGGTGAACATGGGACACATCAGAAATCATTGGGGTGTGTCTTGAGGAGCAGTGATCTGATTTCAATTATGTATGTGTATAGTCGATATGCTGTGAGTGTTTGACAGCGGAACACGTATATGGTGCCTGAGCCCTGTGTGTTTTTTTAGGGTGATAACCTTGTCTATCCTTTTTATTATGGGGTTTGGAGGATTGTCAAAGTTTATGACAATCCTGCAAACAGCATATAAAAAGGATATCAAGTGAATAAAAGCAATCAGCGCAATCAGACCAAAGTAAAAAAGAAAAAATGTATTCCCCTAGTTGCTTGCTAAAACACTAAACAATAATTCCACCCACCGTATGAAACAATTAAAGCCAATAAAAATAGTGTAGCATAACATCTTACCAATACATACTAAAAATCAAGTGTCAAATTTTAACAAATATATAATGCATCACATTTAAAAAAAAGTCCAATATTCAATGATCCACAGTCCAGTGTCTCTAATGATTATATCAGTGCAGTAAACAAACACCCAGTGTCTTCAATCTATATTCATGCTTCTGTGCTCATCCTTTACCGAGTGAAAAAGCTGGTCACCTCAAGGAACAAGGAATACACATGTACTGTGTGTAACCCAGTATCTCAACCATAAATCAACTCTTCAGTCCTCCTCCCCCTGCTCCAGGTTTCTGCTTCTTATCACTCCAGCACACAGCTCACACATCCATAGCCAGGTTATAAAATGAAGAGGCACAGAAACCGTGTACACACGTTTATTCCCCACACAGCATACACTTACTTTAACAATGATTACCACAGCACTTCAATAACACCCACATCAGCCGACTCAGCTCCCAGCACAATAACGCCCTGCGATTAGGTTTCTTCAGTAGCCACCATCACAGCCTCCCATTGGCTCAATCCCCACCATGTGTTCCGCCTACCAAACTTCATCCAACACAGCAGCACAACTTCATCTCGTCCACCATAGACACGTCACTCCTGGCCCCAGAGCGGTGTGGGAGATGTAGTTCTATGGGAGGGGCATGTGGTGTGGACAAGATACACCTTGTACAGGATTTTCTAACATGTCCACAGAGGGCACGGCGTACCAGCTGGGGCACGCGTGCCATACGTTCGCCATCACTGTCCTAGAGCAAGGGTTAAAGTCAATGATAGATTATTTTGAGATACGGAATGGGACTAGGCAGGGATGTCCATTGTTATTTGCTATGGTGCTGGAGCCCTTTCTGCGACCGAACGTGGAAAAACAAGGGTGTGGCATGAACAGACACGCTGACTGAGCGTGTTGCACCATGATCCCCAGGAAGATGGGTAGCGGTGGTTCAGCGGGCTCCAGACCGACTAAGGCATGTCCACATACCGCCGCACAGCTGCTCGGCGGTGGTGAAAAGAGCCCGGCCAATGGGCTCAGAGCCTACCTCACAGCACAGAGTGCGGATCCAGGGGGGCGCAATTAAGAGAACCCCGGTCCAGGAGGGAAGGAACTTCGGCTCCCCTGATATGAAGGGAGGACCAGACATGTTCCCCCTGCACAGGGCCAAGGAGTGACAGGCTTTGGAAGTGGTATTACAGCACCCGGCAGCGGCCATGTATCCCCAAGCCAGGAACTGTATAATCCTGGAAAGGGATCTCCCAGGAGAAGGTAGAGACTATCGCTCACGCTGGTGAAATTGAGGACCAGATGGGGAGTATACTGGTGGGGACCTGAGTCTTCAGGAGGTGGAAGGAATCCCAGAAGTGATGGCTGAACCCTTGTAAAAATGAAAGACTTGGTACTACAAAGCCCAGCAGTGAATCTGCAAAAATCAGCAAAGGACTTGTGATAAATCCAGAGACAGCCTCTACAGGGCAGGTGCAGTATGTTAACCCTTTGAACTGCGATCCTAAAATTTAACTAAATACATCTCAGAGTTAATAGTAGATTAGGACCTGATTAGAACATTTAAGAGCACTTCCTACAAAGAAAGACATTCAATTACATATAACCGCTGTTTAATTGTCTTGCAAACAGGCTGTGAAGGAGTTGAGGGAGGATATAGGGCACTGGGGCAGAGTGGAAATTGAGATGGGCCAGGATGATATTAGATTAGAAGTGGCCGATATCCAAGATATGACAAAATATCACAAGGAAGTGCTAAATTATCTGTTTGAACAGATCGATCATTAAGAAAATAGAGATTGTAGGCAAAATATATGTATAAAGGGCCTGAAATAAAACAAACATTCTGAATTGCTCCCAAGTGTGATCAGTCTGTTCCAGCTAATTCTGGCTCCATCTGCACCAGACAAGATTGAAATGGAGTACACCATGCCCTCCACCCTACCCCCCAAAATGCAGAAAGACCAAGAAATGTTATTTGCAAAATGCATAGCTATCCAGTGAAAGAAGCCATTATGAAAGCAGTGTGCAATAAATCCACAGTTGACTTTGAAGGTGCGCAAATAGCTTTATTTCCAGATCTATCATATAGAACACTTATGCAACGAAAAATGATTAAACCCTTGTTGGAAGCCCTACAGTCAGTTGATGTTAAATATCGTTGGGGGTATCCCTTCAGGGTTATAGCAACACGAAATGGGAAAACAGCAACACTTCAAACTAAAGCGGATTTGCAACACTTCACAGAGGTGCTGGAGCTCCCCATGGTGGACTTTCCGGATTGGAGAATGAATAATTGCAAGCCATCACTACGACCAGAACAATGGCAACAGGTGTCAGCTAAAGGCAGACGAAAAAAATCTTGTGGACAGACAGGATCATAATGTAGCCCCAGAAGGACATGCCTGAATGGGGTGTGAAATTAAAAGGGTTAATAGTAAAAAGGAGCTGATTGCTTAGAGTAGGATTGGGTGGAGGGAGGAGGGAGGATACTGTTTTTTTCCGCTCTCCCCCTTTTTATTTATTATTATTATTTTTTTTTTTATAATCGAAGACAATGTGCCGAAGTACTGTTAAATAAGAATGGTATAGTAATATAAATGGAAGCCCGGGGTACACGAGGCCCCTTGTTCATGTTTTTAATCATCTTTCCCCCCAATAGGTCGGTCCCGAGATAAGGGACTGTTTTCTGCCAAGAGGCAGAAGGGAGGGGGACTCCAGGCACAGGTGGCGCACCCTGCCCAGACTCCTCCTCCTCCTTAGGGGGATGTACCATAGAGTGGCATAATATGTCATTTTTTTTGGATGTTTTTTTTTTTCCCCTGCTCATCAGATGCAAGGGGAGAAAGGCCAGAAGGCTAGGAACAGACACCGACCAGGCGCAATAGTATAGTGAGAGATCAATGGAAGTATTTTTAGAATGACAGGTAGAATGAAGATTGTATCGTATGACGTGAGAGGGCTTTGCTTGGCTGGTAAAAGGGGCAGTCTCTGGTATGAACTGCGTCACGTGAAGGCAGAGATAGTTTTTCTGCAGGAGACGCACTTTATGGTAGGGTTGACCCCTCGTATGCCTCTTTTTCCATATAATCAGTGGTTCCATGCACATTCTCCCATCCCATGGGCTAGAGGAGTTACAATATCTATCTATAAATTATGCCCCTTGGTACCTATAGAAATATGAGTAGACCCCGAAGGCCGCTTCCTTTTTGTTAAGGGTAAGATCCAGGGCCAGTGTTATACCTTTGCTACTATACATGCCCCCAATAACCATACGGTTAAATCAAAAATTTAGGATATTTTGGGGAAGTTTTATTGGTTATGGGAGGGGATTTTAACATCACCTTGGACCCCAGTCTGGACACCTCTTCAGGGAAAACCTGTGTGTGTCTTATAAAGCTTTAAAGGCATATTAAACAGCACCTTCGCTCTCTGCATTGGGTAGATAGTTGGAGGGTGCTGCATGAGCGGGACAGGGATTTCAGCTACTACTCCAAAACACACAATGTACATTCAAGGATTGATATGTTGTTGATGGATCATTATTTGAATTATGTAGGCTCAACAACTATTGAGCCAATTACCATATCAGACCATGCTCAAATAAGTTTAACGATATGCCGACATCGATTGGCAGCTTGGAAAGAACATGGCACTTAAATTAATCTATTCTGGGTGATAAACAGAGCGTGGAATCCCTGTCCCGCACATTAGCATTATATTTTGAGACCAATACATCAGAAGAGATGTCTGACAAAGTGGTATGGGAAGCCCATAAGGCAGTCATTAGAGAGGAGTTGATTTCAATGGGTTTGCGTATTAGAAAAGAGAGACGGGGGGGGGGGGGCTTTTGTGACAGGAAGCCAACATGTATGGACGTGTGAGCCTCTAGCTCCCTCTCAGCTCACAGCTACATGGCCTGTTTTGGGGTTTTTCCTTCACCCACACATGGGTGGCACTAGGAGAACCCGCTTCCCAACCTCCGCGACCATCAGGGGCTATGCCGGCCGGCGGGAGAGCCAAAATGGTGCCGATGTCCTTCACGAACTCCATGCGGGCCTCACCCCCAGGTACTCTGGAATCGCCGCACACACAGAGCTCCTCTGCACCAGGATGGACGTCCCATGATCTGTAGACCGCTCTGACCGGCACAGTAAGTCTCCCCCCACCTAACAGATCCCCAGGAGATGCTGCCCCAAGGAACACAGCCTGCACCATTAGGCCTCACAGGAGCATCCTGCGCACAGTGCAGACGCCTTCCCATGGCTCCTGCGAATGGCCTCAGATCCAGGGATCTCAGTGGAGGCCCCCAGCTCCCCATCTTCATCAGATGAATCTGAGGACTCCCTCCCCCCTGCCAGCCCCACATCACCTGCAGGATGCCGGGCCTACCCCAGACATCCAGGGGCACTACAAGCTCCAGCAGGCCCAATACCAAGTTCCAGCCCTGCCAAAAGCACAAAGGCAATCCCGCAGGAAGGCTCGGCAATAGCAGGAGGGGACACCGATTAAGCTGCCACCTACGCCTAAGGGCTCAGCTACCCCAGCTACACAGAAGTGGGGGGCTCAAGGGAGCGGTCACCATTACAACCACAGTGGGAACAAGGTGCATGGAGCCCCCAGCTGCAGCACGCAGTACAGATCCACAGCGCAGCTCCCCACCATCACCCTCTGCTCACCAACCCACCACAGGTGGCAAGAGACCCCCAAGACCAATCACCCCCATCATGGCAAGCCTACTTACAAGCTATCCCGACCAAAGAGGACTTTAAACAACTAATTGAGGAGGTCAATTCCACCTGTCGGGCTGAAATCCAAGCGCTTCAAACTAGCTTTAAGCACCTGGCTGACAGGGTGGAAATGGCAGAAGAAGAGATACAGGAAACCAAAATTGCAGTGCATCGCCCCCAATTGCAGGGCGCAGACAATCGCATACTTCTGAGGGACATGCAACACCATGTTGAGGACCTGGACAATAGGCGCAGGAACAACAGGAACAACAATAGGCGCAGGAACAACAATAGGCGCAGGAACAACATCGGCATTCGGGGCCTCCCTGAAGCAGAGGCATGCAGACAGAATTTGCGAGTTGCAGGCCATTCCATCTGCGGCCCTGGAGGATATGGAAAAAGCAATCTCTACTGAAGAGTCGGGCAGAGCGATCGCAGCTTTGCCATTGGGTAAAAGCCCAGGACCAGACGGTTTCACAAATATGTATTATAAAAAAAGAATTCCTCAATTCTATTGGCTCCTCTTTGTAGGTACCTTAATTCTGTCTCGGTCTCTAACCCATTGCCTCCGAAGGCATTGCTGGCTTATGCGACGGTCCTCCCAAAGTTAAGGAAGGATCCCCAGTGCTGTGCCAGCTATAGACCCATCTCCCTCCTTAACTCTGACACTAAGCTCCTGGCTAAAATTCTGGCCCTTAGGTTACAAGACCATATAGTTAAATTTGATTCACCCAGACCAAAATGGGGTTTATGAAGGGCCGAGAGGCCAGAGACAATAGTATTCGGGCCTTGCATGTATTGCATTGGATGCATAATGGACTGAATCAGACCGAGTGTAGTCATTTCAATGGATGCTGAAAAAGCATTTAACAGGGTGGGGTGGGAGTTTATGGTCGGAGTTCTGAGGGAAGTGGGTCTGAGAGGATGATGGGATGGGTTATGGCACTATATGCAGAGCCTAGAGAAGTGATGGCAAACCTTTTTGAGCCTGAGTGCCCAAACTGCAATACAAAACTAATGTATTTCAAAGTGCCAACAAATACAGAACTTGATGAGCGTGTGCTGTGATGTCTGGGGGTGAACATGGGACACATCAGAAATCATTGGGGTGTGTCTTGATGAGGAGCAGTGATCTGATTTCAATTATGTATGTGTATAGTCGATATGCTGTGCGTGTTTGACAGCGGAACACGTATATGGTGCCTGAGCCCTGTGTGTTTTTTTAGGGTGATAACCTTGTCTATTCTTTTTATATGGGGTTTGGAGGATTGTCAAAGTTTATGACAATCCTGCAAACAGCATATAAAAAGGATATTAAGTGAATAAAAGCAATCAGCGCAATCAGACCAAAGTAATAAAGAAAAAAAAAAAAAAAAAGTATTCCCCTTGTTGCTTGCTAAAACACTAAACAATAATTCCACCCACCGTATGAAACTATTAAATCCAATAAAAATAGTGTAGCATAACATCTTACCAATACATACTAAAAATCAAGTGTCAAATTTTAACAAATATATAATGCATCACATTTAAAAAAAAAAAAAAAAGTCCAATATTCAATGATCCACAGTCCAGTGTCTCTAATGATTATATCAGTGCAGTAAACAAACACCCAGTGTCTTCAATCTATATTCATGCTTCTGTGCTCATCCTTTAGCGAGTGAAAAAGCTGGTCACCTCAAGGAACAAGGAATGCACATGTAATGTGTGTAACCCAGTATCTCAACCATAAATCAGCTCTTCAGTCCTCCATAGACACGTCACTCCTGGCCCCAGATCGGTGTGGGAGATTTAGTTCTATGGGAGGGGCACGGCATGCCAGCTGGGGCACACGTGCCATAGGTTCCCCATCACTGTCCTAGAGCAAGGGTTAAAGTCAAATGGTAGATTATCAGATTATTTTGAGATACGGAATGGGACTAGGCAGGGATGTCCATTGTTATTTGCTATGGTGCCCTTTCTGCGACTGATTAGGGGAAATGGGAGGATTAAGGGGGATTTGAATCAGATCAATGGAACATAAGATCTCAACTTGCGCATATGATCTAGTGTTATACCTTCTCAAGAGTCTATGACAGAATTAAATGTTGGAAATAGGTTTGGCCTTATATCTAATTTTAAAATAAATATTGAGAAGTCCGTGTTAATGCCGAGCCATGTCCCTTCGAGGATGATGACCACTCTGCAACAATCCTTTCCTTTTGTTTGGCGCTTTAAGTCTACATCCTATTTGGGGTTTCATATCTCTTCAGATGTAAAGCACCTATATGATCTAAATTATGGACCCTTGGTGGTTTCTATATTAAAGGATTTGCAGAAGAGAAGTCATACTCTGACATGGTTCGGCAGGGTAAATGTGCTTAAAATGAGTGCAATTCCTAGACTTGTTTATGTTTTACATACTGTATCTATAACACTTCCACAGATATTTTTTTAAACAAATAAGAAGGGCTTTTGTGATGTTTGTGTGGGGAGATAAACATCCCAGGCTGGCATACGAGATTTTGAGGAGACCAAAACGGGAGGGTGGGATGGGACTTCCGGACATAGTAATGTACTACAGAGCCTTGGCCCTGGTTCGTTTTATGAATTGGTGCCACGACTGTTAGTAAACTTTGGGTGCCCCTGGAGAAGACATTAGCAGGTAGGAATTTGGCCGGAGCTCCTTGAATTCCGGTTTCTTATAGGGGGGTTATCGGAATATGTATCACCATTAACGAGAAAAGCATTATCCATTTGGGACAGAATGACTAGTACAGGAAAGTTTGCGCCCCCCCAATATCCCCTATGACAGGGCTCAAAATTTCAGGTCCTGAGATACTAGCCAGGCCTTAAGAGTTACTCGCCACCAGTTACCCCACCCAACCCCTACCCTGCCCGCCCCTAAATTCAAATTAAATTACAACGTAATTATAACACCCAGCATTGGTGTCAGTGGACATTATAATAACCTCCAAAACAGGTATCCGAGCCTGTGGTAATAACACTTAGCATTGATGTCAGCGGATGCATTAAAAAACCCCCAGCACTGGTATCAGAAGACGCATTAGTAACTCCCAGAATTGAAGTCAGTGGACCAGTGGCAGCTGGTGCTCAAAAATTTTGAGGGGGGGGGGGGGGCAAACAAACTGAAAAAAAAAAAATAAATAAATCTATTGCAGCCACTGTGCCCATCAAACGCAGCCACTGTGCCCCATCAAATGCTGCCAGTGAGCATTGCCCTGCATTTACCTGTCTCGCAGCGGGTCAGCGGCAGTGTCCTGCACGCTCCTCGAGGTGTTCTCCCTCCCAATCACAGCGCCTGATGTTTCAGCCAATCAGGTGACAGGTAACAGACCTGAACACCTGATTGGCTGAGAGGCAGTTCAGTGTTAGCAAAGCGAATTCCTTTGCTTTGCGAACACACAGCTGAGTGAACAGCAAACGCACAGCATTGCGCCCGCTGTTCACATTTTTGGGCGCCTATTAGAGCCTACGGCTCTAATCAGGCACTTCCAAAAAAACACCCCCGCCACTAATTCAGGTGCCGGCACCCGAAAAGTGGCCAGACACCCAAATAGCGGATGTCAGCAGCGACCATAGATCGATTCAGGCAATGCCTGAATCTATCTATGGTGATAGAGAAGTGCCAGGAGAGAGGGGGCGGCGCTCCTGCACCCTTTATGGACGCACTGCCACTGCAGTGGATGCCTTAATAACCGCTAGCACAGGTGTCAGTATTAATATCCCCCTCTCCTACATTGGTGGTTAGTGGCATTGAAATGTAACCCATGGGGGGAGGGGGTTAACTTTCACTGACATAACCACAAATGCAGAAGGGGGTTGTGGGTTAAAATTTCACTGCCATGAGAACCAATACAAGGTGGGGTGGGGGATGAGGAGATTAACATTCACTGCCATGAAGACCAATGCATGTGGGGGGGGGGGGGGGTAACTTTCACTACCACTGACCCCCGCTCCCCACCTGCATTGGTGGACATTGCAATGCTAACTCCTTCCTCAATTTCAGCCTGTTCCAGTCCCATTGCCCTAACGCTATGGTGCTGGACAGGGAGCCGGAACAATGAAAAAAGTTGTTAGCTGAGCTTACCTCAGCACACACTCGCTCCTTACAAGTTCACATGACCCTCTTTCAGGAGTGCAGGCATCATGTGGACAATTCAGGCAGGTGGGCTGTTCTGATAGATGGACAGGCGAGTGGGCAGTTCAGCAGGCAGATGATTCAGGCAGGTGGGCGGGATCTCAGAAGACTGCTGCATCCCCATCGCACAAACAACGAGCAGTTAGAGCCTGAAACTGCCAGTCATGAAGCTGAGGGAGGGGGAGCAAAATCCTCCCTCCAACAGCCATCGGAGCCTGCACTGTGTGGTGCTCGGAATGATAGGAGTGACGCAGCATCACTCTTATGGTTCATTCAGGCAGCTGGACACTGTCAGACTCATCTGCTCTCAGAGCCCCCTCTCCACTCACCCCCAGCTCATTTTCACTCGCAAAATTTTGAGGGCTGCCCTATGACGCCATTGGAAGGATTCCCCTGGTTACCCCCAGGGGAAGAGAATGGGAGTTTAGATCAATGGGGAATTGATGGGAAGGCTAGGCTAACTGTGCTAGAGTGGCCCCACAGGGTGAACTGCTACCACTGGCAGAGTTGGTTTTGATATTGGGGGAAATATCAATGGCTGCATAAAGATATCGTCAAATGACAGATCTGTTTAACAGGTGGAAGCATCGGATTAGGCCAGCGAACCTGCTTACTACTTTTGAAGTATGGTGTGTTAATATATCAGAGCATAGAGTCATATGTTGTCTCGAATGTAAAAGATGGTTCTGAGTGCCCAAAGTATAACAACAACTCCCTATTTTATCAGAGAATGGGAAAGAGCAAGGTTATAATTTTACATCCGAAACAATTCAAAGGGTGATGAGGGCAACACACCATACTTCAATAAGTTCCCATATACAGGAGATGTCTTATAAGTTCTTGACAAGATGGTATCACACACCGGTTCGACTGGCTCAGATAGATCCATCGGCAGATGTTAGTCGTTGGAGGGGGATGTAACCAAAGGGGTTAAATGTCTTAATTTATGGTGGTACTGGCCCAAAGATTAAAGTATTCTGGGAGGCGATGGCTCCCTGGATTAAGAAAAATACACTGAGACATATAGAATTTTCCCCCTTACATTTTTCTCTTGCATGGGATGCCCTAATCTGCTAGATTTGATAAGAGACGTGTTACCCCACATTTGCTAAATGCAGCAAAAATACTGATACCTAGATTTTGGAAATAGTCTAGATTCCCCACTATAATGGACTGGAAAGGTGGGGTGGAAAAAATTATGGGAGGCAGAGAGATGGGTACATGTGGTTAGAGATCAACAAAACAAATTTAAAAACATGTGGGCAGGATAGTTGTATTATTCCTCAGGAATAGGAATTAAATTATATCATGGGAAAATGGTGTTGCGCTATGGATCGGAGAGTCTGAAGCATACATCTGGTGAGGGGTAATTGTGGGTTTTTTTTGTTTTGTTTTCCCCTTTCTTTTGGGAAATTGCAATGGAGAGATGGTTGATGGCATTAAAGGAAAAGAGTAATACATAGTAATGAATCAGGTACATGATTGGTTACACTTAATTAAGGCACATAAAAGGAGGGCGGATTGAGATATTGATTTGGATTGAAAAGAGGAAGAAATAATTAAGTGGGAGGGAGAGGTCACATTTAAATAAATGCACTTATTGATGACAGCGAAGGGGTTAATTTAAGGGGAGAGGGGAAAGAATGTCTCTCCCCCTTTTTTTTTTTTTTTCGTTTGTTTGGTTTGACACTTAATAGGGTGCTGCAAAGCCTCCTTCTGAAGTATAAAATTAACAAATGTAGGGTTGCGTATGATTTTATGGAGTATGATGGTATGATGTATAAGATTTCTATATTTAATTTTTTTTTCTTTTTCTCTCGTTGCCTAAGTAGGGCATATTCATAGATCAATTGCATTCCCATAGGGGGAGAGAGCCCTCCCTTTTTTTGCCTTCTTTGTGTAAACTAGAAGAATGGGAGGGAAGATTTATTGAAATACTGTGTGTATTTTTTTTTTTGTTTGTTTGTTTTTATGCTGTATGGTGAAAATTTGTCATAATAAAAATGAAAAAAGTGAATGAAAAAAAAAAAAAAACACATGGAAAAACAAAATGAAAAGGAAATCTAAGCAATAATTAGATGTACCATAATCGTAAAGTGATTCAGGAAGAAGCATGACTGCAAAACTTTAGGTCACAGCTGCAACTTTATCGCTGCATGTTGGGTCGACAGGTGGCCCCACCTGTCAAATTTGGTCATTCAAGTCTATGAGGCTATAAATTTATATATATTTGAGCATTCAGGAGATGGCACGGCTGCCTCCTGAATGCCTGCCAGTGGCTGCTTAGCCACCTTCTGAAAAGCGTTATACCAGGGATCGCTTTTCAGAAGTTGTCCATGTGTGAACCTAGCCAAACAGTGCTGGAAAGTGCGCAATGACCGTTTTCCCCAGACATTCATCAGTATAACAAAAAGACTTCCATGTGATGATATACAGTTACTTGCTTCCTCCCAGACCTGACCCCAACCACACCTGAAGCCTGCATTCAACTCATTCATACAAGGCTTAAATGCTCAAAAATTACAAGTTATGTTGCAGGGGAGAGAACAGCTGCAGGTCTCTATCCCAGAGGTTTTCCTGAATTCGGATTTCTTCTTGGTAAATGTAATTGTTTGATAACTACCCACGATAACCTAGTCTGAGGAGATAAAGGAGTTCCAGCAGGCTTACTAAACCATATGTAAACCCTCACCTTGCAAAACACAGTATTAGATAAAAATTAAATGGCAAAATATTGATGTATATATTAAAAATATCATAAATATCTCTGTTCTCAACTGCATATGGATCTTAGATATAGAATAAAATCTGGGGGAGGAGAAGCAGCAGGAAATGGTCTTCCCAGTGAATGGCTGTACAGGGGGTGTGTCAAGACACGTCTGATCATTGGAGGGAGCAGGCGGAGTTCCCAGCACAGCTAGAGAACTGACAATGCTGTGTTCTGCCTAGTGTGGTCAGTTTTTAATAAAAAAATCAGAGGGACTGGCAGGAACACCAGGGATTTCACACAAAAGAAGCAATACAAAGAACAGGAGACATTCTCATACAAGTACATGGTACAGCAGTCGCATATCAGGAATATGAAATGCCAGGTTTACATATTCTTTAACAAGTATCTACACCAAAACTTGTTTCATTTTACTAAGGGTTAGAACATCTGTCAAGTTTTCTTTTTGTGGTCTGTCCAGTTGGGTATTTCCCTTTACTAGTGAGGGGAAATCCCCTTTCGGATAGATTTCATCAGAAAAGGTGTCCCCGCTTGAACATTTCCGTTTACTTCCTATTCCAGTAGATTTTCTGCGGCAAAGGACATCTCCCCAGTCAACTGACATCAATAAAAAGAAGAGTAGAAGATGCTGGTGTGGGACTTTGGATTTTAGTTCTGCTTTAAAACTGAACTTTAGCCAACACATTTTAGGCAGTTACAGCAACAGTTTTTTTTTCTTTTGGGATGGAGGGTTAGGGGAGATTCAGGTACCTTGCATTGCGGATCACGGGTACTTCTTTGATCCAGAGGACAAACAACTTCCACAAACTGGACCTGGCAACCACTGGATAGGCCCCTCTCACTGACCTAGCAGCCGGTGTGATGCTCGGTCATAGTCTCTGCCACAGACTTGAAGAGTACAGTTGAATCGTTGCACAATCCTCTGCCACAGGATTGTGTAACAAATAACCTTTTGCCAAGTCAAAGTACAGTCACACAGTACCAGTTTCTTTCAGCCAAGCCGGCAATACTGTGGAGGTAGATGACCCGGGAGGCTCTTCTCGAGATACCAGCCTGGTTGCTCGGTCCTCTAAGAAAAGTCCTCCCCTGGTTTCTCCCCACAGGCAAGACAGCACAGGACCACCCCTAGACCAGTAAGCCCCAGAACTCCTGGGCCTACCTTCAGTGATGAGGCCGTGGGCCAGCCGGCCCCGAGACCGGCAAACTGCTATGGCACACCTTATGCCAGGAGGGCCATCAGGTCGGAACCCCAGAAAACGGTGTCTGTCCCTTAAGTACCCTCTCCCAGAATTCACAGCGGGTAAACCACTCCCACTGAGATGTTTTGGGGCAAAGAGGTACCCAATACACCCAGCCTGCTGCATTTCCAACACTGACCGATGATGAGAGCGCCACCCACGGCCAAGTGGAAAACTACACAACCCAGCTGAACTGGAACAGAAGCCAGAAATTTAACACAATCAGTCTGAACTAAACTACAGCTCAGACAAACCTAAATTTACACCTATAGCGTCTGCCCATTAGGAGCAGGGCGCTACAAATAAAAGCGGATCACTGTAAGCACCCCTGTCACTGGTAAATGGTTTGTCTCACCACCTTAACTGCCACGTTTGCTAGATAACTTGATCCGTTAAGGGCTTTAAGACTGCCCACTGTACTTTTACTGTGGGTAGGCAGCACAAGCAGGTTCAGCAACGCATATAAAACGTTGCTTTGCACAAGTACACTGGCGCTCCCCCAGACACAGAGGATTATGGTTCCTTGTATGGTATGAATTGCATTGTATACACAACTGGTATAAAATATAGTTTCATTCATAGGAGTCATGCTTTCTGTAATGATGCTGCAATTGGCCCGGGTACCATGTTATAGCTGTGGGCCTATCACAGCACCCTGTATCATGCGATTAGCTGTAGTCAACCACAGCATGTCAACAGAAAGGAAGCGGTCATAATATGTACATACTGTCACCAGTCAGTGTCCCTGCCACACCAGTCATTACGACACTGTACTGCACTGGTGACTATGTAAAAAAAAAAAAAAAAAACAAGTTATTTAATTTTCCAAACAAATGTGACAAAAAAATTACAACTTAAAAAAACTTGCCATGCCCCTTACCAAATACCTTGGACTGTCTACTTTACAAAAGGGATCATTTGGGGGGTATATGTATATACAGTGGATACAAAAAGTCTACACACCCCTGTTAAATGTCAGGTTTCTGTGATGTCAAAAAAATGAGACAAAGATAAATAAATAAATTCAGAACTTTTTCCATCTTTAACCACTTGCCAACCAGTCGGCGTCATAGGGCAACAGGTCGGCTCGTTTCCACAAATCGCCTTACTGGTACGTTGGCTCCTTTAAGAGCCATAGCAGGCGTGCGTTAGCTGCACTGCGGGGGACCCGATGCGCGTGGCCAGCGGCCGTGATATCCGCCGACCAACCGCGATCGCAGGCACGAGAGCCAGAATGGGGATCTGTGTAAACACAAATCCCCGTTCTGACAGGGGAGGAGAGAGATCTGCTCTGCTGTCCCTAGTAATTAGGAACAGCGATCCTTCTCCTCCAGTCAGTTCCACCCCCCCCCCCCCCAGTTAGAAACACACATGAGGGAACATACTTAACCTCTTGATCGCCCCTAGTGTTAACTCCTTCCCTGCCAGTAACATTTATACAATAAATCGGTGCATTTTTATAGTACTGATCGCTGTATAAAGGTCAATGGTCCCAAAAAAAAAAAAAAAAAAAGTGTCAAAAGTGTGATCTGTCGGCTGAAATGTTGCAGTCCCACAAAAAAAAAAAAAAAAAAATTGCTGCGATTACTAGTAGAAAAAAAAAAAATGCCATAAATCCATCCCCTATTTTGTAGACACTAACTTTTGCGTAAACCAATCAATATACGCTTATTGTGATTTTTTTTAACAAAGATATGTAGAAGAATACATATTGGCCTAAACTAACAAAGAAATTTGTTTTTTAAAAAAATTTGTTTTGGATATTATAGCAAAAAGTAAATTTTTTCAACATTTTTCCTCTTTTTGTTTATAGCAAAATCAAAAAATAGAAAGCGCAGAGATGACTAAACAGTCCAAACCATCTTATGCCCGAGCCTGGGAGTACGACATGGACGATTCTTGGGACTCTAGAACTTGGTATCGAGCCTCTGCAAGAGCTTACAAAAGGTATTCTCAATATTTCTCTGATTGAAGCCAGTTTGAAAGTATTACTGAGATGGTACTAGGTCCCTTCCAGGCTGGCTACACTTTTCCCGGGCACGTCTCCAGTTTGTTTCCGAGGATGCGGACTGGAGGGCTCTATGTTTGGTGGACTTGTCCTCGCATACGGTCTTTCTGGCGGAAAGTATTCCGTACCATTAGCTCCCTGACAGGCACTACTGTTTTGCCTCACCCTAGGTGGGCATTGTTGAACTTTCTTATCCCAGAATTATCCAAAACGTCCCAGGCATTAGCATGGTTTCTCTGCTTGGGGGCCAAAATGACAATAGCCAAAGCCTGGAAGACACATACCATCTCTTTCCGGTTGTTTAAACAAAAAGGTGACATGGATCATGATTCAGGAACAAACCATTGCCAAGCTCAATGACAAAACCGAAAAGTTTAGGAACATCTGGGAACCCTGGGCAACCCTCTGCAATATCTCCCTCATACCAGGAGTACCCCCTGGTAGTTTGACCTCCCGAACTACAAGCTGATGGATGGAACATCACTCTCATCTCTCCTTTCTTTTCACTTCACACGTTTCTCCCCCCCCCCCCCCTTGCGCTTCCGTATTTTCTTCCGTCGCCTCTTGGCAAGGTTCTTTACCCCGCACATCACCATGTCAGTTTGATAACTGACGCTTGACTTCTCTATATCGGTATACAGAGACTATAGTAGCGCCACTTCAGTTCTGACTCTGAGCCAAGTGTTATACGCCATGGGATGGCTCTGGCTCCCCGACTCCTGGGCTGCAGCAGGATCCCATTTGGGGCTCCTGGGTACTCAGGGTTCACAGACTCTCCCTGGCATAGGTCTCTTTTGCAGGTCTGCTGGTGTAACAGGAAGTGTTGCATCCTGAACTGAAGTGACAGGTACCTGAGGCTTGTTATGACATACTTGGTTGCGTTGCTATACAAATTTGTTAGTATTACTTTACCCGATACATGACATGACTGTATAATTTTCTTTTTTGTCCGATTGCACTTATTGTGCCTGTATTGAGTATGTAAAACGTTAATAAAAATTTTCAAACAGATACAAATAAAAAAAAAAGCGCAGAGATGATCAAATACCACCAAAAGAAAGCGCTATTTGTGGGTAAAAAAAAATGTTGCTTGGGTATAATGTCGCACAACTGCGCAGTGGTCAGTTAAAGCGACGCAGTTCCGGATCGAAAAAAAAATGGCCTTTCCGGGGCTAAAGTGGTTAATGTGACCTATAAACTGTACAACTCAGCTGAACAGCAAACTGAAATCTTTTAGGTGGAAGGAAGAAAAAATTGACAGTTACTTACCGGTAACTGCTTTTCTAGGAAATCTTCCAGGACGGCACACCTGAGAGATGAGAGGCTCCTCCCTACAGGAAACACAATCAAGCGACAGCTGTTTTAAGTCCCCACCCTTCCCCTTGATCCTCAGTTTGTAGAGAAGTAACTCCTGAACCCGGTTCACAAGGGAAATCATTCCTCATAGATACTCACCTTCTAGTGTTGTACAATTTTTCCCTCCTCCAACGGGCGGGAAGTAGGCCTGCCGTCCTGGAAGATTTCCTAGAAAAGCAGTTACCGGTAAGTAACTGTCAATTTTCTCTAGTCATCTTCCAGGACGGCACACCTGAGAGGATAAACAAGTACCTCAGGCCTACCTTAGGGTGGGACCACTGCTAGACCCTCTTGGCGAACCTTGGTTCTGCAGTGAGCTTTACCTCCACTCCATATGCTTGATGAAGGTATCTTAGCTGGATCATGCTGCTGATCTGCAGGTCTGCTCCACAGATGTCCCTGCCTTTCCTGCTTCGGATGCAGGACCTAGGTGAAGTGGGCTCTT
The DNA here is from genome assembly GCA_028564925.1 of Lithobates sylvaticus. Taxonomy (NCBI): domain Eukaryota; kingdom Metazoa; phylum Chordata; class Amphibia; order Anura; family Ranidae; genus Lithobates; species Lithobates sylvaticus. The sequence continues at coordinate 504,274,674 of CM053026.1, forward strand.
AAAGATAGAATCAGAAAACATGTTAAACTTGTAGGTTAGCAATGTTGCCTGTCTCACACATCCAACAACATGGCCTATTGTACCTGTAGGTGCTACTTAGAACCACTAAAAGATTAATCAGATACCTGTGTTGTAAGACAAGGACACTACATTGATCAATAAGAGGGCCTGCCTTAACACTACCCTATTCAGGGAAATAAAACTGCAAAAAGGGGGGGGGGGGCCTGACAGACCTTTTTTGTTCCTTTTTATCTTTACGTCAGCAAAGACTAAAGAGAAGCCTACTTAAGGGTAATAGATTAACAAAAGCTTGATCCCTGGGTTTAAGGCATGCCCAATCTATGGCTTTACTTACGCCTGAGAGCCTACTTCAGGAGATTAAAGTCCATAGCAGGAGTAGAACACCCATATTTCTACATCTAGTTTTGCTACAAGGGCGAAATGAAGGCCAAGCACCGAGCCGTAACCTATTCGGTCGGGTATACATCTTTATATTTCATTGTCAGGCCAGAACACTCCTCTGAACCGAACTTCCTAAGTTCTTACTAAACAGGGCGATTCATTATCCCCTTCCGCCAGTGTCCCATAACCCTACTGGGCTTAAACCCTAGGAAATGGTACTGGCATCCCAGAATGTAAGGGGTCAAGGCCTTCTGACATATGACGTCTGCAGCCAGAACTCCTGGCCCCCTCCACGGAAAAGAAGGCTGAAATACAAAAAGGTGATACATGCATTATTAATATCACAAATAAAAAGATCATAGATTGTGGGCATGGCACAATAGATTGAGACAGAGAATGACACAAGCATAGACAACAATGTTGTGTATCTGAGTGTGACTAGCTAAACCGATACATCAAATATGGGAAGAGACCCAAATCTGAACCTCAATGTAGACAGTCCTCACAGTCTGGTTTTCTAATGTGCTGCCAAGATGTAAAAACATTAAGACACAAGCAAACCCTAAATGCTGCGTATTTCTGAAGTGCAGCTAGCAAAGTCATAACTGATATATAAATACAGAAAGGACGGGAACCCCCTTTACTGTGGTGTTTTACTGATGTACAGCAAAACAAGGCTATAAATATAAGACAGGAAGACCCAAACATCTATGTTGCGTATTTCTGACAAACCACCAAATACAGTTATCAGATCAATATGAACACCAACTCCCGTGTTGTGCATTTCTGCTGTGCCACAGGGTAAAATAATATGGAACACAAGACAATTCATTTCTGTTATTCAGTTCTGTAGTCAGATAGAACCACCACTGAGACAAGACACAAGCAACCTGCAGCATTGTGTTTTTCTGAAGAGCAGTAAGGTAAGGCAACATGAAACAGAAAGCACCAACAAGCTTCAATCTTGAGTATTTCTGCTGTGCAACATAAAAACAGAGACACTAGGAAAAAAACAGACAGCCTTTACAGCTGCAATCTTTCTGGTCTGCTGCAAATTAAGACAATAACTCCATAATGAGTATTCTTGCTGCATAGCAAAACCTCAACCAGAAGGGACAGATCAGCTTAGGGCTCCCACACCTGTGCGACCCAACCTGCGACTGCAAGACGCAAGAGAAGTTATACACTATGGCTTCCAAAGGGTACCATTCGTGTGTGCGACTCCAGCAGTCCCTGATTCCAGGATCCACAGGTCAACAAAATAGCAATTTTCAGGTCGAACAAGTGAGGGGTCCCCAATGCTGCGACTCCCTGGAGGAATGCAGTAACAACCCCCTGCTGTATATCCCTAGAGAAGCAGTAAGGTAGATGAGAAACACTGCTCACTGCTGTGCCTGATAGACAGACGATAAGGCAGTAAATATAGGACATACAGTACAAACAATCCTTGTGTATGTCTGATGTGTAGCAATATACCAATACTGAGCAGAGATGCCATCATCCTTAATGTGTCTAAGCTGAGCAGCAAAAAACAAAAGCAGAAAAGGACAAGCAACCTTCACTGCTATGTCCTTTCTGATATGCAGCCCATAAGGCAGTATCTACAAGACATAAAGGACAGACAACCTTCAATCTTGTATATGTCTGATGTGCAACAAAATAAAACAATTCTGAATAGAGATAGCACATCCATATTGAAGTGATTTGACATGCGACTCAACATGTCAAATCGCATGCCTAAAATTGGCCTGATTACCAAAGGCAGTACATGTACTACCCCTAGACCAGGTTCAATTTGTTTTTCTGCTATGCAGCCCAACAAATCAGGACCATCCATCTTCACTGCTGCATTTCTGATAAGCAACCAATAAGGCAGTAATACATGACACACATCCCCACAGACAGACCTCAATCTTTTGTATGTCTGATGAGCAATAACAATTATGAGCAGAGATGTCACCAGACTCAATGATGTGCATTTCTGCTGTGCGGCACCAAACCAGAAAGTACAGACCACCTTCACTGTTCCATTTTTCTGATCTGCAGCCAAACAAAGTAGTACCTTTAGGATATAAAGGACACCAAACAAGCTTCAGTGCAGTGCATTTCTGATGTACAGCAATATACCCCTTATGAGCAGAGATGTCACAAATCTCAATGTGTATTTCTGTTGTGCCACAAAATATCCCAGCAAGGACAAACCTTCACTACTGGAGGTCTACTGGTGTGCAGCCAAGAAGGAGTCATGGGGTATCCCTTTATGAAATAACCAACAGGGGCAATTTCATAGGCATAGCCTGGGCTGTAGATACAAACCCTTCACCAGTGAAGGAACAAATCCTAAAATGGTTGGACACCTTACTATAGTAGTTGTTGTCCTACCTTACCTCCATAGACTGAGTAAATTCTATCCAGATCATACCCAGGTGGGGCTGATCAGCAACTAAAGTCTCAATGAGCCCAGCCCTAGAGACCAATTTAAGACAGCCCCTAGAAGAGGTGGTTACCAATTTAGCCTGGAGGTAAATAGCTACCTGCAGGCTTTAAACAAGCAATCATGTAGCTCTTGCATAGGTTTGCACAGAAAATCCTCAAAAGGATGTAGGAAGCAATTTATGGTAAAATCTCCTCTAGATCTGCCACTGAGTGGACTGTAGCCCAAACCAACAAGGTTTTTCTTACCTCCTGCACTATATTATAACCACAGTGTAAAAGTGGAGTGGGAGGTTGGAGCTTATGAAAAAAATTACCTATAGCAACCCCCAAAAGGAGGATCTGTCACAAGGGAACCCCGTACTGTGCCACACAGACGCTTGGTCCCTGCCCAACATGTCTCAGCCACAGAGGGAGCTGTGGCTGGTGGTTTTAGCAGTAGCTTCTGGGCCATTTGTATCCCGACCCCAGGTTCTGCACTGCACCAGTCAGTATTTAGCAGAAGCTTCTGGGCTAAATGAATCCAGACCCCAGGGGAGATTATCTCAACTGCCCAGAAACCATCTGGCTGGAATTGGGGATTTTGCAGCTAAATTCCCAAGGCAAAGGAAAGTACTCACCGTTGTCGTCTTCCCCTTTTGCCACAGCCACCGGGCTTGCTTTTCCATCCTTATGGTCCACACGCAAGGAGGATAGCCGCCAAAGTGCCCCCCCCAACTGCTGTCCCCATAGGGAGCTGCAAGGTTAGGCTGTGTCCTGCACTGTACCGGTCAGTATATACACATGGGGGGGGGGGGGCAAAAACTGGTGCAGACATCCACCATAGTGAACTGGTGCCTCCTCGCTCTAGCGAAAGGAGGATGTGGGCGCCTGCTCCTGCTGACTCTCAGCCTTCCCTCCTGGGTATAATGTCGCACAACTGCGCAGTGGTCTAAAGTGGTTAATGTGACCTAATGGCCCCTGAAGTTCTGGGTACACCACTGTATCCAGGGTCCTTCAGCTCTCAGGGGGGCTCTTCCAATTTCTCAACAACTCAGCTGAACAGCAAACTGAAATCTTTTAGGTGGAAGGAAGAAAAAATTTAAATAAAAAATATGGTTGCATAAGTTTATACACTATAGGTGTGCGCACTGGGTGTGCCTGGGCACACCCTCAACTGGGGCTTGACAACCTGTTGATGACGATCTACCCATGAATTATAGAGTAGGTGATGGGGAGACAATCTCCTGGAAAAAAATATTGTAAAATATAAAAAATGACTGCGCTACTGACACTGTATAAATACGCACACACGCATGCGTGTTTGAGCTTTGGGGTGCACACCCTAATGCAATGAGCTGCACACACCTATGGTACACACCATTTAAAACGAATACTCAGTTAAAGCACCTTTTGATTTTATTACAGCACTGTCTTTTTGGGTAGGAATCTATCAAAATTTGCCCACTCTTTCCAAAAACACTCCAAATCTGTCAGATTGTGAGGTCATCTCCTCTGCACAGCCCTCTTTCGATCACCCCACAGATTTTCAATCTGATTCAGGTTTGAGATCTGGCTGGGCTATTCCAAAAAAAACTTTAATGTTCTTCTGGTGAAGCCATTCCTTTGTTGATATGGATTATGCTTTGGGTCGTTGTCATGCTGAAAGACTAAGTTCATCTTCAGGTTCAGCTTTCAAGCAGAAGCCTGAAGGTTTTGTGCAAATATTCAAAACAAAAAGGATAACGAGTATAACGGTCCACTAAATTCAAAAAATACTCTCCTGCCACTCACCATGTAAAGTAATGTCACCGTAACCAAAAAACTGTAGACAAAGAAGCGGGTATCTCAATGAGAGTCGGGCAGTGCTATAGTAATATCTTAACGGCTTCCCGACCAGCCGCCGCAGTTATACTGTGGCAGGTTGGCTCCCCTGGGCGAGCCCTCGTAATTGTATGTTGGCTCTTTAAGACACTGTAGCAGGCGCCCACAGCGTGTCTACGGAGCCGATACGCGTGCCCGGTGGGTGCGATGATTGCCAGGCACCCGCAATCGCTTGTGACCGAAAACCCGGGATCCGTGTGTGTAAACACACAAATCCCGGTTCTGTCAGGGGAGAGAAGACAGATCGTGTGTTCCTACCAAGTAGGAACAACGATCTCTCTCCTCCTCTAGTCAGCCACATTCCCCCCACAGTTAGAAACACACATAGGGAACACAGTTAAACTCTTGATCGCCCCCCAGTGTTAACCACTTCCCTGCTATTTTTAGCTCTGATCGCTGTATAAAGGTCACTGGTCCCAAAAAAAAATGTCAAAAGCGTCAGTCGCAATGTTGCAGTCCCGATAAAAAAAGAAAAAAAAAAAACGCTGATCGCCATTACAAAAAAAAAAAAAATGAATAAAAAATGCCATTAATCTATCCCCTATTTTGTAGACGTTATAACTTTTGCGCAAACCAAACGCTTATTGTGATTTTGTTTTACCAAAAATATGTAGAAGAATACATATCAGCCGAAACTGATGAAGACTTTTTTTTTTTTTTTAATTTTGGGATATTTATTACAGCACATATAAATATGGTGTTTTTTTTTAAAATTGTCACTCTTGTTTATAGCGCAAAAGATAAAAAGCGCAGAGGTGATCAAATACCAAAAGAAAGCTCTATTTGTGGGGAAAAAAAAGGACATAAATTTTGTTCGGGTGCAACGTGGCACGGCCGCGCAATTGTTAGTTAAAATGACGCAGTGCCGTATTGCAAAAAATGGCCTGGTCAGGAAGGGGAGTAAATCCTTCCGGGGCTGAAGTGGTTAAACAAAAGTATTTTCAGTGTCACCTTAATAAAAGAACGGTACCTATATATGGTGCTACAAGGATAACCGCGCAAATTTATATACATACACACACAATCCAGACACATTATATAATGCACAGGCCGGATGTCAAGCGATAATCATTGTATGGGGGGGATCATTAAATACAACAAGGTTGCATATAGTGGGAAGTAGAGCTGCACGATTCTGGTTACAATGAGAATCATGATTTGTTTGCTTAGAATAAAAAGATGACGATTCTCGCAACGTAAAATCTTTCACATTCTACAAAAAAAATAAAAATGGGCAAACTTTACTGGTTAGTTTTTTTTTTCCCCAAGTAATTTTTTCAAAAAAATGCATTTGAAAGACCGCTGCACAAATACAGTGTGACAGAAAATATTGCAACAACCATTTTATTCTCTAGGGTGTCTACTAAAAAAATTTATACCGTATATAATGTTTGGGGGTTCCAAGTAATTTTCTAGCAAAAAAAAATTATTTTAACTTAACAAAATGTCAGAAAAAGGTTTTGTTTTTTCACTTACACACAAAGTCTATTCCATTGACAAATTGTTACCATGTTTATACTACGTTCAACTGATAAAGAATGTTTTGATTCTTGGCAGACGGCCCAGTTTTTCTCTTCCTTTCTTTTGAGGGCTTTGGCTTCAGAATAGAAGAGAGAATTCTTTGAATTGAAAGAATTGTGAAACGCTTTAGTCAAGATCACGATATCGATTCTTGACGATTAATTGTGCAGCTCTAGTGGGAAGGTGTGTAGAAAGTTTTAGTCCATATATCAGAGTAGTAACTGCACGTGTGCATCACTAGTGCATGCCATTGGTAAATAACAGTAATGAAACACATAGAAAATGTATTCAATGTTTTCTGTATTTTTTCATTTATATAGCAAAAAAAAAAAAAAACCCAGTAGTGAATAAATACCAAAGGAAATCTCTATGTGTGAAAGAAAAAGGATTTGATTTGCATACAGTGTTGCATGAATGATCAATTACCAGTTATAATAGCAGTGCTGAATAGCAAAAAAAGGTCTGGTCAAAAAGGGGGTAAAATCAACCTAAGGTCAAGTGGATAAAGTATGGTTGAAAAACAACACTTACTGGCTGGATCGCCAGGTGAAAGTAAAGTAAGCACTTTCACATGGGGGCCGCCGAGCGTTCGCACTAAAGCGCCGCTTTTTTGAGCAGCGCTTTTTGGCCGATAGCGGGGCACTTTTAGGCCTAATGCACACGAGACGCTGTTAAGCGCGCTTTCAGAGGCAGTTGGACACTTTTTTCAACTGCACCTGAATGCATGCAATGTTATCCTATGTGTCCATGTACACAGTCGTTTTTTCCCCGTTTTTATGCAGTTGCGTTTAACCTCGTTTTTCCAGAAGCAAAAAAATGCGTTCAGACACTTTGCTTTTCCACGTTTCAGATGAAAAATGCAGCTAAATGCAGCTAAACGCGGCTAAACGCAGGCACCTGCGTTTAGCCGCGTTTGTAAGCCTTTTTAAAAGGAACCCAATTTTTTGGACCAGAAAACTCAGAAATATGATGGTAAACCATAAAAAAATACTAGAAAATTGGTTTAAAATGTCGTAATTAGTTTAGATAGTTCATAGAGCATATATACTCACTGATGTATACATGTTTGTGAAATGCATACATGTTTGTGAAATATCCAACGGACATTCACTGTGCCATCAACGGATGGGTCCAATATGGACAAGCTCTGACACTCATGCAAACTTGCGACGACGTTGCTGCCTCATCAAGAGCAACATCAGGAGCATTTCCTGACATATATTCAATATGGGATCCATTTCCAAAAAAAAAAAAAACAGAAAGAGGCAAAGGCAAGTGTACAACTGCTCTCTCTGCTGCTGCTCACTCTTATCAAAATGGCAGAAATAGTTAATACATGCTTTCTGAGCTTGGGGAGAGTCTATATGATGTTATCTTTACAAATGCTTATAGACGCAAACGGGGCTAAATGCGGCATGAAAACACAGCAAAACGCGCGTTTTTAAACGCAGGTTTCTGCTTTTTAAAACATGTGTTCAGCAGAGTTTGCATCTGCGTCTCGTGTGCATGGGGCCTTAACCCCCGCTAGCGGCCGAAGAAGCGGTTAAAAGCCTGTGTTGCAGCGCTTACAAATCACTTTTCAGGTGCTTTGGAAGCGCTGCCCGTTCATTTCAATGGGCAGGGTGTTTTGGGAGTGCTGTATAAAGCGTTACCAAGCCGCCCCAAAGATGCTGCTTGCAGGACTTTTCAGAACGTCCCGCTAGCGCACTGCCCCAGTGTGAAAAGTCACACTGAAATGAATGGGAGGAGGTTTTCAGGCATTATTTAGAGGCCATTTCTAGCGCTAAAACGACTTAAAACCGCCTCAGTGTGAAGCCAGCCTGAAAATGGCTAAAAAAAAAAAAAAAAAGAAAAAAAAAAATGAATGCATTCATCCCAGCTAAGAATTGGTGAGCTAAAATAGAATAATTTTTTTGGAATAAAGCGGAGTTAGTTTTTTTTGTAACTTCCAATGATTTCAATGCCCCCTGGGGTACAGTGCAAAAAGGAATCTTTAGCACTGTCAGGTATTTGCTCCCCCCCAAAAGGTACCAAATATGGCAACGGAGAGGGGATGGACAAATGAGTGCAAGTTCCACTTTCGGGTGGAACTCCGCTTTAAGGGGTTAATCCTCTGTATTGTGTAAAAAGGCTCTTTGATCCTGTATGCACAGATCATCCCCCTCCTGTAGGGTCTTTCTGAGCAAGATCAGATAAGACAGAGTCAGAGTGGTCCCCCTGCACATGCTCAGTTTGGTCTCTATTGCTGTCGAGAATATTTCCTTGCTGAGCTAGTCAGGTCACATGGTATTGACATCACACATGTGGGCGTGTATACAGATCCTAAATGACAGCCCAGTCCCTCCCTCTTCATCCATTCCCAGTAACTAAAAAAAAGAACACAGTGGGTGGGATGTCACATCTTGATTAATGGATGACCCGCCTCCCATACCATCATGAGGACACAGGCTGTAGTGGAAATCTCCTCCTACCTGAACAGTCAGCACTCAAGCAGACCCTGCAGTTTATCACATGACCATGGTATACAGATCAGCCAAAAAGGTATATAGTGGCAGTATTTGAATGTAAAAAGATTTATAAGCTGTGGGCACTGCAGGGGTGCGGATGAACCATTTTCATATTACTGGGTTTAATAACACTAAGTGCCTGTGCATTGTTGTCTTGAGTAGCCTAGGTCTGAGGAAATGATGCAATTTGTGTACGTGCTTCCACACTGTATGGCGTCTGGTGGTTCATTGGCCACAAACATTAGTGACAAAAAGCTACTACAAATGGATACTGTAGCAACTGGTAAAGACCATTTGCTACATTGAGTATCCATTTGTAGTAGCTTTTTGTTGCCAATAAATGTTTTCAATAATGCACTAGGTGCGTGCGCCTTCTAGTCCATTTGTTTTTGTAATATTCCAATTAAAATGTACAAGTACCCTGTTTCCCCGAAAATAAGACCCAGCGTGATTGTCAGTGATGGCTGCAATATAAGCCCTACCCCCACCGTTTCCCCTTAAAATAAGCCCTACCCTGAAAATAAGACCTACAAGGACTTTAATTAGGGCTTATTTGGGGGGTAAGGCTTATATTGCAGCCATCACCGGCAATCACGCTAGGTCTTATTTTCAGGGAAACAGGGTATTAACAATCGCAAGGGGGGGGGGGGTTTAAAAAAAAAAAAAATTGGGAATATTGGGACTGGTCTGGCCATGTACACAAAAGAGATTGATGGATTCCCTTCACGCCAGGACACTATTTTGACAGCGACACCCGCTGTTCCGGCCAGGGATCGGGAAACAATTCCAGCATGTCCCTTTACCAGGAGTCCTGTTGAGCAGGGACGGCCACACACCGATCAAAATGTCGATCAGTGTATTGGCAGCATCAGATAAGCTTTAGTGATCCTTACACAAAGGTGTAGACTTGGCCCACAGACTTGTGAACCTGAGCCAACACGCTTTGATCTTCTGCTCATGACACACCGATGACAGCACAACAGAGCAGGCACACAGCTGGCATTTTCATGCCCCTATAGTGGCACCCCAGTGTCTGAAAAATGTAGGTTGTTGCAACAAGCCAATAATCAAAAACACAACTCAAAAAAAAAAAAAAAAAAAAAACACATTACTTTAAATTTTCAGTTTAATTGAACGCTTGTGGTTAGATCTGCAATAAACCGTGCAGGCAAGGCCGAGAACATTCGTGAACTAGACGTGTCTGCCAAGGAAAAGTGGGAAACATTCCAACGGCAAAAATAGTCAAAGCGGGACTGGAAGAAATGTGCGGAGGTTGTGATCTCTGAACGGGGTGTTTGTAAGCAATGACTTTGGTACTGCTCACGCGGTTGGTTTTTAGTTATTACATGTGTTACAATAAGCAAATATTGTGAAACAAAAAAAAGCAAATAAATAGTCCTTTGTATTGAAAGCTGCAGAAACAGGTGAGGGTTGGGTTTATTCATAGCACTGAAAAAACAAAACAGGTCATGTGATCGAGGAGGCCAAGCTTTTTTTTTTTTTTTTTAATACAAAACTGGGAATCAGTGCGCTGTCAAACTATGTTGCAATACACAGAGAGCGATCTTAGAGCAGACAGGGTGTGGATTACAAAGTCAGCAACTACATGTGCTACCTTGTTAGCAAGGCATTTAACCCCTGCTTGGCAATTGTGTAAAAAAAAAAAAAAAAAAAAAAAAATCTTGTGTTTTTTTCTTTTTAAAGCAATATAAAATCTAACAAATGACCAGGTGATCCTCCCCACTGTGTTATTATATTGCAACAGCAGGATTTTCCACTGCCAGAATACACTGATCAGCGCTGCAGGTGGTGGTCAGCCTGCAAGCACTGGTGGTGGTGGTGGTCAGCCTGCAAGCACTGGTGGTGGTGGTGGTCAGCCTGCAAGCACTGGTGGTGGTGGTGGTCAGCCTGCAAGCACTGGTGGTGGTGGTGGTCAGCCTGCAAGCACTGGTGGTGGTGGTGGTGGTCAGCCTGCAAGCCCTGGTGGTGGTGGTGGTGGTCAGCCTGCAAGCCCTGGTGGTGGTGGTGGTCAGCCTGCAAGCCCTGGTGGTGGTGGTGGTCAGCCTGCCAGCCCTGGTGGTGGTGGTGGTCAGCCTGCAAGCCCTGGTGGTGGTGGTGGTCAGCCTGCAAGCCCTGGTGGTGGTGGTGGTCAGCATGCAAGCCCTGGTGGTGGTGGTGGTCAGCATGCAAGCCCTGGTGGTGGTGGTGGTCAGCATGCAAGCCCTGGTGGTGGTGGTGGTCAGCATGCAAGCCCTGGTGGTGGTGGTGGTCAGCATGCAAGCCCTGGTGGTGGTGGTGGTCAGCATGCAAGCCCTGGTGGTGGTGGTGGTCAGCATGCAAGCCCTGGTGGTGGTGGTCAGCATGCAAGCCCTGGTGGTGGTCGTGTTATCACAACATGAGGAGAGCCAGTATCCAGCGAGCGTGATATGGGACATTTACACAGATAATCAGGGTAATGATCATCACCAGTGCCCCGATTATCAGTGCTGCCTATTAGTACCCATCAGTGCTGCCTATCAGTAAATACCACCCAACTTTTTGAGATGGGAATGAGGGACACCTATCAACAAAAGTATGCAGGCATAGGACACACACCTTTGCCACGCCCCCTTAAAGGAGAATTGTACAAAAAAACAAGGATTGGTTAAACCCACAAGTGCTTTTTTTTTTTTTTTTTTAACCACTAATATTCCTTTATATTGGCTTTTGGAATTTACAAATGCAGCCATTTAGAAATCAGATGAAAGGTTTAGCGCTGGAAAACACTTTTTGATAGATAAAAAAATAAATGTATTATAAATGCCATAAAGACAATAACTTTTGCGCAAACCAATATACACATATTGTTTTTTTAACCACAAATATGTAGAATACATATTGGCCTAAACTGATGAATTTTTTATTTTTTATTTTTTATTTTTTTCGATATTTATTATAGCCGAAAGTAAAAAAATTCTATTTTTTTTCTTCAAAATATATTATTTTTTTGTTTATAGCACAAAAATTATAAAAACCGCAGAGGTTATCAAATACCACCAAAAGGAAGCTCTATTTGTGGGGGGCGTCAATTTTGTTTGCACGACTGCGCAATTGTCAAAGTAATGCACTTCCATTTTGCAAAAAATGGCCTTGTCATTAAGGGAGTAAATCCTCCAGGGAGTTGAAGCAGTTAAAAATCCCAACAAGGATAGATGGCACCAACCTGAATAGATACAAATCGGATGGATTGTTAAAGCAAGGACTTGTATTACATAGTTTCACTAGAGCTAAAAGAGATCAAACAGAAATTGCACAATGAGATTGCAAGGTGTGTGGCTAACTTTTTTTTTTTCTGTACGCAGCAATGCTGATTACGTGCAAAGATCTTACCTCTAAGGTTTTAACCAGGATCTTCATGTACACCTCTGAGATGCCCAGAGAAAAGCCAAACATGGATGGTAGCATGATAAAGAAGACGATCACAGACAGCCATACTGTAACTATGTTAGAAGCCAAGGTTTTAAAGTCCTCCATAGCTCAGCCCAGCTAGGAGCCTTCTGCTAACATATGTGTGTCTCCTCCTCTGGCTCTGGATTGACAGAGCAGGAAATTCAGCCTTCTGCAGAGAACTTTCTAACTTCCTACTCCCTCCAGAGTCACACCCCACCTCTGCTCCTCCCTGATCCCAGCACCACTGAGTCCTGACCTCTGTCCTAGCCAAGGCTTCTGATCTTTGCCCTCTTCTCACACAAGACAAGAAGATGATCTGATACTTATCAGGGCTTTTGTGCAATGTACAAGTCGCATGATTAGAGTTATATGTCATGTACAAACAACAGATCCCAACACCGATCTGATCAGCGCTACGAAAATCATTATTATTAATAATAGGGATCGTTCACACTAGATCAGTGGTTCTCAACTCTCGTCTTCAGGACCCACTAAAGCCCCATACACACGGTCGGACCGTGGACCAACTTTCCCTTGGACTTTTGTCCAAAGGGCGTTGGCCCTCAAGTTGGTACTGCATACACACGGTGGGACTTTTGAGACAACCAACACGAACGTAATGACGTTTCAAAGTACTGACGACACTTCAAAAGAGGACGTTCGAATACTCCAGCGCCACCTTTGGTCAACTTCTATATTGTTGTCTGATCTTTTGCATTGGTTCTGAGCATGCGTGTTTGTACTGTGGACAAAAGTCAGTTGGTACTGCATACACACGTTCGGACTTTGGTCCTTCGGACTTTTGTTGGCAGAAAGTTGGTCCGTTCGCACAGCCAACAAAAGTCCGATGCAACCTGGAAAAAGTTGGTCCGATGGAGCGTACACACGGTCGGATGTTGGTCCAAACCACCTAATTTGCATGTTGGTTGTCAAAAAGTCCGACCGTGTGTACGGGGCTTTACAGGCCATATTTTATGTATTACCTTGGGGAGATGCAGACTAGAATACTGCAATCACTGAGCAGCAAATGATATCACCTGTGAAAACCTGGCCTGTTAGTGGGTCCTGCGGAGAGGAGTTGAGAACCGCTGCACTAGGTGCGACGACTGGCGTTTTGCTGCACTGAATCAACATAGGGGCATACAGAAAGCAATTGTTTTCTATGTGCCCTGTTCACACTGCAGAGTCCCGCACTGTACCATACTGTATGCATTTTTTCTGAAATACCCCTGAAGGCTGTACTGTTCGTTTTTCATTTTTGATCTTTCAAAAAAGTTGGAGAAAAAAAAAGTCTGCGGTGCCATTCGCTTAACCACTTCAATGCTGGGCACTTTACCCCCTTCCTGCTCAGGCCAATTTTCAGCTTTCAGAATGAATGACAATTGTGCGGTCATGCAACGCTGTACTCATATAACATTTTTATATTTTTCTTGAGACAGATGGAGCTTTCTTTCGGTGGTATTTAAACACCACTAAGTTTTGTTTTTCTTGCTAAACCAACCAAAAAATTCCTAAAAGTTTTTTTGCACTGATGGGCAGCACTAGTGGGCACTGATAGCGTAGGCAGCATTGATGGGCACTGATGAGAAGGCACTGATGGCTACTGATAGACAGCACTAGTGGGCACTGATAGGCAGCACTGATGGGCACTGATGAGAAGGCACTGATAGGCTGCACAGATGGGCACTGATGAGAAGGCACTGATGTGCAGCATTATTGGGCACTGATAGGCAGCATTGATGGGCACTGATGAGAAGGCACTGGTGGACACTGATAGGCTGCACTGATGGGCACTGATAGGAAGCACTGATGGGCACTGATGGGCAGCACTAGTGGGCACTGATAGGCAGCACCAGTGGGCACTGATAGGCAGCACTAGTGGGCACTGATAGGTGGCACTGATGGGCACTGATTAGAAGGCACTGATAGGCTGCACTGATGGGCACTGATAGGCAGCACAGATGGGCACTGATGAGAAGGCACTGATGGGTAGCACTATTGGGCACTGATAGGCAGCATTGATGGGCACTGATGAGAAGGCACTGATAGACACTGATAGGCTGCACTGATAGGCACTGATAGGCAGCACTGATGGGCAGCACTAGTGGGAACTGATAGGCAGCATTGATGGGCACTGATGAGAAGGCACTGATGGGCACTTATAGGCAGCACTAGTGGGCACTGATAGGCAGCACTGATGGGCACTGATGAGAAGGCACTGATGGACACTGATAGGCAGCATTGATGGGCACTGATGGGTACTGATAGGCAGCACTGATGGGCACTGATAGGCAGCACTGATGGGCACTGATAGGTGGCACTGATGAGAAGGCACTGATGGGCACTGATAGGCTGCACTGATGGGCACTGATGAGAAGGCACTGATGGGCAGCACTAGTGGGCACTGATGAGAAGGCACTGATGGGCACTGATGATAGACTGCACTGATGGGCACTGATGAGAAGGCACTGATGGGCACTGATAGGCAGCACTGATGAGAAGGCACTGATGGGCACTGATAGGCAGCACCGATGGGCACTGATAGGCATCACTAGTGGGCACTGATAGGCAGCACTGATGGGCACTGATGAGAAGGCACTAATGGCCACTGATAGGCTGCACTGATGGGCACTGATGAGAAGGCACTAATGGGCACTGATAGGCAGCACTAGTGGGCACTGATAGGCAGCCTGATGAGGAGGCACTGATGGGCACTGATAGGCAGCACTAGTGGGCACTGAATGGCAGAACTGATGAGGGGGTACTGATAAGCAGCACTGATTGGCAGCACTGATTGGCAGCACTGATTATTATTATATTATTATACAGGATTTATATAGCGCCAACAGTTTGCACATTGCTTTACAACATGAGGGCAGACAATACAATTCAATACAGGAGGAATCAGAGGGCCCTGCTCATTAGAGCTTACAATCTAGAAACTGATGGGCACTGATGAGGAGGCACCTTTGGGCACTGATAGGCAGCACTAGTGGGCACTGATAGACAGCACTGATGGGCACTGATAGGTGGCACTGATGAGGGGGTACTGATAGGCAGCACTGATTGGCAGCACTGATGGCTACTGATAGGCATCACCGATGGGGCTGCACTGATAATCAGGGCACTGGAGATGATCATTACCCTGATTATCTGTGTAAATGTCCCATGTCACGCTTCCTGTATACTGGCTCTCCTCTCCTCACGTTGTCATAACACGGGAGGAAAGGAATAAAGACAATCGACAGGTTTGTTTACATGTGATCTGCTGTGATTGGCCCTTTTCTGCAATCTGTGTTCAGCTGTATCCGAAGGACACGTCGATCACAGAGCTCACATGGGGGGTGGTTCTGGGAGGACTTTCCATGGACGCCCTCCCAGAATAAGAGATCTGCGCCGTGTAGCCATCTTTCAGCTATAGCGAAGGTCTGTAATAGTTAAACACGTATCGCACCACCCCTTCCCAGATCTTCAACTGACAGCTGCCTGCACAATAAAACCCTGCATTTTACTATGTGGGCCAGAGTAAATGGGCCCTTATTATTATTATTACTATTATTATTAGGTTACATTCTCACCAGTGACTAGAGCTTGTGTAAATAGTAGCAGCAGGAATCAAAGACTCAGAGTGTGTTGGTGCGGTCACCAGCCTGGTTTATTATAATGACAGGTCACCGGTGGCCGCAGCTATTCGCTGAGCACTGCAGGTATTCACTGGCTTTGCAGAGAGCCGCGAATAGCTGTGGCCGCCGGTGACCTCTCATTATAGTGATCGGGGTCAGCGGCTGCACAGGAACTGTCGCTACAATTCACACCAGTCTTAATCAGTGGTGTGAATATAGCCTAATGCCCCGTACACACGATCGGAAATTCCGCCAGCAAAAGTCCGATGTGAGCTTTTGGTCGGAAAATGCGACCGTGTGTATGCTCCATTGGACTTTTGCTGGTGTATTTCCCGCCAGCAAAAGATTGAGAGCATGTTCTCAATTTTTCGGTCGGAAAAGTTTTGATCGCAAATTCCGATTGTACCAATTCCGACGCGCAAAAATCCTACGCATGCTCGGAAACAATTCGGCGCATGCTCGGAAGCATTGAACTTCATTTTCTCTGCTCGTTGTAGTGTTGTACGTCACCGTGTTCTTGGCGGTCGAAAGTTCAGAGAACTTTTGTGTGACCGTGTGTATGCAAGCCAAGCTTGAGCTGAATTCCATCAGAAAAAACATCCAAGATTTTTCCGACAGAAAATCCGCTGGTGTGTTATCATTGTGACTAACATTCATGCAAAAGTCATACAGTCTTCCTGCAATGGACTAATAATTATGTTTATCTATATTAAAGTAGCACTAAAGGCAAAAATTTTTTTTTATTATTTTGAATAGAGAAAGGGAGGGTTATAACCCTGTCATTTTTTATTTTTTGTTCCATTTGTGTTTCATTAGGGAGATATCCCTTCACTTCCTGTCCCATAGACAAAACAGGAAGTGAGAGGCAATCACAGGGTCCCCAGTACTAGTGTCCCCATTGGAAAATGATCTCTCTATTAGTGTTCTGGTACCAATTTTCTTCTTTTGGGCATAATGGTAATCGGGGTGAATCTCCCTAAAGAGGACACAGGCAGCAAGAAAAATATCAGACAAGTGTCCCCCTTTTCTCTATCCAAAACAAACAGTTACACTTCAAAGCTGAACTCCAGGGAAAGTAAAAACCTTCCCATGCAGTGGGAATGTGTCCACATTGCAAGTGTTAAATGCTCACATATGTCTACATGGAAAAGCTAGACCAGTCCCTGCATCCTATTCTCCCCATATGCCAGGGCTGTCTTAATGCATGGGCACTCTTGGGCACTGCCCAGGAGCCCCAGGTGCATGGGGACCGCATGATAATCTTGCATTACATTGTACAGTGGAACTTTGGTTAACAAGTAACGCGGTTAACAAGCGTTTTGAAAGACGAGCAACTCTTTTTTTTTTAAATCCTGACTCGGTTTGCGAGTGTTGGCTTTAAGCTAATGTGGTGTGCAGTACCGCATTTGGCCAGAGATGCGGGGGGACCAGGGACACTCGGAACCGTTCGGAGCCGCTCGGAAATACTCGGAAACACTCAGAAATACTCCGTTCGAGTGTTTCCGAGCCTTTCCGAGGGTTTCCAAGTTCAGCCGAGCTGTCCCCAAGTATTTCCGAGGCTCTCCTGTGCCCCTCCACCTCTGGCCACATGCGGTATTGCATGTGATAGAAGTCGATGCGGAACTAATTATCTTTGTTTCCATTGACTTCTATGGGGAAACTCGCTTTGATATGCGAGTGCTTTGGATTTCAAGCATTCTCCTGGAACAGATTATGCTCGTAATCCAAGGTTCCACTGTACTTGCCAACTGTCCCGAATTTGCCAGGATAGTCACACTTTTTACTAAGGTGTTTGGGATGGTCATATCCAAGGCAGCATCCTGGAACCTGTACTGTGCCTTCCTGATCCCAGCATGGTGTCCTCCTGATGCCCCCCCCCCCCCCACACTCATACTGTGCTTTATGATCCCAGTATTGTGTCCTCCTGATGCCCCCCCCCCCCCACCCTTTGTGTTGATTAGCCTTTGATTTATGGCATGTTTTCTTATTGTTTAAAACTGATTTTATTGAAAGAAGTAATAAATAAATGTTTCATTCTATTAACTGTTTATACTTTAATTCTTGAGAGTAGACATGTAAATTGAGGCAGTGTGGTAGGGGCCCCAGTGCATGCTGCTATTAAAGTGGAAGTAAAGTCAAAAATTTTTGTTTCACCTACAGGTAAGCCTATAATGAGGCTTACCTGTAGGTAAAAAAAAAAAACAAATATCTCCTAAACCTGTACGGTTTAGGAGATATTCCCCGTGCAATGCGCCGCTGACTGCAGCGGCGCATGCGCACGGGGGATTCTCGGCCGAAAGGCCGGCAGCATCCGAACCCTGCCGGGAAGAAGTCTCCCGTGCGCATGCGCGGGAGTGACGACATCGCGGCTCCAGCCACTCACAGCGCTGGAGTCGCGATACCCGGAAGACACGCCGAGGCAACATGTCAGCGACCTCGGCGTGGACCAGGTGAGTTACCGACGCCTCGTTCTAAGGTAAGTATTTCATAATGAGCTAGTATGCGGTGCAAGGGCGAACTCTTGTAGACAATGTGTAGTAAAACATAGAGATTTTATTATTTAAAGATTAAAAAATGTAATGGTGCAAGACATCACCATACATACCAACAGTACATCATATACATATAGTACCATGCTCAAAAGAGCTAAAGAGACTTTAAAAGGAACACTTCTCCTATAGCCCGACGAGGTTCGGGGATCTTGAAGTATATCCCTTCTTCAGGGGAATAGAGAAGGTGGAAGTGGTTGAAGGTACTCTGGAACAGAAAAAACAAAGTATACAGTTCAAAAACATAAACAGAGCAAACATTACGTCAGCATGTGGAAACGTTATTAAGTCGATGCAAGGCCCGAAGCCTTTTATTGGATGTGGAACAGTCTAATGCTGGTGCACAGGAAAGCATCATCTGCTGGGGATCAGGTAAACAAAAGTACATTACCTGCAGGAGGCTGCTTCATGTAAAAACCTTTTTTGTGATGCCCCCTTCATAGTCGCTGGATACTACCCCGAGAGACTGTGTTCTGGCGCCATGAGCTTTCACATCAGCCTCTGCTACTGAGAAAAGTTGTGCCCTTTATCTGC
The DNA here is from genome assembly GCA_028564925.1 of Lithobates sylvaticus. Lineage (NCBI taxonomy): Eukaryota > Metazoa > Chordata > Amphibia > Anura > Ranidae > Lithobates > Lithobates sylvaticus. The sequence continues at coordinate 504,293,535 of CM053026.1, forward strand.
TACTCATATTTCTAGCATTACTACACTCCCACAATGCATCATGTTCTGTGAATGGAGGAGGAGCAAAAATTATATAACACTTTGTGTTATACAGGGGGTCCCCGACTTACGAACACCCGACCTACGAACAACCCCTACTTACGAACGGGGTGCTGCGGGGACCCTCCGCCATTTTTCGGTGGTTTTCGGCCGTTCTGCGCATGCGCGGCCATACGGAGCGTCGAAAAATGACGGAAATGTCCGTAATTTGCCGCGCATGCGCAGAACGGCAACAGACAGAACATCGGAAATGTCCGGAAATCTCCGTATTTGTCGGTCTGCGCATGCGCGCCGACTTACGAACATTTCCGACTTCCGTACACGGGGCCAGTCCCTAACGAGTTCGTAACTCAAGGGACCCCCTGTATAATGTTAGCTGAATATATATATATATTTTTTTTTGTAATAAAATGTCATGCTCTTCTGACACACTGTGGTAGATTTACTTAAAGTGGTTGTAAACCCTCACATATAACCAGTGAAGTGACTGGTCTCAGGTGATACACAGAGATAAAACCAATCCTCCTACATAAATCATATCTGTTTATCTGCGGTCTTCTCTTCTCTACAGCCCTTTAAAGTCCAGAATTTATAAAGCTTGACTGAGCTTTCGGAAAGCAGGGGGTGGAGAGCTGCAATCACACACTGCAGAGCTCAGTGAGGAGAACTCTGAGAGCTGATTGGAGGGACGGGACACACCTCTCTTCACACAGCACACAGGAACAGAGATGAGCTGTCGATCGGCTGGAGGTCCCTCCCCTGGCACCATTTTTCTCTTGGTGTCAGGAAAACTTGAAAAGTGATTCATGCTGCTAGCAGAGGAATGAAGCAGCAGACAAAAGTGACACTTTAGTGTTTTTAATTGAGACTCAGTGCTCACTATAGAAGGATATGCTCCTCGAGGGAGGAGCTGACGTGCTGACATCACCGCGTACCAGTGTCTTAGTGGACGGGCATCCATGTACAGCCATAGGATGCATTAAGGTGAAAAAACATGAGGGTTTACAACCCCTTTAACCGCTTCAGCCCTGGACCATTTGGCTGCCAAATGACCAGGGCACTTTTTGCAATTCTGCGCTGCGTCGCTTTAACTGACAATTGCGCGGTCGTGCAATGTTGTACCCAAACAAAATTGACGTCCTTTTTTTCCCTCAAATAGAGCTTTCTTTTGGTGGTATTTGATCGCCCCTGCGGTTTTTATTTTTTGCGCTATAAACAAAAATAAACACAAAAAAAACACAATATTTTGTACTTTTTGCTATAATAAATATCCCCCAATTTTTTTTTTTTTTTAAAAAGCCAATTTTTTCTTAGTTTAGGCCGATATGTATTCTTCTACATATTTTTGGTAAATAAAATTGAAATAAGCGTATATTGATTGGTTTGTGCAAAAAGTTCTAGCGTCTACAAAATAGGGGACAGTTTTATGGCATTTTTTATTATAAATTAATTTTTTTACTAGTAATGGCAACGATCAGTGATTTTTATCGGAACTGTGACATTATGGCGGACACATCAGACACTTTTGACACATTTTTGGGACCATTGTCATTTATACAGCGACTGTATAAAAATGCACTGATTACTGTAAAAATGACACTGGCAGTGAAGGGGTTAACCACTAGGGGGCGCTGAAGGCGTTAAGTGTGTCTTAGGGAGTGATTCTAACTGTTAGGGGGAGGAGCTACCAGTGACACGTCAGCGATCACTGTTGCCAATCACAGGAAACAGTAGATCCCTGACATGTCACTAGGCAGAACAGGGGAATGCCTTGTTTACAAAGGCATCCCCCTGTTCTGCCTTTGCCAACCGCAATCGCGGGTCGCCCGGGAACATCGGGTTCCCGGGACCCACGGGCGCACTCACGAGGCACGCACGGGTGCGCGCGCGCCTGCTGGGTGACAAATTTAAAGGGACGTACAGGTACGCCTATTTGCCTGCCCGTGCCATTCTGCCGACATATATCGGCGTGCGGCGGTCGGCAAGTGGTTTAGGAAACTAAACTACATTATGAAATAATATCAGACCCTGATGGTAAATCAGGGTATGACTTATTAATTAATATTGATTAACCTTATAGTTTATGTAACTCCCCAATAGTTCTATGTTTACATTTTTTGTAGTTCCCCCTCAACTTCCCCTTTCTTTTTCTTCCTTTGGATTTTTAATTTTTTTTCCTCTATCCCTCTTTTTTTCTTCTTTTTATTTTTCCTTTTGTGTGGTTCCCACCCCCTCCCTCTTTTTAGGTATTGGTGTGGAGGAGACAGGAACTGATAAACTGCATTGTATATGTTTCAAGATAATGTTTAGAATTTTCTAAAAATGCTGAAAATAATAATAAAAAAAAAAAAAAATGAGCAAAAGAGAGATCTTGTGTTGCAGCACAATCTTTCTTTTCCTCAAATGTATCCACCCCCCCCCCCCCCCGCAAGGGACACACTTAACCCTTTGATGGCCCCTGGTGTTAACCCTTTCCCCGCCAGTGTAATTTATACAGTGACAGTGCATTTTGTTTTAGTACTGATCACTGTATTGGTGTCACTGGTCCCCAAAAAGTGTCACTTCGTGTCCAATTTGTCTGCTGCAATGTCGCAGTCCCGCTAAAAATCACGGATCGCCGCCATTACTAGTAAAAACAATAGAAAAAAATGAAAAGTCCCTAAATCTATATCATAGTTTTTGGAAAATTATAAACTTTGCGCAAACCAATCAATATACACTTATTTTTACCAAAAATATGTAGCAGAATACATATCGCCCCAAAATTGATGAAGAAATTCGATTTTTTAATTTTTTTTTTTATTGGGAATGTTTTATAGCAAAAAAGTAAAAAAAATATTGTTTTTTTTTTTCAAAATTGGTGCTCTTTTTTGTTTATAGCACAAAAAATAAAAACCGTAAGACCCCTTTCACACCACACCGCCCAAAGCGCCAGCGGTAAAAATAGAGGCGTTTTACCGTCGGATTTGCGGCGCATTTCGGCCGCTAGCGGGGCGCTTTTACCCCCCCGCGCTAGCGGCCGAGAAAGGGTTAAAACCCCCGGCAAAACGCTGCAATAGCGGATTACAGCGCTGCCCCATTCATTTCAAAGGGGAGCAGCGGTGGAGGAGCGGTGAGTTCACCACTCCAAAGAAGCTGCTGGCAGGACTTTTTGTGATGCCCTGCCAGCGCTCCGCTGCAGTGTGAAAGCCCTCGGGCTTTCACACTGCAGACAATGGAGCAGCAGTTTGAGGGCGGATTGCAGGCCCAATTTCTAATGCTATAGCGCCTGCAAAACGCCCTCGGTGTGAAAGGGGTCTAAAGGTGATCAAATACCACCAAAAGAAAGCTCTATTTGTGGGGGGGGGGGACATCAATTTTATTTGGGTACAACGTCCCACGCCTGCGCAATCGTCAGTTAAGGCGACACAGTGCCGTATGGCAAAAAATGACCATGTCATGAAGGGGGATAAAACCTTCCCAGAGGCGTACTAAGTGGGGGGTGGGGGCGGGCCGCCCCAGGTACCACACACTGGGGGGGGGGGGTGTCAGGCCGGTGTCAGGTGTCTGCGCCGCTGGATTAGGCAGCAGCACAAGTGACAGGCAGGGAGAGGCGAGCGAGGCGAGCTATCATGATGTGCGGGGGTGCAGGGGGGGTGCAGCGGTGTCACGCTGCACCCCCCCCCGCACATCACGATAGCTCGCTCGCCTCTCCCTGCCTGTCACTTGCGCTGCTGCCTAATCCAGCGGCGCAGTGCCACCGCTTCAATCGCGGAGGGGGGGTGCTGGCCTGACACCCCCCCAGTGTGTGGTACCATCCCCTCTTCTTGCGGCCGCGGGCTGTCTGCCTGTGCGATCCCGGATGTCACACAGGCAGAGCCGAGCAGCCGCCTCCCCCTCCTCTCTGTTTATGTGTAAACAGGAGGAGGGGATCTGCTGAGCATGTGCCGCCACGCTGATCTGAGGTACTGAATGGGGGGGGGGTCTGCACTGAACGGGGGCTAGACTAAAGAGGGGGGGTTGCACTGAAGAGGGGGGGGGGGGGGGGCTGCACTGAAGAGGGGGGCTGCACTGAAGGGGCGGGCTAGACTGAAGAGGGGGGTTAGACTGAAGAGGGGGGGCTGCACAGAAGAGGGGGGCTAGACTGAAGAGGGGGGCTACACTGAAGAGGGGGGTCTGCACCGAACAGGGGCTACACTGAAGAGGGGGTCTGCACTGAACGGGGGCTACACTGAAGAGGGGGTCTGCACTGAACGGGGGCTACACTGAAGGGGGGTTCTTCACTGAACGGGGGCTACACTGAAGAGGGGGTCTGCACTGAACGGGGGCTACACTGAAGGGGGGTCTGCACTGAACGGGGGCTACACTGAAGAGGGGGTCTGCACTGAACGGGGGCTACACTGAAGAGGGGGTCTGCACTGAACGGGGGCTACACTGAAGGGGGGGTCTGCACTGAACGGGGGCTACACTGAAGAGGGGGTCTGCACTGAACGGGGGCTACACTGAAGAGGGAGTCTGCACTGAACGGGGGCTACACTGAAGAGGGGTTCTGCACTGAACGGGGGCTACACTGAAGAGGGGGTCTGCACTGAACGGGGGCTACACTGAAGAGGGGGTCTGCACTGAACGGGGGCTACACTGAAGAGGGGGTCTGCACTGAAGAGGGGGGTCAGCACTGAACAGGGGCTACACTGAAGGGGGGTCTGCACTGAAGGGGGGTCTGTGTAACATGCAGGGGGTCCAGAGCTGCAGGGTGTTGTGTAATGTAAAGGGGTCCAGAGGATCAGGGTGTTGTGTAATGCAAAGGGGTCCAGAGGATCAGGGTGCTGTGTAATGTAAAGGGGTACAGTGGCTGTGTAATGTAAAGGGGTCCAGAGGTTCAGGGTGCTGTTTAATGTAAAGGGGTACAGTGGCTGTTTAGTGTAAAGGGGTCCAGAGGTTCAGGGTGCTGTTTAATGTAAAGGGGTACAGTGGCTGTGTAATGTAAAGGGGCCCAGAGGTGCAGGGTGCTGTGTAATGTAAAGGGGTACAGTGGCCGTGTAATGTAAAGGGGTCCAGAGGTTCAGGGTGCTGTTTAATGTAAAGGGGTCGAGAAGGGCAGGGTGCTATGTAATGTAAAGGGGTCCAGAGGCGCAGGGGGATGTGTAATGTAAAGGGGCCCAGAGATGCAGGGTGCTGTGTAACGTAAAGGGGTCCAGAGGTGCAGTTGTGGAGAGGGGGTACACAGTAGTGACAAAGAGATATTGAAGAATGCAGAGGTATGCAGGGGGCACAGTGGGGTATTTTTACATTTTAATGTGGGGGGGGGTGCCAGATATAGGATCCGCCCCGGGTGCCAAATGCTCTAGGTACGCCCCTGAACCTTCCAGAGCTGAAGTGGTTAGAGTAACACAGTGGCGTATTGCAAAAAAATAAAAAAAAATGGCCTGGTCAGGAATCTTCCGGAGGTCGAGTGGTTAATATACCTTTTAGCTGGAACTGTCTTTATATGTTTTGGCCGCTAGAGGTCAGTGATGCTCCGTGTAGAGTTGTACAGGACAGCCCGCCCTCCCAGTACAGTATGGGGAATAATGAGCCCGGACACTTCCTGTTCCATGGTGTGTGTCGGTTGTAGTGTTCACAGTGTGTCTGGAGTGGGTCGGGCACCATGGCCAGGGAGAGTACACAGGCACTTGTGTCCGGGGTTGTGTTTAGTGCTCTCGCTTTCCACCATGTCAACTCCGCCTCAGACTCGGTGAGTGAGGGAGACAAAGTACATGACTGGTGTATGGGGGCTTCCTATCAGTACAGGGAGCTGTACACCGACCAGGGGGCTCTACTCACTTCATATACTACACACACAACACTGGGCTCTACTCACTTCATATACCACACACACCCAACACTGGGCTCTACTCACTTCATATACTACACACACACACACACAACACTGGGCTCTACTCACTTCATATACTACACACACACAACACTGGGCTCTACTCACTTCATATACTACACACACACACAACACTGGGCTCTACTCACTTCATATACTACACACACACACACACTGGGCTCTACTCACTTCATATACTACACACACAACACTGGGCTCTACTCGCTTCATATACTACACACACAACACTGGGCTCTACTCGCTTCATATACTACACACACACACACACACTGGGCTCTACTCGCTTCATATACTACACACACACACACAACACTGGGCTCTACTCACTTCATATACTACACACACACACACACACACTGGGCTCTACTCACTTCATATACTACACACACACACACACAACACTGGGCTCTACTCACTTCATATACTACACACACACACACAACACTGGGCTCTACTCACTTCATATACTACACACACACACAACACTGGCCTCTACTCACTTCATATACTACACACACACACACAACACTGGCCTCTACTCACTTCATATACTACACACACACACACACAACACTGGCCTCTACTCACTTCATATACTACACACACACAACACTGGCCTCTACTCACTTCATATGAGCTTGTATTACCGGGCAGTCACATCCCATGGATTATGTTCAAATAACATGGGATGGCGTTCGCAGTCTCATGACATGGGATATTACTGTTAGGGATGAGCTCAGGTGTGTTCAGATCCTAGTCCAAACCTGCTTGAGCTATCCCACCAGGAAGCTGCCACTGCGTACCACCGATCATAAGTGGTTGAGGCAATCCCCGCCCCACAGCTGCATATACACACGCCCCTTGTATACATGTAGCTGCAGGGAATTCCTCGCCCACTTATGAATGGCGGTGTGCACTGACAGCTTCCTGGCAGGATAATTCAGACTATTATCTGAATGCACCTGAGCTCATCCCTGATTACCAGGGACATAACATAACATCGAATGATATTACCAGGCAGTCACATGACCTGGGGTTATATTCCTAGGCAGCTCTGGTGTCTGGGTGTGCGCGTGGGAATTCCAGTGCTGGCTGTTGCAGGGCCTCTGGATGTGAGCAAAAAGGAGAAGGCTTTGTGTACCTTTTGTGTTTTACATTTGGAATATCAGTGATCAGGAAGCACAGAGCCACTTAGATTGGCTTTGCACTTTTTGCCTCTGATCTGTGCCGTCTAATGTCCCCTAATGTGATGCTGATCATTCTCCTTTTTCTCCAGTTGAGGAGGGGGTCCTGTTTAAGTTCACCTTGCAGATTTTTCTGTAAAGGTGAACTTACCCTTTAAGGAAAGTACAAACCATCTGGCACATGTAGTTACATACAACAATGACATTCAGGTACAGTATATTAAACAACTGTAAAGAAAGTCCTGCATGCTGCATGTTTAAAAACTGCACCAAAAATGCATCTCCCCATTGAAATGAATGGAAAACGCATCAAAAACTTCCCCCGCAGTGCATTTTTGGAGTTGCATGTCCAAGTTTCATAGTTGCATGATTGGAGTAAGGAGTCCAGAAATGGCAAAAACGTGCATGCGTGTTTACTTTGTTTTTTTCAACGGAGCAGGGTGAAAGGGCCCTTAAGGAAGATTTCCCTTCACGTCCAGCAAAAACACAACAGGGCATGCATGGAAATCTCTCCAAAGTTGGGGGAATCCCTGCTTAGACTGTTGTCACCTAAACAGGTGTCCTCGGAATGTTTTCTATGGCTCTCTTGTTTTGGATTTCACATTACTTGGTCACCTGTAAGAGATCCTCAAAGACCTCTTTCACACGGGCGCCTCTGTAAAGCGGGATCCGCTTGCTCAGTGGGGGATCTCTCCACTGATCCCTGCTGAGCAGATGGGTCCGTGACAGCTGAGCACACAGCCCGCTCCCGTCTATGGGGCAATCGGATGGAAACAGACCTCCTTGCCGTTTGAATCCGATCTGCCAGATGGATGGGGAATAGGTCTCCAAGATCCGTCTGTTTTTGGCAGACAGGATCGGATGACATGTCCGCTGACATCCGCCGCTCCATAGAAGTCTTGGAGGGCCCTGAATAACTGACAGGTATCCCTGATGTGATCGCTTGTGTGAAAGGGGTTAAAGAGAGAAACGGGGGGAGTTCACACTTGTGTGGTGTGGGAAACTGCTTGTGATTCGTACAGGAATTGCACCGCATTCCTGTGCAGATCACATGTGATGTCTGCCCGCTGCGATCTGAGACATTCATTTTTTTTTTTTTTTTTTGCCGCACCTGAATCAGATCGCATGGGTATTCACTGCATTCTGGCAATTGCACTGCATTTTGGGGTGTTATTTAACATTGACACTCACAGCGAGTCGCACAAACGCTGTGCTATTTGAATGCGTTGCGGGAAACGCACAGGAGTCGCTGTTTTTCCCGCATCGTATAAGTGTGAGCCTAGGCTAAGAGGTTCTAGCTGCTTCCCATTCTGTCCAAAATGAGCAAACATGTTTTGGCTAGAGATAAATGTCAGTACTTTAATTGTTTAGCGGCGTGGACAAGCAGCAAAGCATCTTCAGCATTACAGAGCAGGTTCAGTTGTATGGAATGAACTACTACTAGCTATGTCATGACCTGGAAATTGGAACCTTCACATACATACAGTGCAGAGACATGTATTAGTTTCATATTTTCCATTTTGCATTTGATCTTGGCAAACTCCTAGGACTCATTCACACTTTTTTTCTGCTGTAAAATGCATCATATTATATTCATATTAAGTTTATATTATAAAATGTAGTAAAATATGAAAATAATGCTTTGCTTTGACTTTTTTTTTTTTTTTTGATCATAAAGGAAGGATTTCTTTTTGGAGATGTGAAAGGAGAAGCAAAGGATTGCATAACTGACTCCCAAATGAGTGACGTCGAAGTAGTTTATACAATTGGTAAGTCTTCTTGGGTGTTCCTTACTTGTCTATAGATTGCACATAGGCCCACCATAACAGATATGTCAGTTTTGGGAGGGATCACCTGCTGTCTTTGTATATATCTTTTTGCATGTTACTTCTCGTATTCCATGTTGTAACCACATTCTGACAACAGAGATCTCAGCCTGTGTTTAGGGCACACCATGGTGTTGCACCTCCCTGCAGAGTTTTCCCTGGATCAATAAGTCAGCAAATAACAAAACCCAAACTGCTATATCAATCTTACTGTTTAAAAAGGGTTTGTACTGTGGTGGGCCCCCAGGCTGTTGCCATAATATGAGTTTATTACAAACCGTTTAAGATTTGTTCATATATTGTAGATAAATCCATCTATAGAGAAAACAATAATTCCGCGTACACACGATTGGAATTCTCGTTGGAAAACACTCTGACGGTTTTTCCCGATTGAATTCCGCTCAAGCTGTGTTGCCTACACACGGTCACACCAAATTCCGACGGTCAATAACACATCGGCATAAAACACGTTCGACAGCACTATAAAAGGGAAGTTTAATGCTCCCGAGCATGCGTCGAATTGTTTCCGAGCATGCGTCGGAATTTTGCGTGTCGGAATTGCATACACACGATCGGAAAAATTGAGAACAGGTTCTCAATTCAAAGTCCGTCGGAAATTCCGACAGAAAATGACCGTTGGGCATACACACGGTCGGAAAATCCGATGAAACTTTTCCATCGGACTGTTTCCACCGGAAATTCCGACCGTGTGTACGCCGCATAACAGTATCATAGTACAAAGTAATGACACAAAAAAAACACTACATTGATCAAAAAAAATTACAATAATTTAATGCAACCAGTCAATGCGTAGGCCAACACTGATCATGCATGTCTAACTTGATTATAGCTACTGCAGATCCAGAGGGTCTCAGCAATCAGATGTGAAGGACAAGACCAAATAAAACCTCAGTCACACTCCTTGAAGAGAAGGGAGGGGTGCTTTGAAATTGGAGCTTCTGCCTGGTGATTTTCAGGCTTGGCTGCTTTACTAACCATGCAAGGTTAGTCCAGCGATCTCCCCCGCTGAGATGTTGTGTTCTGCTAGGGCAGTGATGGCGAACCTTGGCACGCCAGATGTTTTGGAACTACATTTCCCATGATGCTCAACTACACTACAGAGTGCATGAGAATCATGGGAAATGTAGTTCCAAAACATCTGGGGTGCCAAGGTTCACCATCACTGTGCTAGGGGGGGCGGCCCCCCAATTGGAACACTCCGATCAGCACTCTCTGCCATTGGCTGAGAGCGCTGATTGTGAGTCAGTCGGCTGCTGGTTTTCCAGTATGCACATCTGACAGAAGACGGCCAGACCAACATACATCTCACCAATGAGATGAGCTAAAAAGACAAGGCAAAGATATTCTTGCACTTTGTTGCCTGGGGCACAGGAGGGAAAAGGGTAGAGAGACTTCTTTTCAGAGAAGAACTGTTGCTGTAAAGCGGTGGTCTCCAAACTGGGGCCTGGGAACCAAATGTGGCCCTTTGCTTGCTATTATACAGCCCTTGCACTATTTCTAACACTGATACAAGTCACTATTCCACCCACTGACCCCAGCGATAGGGCATAATTTGTTCCACTGACACCAATGATGGGGCACCATTTCTCCCACTGATACAAGGCAATCTTCCTCAAACTGACACAAGTGATTTTTGCACCACTATTTCTCCCATTGGTACCCATGATGAGGCATTTGGTTATATCCACTTACAACGGCCCATTTTCTACTCCCACTGGACAAAATCCGGCCCCCCTAAAGCCTGATGGACAGTAAACTGGCCCTTTGTTTGGAAAGATTGGAGACCCCTGCTCCTAAAGCTTGCCATAGATGGATCTAAATTAAGCCAGTGCAGCAGGAAGCGGACAAATTTTGATCTGTGTGTGGCCCTCCCTGTTCAAAAGAAATTAATTGGTAGATCCACTTCTGTCAAACGGGACTCTTGGAAAACTTTCATTTTATCAGTGGTTGCAGCACTAATCTGTATTCTGACAGCAGGAAATCTTCAGGATACACAATGTCACAGCGGGGAGAATTCCTCCATCCTCGCTTATGGGGATGGGGAATTCATTTGTTTCTTTTCGATCAGCCAGCTTAATTTTAATGTCCCAGAGCATTTTTTATTTTGCCCACATATAACCAGCTTTAGGTGTTATATGCAGTAAAACTGACTTCTCTAACTGATTACAATCAACTTGGTGAGAGAAGGCTTTAGCGAAATGTTCATACTCCTGTTGCATTGGATATATACAGTATAGATTTTTTTAAGTTAAGAATACTTTAGCTTAGGTTATTACCAAATTATTCAAAGTTCAAAACACTTGTACACATGGTGCAAGCATACTTGTAAATGCCAGTCCAGGCAGAGCCTCTGCTTGCCAATGACTGTTGAGTGCTTTTGTATGATGTCACAAAGAATACAGCCAGCACTCCCTCTTTCAGCATGAATAAGGCAGTCTTTGACGCAATTCACCCCTAGAAGCTTCAAGTGATTGTAAAGGCAAAAAGTTTTTTATCTTAATGCATTCTATGCAATAAAGATAAAAAAATAAAGATAAAAAAAAAAAAAAAAACTGTGTGCAGCAGAACCCCCCCCCCCCCTAATACTTACCTGAGCCCATCTCTATCCAGCGATGTTGTAGGAGAGACTCGACTGCCTGGTACTACCCTCCTCATTGGCTGAGACAGCAGGGGAGCGCATTGGCTCCCGCCGCTGTCCAAAGTCAGTGAGCCAATAATGATGGGCGGGGCCTAGCCGGGGCTCTGTCTGGACACAGGGAGCAGTGGCTTGGCTCGGGTGCCCCCATAGCAAGCTGCTTGTTGTGGGGGCACTCGTCGGGGGAGGGGCCAGAAGCGCCAAAGAGGGACCTGCGAAGAGAAGGATCCGGGCTGCTCTGTGCAAAACCAACTGCACAGAGGAGGTAAGTATAACATGTTTGTTTTTAGGGGGAAAAAAGCAAGACTTTAGTATCAATTTAATCATAGGGGTTGCTTACACACATGGGGGTGTATTTATAAAGCAGAGAATGTGACTTTCATCAAACATTCTCTGGTGGGGTATCATTCACATTTTGGGCGCTTTGTAGCTCGAAGCTCAAATTCTCAACATGCTAAATCGCATGCATTTTAAATGTGGCTGTTCGCATTTGAGCACCCAGGCACCTAACGCTCCAAAAGCTACAGGACCTGTTTTTGAGGCAGATTTTGGTGTTTTTGGCCCCATAGATATCAGTGGAAACACCTGTAAATGCTTGAATTGAACATACTTAAACAATTTTTTCAGGCATAATTTAGTTGTTTTTTTGGTCTGTGACAAGTAGTCTTCTCCCCCTAATGCTTTCCATTGGTTAAAACAAAAAAGGCTCCAATAAAGACACATGACAATCTGCTCAGGTGTGATTGCAGCCTCAACTTTGTGGGCACTATAAAATGGCATACTTGATGCAGCCAATACTATTAAATTTAGCAGCCATTTATGCATCTTCTGATGAGACAACTTTGTTTTTATCTTACAGATATTCAAAGGCATGTTCCCTGTTATCGGCTATGCAGGTTGGTAATTTGGGGTTTCGCTCTCATTTAGAGATCGTCTAATGACCCAGGTTCTCAATCATTATCCCATGGACCCACTGGTTTATTTGCTTAACTGTAAAATTGTATTAATGCAGCTGATGATTCGCTTTTAATTCAAAATTAAACAGGATGGAATATTCATATGTATGATGACTATTTTACTGTAATTGACTACCACATGCATGGTCAAGTTCCATATTACGTATAGAAAAGTCAAAGTCAAAGTTCAGGTATAAACAGATTGAAATGGAGAACTAACAAGCAGTGACATGCAGAAAAGAAATCTGTGACCTGAAGCTAATCACCTTCTCTGTGAAAGAAAGCAAGTCAGTCAGATGGGGATTGTATCTCTTTAAAGCTGCATGCTTCATCCCTTGCACTAAATAGAGCACCAATCTATAGGGATTGATTCAGATATAATTTGCTTATCAAGAGTTGACCATCAAGCACTTTTGGGATTACACACTCCCCCCGCATCAGGGCTTAGTACTATGCAACTGTAATCTGAATAGGTGGTTACTCTTGAGATGTAATTCTTTTTTTTTTTTTTTTTTTCCAGAAACTTTTTATTGCAAATAGAAAATGAGATATACAGTATACATCATGTCATAGTAGCCCTTACAAGATATACATCAGTACAGATGGGCATCAAATAACTGGGTTAATGCGAGCTGCAATAAACAGAGATAACATCAGGAGAGTGAACATAGGTCATTGTGGCTGGGTGTAGAAACAACGGTTAAATCCTAGGATTGCCACGATACTATTAACAGTAGGGCCTAGAGCCCTAAATTGGGAGAAGAGTCAAACAAATTGAAAAACAGAAAAGACAGAAAAAACCGTATGGGGTTGTCTAGAGTTACCAAACATCCGTAAGGGAGGGACTATCAACCTCGTGTCTTATTTGTAGAAGAAGTGGTGCATAGGTTCTATGGACGCGGTCACGGACCACTAGCCTCCATAGAAGTCTCGCTTATGGGAGGTATTTGTCCATTAAAAGGAACTGGTCAGGGATAAAGTGTGTTGAATCAGGTATGTAGGGGGGGAGGGAGAAGAGAGTATTTGAGAAACAGATCTTGGGCAAATGATGGTCAGTGCAATCGGGGAGGGCTAGAGGCCTGGTAGCGTTGGTGGGAAATGAAAATGGGTCAAGTGGAGTGGGGGGGGAGTGGATTCTTAGTGTGGTACTCAGTGGTTTGATGGGGTGGTAGAGTCAGTGGATAATATATTTTTATAATCGTCCGTTGTAGTGAAGTGGTGCCAACACATCCATATAGTATTGTATTTGGCGGGCGTGTCCTTCGATTGATGTATTAAGCTTTCCATTTCAGCAATCCTAGAAACACGCCGGAGCCAATCCGCAGTCGTTGGGGGGGTTGTATTTTTCCAAAGAGTGGGAATGCACATTTTAGCTGCATTCAGCATGTGTAGCGCAAGGGATTTATGATAATGTTTGATAGAGATGGAGGAGTGGTGTAATAGCATTTGCGCCGGTGTAAAATCTAATTGGTACGTCGATATCTGTGTGGTAAGACGATGGACCTCGCTCCAGAAGGGTTGGAGCGAAGGGCACGTCCACCAAATATGTAGCATCGTGCCGACCCCGCTGGAGCATCTCCAACACTCCGGGGGTATGGCCGGGGATATTTTGTGTAGTCTGGAAGGGGTTTTGTACCATCTAGCAAAAATTTTGAAGCCATTTTCTTGCGCGGTGACATTTGTGGATCCTTTATGGATATTGGTGTAGATATGTTCCCAATCTGATTCTGAGAGGTCTAAAGCAAGATCCTTTTCCCACCTTTGTGTGGCAATGTTGGATTTTGCGGTAGAGTCTGAGAACAGTAAAGAGTATATTTCGGAAATCATGTGCCGTTGTGGTTCCGTTTTAGTACAGAGCGTCTCAAACGGTTTTAGTTGTCTGCTAAAGTCTGCGCGTTGGGTTGGGTGGTCAAGAAAGTGTCTAATTTGTAGATACGTCCAAATTGGGCAAGTTTGGTCGGTGTCTTGGGATAGCGGCACGGTCCATGAATGTGGAGTTGGAAAAGAAGTGTCTGGCTTGTATATCAGTGTGCGGCCAGATGTCAGCCAGAAAAGAATTTGACATGCCAGCGGGGAAACTTGGGTTGTGTCTAATGGGTGTCAGCGGACCTGGAATCGTGGAAATGCGATGTTTTCTGCATACATTTTGAAATGTTCGAAGAGTGCAAGCAATGAGTGGGTGAGTTTTACAGGGTTGGGGAATATCTTTTGGGTCAATCCAGGGTAGGAGGTGAATGGGGATTGGTGAAAGCTTGTTTTCGATGCTTACCCATGCTTTAGAGTCCCCGTGTACCTTCCAATCCACTATTCTCGTCAGCATGCAGGCCCCGTGATATTTGGTGATATCTGGCAGACCAATCCCTCCTTTCAGTTTAGGGATTGATAGCCTATCGAGGCTGAGTCTAGGGCGGTCTTTACCCCATAGAAAGTTATTACACGCTGCTCGGTATGAGGAGAAAAAGGTTTGCGGCAATTTTATAGGAATGGTTTGCATAACCTATAGAATTCGAGGGAGAATGTTCATTTTTAGGATGGCTGCCCTGCCGAACCAAGAAAAGATGCCTGTCGACCAATTTTTGAGATCTTTTTGGATACGTTGAAGAATGGGAATAAAGTTTTTGATGTATAAATCCGATAAGTGGGAGGGAAGGCGAATGCCAAGGTAGGTGATGGCATCTCGGTTCCACTTGAAGGGGTAATTTGTTTGGCATAACTTTAAAGTGTCTATAGGCAATGAGACATTTAAAGCTTCCGATTTTGAGAAGTTGATTTGAAGGTTCGCGAGTGTGTGAAAGGTCTGGAAATCCGAGAGTAAGTTAGGCAGGGAGATGTGCGGGTCGGTAAGGAACAGGAGGATATCGTCTGCGAAGGCAGCGAGTTTGTACGTGTCATTTAGGATCTTAACGCCTTTGATGTCAGGGTTAGCACGGATGCGTTGGAGCAGTGGCTCCAGAGTGAGAACAAATATTAGGGGGGACAGGGGGCAGCCTTGCCGCGTGCCGTTGGACACGGAGAAGGCGTCCGACAGAAGGCCGTTGACACGAACCTGGGCTGTCGGGGACGAGTAGAGTGCCATGATGAAGTGAAGCATACGATCTCGTATCCCGATTTTTTTGAGGGCTTCTTCCATATAGTCCCAGGCCACTCTATCGAACGCCTTCTCCGCATCCAGGGAGAGGAAAAAGCCTTTTTGGGGAGAGGATGACAACCAGTGATGGATATTGATGGCTTTGGTTGTGTTGTCTCTTGCCTCTCTGCCAGGTATGAAGCCGACCTGGTCCAAGGAGACAAGGCCGGGCAGAAGAGGCAAGAGGCGGTTGGCTAAAATTTTTGCATACATTTTGAGATCGACATTGAGAAGAGATATCGGTCGATAATTGGACACTAATGACACATCTTTATTGGGTTTAGGAATTACCGTGATGTGGGCCGTTAATAGGTCTCTCGGAGGGGGGTTATCAGGGGAGATGGAGTTGAAGGCGTTTAGAAAGTGTGGTTTCAGTATGTTAGAGAAGGTCTTGTAATAAGCTGATGTCAAGCCGTCTGGGCCCGGACTTTTACCAGGTTTCATATGTTTGAGGACCGTGTCCATTTCCAGAGATGAGATGGGCTCGTTCAGTTTGGCCGCGTCAACGTCAGATATTGGAGGGGAGCTGTATTCCGCAAGGAAGTCCCTAATAAGCGTCCGTCTAGAAGTGTTGTCTCTGAGGGGTTCTGTAGTGTGTAGGTTGTAGAGGCTTGTGTAATATTGAACGAAATGTCGGGCTATTTGATCGTTTGCTACTATCTTGTGACCTTGTGAGTTTGTGATATGATGTATCGTTGTGGAGGCCTTCTTGGCCCTCAGTGCTCTAGCCAAAAGTTTGCCTGATTTGTTGCTATATTCGTAAAATGTTTTTTGGGCAAGAATATATTTTCTTCTAATTTGTATATTAAGCACGTCTAGCAGTTCCTTACGTGCATGGAGCAGCTCAGACAGGGTATCTAGGGCTAGGGAGCGCTTATGCGTCCGTTCCAGTGTTTGTATGGTGTTGGTTAGTTTCGTGATCTGCATTCGTCTATCTTTGTTCCTTTTAGCCGCTATAGCCATAAGTTCCCCGCGGATCGTACTCTTATGCGCTTCCCATAGAGTCATTGGCGAGATTTCGGGGGAAACGTTTTCCTTAAAGTAAAGATCCAAACGCGTGGAGATATTGTTAGTATTGATTGCGTCGGTAAGAAGGGATGGATCCAAGCGCCATATCCGAGATCTGGGGGGTGCTTTAGCTAACACTAACGTCACGGAGATGGGGTGGTGGTCAGAGATGTACATAGGGTGAATTAAGGCGGAAGTCAATGTAGGGAGGTCGGTCTGAGAAATAAAAAGGTAGTCCAGTCTGGAGTAGCGGTTGTGAGGGGATGAGAAGAATGTGAAGTCCTTCACATTTGGGTTGAGCGTGAGCCATGTATCGTGTAGTGCCATCTCTTGTAGGCGAGTTTTAATTGACCGAAGCGCTCGGTAGGGCATAGCGGAGGAGCCCGTCGATGTGTCGTGGGGTGGGTTTAGGGGAGTGTTAAAATCGCCTCCAAGTATGAGCATCCCTACTTGAAAGGATGCGAGTTGATTTAAGGTGGAAGTAAAGAAAGAGACTTGGCCTGTGTTGGGGGCGTAAATATTTGCTAGAGTGATTGGTTTACCGTATAGAGAGCCTTTTATGAATAAAAAACGTGCCTCTTTGTCGATACAGGTGTCTTCAACTTGGAAAGGACAGTGTTTAGCAATCAAAATCGATACACCTTTGGTCTTGGCTGAATCATTGGTGGCATGGAAGGCAGTTGGATAACGTGTATTAGTGAGTTTCGGGATTGAGGTCGACTTGAAATGGGTCTCTTGTAAGAAAGCGAAACCTGCCCTATATCTGTGTAGGGATGCCAGTACTTGAGAACGCTTCTCGGGTGTGTTAAGTCCGCGAACGTTGAGAGAAACCACCTTAGTTTCAAGGTCAGTGTGTCCCTGATTAGGAGTCGACATGCCGAATGAGGAAGCTTAGACTTGGTATGTCGTCCAAAGTGGAGAGTGGGTCAAGAGGGATGTATGACACAGGGCGTAATGCAAGCTGGCTTGTAAGATGACTCTACCACTCTGCGAGGTACACTTAAGAAAACCACTGAGATTAGGATAGAGCAATACGGGAGTTGGTATAGTAGAGGTGAGGGTCCCAAGGACTTGGAGTAAGGGAGGTAGGGGTCCGGTAACTCTCACACCGGGTAGAAGGTGTCGACCGGAGTGTGAAGGATATTCACTTCGGAAGGTCACAAGAACCAGCTTGTGGACCCGAGGACACAGGTAGGTTGTGTCCAGTGATTTCCAAAGTGGTTCAGTGGCCTTGTTTATTTGAGGAAGGGTTTAGAGAATAGTCACGGGGTCACTGAGTGGGGGTTGACCGAAATCGGTAGAGAGTGAAGCGGGTTTTAATTCAGGTAAATGCATATCGTGTCAGACGGAGAGACATGACTGGATCTAGGAAGTAAGGAGGACAGGTGGCTAGGATGGGAAAGAATAAATCTGGGATTCTATCGCCAAAGGTGTGAGGTGACTGTTATCCTAGGAGAAAGTCCAGGTAAGTGATCAGATAGGTGAAACTTAGACGGGGCTCGACCCGGTCAGCAAGGAGAGGGTAAAACTTTACACAAGAAGTTGTGGGGAGGGTGTTGTGTGTGGGGAGGGATTGTGCCGGTGTGAACCTTACTATGGCGGTGTAATGTCATGTGAGGTTCCTCGGTGTCAGGTTTGCATGAGGGCTAGGGGAGGAAGGGGGCCGATGGTTCTATTGTCCACAGGCGACTGGAGGAGTGCCTACATCCATTCGTCCGTGGTAGAATGCAATCATTGCAAGTGAAATGAGTTGATGTCGCCCTTACCTGTCACCGGGTGAGGTAGCAAATATCTAACAGAACCTAGGGACGTCTATTATCGAAAAACGCCCGTTGACCTATGTCATTGAGGGCGTGAAGGTGACAATAAGGGAGCACAGGTTGTCTTTCCACAGCACGTGACCGTCCACATATGGAGGTAGGAACTATGAGTACATATGCGTCCGGTCATAACTGGGAGCAGCAAAAAACAGAAAGAGATAATAAAATAAACAACAGCCTTAATGAACTCAGAGGGAGGCTATGCGGTCAGCCGAGTATCATACACACAATTATATCAATGGTGATAACCGAGGTATGTGGGACGTATAGAACTTCCCGGTCTAAAAGTATGGGTGTAAATGCGTGTGTCCTATTAGGACTGAGTCGAGGGAAAGCATAAGCTCCTAACTTTCCTAGAAAACGCAAAATGCAATGCCCGGGGATACCTGCGGCCCGCTCTGTGTGCTTTAGCGAGGCCTAGGCATGGGTTCAAGCAAGGTCAGATCGGCCGCAGTGCGAAGGGCGTAATCAGGCATTGTTGGTGGGAGGTGGGGGTGTGGACCATAAATGTGTGGAGGGGTGACGGGGTTGTTCCCAAGAAAAAAAAAAAAAGGTATTGCGGGTGCGCCCGCTTTGTGGCAGGTGTAACCCCATCTTCCTGTTTGTACACTCCAACCCTGAGGTTATAAGCCGGATCACTACTACTATGGCGTGGGCGGGAGACCGGGGGTACGCTGGATGTATGATACTCGGGATGGGTATAATGCTTATAGGACATGCGGCTGCAAACAATCGTGTGATCCCTGCATGCTTCATGAGCATGCAGAGTCAAAGTGGTAGCTTAGCAGTATCATCGCCTACCGGGTGGGATGCGAGCAGTTAGTGGGATTCATCTTCACGGTCTCGTTGTGGTAGTGAGAGACTTCATGCTTAGGACTAAACACTGGTAGTGGGCAGCACTCGACAAGCAGAGTGTGGCAGAGGCGGGGCTTCGGAATGTGCATGAGGTGGTGTATGGAGTGCGGAGGTCGTTAGGTAACGGCCTCCTGCTTAGCGGGGATGTGCCCACCAGCACCTCCAGCATCGTGGTCCGTGCCCTCGTTTAGCGCAGGGGATCGGGGAGCTCTTGCAATGGGCATACACCGCATTGAACCCGGAGGGGCATAAGGGGTCCTCTATCCGAGGCGGGCAAAGAGGTGATCCTCATGTAGCTGCTCACATCCCAAACCCGGCCCAGCGAAGTCTGTCAATATCAACAACAAGTTAGACCCAAGAAATAGCAGTAGCAATATACATTACATTACATGGTAGTGCGAACAGTAGTGATGCGGTAGCAGCAGCACTATCCCGCTTAGTGGCAGATAACTTTAAAAAAAAAAAAAAAAAGTTGCGTTGCAAGCGAGGGAGGCAGTCCTTAGTCTCACAGAGCCTCCTCAGTAGATGGCGCGTAAAGCCATAAAATGGCGGGGGAGTCCACAGCAGGTCCGTTGGGCTTAATGACCTAAAGGCTTCCCGAGCCTTTGCATCTAAATAAAATAAAATGATAAAAGAAATAACAAATACATCCTGTGATCGGTTGCTGTGTGGGGTAAGGCAGCTGAGGGGAGAGTTAGAAGGTGGCTGGAGGAGTCGGGCTGGAACGTGTAAAGTCTCGTCTGGAGTTTCTGGTATGTGGAGGACAGAGCGGGTCAGATTTCCGCATTGTCGGCAAGTCGTTGGGCCGACGGTGGTCGGCCATTACGTGAGGGAAAGAAGTGGCGGTTTGCTATTGTGAGAGCCTGGAGGGGGGTGGGATGGAGGAGAGGGAGTAAAAGTTACTTATCTGATCCAGGGGTTGCGGTGAGAGTCTCGGTGAGGATGGCTAATAGTCTCGGCGGGTTCTCCTGGAGTGTGGAGGGGTAGTCGGGCTTGTGTCCCTGTTCCGACCTGGTGCTTGAGGATGCGCCCGGTGATCAGAGTGGGAACGCCGTCTTCTGGGTCTTGTATCTTGCGTCTCCATGAAGTCGTCTTCGAGGGTCGGTTTCTTGGTGGCGGGTGGACGGAACTCCGCATACCAGTCCGGCGCTTCGGTGTAGGGTATATCCAGGACAGTGCAGAAATGGCGGAGGTCTTCGGGCACTCGGAGGAGTGCCGAGCGGCCCGATGAGGAGGCGGAGAGCCCGAACGGGAACTTCCATCTATACGGGATAGCCTTTGCACGGAGTACCTCCAGGACCGGTCGAAGCTCCCTGCGGCGTTGGAGGGTGATAGTGGAAAGGTCCTGGAAGAGGTGTATGGTAGCATCATGGTGGGAGATCCGGTCAGTCGTGCGGGCCCGGCGGAGGATTTCTTCCTTCAGCTGGAAGTCGATGATGCAGCAAATAACATCTCTGGGTGGATCTGTTTCTTTTCCTCGCGGGCGGAGGGCTCTGTGGATGCGCTCCATGCCAATCTTGGTAGTAAGGGGCCTGTTTAGAATGGAGTTGAAGAGGCTTGAAACTTCTTGTAGTAGGTTGTCCGCATCGATCGCTTCGGGCAGTCCTCGGATGCGCAGATTGTGGCGGCGTCCCCTGTTGTCCAAGTCTTCGACGTGACGATTTAAGTCTCTCAGTTGCATGGTGTGTGAGTCCAGGACCTGGCATGATCGGCGGACCACTGTAGTGTGAGTTGCCGTTGTCTTTTCCACTTCGTGAACCCTCCCTGTAATAGCCTGTAGGTCCACCCTGAGCTCTGATATCGCGGCCGTGAGGGCCGCAGTAAGGGTGTCTTTAATATCCGCCGCCACGGAGCGTAGGTCCTGCAGGCTGGGTGGTTGTTGGGGGATGAGCACAATCCCGTCTTCTTCAGGTGGAGATCGGGCCGGAGAGCTTTGAGGTAGGCCTGAAGATCGTGAGGTACCTCGTGTCGGCGCCATATTGCTCGCCTGGGTCCGGAACATTTCTGGGATGTTCTGTGTTAGGCGGCCGGTAGTTTCCCTCGGGGAACGGGAGCGAGAGGCAGAGGAGTCTCGGGAAGAGGTTCCCATCATTCACGGGGTGTTTTTTGTGGTAAAATCCTCCTGAATAGGCAAATGTGTCTCTCCGTCTGCAGGAGCTCTCCGTTTAACCACTTCAGCCCCGGACCATTTGGCAGCCAAAGGACCAGAGGTCTTTTTTCAATTTCGCACTGCACTACTTTAACTGGTAATTGCGCAGTCATGCAATTTTGTAACCAAACGAAATTTGCGTCCTTTTCTTCCCACAAATAGAGCTTTCTTTTGATGGTATTTGATTGCCTCTGTGATTTTTATTTTTTGCGATATAAACGGAAAAAGAGCGAAAATTTTGAAAAAAAAAGAGATTTTCTACTTTTTGTTATAAAAAAAATCTAATAAACTCAATTTTAGTCAAACATTTGGGCCAAAATGTATTCAGCCACATGTCTTTAGTAAAAAAAATGCCAATAAGCGTATATTTATTGGTTTGCGCAAAAGTTATAGCGTCTACAAACTAGAGTACATTTTCTGGAATTTACACCGCTTTTAATTTATGACTGCCTATTTCATTTCTTGAGGTGCTAAAATGGCAGAGAAGTACAAAACCCCCCCAAATGACCCCATTTTGGAAAGTAGACACCCAAGCTATTTGCTGAGAGGCATGTTGAGCCCATTGAATATTTTTTTTTTTAGTCCCAAGTGATTGAATAAAGACAAAAATAAAAAAGATTTTTTTTTTTTTTTTCAAAAAAGTTGTCACTAAATGATATATTGCTCACACATGCCATAGTTATATGTGGAATTGCACCCCAAAATACATTTTGCTGCTTCTCCTGAGTATGGGGATACCACATGTGTGGGACTTTTTGGGAGCCTAGCCGCGTACGGGGCCCCGAAACCCAAGCACCGCCTTCAGGATTTCTAAGGGTGCAAATTTTTGATTTCACTCCTCACTACCTATCACAGTTTCGAAGGCCATAAAATGCCAACATAGCACAAAACCCCCCCTAATGACCCCATTTTGGAAAGTAGACACCCCAAGCTATTTGTTGAGAGGCATGGTGAGTATTTTACAGCTCTCATTTGTTTTTGAAAATGAAGAAAGTAAAGAAAAAAAAAAATTTTTTTTCTTTTTTCAATTTTCAAAACTTTGTGACAAAAAGCGACATCTGCAAAATACTCACAATACCTCTCAGCAAATAGCTTGGGGTGTCTACTTTCCAAAATGGGGTCATTTTGGGGGGTTTTATGCCATCTGGGCATTCCATGGCCTCCGAAACTGTGATTGGCAGTGAGAAGTGAAATAAAAAAATTACACCCTTAGAAAGCCTGAAGGCGGTGCTTGGTTTTTGGGGTTCCGTACGCAGCTAGGCTCCCAAAAAGTCCCACACATGTGGTATCCCCGTACTCAGGAGAAGCAACAGAATGTATTTTGGGGTGTATTTCTACATATGCCCATGATATGTTTGAGCAATATATCATTTAGTGACAACTTTTTGTAAAAAAAATATATATATTTTTTTTTTTTCATTATTCAATCTCTTGGGACAAAAAAAAAAATATTTAATGGGCTCAACATTGCTCTCATCAAATAGCTTGGGGTGTCTACTTTCCAAAATGGGGTCATTTGGGGGGGGTTTGAACTGTCCTGGCATTTTATGCACAACATTTAGAAGCCTATGTCACACGTCACCCACTCTTCTAACCACTTGTAGACAAAGCCCTTTCTGACACTTTTTGTTTACATGAAAACATATTTTTTTTTTGCAAGAAAATTACGTTGAACCCCCAAACACTATATATAATGTTAAAGCAAAGGCCCTACAGATTAAAATGGTGGGTGTTGCATTTTTTTTTTCCACACAGTATTTGCGCAGCGATTTTTCAAACGCATTTTTTGTGGAAAAAATACACTTTTTTTTATTTTAATGCACTAAAACACACTATATTGCTCAAATTTTTGATGAAATAAAAAATATGATCTTAGGCCGAGTACATGGATACCAAACACGACATGCTTTAAAATTGCGCACAAACACGCAGTGGCGACAAACTACATACATTTTTAAAAGCCTTTAAAAGCCTTTACATGATACCACATTAGATTCACGGAGGAGGTCTACTGCTAAAATTACTGCCCTCGATCTGACCTTCGCGGTGATACCTCACATGCATGGTGCAATTGCTGTTTACATATGACGCCAGACCAACGCTTGTGTACGCCTTTGCGCAAGAGAAGGGGGGGCAGGGGTGCTTTTTTTTTTTTTTTTTTGGTTTTTTTTTTATTTATTTCGCTTTTTTATTTTATTTTTAAACTGTTCCTTCCATTTTTTTTCTTTGTTATGATTTTTATTGTTATCTCAGGGAATGTAAATATCCCCTATGATAGCAATAGGCAGTGACAGGTACTCTTTTTTTGAAAAAATTGGGGTCTATTAGACCCTAGATCTTTCCTCTGCCCTCAAAGCATCTGACCACACCAAGATTGGTGTGATAAAATGCTTTCCCAATTTCCCAATGGCGCGGTTTATATCCGGGAGGGGGGACATTCCCTCCCACTGCTTGTAAAAGCAGTCTAGAGGCTAATTACCCGCTAGAATTGCTTTTACATGAAAGCCGATCACTGGCTGAAAAGAATGATACCAAGATGATACCTAAACCTGCAGGCATCATTCTGGTATAACCATTCAAAGTCCAGCAACATACTGGACATATATTGTAATCTTTTTTTTTTCATGCAGCCTCTTGGCTGAACGAAAAAAAGAGATTGATTGGTGGGTATGCCCACCATTAGAATACCTCCCTTCATCCACCCACTTCTAATGATGGGCATACATGCACCATTTATATATGCCGATGCATGGGGGCATCCTCCCGCAAAAGTTATGCCGTGTACACACGGTCGGAATTTCGACCGTATGTACGTGGCATTAGGAGCCAATCGCTCCTCCCCCCCCCCCTGCTGCCCCCATGCTTCGGCATATATGCTCTTTTTTTTAACTGTGGTGGTGAAATCACCTCCTACAGTGTTGGAGTCGCGTCTTTATGTATCGTGGGAGCAAACGCTGTTGCTGTCAAGATAAATAAATCCGCGTTGCAACTGAATGGCGCACCTGAAAACAAAAAAATGCTTAACACTAAAACACAGTAAACAAAATTACATACCTGAAAAGCAAGCATGATAAAACATGATAAAACATAATAAAACATTGCAGAATAGAATGGAGTAAAAAAAGAGCAACAATAGAGAGAGAATAGAGTGAGAGAGAGAACAATAAAACGACAACTATTTTATTTTTTTTTTTTTTTTTGAGATTCACAGGTAAAAAAGCTCCTGACTGAAGCGACTGAATCAAAACGCTACCACAAAAAAACTGTTAGCGATCGCAGGGATCAGGCCTGACTCTGCGAACGCTGCAGTTATGTGTGCTTAGTGTTTTGTAAGTGACAGTGATCGACCGATACTGCACTTGGGTGGGCTGGGCTGGGCGGAGGGGGAAAACGCAGGTGCTAGCAGGTATCTGGGCTGATCCCGCTAACAATGCGTTTTTTTTTGGAACCCTAAACTGCTGGGACGCTAGTATAGATCTGATCAGATCAGATATTGATCTGTTCAGATACTGTGCCACTAAGGGAGGTGTATGCTTTGTGCGTGGGTGTTTGCGGTACTGGCACTAACCTGGGGCGACGCAGACCTTATTTGACCCTAAAACCTAATTGATATCACCCGCCGGGCGATCAGGGGGTTAAACCGTTATTGGGTAATAAATGGCGGGTGCCCTGACAGTATAAAAAACAAGCTAACTAACCAGCGTCACCCGTAACAGTAATACAAAAAAAAACTGGTTACCTAGCGACACTAATGCAGCGATCAGAAAAACGATCGCTTAGTGACACTGGCAAAAGGGGGTGAAAGGGTTAACTAGGGGCAATCAGGGGGTTAAACCTTTATTAGGTAATATATGGGGGTACCTGACGCTATATAAAAACCTGACGGGGAACCTAAATAACGAAATAACTAACTGGCTAACCAGCGTCACCAGTGACAGTTATACAGTGATCACTGGTGAAAGGGTTAACTCTAGGGGCAATCAGGGGGTTAAAACCTTTATTTAGGTTGTAATATGGGGGTACCTGACCTATAAACCTATTTATGAACCTATATAAACATGGCGGTTACCTAAAAAAAAAAAATGGTTACCTAGCGACACTAATGCAGCGATCAGAAAAACGATCGCTTAGTGACACTGGCAAAAGGGGGTGAAAGGGTTAACTAGGGGCAATCAGGGGGTTAAAACCTTTATTAGGTAATATATGGGGGTACCTGACGCTATATAAAAACCTGACGGGGAACCTAAATAACGAAATAACTAACTGGCTAACCAGCGTCACCAGTGACAGTTATACAGTGATCACTGGTGAAAGGGTTAACTCTAGGGGCAATCAGGGGGTTAAAACCTTTATTTAGGTTGTAATATGGGGGTACCTGACCTATAAACCTATTTATGAACCTATATAAACATGGCGGTTACCTAAAAAAAAAAAAATGGTTACCTAGCGACACTAATGCAGCGATCAGAAAAACGATCGCTTAGTGACACTGGCAAAAGGGGGTGAAAGGGTTAACTAGGGGCAATCAGGGGGTTAAAACCTTTATTAGGTAATATATGGGGGTACCTGACGCTATATAAAAACCTGACGGGGAACCTAAATAACGAAATAACTAACTGGCTAACCAGCGTCACCAGTGACAGTTATACAGTGATCACTGGTGAAAGGGTTAACTCTAGGGGCAATCAAGGGGTTAAAACCTTTATTTAGGTTGTAATATGGGGGTACCTGACCTATAAAACTATTTATGAACCTATATAAACATGGCGGTTACCTAAAAAAAAAAAATGGTTACCTAGCGACAGCAGTGACACTAATACAGCGATCAGAAAAACGATCGCTTAGTGACACTGGCAAAAGGGGGTGAAAGGGTTACCTGGGGGGCAATCAAGGGGTTAAACCTTTATTAGGGGGGGGTAGGGGGCTACCTTGGACCTAAAACTAACTGCCCTGACAGTTATTACAGTCACACTGACACTAAATGCAGTGATCAGTAAAAAAATGATCACTGCAATTAGTGACACTGTGACTGGGGGGGGAGGGGGTGATCTGGGGGGTGATCAGGGGGTGACAGGGGGGTGGAATATGTGCCTAACTGTACTGGTGTCAGTGTACTGTTGTGCACTAACCTTTACATGTTCGCCGCTCGGCGTCTCCGGTCACATAGACCGGCGCACCGAGCGTGACATCACTTCCGCCTTCCTGTCTATACAATAGACAGGAAGGGGAAGCTTTTCATTGGCCAGGAGCGATCGCGAGGGGGTGGCCAGAAACCACTGGCCGTCCCCTCGTCCCGGATCGCTCCTGACACGATCCCGACCGTCCCCGCCGGCGGAGGGGGGTCCGATCGGACCCCCCAACCGCCGGAAGAATGTCACGTACAGGTACGTGATTCTGCCTGTACGTGCCATTCTGCCGACGTATATATACAGGGGGCGGTCGGGAAGTGGTTAAGCTGCCATTCTCTTCCAAGGTCAGGCCACGCCCTGAGATGTAATTCTTTATGAACTGTGGTTAGGCGCTCGCTTAGTGAATTGTTTGACATCTTTTGCTCTTGATTGCTATAACAGGTTCCCTATATATTTTTCCTAAAATCACTTGTATCTCAAACCCTTATCTATATCTAATGACGGATAACTCTGTTTAGTTTTTACAGTGGCCTTGGTGAGGTGGACAAAACTGCATTACAAAATCTACTATCTGGCCAAGAAAAGGTATATGACCACAAAATATTAGCGGGTTGGCATGTTTTGTTAAGATTTGTAACTGTACATCCCCAAAATGACTTATCAAAGCTTACTAGTATGTGTCTTTTAAAGTGGAGTTTCACTCCAAAAGTGGTACTTCCGCTCATTTGTCTCCCCCCCCCCCCCGTGCCACATTTGGCACCTTTTCGGGGGGGGGGGGGGGGTGAAAGCGGATACCTTTTGGACAGGTATCCTGTCTCCAGTTCACGCCGCATTACGTCACATCTTGGCTGCCCCCCCCCCCCTCTGCCAGGCTAGTAGGAGAGCGCTGTAGTACCTCACGCATGCACAGTAAGGACTTGGCGTGAAGCCGTAATGCTACACTGCTGGGTTCCCTTACACACAATGGCGGCCGCAGTACCCCACAGCTGATGGAAACATCGGCTGCGGTGTCAACATCGCTGGACTCCAGGATAGGTAAGTGTACTATTAAAAGTCAGCAGCTGCAGTATGTGTAGCTGCTGGCTTTTAATTTTTGCAGGGGTGGGCGGACCTCCTCTTTAACTTATGAAAATGAAATGTCTATATGCCGAAAACTTGTCAGATTCAAACTTACGTTCTTCACGTCATTTTTTTATTACACTTTTTAAATTTGTGATTGGTATGAGGCATGACACGCTGTTCTTGTTTAAGACACTTACCATATAGGCAAGGCCTGTATTCTTAATATTAAAGTTGACCTTGCATAGATAGACCTGAGTTTGAGAGAGGTAAAGCCTGCCATGACTTCACCTACCTCCAATGAAGGTTCATGCTGATTAATAAATATTAGCTTTTTATAATTATTTATAATCATTAATTAAATGCTTGCCGCCCGCCCACCGTCAAATGACGGCAGGGTGGCACGACTCTCGTTCTGGGACGACGTCATATGACGGTGTCCCAGGATGGCCGCACTAGCACGCCCGCAGGGGGAATGCAGCGCGGCGACTGCGCCGTGTTGCGACTCCGATCTCTGGAAAGAGCCGTGTCCGCGGCTCTTTAACCATGCGATCGGCTGTGTCCAATCACAGCCGGTCATATGTAAACCAGGAAGTGCCGGTTATCGGCGCTCCTCGCCTGACACTGACAGAGTGTGTGGCAAGGAGAGCTGATCAGCGGCATCTCCTCACAGGGGACAGCTAGGAATGTAATCAGGGCACTGATCATCAGTGCCCTGATTACAATATTGTAAGATGGTGTCACAAATCGGTTCCCACGAATGCCCGCTATCAGTGCCCATTAGCAATGTCAGTCAGTGCTGCCCATCATTGCTGTCAATCAAGGCCTATCGGTGTCGCCCATCAGTGTCACCTATCAATGCCCATCAGTGAAGGCGAAAATTTACTTGGTTACAAAATTTACTGACTAAAAAAAAAAAAAAAAATTATTATTTTCTAAATTTTGTTGGTCTTAATTTGTACAAAATAAAAAACCCAGCAGAGATAAAATGCCACCAAAAGAACGCTCTATTTGTGTGAAGAAAGTTTAGGTTCCAATAAGAAGAAAATAGTATTTGCCCTAGAAATCCCATTTGGTGAATGTGGATGGGTTTATAGTGTAGTGTAACACATTAGGGAACACTTTTTTACCACTGGCTCCCATTGACCAGGTGTGAGATTTTCTGTTGACAACTTTGGGTGAGACGTGTGACAGAAATATAAACCAATATACAATCAGCGCAATCCAAAAATATGTGCAAAACAAATTAAAAAATTGCCCAGTTGCGAACACTGAACAAGCATCTTCACTCCACTCCTTAAAAATATAAATCAACAAACAGTGCTGCGCTACCAGTAATTATCTAAATCACCCTAGTGATATAGTGATAATAATCCTATATATGCAAAAAATATTGAACCAAAAAGATTCTACTTCTATATCCTAAACAAAGTGACTAAATAATCTCGTGGTGCAGTGATCATACAATAGTCCATAAAAAAGATAAAATTATCCCAAACATCAAAAGAATATTCCAAACATCCAAACGTGTTGCTCCACCACGATTTGCCAAAAGATCATATAAATATGCAAGTGCTCTAGTCACTCGCCTCATATTCCTGACCCCTGTTTCACCAGCGGGTCAAAATCGTCAGGTCCCCACTGGGGATAATCAAGGGATCTATCTGGCGTGCTGCTGGCGTACTTCTCTGTCTCTAACTTCTCCCTGTCGGCTCCCTGAGCTTCGGGTCTCTCTCGGGTATAGAGAGGAACATAAATAGCAAAATCTAGTGCTCTCTGTTTAAAAATTTGAATGAACCGTTAAAAATATAGGCAAGGTACCCACAAACATAGCACTTAAGCAGTGCGGGCTATGCAGATATTGGGCAATTCCTGTGAACAGTGAGATGGCCACGGGCCTATGTTTTTATTGGTTCATTCAAATTTTTTAAACGGAGAGCACTAGATTTTGCTATTTTTGTCCCTCTCTATAATCGATGCCCCGTACACACGATCGGACCATGTTGTCGGAAAATCCGACCGTGTGTGGGCTCCATCTGACTTTTTTCCGTCGGAATTTCCGATGGAAAAAATTTGAGATCATGCTCCCAAATTTTCCGACAACAAAATCCGATCGGACATTTTCCGACCGTGTGTAGGGAATTCCAACGGAAATGCCACGTATGCTCAGATCAAATTACGAGACTAAAGCTATTGGCTACTAGCCTCTACGTAGTTCCGTCGTAAGCAACGAACGTCACCACGTTCAGAATGATCGGATTTTCCGACAACTTTGTCCGACCGTGTGTATGCAACACCAGTGTCGGACAAAATCCGTCGGAAAAATCAGACGGATTTTGTGGTCGTAATTTCTGTCCGTGTGTACGGGGCATTAGAGAGACCCGAGGCTCAGGCAGCTGACAGGGAGGAGTGCGAGACATAGAGGAGCAGCATGCCAGATAGATCCTTTGATTATCCCCAGTGAGGACCTGCTGATTTTGACCAGCTGGTGAAACGGGGGCAAAATATGAGGTGAGCGGCCAGAGCACATTCGTGGTGGCGAGCATCGTTATGTGATCTTTTGGCACATCGTGGTGGAGCAACACGTTTAGGATAATTTTATCTTTTTTATGGACTATTGTATGATCACTGCACCACAAGATTATTTAGCCACTTTGTTTAGGATATAGATGAATCTTTTTGGTTCAATATTTTATGGATTTGATTTTCTTTAAAAGCACTGTAAAATTCACTGTTATGAATTGTTATATATATATATATATATATTTTTTTTTTTTTTTATGTAATCATTTGCATGAATGGAGTGTGTATTGGGTTCGGTTAATGTTTTCTGTTTAATGTGATTTGGGTCAGAGCCCCCAAATTTCACTTTTTATTGGTCTGAGTGTAAGGCTGCCATCCTTAGGTGTGGTCACACACACATAATTTTATGTTTTTTTCACTACATTTTTTCCATTATACATATAATATTTTATATCGACATAATTTTTTTTTATTTTTGATATGATTTTTTGAGTATTTGTGAAAATTGACACATTTTTCTTTTAGTGTGGAGTCACTGATATTACACATGTTATGATCTATACATTGGTCCAAGCTATGTATAAACGAATACATCCATACCTGGAATTCATCTTTAACTTTTGTGAATTATGATGCCAACTTGTAATTCTTCTTCTATTCCTGTGTTTGTTGTTTAATACAGGATGTAATTGGATGGTACAAGTTTCGAAATAATACAAGTCAGACAATGACTCTAAGGGAGAGACTTCTACATGAGAACTTGCAGATGAGCCTTTCCAATCCAGGTCTTGTATTTTTGTTAGTCACCTCACAGTGTACAACAGAGAAAGAATCGACCCATCGCATGGAGTATGCTTTACATAAACCCCAAGACAGGCAAGTTCTGTTTATTTCTTATGCTAACAATAAGAATTGTCAGCTTGACAATAGTGTTATTCTGGAATGCAAAAATTGACACCACAACATACAGCAACAGTAATGTCGTCTCACCCCCCCCCCCCCCAGCTTCTGTAGTTGCTAGGGGGGTGGCGAACTGTCAAAACCAGGTACCCTCTCCCTCCAAAAGGTGCCAGATGTGACAGCGGAGGGGGGAGGCAGGCAGGCAGACAAGCGAAGCTTCCCCATTTTGGATGGAGCTCCACTTTAAAGTGACTAACTCCATTTTTTTTAAATAACAAACATACTATACATGGCTACTTAATAGTTTTGCACAGCGCAGCCCCAATCCTCCTTGTTTCAGGTCCCCTGCCGGCACTCCTGGACCTCCCCTTCCCACCATAGTAAGCCGCTTGCTTTGGGGCCCTTGTGCGAGCTCGCTATTGAGTCACACAGAGTGCAGTTTGGCTCTGGTGCACAGCACTAGATCGAGATTAGGCTCAGGTAAGTAAAACGGAGGTCGGAGGTTGCTTTGGCAATAAAACCTGGAAGCTGATTTCTATGGAAAAGTGCACCTGATTTTGCACTCTCCAGCTTTATTTTTTATTTACTTTAATGCAGAGAATGCATTAAGGTAAAAAACCTTCAGCCTTTAGAAAACAACTTTAAGGATCGCCCTCCTGCTGCCTCTCATTACTTGCTCTAATGCCCGTAAAGAAAACCTATACTAGGTGCGTGACTGTCATACTGGTCAAATTGTTTAATACTTTGTCTCCGATGGAGAAGAAGCAAGTATTGACAACTCCTAATATGCATACCAAAATGCAAAAATTCTGATAAAATAGCTTCAGTACAACAGCCAGGTAAAAGGTAACAGAGGCCTCCATACACACAGGTTTTCTTTTAAAATTATAGATTTTTTTTTTTTTTTTTTTAATAATATGAGTCTAGGACACTTAAAAAAACACTTAAGGGGGGCGTGGCCTAGCTCTGCAGGAAGATGGACGCTTAATCCTTCGGCTCCCGCTACCTCGCGACGAATCTTCTGCTTATCGGAGGTTTTCAATCACCTACCAGCCGCTCACATATGGGGACTGCCTCGCGGACATCCTCAACCTCCCGCTCCCCAAGGAGACACTCCGGGTCCCGGCAAGGCAATATTCCGGACATGTTCGGGGCCGACAGGAGAAATATGACGGACTCCCGCCTCAGGAGCTCTCAGGCGCCAAACTCCTCTCAACCTGGGATACCGCTCATCCCCACCCCAACCGTCTCTCCGCCTGATGGGACTTCAGATCAGTCTCCACCGCACTCTCAGCCCCACCTCAGCATACAGGACCTTCGATCCATAGCCACAGATATCAAGGATACACTCTCGGCAGCCATTGCGGAGCTCCGCCTTGACCTTCGGGCAGTCAACGACAGGGTAATGGCGGTAGAAGATGCTGTACAGCTACAAAGCTCCCAACTGAAAAAAAACACTCACTATGTGGACACCCACACCCTGCAACTGCGTGACATGGCTAGACACCTGGAAGACCTCGACAACAGAGGGAGGCGCCATAATTTGAGGGTCAGAGGTCTTCCAGAGTCCGTCGAGGGAGACAGATTAACACCGGCCGTTACTAGCATCTTCAATGACCTACTGCAGAGACCTCTCCCCACTGCTATTGAGATGGAAAGAATCCACAGGGCTCTACGACCCAAAGGCAGGGATAGCGATCCCCCCCGGGACGTTATTTGTTGCATCTCCAGCTTCAAACTGAAAGAAGAAATCCTTAAACAAGCCAGAGGGCGAGCCCAGATACAGTTTGATGGCAATCCGGTCCACATTTATCAAGACTTGTCTAACATCACCCTGCAACACCGAAGGAATCTAAGACCATTGCTAGACGTCCTTAGATCCAAAGGAATTGTATACAAATGGAAATTTCCCTTCTGTCTGTCTGCCTCCTCTCAGGGACGCACTGCACTTCTGAGAGTGCCGGAGGATCTGCCGCATTTTTGCCACGCAATGAACATCCCGATGACAGAAGTGCCAGAGTGGTTTGCGGAATTCCGCCGCTCTGCTGTAAGTCGAGACCCACCTCCTTCCGAACCGATGGATGCCCAGTCTGCTATCCCATTCCGTACTGGATCTCCTTCCACTACAAATGACCGTACTTACCACAGAGGATCCCACCGACACCGCAGCCCTCCCCGCTCTCCCACCTCACGTCGAGCCAGGAGAGATTATTGAGGTTGCTCTTTGTAATCCACAGAGTTCTCTCCCTGTCGTGTGCAACCCGTAGATAGAGACGCTCCAGACACCTTTCCTCCGGTCCCACACCCTTTCGTCATCCCGGACAAGCTACCGGTCGGTGAGTAGCGTTCAGAATGCGACATGCTTCATGTCTTATATATGATCCTACACCCTGTACAGCTCATTGCTACGGAATATGGTGACTACCTAGCTAGTAAACCCACACTGCCCGACTCGGGACCTCATACGCCGCCACTACAATATCCCCTAAACAGAGGATGAGCGGGCATACCCCTGCTCATTTAAATTACAGATTGTTCTGCAACTAAATCAGAGGTCCATTATACTTCCATACGTGCAGTCTTCACGGCCACTTTATAATCAGCTTCATCCCTCCACTATTTACTTGATTCCCTCTAATGCCATACTTTAAATATACTACTTGTCTCATGTTCAGCTTCTCTTTATTTTTAACACAATGGATCCGACCTGGCTGTGAACTACAATCCCCATGCTGCATTGCGATGGATCTCCCGCATAACTTTGCACACCAACACAAACCCGGAACGATATACGTCATTACCTCAGTAACAGTCTGTAATTGGCAGTCCTCACTGCCTCCCGCCCAATGATGCTCTGAGACTAACCGTGCATGTGACCATCACGACACTTCAACCAACGTTGACAACAACACTCTGCAAGATACCGGAACTTCTGCAGCACCTCACTCCTCATAAACTGCCGGCTATCTCTGACATTGATGTCTGCCCTCAAAAATTGCTGCAACTACCTCGTGGGTGACGAATGTACGCTGCCTGATACAAATGACCTGGATCTCCTATCCTACATAGATGTTCCAACTACTAACAAACGGGCACCATGACGGGACCCACTCTATACATGCACTCTCAAGATCCACAGGCGCTGAATGCCTAATATACCCGCCCATCAAGACGGTCCTGTATCCATTACGGTTAGCAGTTGCCATTTAATGAACGTCACAACGATGTCTCACCTATCACCATATATGTGTATTGCATATTCTTTTACAGGTCTAGTTAAGTTGACAGAATTGCCGATAGGCTTGTATTGTTTGCCTGCATTTGCTAGCAAATGCAAAGTTACGACACAGTTCAATATGTTGCTTTTCTTTTTTTTTTTTTTTTTTTTATCGCATCATCCATGATAAACCTCAGATCACTCTACATGTTTATAACCCCAATATGGGATCACATGTCTTACAATGACCACCTTGCCTTCCTCTAGTGACTCTTCCCACTCAAATTTTAAACACACCCCATACTAATACGGCATACAAACACCTACTTAGTCCGCCCCTTCCCTGACCACATAGGCTCACATATTCCCATACTTACCATGTCCATAATCCCCCTGAACCCTACGCTATGTCACCTCCTTCATTCATAGTTATATCATAGTCGTGATGTGGCGGGACATTGTCCTGTTACTCATTCCTTTCCACCTCTCCGTTGCAGAGCTAGTACCAACCCCCACACAGTGGTGGTCGCACGTCTCACTACTCCTTCTGGAGTGTAGACGTAGCTCCCACTCTGTATTATACACCGAATCCTCTATTCTAGAGGCGGTTAGGGACACTCTCCCACCACCTCTTCGGTTGATTTGTGATAATCACTCCGCGCATCCTTAACAGATCACGTAACCTTGGCCTCAAGCCCAATCCTGCTCCTATAGATCCACCCGCCTTTTATTTTTATTTATTTTTTCTAAGGAATAACCTGTTAAATCCTTTTTTGTATATCACAAATGGATAACCCTCCGATACCGCAAACTGAACCGCCTCCTTTTCCCCACATCAAAATATGTTCTCTCAATGTCCAAGGTTTAAATACGCCCGAAAAACGCTCATTGCTACTTTCCTCTTTACTAAAATCTAACGTTCATATAGCCCTACTACAAGAAACCCATTTTAGAACTGACAACGTACCAAAACTTCACAACAAACACTTTCCCACTGTCCACCACGCCCCTAATAACAATGCCAAATCCAAGGGTGTCTCTATCCTTATCTCCCGTCACTGCCCGCTTCATATCACTGATGTCCAAAAGGACGAAGGGGGACGATTCATTTTCTTGAAAGGAAAACTACAAGATAGACCCATAACCGTTGCGAACATTTACGCTCCAGGTTACCTTCTTTCGCACCTCCCTTCAACAACTTACGGCATTTTACTCTGGCACCCTTATAGTTGGGGGGGACTTTAACGTAGCCATGAACCCATTGATGGACACGTCTAACGGCCACTCCACACTGCCCTACAAGGCACTAAAGGCGATAAAATCTCAATTCCATGACTTATTATTACATGATTCCTGGCATACAATGCACCATACTGACAAAGACTTCACTTTTTTTTCTGCACCCCACAATAAGTATTCGAGGCTGGACTACATCTTTGTCTCACAAAATGATCTTTCCTATCTCTCCAAGGCTACTATTGATCCAATGATTCTATCGGATCACAACCCAATCTCCCTGACCTTATCCCTACCCAAAAGAAAACCCAAATCTCCCATCTGGCGGTTGGACAACTCCCTTCTGACCGACCCAGAGAACACCCGCATCATATCAGAACACCTCTCAAACTACTTTAGGGACAACATCACTGATGACTCCTCCCCAACATCGATATGGGCCGCCCACAAATGTGTCATTAGGGGAACCCTCATTTCATTAGCCTCCAAACGTAACAAACTAAGGAAAGAACGCATTGATCTCCTGACAAATAAGATCCGTGATCTTGAGAGAAAACATAAAGCATCCCTCAATGCCACGGTTCTGACAGAATTAACACAAACTAGAGAGGAACTTCTAGGAGAATTACAAATTAAACTAAAACGCAATTACACCATATCCAGGAAGGTCTTCTACGAGCTTGGCAACAAGTCTGGTAGACTACTGGCTAGAGCTCTTCAAAAACAAAAAGCGACCCAGGCTATTCACACGATCAAAGATCCGAAGGGTACATCCCATTCTAAGACAGAGGACATCACAGATCAATTTGTTAAATACTTTTCCCAACTATATAACCTTCCTACTCCCCCTGCACCATCCTCACATCCTGACCGTGCTGCCGCCATACAAGAATTCCTACGTAAATACTCACCTACGCCCCTCACTCCCACGGATTCGGATACTCTGAACTCCCCTCTCGATCTAGATGAATTCCGTCATGCGCTGAAACAACTGAAACCGGGGAAAAGTCCGGGCCCAGACGGCCTAACGGCCAGCTATTATAAATCCTTCCCTGACACTCTACTCCCCCACCTAATCAAGGCTTTTAACAACCTCTCACCTTCTGATTCGGCCCGTAGGGCCCTTTTGGAGGCCCACATCACACTCATTCCGAAACCGGACAAAGATACCACATTAGTCACTAACTATCGACCCATCTCCCTCCTCAATGTCGATTTGAAACTTTATGCCAAAGTACTGTCTAACCGCATCCTACCCTTTCTCCCAGATTTGATTGGTCTAGACCAAGTTGGTTTTGTCCCTGGCAGGGAAGCCAGGGACAACACCATCAAAGCTCTAAATATACACCACTGGCTTACCAAAACCTCCGCCGAAGGCTTCTTTTTATCCCTAGATGCAGAGAAGGCGTTCGACAGGGTAGCATGGGACTATATGGAAGCGGTACTCCGGGCGGTGGGCATACCCCCGCTCCTACTCCAAATGATTATGATGTTATACTCGTCTCCATCAGCTAAGCTTAGGGTCAATGGCTGCCTGTCGAACGCCTTCTCCATTTCCAATGGCACGCGCCAAGGTTGTCCTCTGTCCCCCAGCATCTTCTTACTCACCATGGAACCTCTCCTCCGTAGGCTCAGGGAAAACCCTGACATCAAGGGCATATCGATCAACAACAAAACATTTAAAATAGCCGCTTATGCGGACGACATTTTACTATCCCTTACCGACCCCATTGTCACCATTCCCAACCTCCTCAAAGACTTCGCTTTCTTTAAAACCCTTTCTAATCTACAAATTAATTTCTCAAAATCTAAAGCCTTAAATGTTTCCCTTCCCCCCCAAATTAGTAGCACAATGTAAACTCAATTTTCCCTTTGGATGGGAACTCAACGCCATATCCTATCTTGGAATCAAATTTACCTACTAAACTGTCAGATCTATACGCCTTGAATTTTCAATCTACACTTCAAGCTATACAAAGGGATATACAGAAATGGCACTCGGGGTCCTTTTCTTGGTTCGGAAGAATAGCAATCTTGAAAATGAACGCCCTACCTAGGATTCTATATCTGCTACAAACTGTACCCATCAAACTGCCTCCATCCTTTTTCTCCACTTACAATAAAATGTGCAGAACCTTCATCTGGTCCTCTAAACCATCCAGACTTAATTGGTCACACATGACATTACCCAAACCACTAGGCGGTTTAGGCCTACCTGACATTCATAAATATCAACTTGCCTGTCACTTGACGAGAATGATTGATTGGCACACACACAAACTACACAAAGATTGGATCCAGTTAGAACAAGTTTTCTCCCAAGTCCCCCTGTCACACCTACCTTGGATATCTCATGCACATATCCCTAAATCTCTATCTTCCCACCCACTAATAGACACCACACTACGGTGCTTCCGCACATCTTGCCTACACATGAAACTACACCCAACCAATGGCCCTATGACACCAATAATTGACAACCCTGCATTCCCTCCAAGCCTGTCACTACGTACTACGCAAGAAACCACGCATAATCCCTGTCCAAAGGCACTTGACTTTTTTCAAAATAAAGAACTCCTATCCCACTAAGCAATGTTGTCTGCTTTCCCAGACTACCACTTACCATTCTTCAAATTTCTACAACTCAGGCATTTTTTCCAAAACTCCACCCAGACTACACAATGGTGCAGGGACTATTCTCCTTTTGAATCACTATGTATGCAGACAGAGCCACAAAGACACCTGATTTCCAAGACATATGCCCTTCTTTTCAACACCCACATCATTAAGAATGACAATAGAGTCCGGAACTGGGAATCAGATCTTGCTTTAGATCTCTCCACTGAAGACTGGGAACACATTTATCACCACGTACATAAAGGCTCCATTAGTGTCTCCACTCAGGAGAGCAGGTACAAACTGCTCTCTAGATGGTATAGGACCCCAGACAAATTGCACAAATTTCAACCTACCACTCCTTCATCATGCTGGCGCTGTAACTCAGCTCTGGGCACTTTACTACATATATGGTGGGAATGTCCAGTCCTTCATGCTTATTGGACAGAGATCCACAGCTTAATCTCTCAAATTACTACTTACACCCCGGATTTCACACCTGCCCAATTTCTCCTACACCACACATCAATTCCCCAACACTCGTACTCAAAATCACTAGCCATGCACCTCATTAATGCAGCAGTCCAATGTATCCCAGTTCACTGGAGGACCCCTTCACCCCCTACTATACCTGAATGGATAAGGAGGGTAGACAACATTGCAAACATGGAATCCCTCATACATCAAGCCACGGACAACCCCACTAAATACAATACTACCTGGGCTTGCTGGACACATTTCAGAAACACGCCACCTATTTCTGACCCTATAGATACCCCACCGGCGGAGCCACCAGCGGTACATTAAATACTCTAACAAGATATTTTTTAGATATATACCTATCCTCAATTCTCTCCAAACCCGCTCCCCAACATCCCATTCTACCTTCACCTATATACCTGTGAATTACTGTTCTCTCACCTTGTACTGACCCTTGCATTCCCCCCACCTCCCAGATTAATGGCCCCTTACTCACAATAATATATAACTAACGTCTGGTTAATGATATACTACACATACTCACGCCTACTGACAAGCCGCCTCTCTCATGTTCAGCGAAAGCTATTGTGTTCTCGCACGCACTCACAGCAAGATCCCCTAGGGGGTGACTGTGGGCGAGATAGACTTTACCGGCTTGACACTATGCTACACGTGAGACCACGGAGCCCACCCCACATTACTACCCAACATTGAACCCTACTATCCACCCTTCACTGATCCGATACTGGGCTCCCCGTCCTGATCTGAATCGTTACAGGAATCTTGGAAATTGTCTGTTTAGATTGATTTTCGTACAGATCTTAAGTTTAGTTATGGCACTGTTCACCATGATCTAACACTGTTATGTACATCACCGTTGATAGTTACCTGTTTAGCTTCCAATGCATACTGTATATTGAACGTTTTGCATTTATTGTACAACTGTAAACCTTCAATAAAATCTTTTGACAAAAAAAAAAAAAAAAAAACACTTAAGAAAAAAATGCACGTCCCATATCAACTATTGAGTTGCGGGTTCTGATCTTCTTACTCCACTATGAAAACCACTTGAATATTCTATTGTGTTGCCGCATTTCCCAATTCTCCACTTGTGTGATTATTTATTTTATTTTTATATATATATATATATATATATATATATATATATATATATATATATATATATATATATAATATATATCTATCTCACATTTTCACAATTTATATAGCGCCAACAGTTTACTCAGCGCTTAACAATGTAGAGAGGGGACAGCATATGATACAGTTCATTACAGGAGGGCCCTGCTCGTAGAGCTTACATTCTAAAGGGAGGGGGTGATGGTACAAAAGGTAATAGTTGGGGGGAATGATTTGATGGGGGTGGCTTGGGTACAGTTCTTAGGTGGGTGTGGGATAGGCTTCCCTGAATAAGTGGGATTTCAGGGATCTCCTAAAGGTGGACAGGGCAGGACGTACTGGGTTGGGAGAGGCTCTGGAGAAGTCCTGAAGGCGAGCATGGGAGGTGGTAAGGTGGACCATGGAGAGGAGTTTATCAACCTCCTCGTGGTAACGGTAGAAGGAGGAGAGTATTGAGTGTGGTGTTTGACCCAATGTGTTAGGTGCTGGATATCTCCTTGCGATTATATAAAAGAATCTCAAATCCATCTTCCCATTCCATGTCAGAGGGAGCCCATGATCAACCGTGTACTATTCCACCATCCATCAGCGTATCGTAGACTTTGCAAGTAACTCATCGCACCCCAACCCTTCTCTCTCCTGTTTGGCTGCCATTCAGTCAGCTAGCCAATGGTGCTGCTGCTGTGTCTCAGCCATACGGAAGGGAGAATCTTGGACTGCTGAGACACTCGTGGCCAGAGAGTGACCTCGGGTAAGTGTTAGGGGGGCTGCTACACACAGAGGGCTTTTTATCTTAATGCATTAAGATAAAAAACCTTCTGACTCGTTTAAAAAAAAAAAAAAAAACATGTACTACTTACCTGCCCAGTGCAGTAGATTTGCACGGGGCAGCCTGGATCCTCCTCTTCTCGGGTCCCTCTTCTCCGGTGCTCCTGGCCCCTCCCTCCCTGTTGAATGCCCCCACAGCAAGCAGCTTGTGTGTCTGTTCAGACACAGAGCTGCCGTTCGGCCCCACCCCCTTTCTCTCCTGATTGGTTAACTGACTTTGACAGCCGCGGGAGACAATGGCGTTGCTGCTGTGTCTCAGCCTCATCAGGAGGGAGAGTCCTGAACGGCCGAGGGACTCGTGGACATCACTGGACAGAGATGGGGCTCAGGTAAGTATTAGGGGGTGCTGGGGCGGCTTCTTCACACAGAAGGCTTTTTATCTTGATGCATAGAATGTATTAAGATAAAAAAAAACCTTCTGCCTTTACGACTCCTTTAAGTTTTTACATGCACTGCTTTTCTTCTTTCTACTACTCTTTTAAAAGTTTTAGGTTTTGCAGACGTTGGATATGTCACATGCACAAAATAATTTACTTTATTTTTTGTTTCAGTGATTTTCCGAAAATTCCTCTAATTATTGCCAACCTTGCAATGTCAGAGCAACAAGGATACAAAACCTTATCTGGATCTTGTGTGTCTCTTGGATTTAACCAAGCTGTTAAGAAACACAGGTGGGCATTAGGTTGTTTATAGGTAAAAAATCGCTGCATTTTTGCTTTTGAATTTTGGGTAAAGCACATTAGGCCATCGTAGTTGGTAAGTTAGAACGGGATG
Organism: Lithobates sylvaticus; assembly: GCA_028564925.1. Taxonomy (NCBI): domain Eukaryota; kingdom Metazoa; phylum Chordata; class Amphibia; order Anura; family Ranidae; genus Lithobates; species Lithobates sylvaticus. The sequence goes on from CM053026.1 coordinate 504,334,929, forward strand.
GACTGTTGTCTTTAGTCTGTGTGTGTGTGTGTGTGTGTGTGTGTGTGTGTGTGTGTGTGTGTGTGTGTGTGTGTGTGTAAATCATTTCCCATATGTATAGTGTTTTCGCTAAGATGCACGTCCAAGAGTCTTTTAAAACTATCCATACTTCCTGCCGACGCCACCAATTGTGGAAGAGAATTCCACATCCTTATCGCGATGATAATGAAAAAAAAAAAAAAACCTTTGCAGCTTAAGGTTAAACCGCTTCTCTTCCAGTCTAATCGTGTGGCCCTGTGTCCTTTTACACTCCCTGGGACTGAAAAGTTTTATACTTAGGCTGGGCTCACTATTGAGATATTTTGTATATTGCTATATCTCCTCTCATGCTTCTCTTCTCCAAGGAGAATAAATTTAGTGCTTGTAGTCGTTCCTCCTAATTGAGGTCCTCCAGTCCCCATATTCATTTAGTTGCTCTGCTCTGAACTCTCTCCAGCTCCAGCAAACCCTTTGAGGATTGGTGACCAGAACTGGACGGAATACTTCAGATGCGGCTGAACCAGAGTTTTATAAAGTGGGAGAATTATAATTTTATCTCCTCGAGTAAATTCCCTTTTTAATGCATGCTAATGTTCTGCTGGCTTTGTTAGCCACAGCTTGACACTGCATGCTATTGCTCAGTCTGCCTTACTTACTAGGACCCCTAGATCCTTCTCCACCCTGGACGCCCCCAGGGTTTCTCCCCTTAATGAGTAAGGGGAGATGAGTGGTGGTATTTGATCACCTCTGCGTTTTATTGTTTGCGCTATAAAAAAAAAAAAAAGGCAGAAAATGTTGTAAAAAAAAATATATATTTTGCTTTAACCACTTCAGCCCCGGACCAATTTGCAGCCAAAGGACCAGGCCCCTTTTTTGCGATTCGGCACTGCGTCGCTTTAACTGACAATTGCGCGGTCGTGCGACGTGGCTCCCAAACAAAATTGGCGTCCTTTTTTCTCCCACAAATGGAGCTTTCTTTTGGTGGTATTTGATCGCCTCTGCGTTTTTTATCTTTTGTGCTATAAACAAAAATAGAGCGACAATTTTGAAAAAAATTCAATATTTTTTTGCTATAATAAATATCCCCAAAAAATATATAAAATTTTTTTTTCCTCAGTTTAGGCCGATACATATTCTTCTACATATTTTTGGTAAAAAAAAAATGCACTTAGTGATTGTTTGGTTTGCGCAAAAGTTATAGCGTTTACAAAATTGAGGATAGTTTTATAGCATTTTTATTAATATTTTTTTTTTTTTTTTTTTACTAGTAATGGCGGCGATCAGCGATTTTTTTTTTTTTTTTTTTTTTTATTGTGACTGCGACATTATGGTGGACACATCGGACATTTTTGACACATTTTTGGGACCATTGTCATTTATACAGCAATCAATGCTATTTAAATGCATTTATTCCTGTATAAATGACACTGGCAGTGAAGGAGTTAACCACTAGGGGGTGGGGAGGGGTTAGGTCTGTGACGTGTGCTTTTTTTTTTTATTTTTTTAACAGTAGGGGGCGTGGCTTTACATCTGACGTCACTGATCGGCTTTCCCGATGACAGAGAACAGCCGATCAGTGACAGGCAGTGTAGAAAGCACGGGGAGAGGTTTGTTTACACAGACCTCTCCCCGTTCTTCAGCTCTGTGACCCGATCGCAGGACACCAGCGGCGATCGGGTCAGCTGGTCCCGTGGCCGCGGTCACAGAGCTCAGGACCGGGTCGCGAGCGCGACCCGCGGCTGGGCTCTTAAAGGCCAACGTACAGGTACGTTCATTTGCCCAGCCATGCCATTCTGCCGACGTAAATGTGCAGGAGGTGGTCCTTAAGTGGTTAATAAATATCCCCCTACAAACTAATTTCTTCATCAGTAAAAATAGTAAGACTAACACCGCGCTAGACCCTAAATAATGAGTGTATGTTATATAAACGAAATAAAAAAATGAACCAAAGCTGCAGCAAAAAAATGTGAGATATACACATTAACAGAACAATAATAAACAAAAAGCCGCGCTATAAAAATTACTATAAACAACTTAAGTGAACACAAAGTGACTGTGAAATCACAAGAGATGACAAAATATCATACAAAAAATGTGGTTGTGCGTAAGCACATGTGAGTATTAAACCATATTGATACAGTAAAACACAGTATCCTAGTGCAATAAAAATCCGAAATTTATAAAAGATTTGCAACAGTGAGTGTCCAAAGTAATGAAAACTATGTATCAATGTGATGTCCAGCTAGTGCAACCAAAACTCAAGATAGATTCCACCAATAAATGTGATCCACCACCACTCTAACATTAAGCTTACCGGAGGCAAGCTTAAACCAAGCCTGTGTGAAGATGGTACTGGATGTACCCTGGACCGCAGGACTTCACCACATGATCCGGATTTCACCAGGTATGAATGGCCTCAAGATGAAAATCAGGGCAGTGATTCTTATCGGAACTGGTCTGTGTATGGGACTCCTCCAGGAATATGAACCCAAGACCCAACAGCATTGGCATGGAATCATAAAAAAACAAGGGATGCTCCCATAGTGTAAAACCAATGATTTATTTAAAATGGAAAAGTAAAATATCTACTTACACAAATATATGTGCATAAGACAGAGAATCGAATAAAAAACGCCGGCCGGCTTGCAAGAAACACCCGCTCACAACGCGGAACGTGATGACGTCAGTGCGTCAGCCTCCCTACGTCCGTTTCGTCTATTGACGTCTTCTGGGGAACGGGCGACGCACTGAATCATCGCAACTTTATGGAAACATTGACAGACACGCCCTGGTGTGAATCCTCAATGGCGGATCTATGTAACGTTAAATGCCTTTAAAAAATCAATACTAGGCTTTTTTAGGGACAATGATGTCAACAACACCTATCATACCTTGAAAAAAATTTTTAATTTAAACAAGATATGAATAGAATAAAATATACATGTAATTGATGGATCGCTCCAACCGGAAACTACGTTGGAACAAGGGGATAGATCAACCTAAAAAGTCCCAGAATCAGAAATTAAAAATGGCTCCATCTTGTGGACAAATAATAGATTAAAAATTCTTATCCGCTGTATGTGGAATATCTCCAAAGAACAAAGACCCACACTAAAAATCAGGCCCCCAATAGAGGAGTCACCCTTGTGTTAAGCCGAAAAATAAATCGACCCATAAAAAAGTGGCAAAGACATGATTTAATGGACAGCTGGATAGGTCAAAAAATTGATAATTTAAATAGGTTTATAAACTATAATTACCAATGGGAGTGTGGGCAAGGGGAAAATTTAGATTCGCCATTATGAACTCACCCCTTACATCAAAACATAACACATCCCTTAAGATTTGAATAGTCACAAATCAAATATGTTGTATGAATCAAAAAATATCCATGGACATAATAGCATTTACCTATGATAAATAGAAAAAGTATAAACTTGAACCTCATTAGGAATTATCAATAAATGCGTTGACATCTATCTCAATGTTTAACCCAAAGGGGGTGTAACTTTTAATTTTATATATCCAGGACATCTCTAGTCTGGAGATGCCACGAACAATTGAACCCCCTCTCCATTGGGGGACGTATTTGTCTATCCCTAAGAAAATTGTCTTAGATGGATCTTTTTTATGGACTTCCAGATAGTGCCTGGACACTGGATGTTTGGGAAACCCACCCAGGATGTTAGTGACATGCTCATTCAGTCTGACCTTCAGTGGGCGCTTAGTCCTGCCCACATACTGAAGGCCACAGGGGCACTGAAGCAGATAGACAACCCCTTCAGTCGAACAGGTTATGAAGGGTTTAATTTAAAACTCTGTTCTAGTGCTGGTGGAGATGAATCTATGTGTCCTCCTATGGGTGCACCCACTAAGAGAGCAGATCCTACACCGCCTGCATTGATAAAAACCTGTCAAGTTATCAAAAAAGTAGGTTCTGGCTACTGGTGGATCTAGAACATTAGGAGATATTCTGGCCTTGAGTGAGGGCACCCCTCTAAAGACAATCTGGGGTTTAGGTGGCAGAACTCCGTTAAGAGTTGGATCGCTGGTAAGAACGTGCCAATATTTTTTAATCATTTTCCCCACATTTCTATGTTGAATAGAATAAGTAGTAATGAATGGAACCCTAGCTAGGTCCCTATTCTTAGGGGGTTTGTCTTTAAGTAGATCATCTCTGTTGATCTCAGACACTTCGCTGAGCACACCCTTCAAAGAGGTGGGTGTATAACCCTTTTCCAGGAAGCGCTCAGTGAGGATATTGGCTTGAGTGGAAAATACAGCTGGATCAGAGCAATTCCTCCTCAACCGCAAATATTGGCTCTTAGGTACTGACTTGAGCCACGCTTCATGGTGACAGCTACCAATAGGAATGTACGCATTCCGATCAGTTCCCTTGAAGTGGGTCGCAGTGGTAAAGACTCCACTGTCCACCCCTATTCTAAGGTCCAAAAAATTGATCGACACCTGGCTGGCTTCATAATTTAGTACAATACCCCTCTGGTTATTATTTAATTCAGTGAGAAAAAGATCCAAATCAACCTTGTCGTTATCCCATAAGAGGAGGATGTCGTCTATGTACCTGGCCCATAGGACCACTTGGGGTCTCTGATGGGCATAGACGACATCCTCCTCCCACAGGGCCATGAAACGATTGGCCAGGCTGGGGGCATATTTAGCCCCCATGGCGACTCCCCTGTCTTGCCTAAAGAAATTTCCTCCAAACCAAAAATAACTACTAGATGCAGCAAATCTCAACAGCTGCATAATAAAGAAGATCTGTTCATCGAATAAACCAGAATCTCGCCTGAGAAAATATTCAACCGCCGAAAACCCCAAATGGTGCGGAATAACCGTGTATAAAGAAGTGACGTCGGCCGTCACTAGCCATACACCAGGCAGGTATATTGATTATTTTCTCCAACCTTTAGTCAAGAATATGCCATCGTACGTCAAGGATTCTCGCTCTGTTATTAATTTAATAGGTTCGATTACTCCCCCACCTGGTGTATGGCTAGTGACGGCTGACGTCACTTCTTTATACACGGTTATTCCGCTACAACAACTGAAAAGTGGCGCTAAACGGGACTTTTTTACACTTCTTTTTTTTTTTTATAATAACCGCCCCGCTAGCGGCTAAAAAGTGCTGCTAAAACACACAGCTAAAGTGCCGCAAAAGAGCAGCTCTTTAGTGCTGTTTTAGACCGCCTCGCGCAGATATACTGCGGCAGAAGGGCACACGCAGGCAAACTAACATACCTGTATGTGGCCCTTTTTTAAGAGGCGGCCTGTGAGCGCGCTGACGGCGGCGCGACCACTGCAAGCACCGTGAGTCGGGTCGCGGGTCCCGCGGACTCGAACACCACGGGGATACCCGCTATCGTCTAACAGAGAGGAAGAATGGGAAGATGCTAATGTAAACAATCATCTCCCTGTTCTGCCTAGTATCAGTGTCACTGATTTCTGCTCCCTGTGATCGGGAGCAGAGATCAGTGACATGCCATACGTAGCCACGCCCCCCCACAGCTAGAAACACTCCCCAGGACACACTTAACCCCTAGACGGCCCCCTAGTGGTTAATCCCTTCACTGCCAGTGTCATTTACACAGGAATCAGTGCATTTGTATAGCACTGAAGCTGTATAAATGACAATGGTCTCAAAAATGTGCTAAGTGTCTGATGTGTCCGCCATAATGTTGCAGTCACAATAAATCACCGCCATTACTAGTAAAAAAAATAAAATTTAAAAATGCCATAAAACTATCCCCTATTTTGTTAACGCTATAACTTTTGCTCAAACCAATCAATAATCACTCAAATACCACCAAAAGAAAGCTCTATTTGTGGGAAAAAAGGACATCAATGTTGTTTGGGAGCCACGTCGCACGACTGTGCAATTTTCAGTTAAGTTTGGTCAGGGAGGGGGTAAATTCTTCCGGGGCTGAAGTGGTTAACGGCGCTGCAGTGTAAAAGGAGTCTAAGTAATCACAGCCTTTGCTCAATACTTTTGTTGAAGCACCTTTGGCACCAATTACAGCCTCCAAGTATTTTTTAGTATGCTACCACAAGCTTGCAACATGTATTTTTGGGTAGTTTCTCCCATTCTTCTTTGTAGGACCTCTCATGTTCCATCAGGTTGGATGGGGATTGTCGGTGCACAGTCATTTTCAGATCTTTCCAGAGACATTCTGGCTCTGGCAGGGTCACTCAAGGATATTCAGAGTTGTCCCTCCTTTGTTATCTTGGCTGTGGGCTCAGGGTCGTTGTCCTGTTGGAAAATTAACCTTTGCCCAAGTCTGAGGTCCAGAGCGCTCTGGAGCAGGTTTTCATCGAGGATGTCTCTGTACATTGCTGCAGTCATTTTTTCCTTGATCCTGACTAGTCTTCCAGTCCCTGCCACTGAAAAACATCCCCACAGCACGATGCTGCCACCACCATGCTTCACTGTAGGGCAGTGATGGTGAACCTTGGCACCCCGTATGTTTTGGAACTACATTTCCCATGATGCTAAACCACACTGAAGAGTGCATGAGCATCATGAGAAATGTAGTTCCAAAACATCTGGGGTGCCAAGGTTCACCATCACTACTGTAGGGGATGGTATTGGCCAGGTGATGAGCGGTGCCCTTCAAACATGGCGCTTGCTTTAGGAAGAGTCCCGGTGGTTCCAAACTTCTTCCATTTATGGATGATGGAGGTCACTGTGCTCATCAGGACCTTCAATGCTGCAGACATTTTTCTGTACCCTTCCCCATATCTGTGCCTTGAAAAAAAACTGTCTAGAATGTCTACAGACAATTCCTTGGACTTTATGGCTTGGTTTGTGCTCTGACATGCACTGGTAACTGTGGGACCTTGTATAGAAAGGTGTGTGCCTTTCCAAATCATGTCCAATCAACTGAATTTACTACAGGTGGACTCCAAGTTGTAGAAACATCTCAAGGATGATCAGTGGAAACGGGAGGCACCTGAGCTCGCTTGAGTGTCATGGCAAAGGCTGTGAATACTTATGTATGTGTGATTTTTTTTTTTTTTTTTTTTTTTTACAGTTTATTTATTTATTTTTTTTAATAAATATGCAAAGATTTCAAACACACTACTTTCACATTGTCATTATGGGGTATTGTTTGTAGAATTTTGAGGAAAATAATGAATTTAATCCATTTTGGAATAATGGAAAAAGTGAAGCGCTGTGAATACTTTCCAGCTGCGCTGTACATTCTGGATGAAGGAGCAACAGAGACACCTTTGAACAGCATATGACAGAATACAACTTCGGAAGTGATGTAATATAATATATTGTAATGTATTTTTTTTGTTTCTGAGTCTTGCTCTTACGATTTTTTTCAGACCAAAAACTGTACTAATTAAAACGAAAATTGGACAATGTGGTCACATATGATAAATATTTTTTACCGTGCACCTTCAGGTTTTGTCACCCAAAAAGTCAGAATTGGCTGTTGAAAGCACTATACGAACGATCAGATAATCGGCTGATCGTTCCTACTAAATTTTACTTCTGATTTTGTTATCGTGTACAGGCCTTTAGATTAAGATTCAAATATGCTAACAGGACAGCTTGTTTTTTTGAAAAACTGACTTACTGGCCAGATCACCAGGTGAAGATAAAGGAAAGAGCCTAAGAAAGAAAAGGAATGCAGCCATCACATCTACAAATTGATAAGCTGCTGTATTATAAATGTTTGCTTGTGGGTTTAATACTTATTACACTAAATGACGAAGAAAAGATTGATCGCACACGTGAATCCAAAAGATGCTGTGGAAATGTCTTTATTGTCATGAGCCAGAAAAGATTGCACTAAATGATCTTGATGTTTTGAACATGTACTTTATGAAGATCCCCACATCATTTATGTGACACATATTCACTATGCCCTGTAAGTAGGCACTGCTGTGTCACACATTTCATATAGCCTGATCTACAGAGAGAGGTGGAGTTTCAGGAGGCGAAGTCAGTACAGGAATCACTGCTTGTAGGCAGCAAGGCACCATGGGATATGTAGTCTTTAGAAGTTGAGGTTTTAGTGTACTGCTTAGACACAATTACCAATTGTAAATGTTCTTTACAACAAAAACCTAACTTTAAAACGAATACTGTAAGCTGTTTATGTTTTATCTCTTAAAGGTTGGAATTTTTTCAGAAAGATGGAACTCTAAAGGAAGTATGTAAAATTACAGCTATGTGTACAAGTCTACAGGAGGAACTAAAGGTAAGATCTATGCCATAGAAGCAAGTTTGATCCCCCCCCCCCTTTTTTTATTTTTGTTTTGCGTGTAAAGGTGGATATAGATTTACAAAATGTCGAGCATTTGCAGAGCATATAATCACAAAAATGACCAGTCATCAGAATACTGGGAATGTTTGTGTATATAGACTGTGGACACTTTATATGGGTTTCCTCTGTTTAAACTTCTAACACATTTTTTTTTTCATCCATTTTTGACCCAGCAAGTTTATTACTATATAAATCAACCATTTTTTTTTTTTTTTTTAATGGAATAAATGCCTTTTCCATTGTGGCCACTAAAGGGTGGTTTTACACCTAACTTAATTACATTATAGTGAAAGTCATGAAGCCAATTGAAACATATAACACCGTGCTTAAAGTGTTAACCCCTCATAAATGTTAAAACAAGTCACAACAAAAGAAAAATGACATCTGTATAAAAGTGCTCCTAAATAAGCATACACCTGTACCTGGGTGTGCATACAAACCTAACCTAGCAACAGCAGCACCTGTGAAGAATATCTGCAATTAGAACTTTTATGTTTATTTGCACTCCACTTAACTTTCACTGGCTACATGCTTTCTCATCTTTTCATTAATATTTGCATTTATTATTGCTCACAATTGTTTTATTATCGTTGTATATTAGCACTGCTTATAGGATTGGCATTTAGGTTTGATTGCGCTGTGGTATATTTAACTCTTCTTCTTTTTTTCGCAAAAGCTCAAATAATCCCAAAAAATATTTTTATCTGTCTGTGTATGCTGCTGCTTAGGTCTACATGAAGGATAAATTACCCATTGGTCAAAAAAGAAAACTCGCATGATGTAATATGTTACAACAAATATTTATTAAAGTAGTCCATGTTAACACTAAAATCCCTGCATCTACAAGCATCCATGATCTAACACTAACCTATCTAACCGTGTAAAGAAGAAATCAGTATACATACATTTTTTTTCTGAAGCCACTCTGACCCGATTCCCACGCTGAGCTCAGCTGCAGCTTCGATGTGCACAGAGGATCCAGCCGACAACGGAAACCCCATAGTAAGTTTATGGGTGATGTCGCTCCCCATTCATTTCACAGCCGTGGTCGGCTGTGTCCTCCTGCAGAGCTTCCACCGCTGGGATGGACTTCGAAAAAGGTATGTATACTGATTTCTTCTTTACAGGGCAAGATAGGTTAGTGTTAGATTGTGGATGCCAGTAGATGCAGATTGTTTTAGGCTGGACTTGCACTTTAAATAAACCAAATCTACTCACATGTAACGAGACAAAAATAGCAGACTCAGACTCATAAATACCCTATCCATGCAGACTCCGAGTGTGCTGTAGCGCATCGTCCAATACCAATGATCACAGCTGAAGGCTCTGTAATTATGAAGATTCTCTGGGCTCCAGCACCAGATTTGTCTGTAAATTATTTTATTAATTTCATGATACAGGCAGTCCCCAACTTGCGAACACCAGACTTTCGAACCACTCCTACTTACGAACGGCCTCAATGCAGGCTGCTTGTGCTCCACACTGGTCCTGGATAACTCCAAGCAGCTATCTTGTCACATTCCACACTGCAGTATTTCATGTACTGCATGGGCCAGAGCTGTACCCCCTTTGCAGATTAGCTGGGTGCTGCTTGTTTCGTGCTACAGGAAAAGGAAGGGAAGGCTTCCCAGAAAGCTATTAGGGCAGATAGAGCTATGGGGTCTGCGGAACAGTGAGTTTTTATTTTATTGACGATTTGATGACGCTCTGTAATCTAATACAACTTAGCTGTAACTTCTTGTTAAAAAGCTTCATGCGTTGCGCACCTGAACATGAATTTTGTGACTGTAGTATGATCTGAGATCATGGGCAGTATCCCAGATTATGCCCAAGATTACAAAACGCCAAATGTAAATAGCGCCTTAAACCTAAAACCAAAATGTAATATAGAGCCGCTTACCAGTAATTGGATATAGTGGCTGCATAAATTTTTTTTTTTGTTTTAGGCTTTCTTACCTCTGTTTTCACCTGTGATCTGGCTAGTATCACACCACCTGTATTAGAGTGCCCTCACGCTGGGTGAGCACAGCATTGTCAATCGGGGGGGGGGGGGGGGGGGGATTAGTGTTAAATACACTAGTAGATTTAAATACACTAACAAATTGAAGCCAAACTCCTGCTCACACTTTATAAGCAGTTACAGCAAGCTGAGCCATATCTGCTCATTGGACACTGCTACATCTCCCATTCCATCTCTGTTTCCAACTGATTGGAAACAATGCAGTCTGCATGTGGCTTATACTTTTTAACAAAAAGGAGACAGGATGATCAAATTAAGCTTGTGCTCCCTCTAGAGGATAATCTACAAATTTCACCTTTATACAAAACACATACAAAATGTGAATAGGAACACTATAATAACTTTTAATCAGTTTTACAGTTAGGTCCATATATATTTGGACATTTGAGGGTATGTACATCCGAATCGTAGGAAGGGTTTATGAATTACAGCTCTTAAGAATAGCCATCCTCCCTTTTTCAAGGGACCAAAAGTTATTTGGACAATTGAATCAAAAGCGGTTTCATGGCCAGGTGTGGGCTACTCCTTTTATTTCTAAATCAATTTAAGCAAGTAAAAGGGCTGGAGTTGATTTTGTGGTATTTGCATTTAGAATCTATTGCTGTGACCCTACATAATGCGTTCAAAGGAGCTGTCCATGCAAGTGAAACAGGCCATTGTAAGGCTCCAAAAACAATACAAATTCATCAGAGAGATAGCAACAACATTGAGTGGCCAAATCAACAGTTTGGTACATTCTGAGGAAAGCAGAACACACTGATAAGCTCAGCAACATAAAAAGGCCTGGACGTTCATGGAAGACAACAGTGGTGGATGATCGCAGGATCCTCACTATGGTAAAGAAAAACCCCATTCACAACATCCAGACAAATGAAGGACACTCTTCAGGAGGTAGGCGTATCATTGTCAAAGTCTACAATCAAGAGAAGACTTCACAAGAGCAAATACAGAGGGTTCACCAATAGGTGCAAACCATTCAAAAGCCTGAAGAATAGAGAAGCCAGATTAGACTTTGACAAAATGCATCTAAAAATGCCAGACCAGTTCTAGAAAGGCATTCTTTGGACGAATGAAACTAACGGGGGGGGGGGGGGGGGGTGTGGAGAAGGCTTGGAACAGCTCATGATCCAAAGCACACAATGTCATCTGTAAAACATAGTGAAATTTTATTTATGATTATATTTGTCCAATTACATCTGGGCCCCTAAAAATAGGGGGACTGTTTATATAAAAAAGGTTGCAGTTCCTAAAATTTGTACTTGGTATTTATGTTCAACCCCGTATGAGAAAAACCTCTAGAGGTGGGACTTTACCGGCAACCATAGAAAACATAAATTACGTGAGATAATTTTTATAAATTTATTATACAAAATTTATAGAAAAAACATATATAAATTTTAAAAAACAAGACCAATGTTACGAGATGATATGCATAATTGAAGTAGGTGAAGAATTCCGACGCGTTTCCAAATGGCTGATAATATGCCTATCTTCCTCAGGGAATTATAATCACCATCTACAGAATATCAAGACATGTCCGTTATGTAAGGAAAATTACATACCCCACTTTGACATAGAGTGGAGATTATTATATTACACAAACGTATACAAATGCTGAGTATATATGAATAATACACTTACATTGTCATACAAAACATCGCATATATGGCTTTGCCTCCCATTCACTTTCTGAAAAAACTGGATGTCCAAGTATTGGCAAAGGGGAGAGATCGCATTCCCATACTCTCTACAAGACGGCATAGAGGAAAAAAACTCCATAAATCTAATGGCATGAAGACCTAGAAACCACCAATGGAAAAAGCGGGAGTCAAAAACCAAAAGCCTGGATATATGATCTGGGAGAAGTGGTGCTCTTGAAAAAAAAAAAACCAAGATACCCCCACTAGCCCCATGTAAATAACTCACCCCAGAGATCCGTATTCAAAGGGTCCAAAGGTGGAGAAATTCCAGGAAAAAGACTCCCAAGATGTCCCAGTGGTAGAGAGCAGTTCACACAGCTTTTGGTTTTTGACTCCCGCTTTTTCCATTGGTGGTTTCTAGGTCTTCATGCCATTTAGATTTTTGGAGTTTTTTCCTCTATGCCGTCTTGTAGAGAGTATGGGAATGCGATCTCTCCCCTTTGCCAATACTTGGACATTCTATAATTCATATATACTCAGCATTTGTATACGTTTGTGTAATATAATAATCTCCACTCTATGTCAAAGTAGGCATATTATCAGCCATTTGGAAACGCGTCGGAATTCTTCACCTACTTCAATTATGCATATCATCTCGTAACATTGGTCTTGTGTTTTAAAATTTATATATGTTTTTTTCTATAAATTTTGTATAATAAATTTATAAAAATTATTTCACCAAAGTATGTTTTCTATGGTTGCCGGTAAAGTCCCACCTCTAGAGGTTTTTCTCATACCAGTCCCTGGGATGATGGCAACAAATCTGTGTCTCGAGAATTGAGTACAATCTATTTAAAATTTATGTTCAACCCCTTGAATTAAAGCTGAAAGTCTGCACTTCAAATTCATTTGGATTGTAACATTTTAATTTTATTCTGGTGGCATACAGAGCCAAATGTATGGAAATTGTGTGTCCAAATATATATAGACCTAACTGTATGTGCTCTGACTTTACATGATTGTATTTAATACACATTAGTACAGCATTCAAATTAAAATGCTACTTTGGTTAATTTGATATGGACAAGGCAGAGAAATTATCATTGTAAATGGGTACAGTTCCAATAATTTTTATTTTATTTTTTTCCCCCCATTTTTATCATTTGGAAATTATGTTCTTGATTATGTTTCATCTCTTTGCCCTGGTTCACACTGCCGCGACTTGAGAGTTCAAAGTTGCATGACAAATTGCGCACCATTAACTGCAATGGAACTGTGCTAATCAGTGCGACCTAAAGTGATTGTAAAGTCTCGTTCTTTTTCCTGTAAAAAATAACATGTTGTACTTGCCTGCTCTGTTGCAGTGGCTTTGCACAGAGCTGCCCAGATTCTCCTCCTCTCGGGTCCCTCTTCTGTGATCCTGGCCACTCCCACCTGTTCAGTGCCCCCACAACAAGCAGCTTGCTATAGGGGCACCTGAGCCGAGTCACAGCTCCGTGTGTCCATTCAGACACGGAGCCCCAGTCCCTCTCTCCCCTGATTGTCTGTCTGCCGCTGTCAAAGTCAGCTAACCAATCAGGAGGGAGAATCTGATGGCTGAGACATTCGTGGACAGAGAGGGACCTCAGGTAAGTGTTAGAGAGGGCTGAGGGGGGCTGCTGCACACAGAAGGCTTTTTATCTGAATGCATTAAGATAAAAAAAAAAAATCTTCTGCATTTTACAACCCCTTTTAAGTCGCTCCAACTTAAAGATCCTGCACTACTTGTTGCAAGTTCAATGACTTGAATTGACTTCTGTTAAAGTCATTGTATGCACGCTACGTTGAAGTTGCGGCAGTGAACCCAGCCTTACTGATGATTGCTACATTTCCCTGTTCATATGCACCAATAGCCAGTGTGGTAACAAATAAATATATAGTGTTAATTAAACTGTGAAAAGTAACCGCTTGCTATGTCTGCAGGAAACTTGCTCTCGTGTTGTAGAAAGTGAATATTCTGTGGAGCAACTGCTACAACAAGTTAACCAACTAAAACGGCAAATTGCTGAAAAGAAAAAGCTTCTTAACAAAGGTAATTTTATATTTTCTAATACTGTTCATATTAGGCATATTCACTAAATATGCCACAACTAAACCCAGAATATCAGGAGATCAGCAGACAACAGAGCAACATGGTACAGAGGTATGATCTATGCTGGAACTGATCATTCCATTCAGTTCTAGTGAAAAGCTGTGAGTTTAGCTTTAAGCAAAGCTTTGAGTGAAACCTAGAGGAGTTTAGTGGGGTGAGAGCAGGTTTTAACTTGGTTATTGAAGATGTAAGATCTTGCTGGGAAAAGTCCGTTTCTCATGTTGCAAGTTCCTCTTTATTATATAAATCAAACAGCTTTCCTGGGCAGTGTACCTTTCAGTGATTCCCAACCAGTTCCTGATTGCAGCATTTTTGGAGGTACTGAAGAAAAGTTCATAGCAATACAGTGACATTGACAGCAAGCAGCATTCAAACCATATTAAACCCAAAAGCAAACATTTATTAATGCAGCTCATCACATCTTAGATGTAATGCCTGCATTCGTTTTCTTCTTTAGGCTTTTTCTTTCATTTTTACCTGGTGATCTGGCCAGTACATCTGTTGTTTTTGCGACGGAACAAGCGGTCCTGCTGATGTAGCAGTTGGAGGGTTGAGACAAACCATTTCCCACTGACGGGTACTTAAAATCATCAGCTTTTATTTGCTCATGTATAGGCCTTTATATCACAAGGAAAAAGCAGTAATGGCTTAAGTGTTGGCTAGAGTTCAGTTTATTTGTGTATGTAAATCTTCTGTGCATCGAACATTCCCCTCCCCAGACTGACAATGCTACTGTCCAAAAGTGTCTTCTTTCAGAGTGGGGTTCTCTAATGCCGGGTACACACGAGCAGAATTCCCGTCCGAAAAATCTTGGATGTTTTTTTCCGATGGAATTCCACTCAAGTCTGTCTTGCATACACACGGTCACACAAAAGTTCTCTGAACTTTCGACCGTCAAGAACGCGGTGACGTACAACACGACGACGAGCCCAGAAAATGAAGCTTCCGAGCATGCTTGATTTTTTGCGCGTCCGAATTGCATACAGACGATCGCATTTTCGGATAGGAACTTCTCCTGACCGAAAAATGGAGAACATGATCTCAATCTTTTGCTGGCTGGCATTCCGCCAGCAAAAGACCGATGGAGCATACACACGGTCGCATTTTCCGGCAAAAGGCTCTCATCTGAGTTTTGCTGGCAGCATTTCCGATCGCGTGTACGCGGCATTAGGCTCCTTTCACACAGGGTGGACTCTGTAATGCGCATCAGCAGGGGATCTCTCAGCTGACAGATCTGTGCTTCGCTTTGCAGAGCAAACACTGATACAGCCCACTGTTCTCTGAGGCGGTCGGATGGAAACGGACCGCCTGTCTGTTTTCCATTTGAGTGTCATCCGATCCACCGGATGGCTGGGGAATGAATCCCCCATCTGTCTGTTATTGGCGGACATGATCAGACTCCACAGACAGCGGCTGCTTCATAGAGAACAATGGCTGTTCCAATCGGGTCCACCTGAAAAATTGACAGGCAGGCCTGATTGGACCACCCTTTGAAACCAGCCTTATACAGGAGGCGTTGCTGCCCAGGTCACCAGGCGAAAACAAAGTAAAAGGCATTTTTAATGCAACAACAACATCTAAGGATAGGTAAAGCTGCAATTTATTACTATTATTGTTTTTTGGTTTAATACCACATCCAGTTTGACATGAAATGAAAGGCATGTCCAGCACTTTCTGTATCTTTTAACCCCTTCCCATTCGCATGAAGTCATATGACTTTGTGGTGATATCTGGATGAGGCCTGCAGCTACAGGCATCATCCAGGTATCTTTCTTTTCAGTCAACAATCGCCTCTAGTGTAAAAGCCATCCTAGTGGCTGATTAGCTGCTGGATTGCTTTTACAGGCAGTGGGAGGGGACGTGTATCTTGTTCAGCTGTCCATCGGCGCCTCTTCGGGCTCAATCGAAGAGCCTGCTAGCTGAGGACTGGATGGTCCCTTGCCATCTGTATGATCCTGGGAGGCCAGAAGCAACGACATGATGTCACTTCCAGCTTTGGCAGATGTAAACACTGCCATTTTTTTCAGGGTAGAGGAGATATCTGGGGTGTTACAGACCCCAGATGTCTCCATAAAGAGGACCCGTCTTCCCTTAGTTCTATCACAAGGGATGTTTTAAATTTCTAGTGTTTAGGAATAAAAGTGAAAACAACTAAAGGAACGGTGTAAAATCACCCTCGTACTCTCACGCAGAAGCACATGGCTACTGCGTCCCGGGCAATTCAAATGCAGCTCCATGACGCACTGAGATCGCTGCTCTGATTCGGGCACTGGCAGGCAGCATCTTATGGGCACATGTGAGGCTGGATCGATCTCCTGTTACCATGTCTGCAGTATCTCTGACCATCTCCTGCATCATGTCTGCTAGAGGTGCACCGCATGGAAATTTTGCTAATACTATTAGCAATGTGTTGTATAAAAATGTATACATTTTTATTTAAAATGTATAAAAATATATTTTTTAAAACAGTCATTTTCGGTTTTCGGCCTAGTGTATTTTTCATTATCGGCACCAAAAAAAAAAACATTCGGTGCACCCCTAAAAAATGTATATCTCTATATCCTTTTTAATGCAAAAATAAAAATGTACTGTTTTCCTTTTGAAAAAATCACTGCACAAATACTTAACGTAACAAATTACAATGATCACCATTTTATTCTCTGGGGTCTCTGTTTATACATGTCTAATTTTTTTTTTTAACGTTTGGGGGTAGTTTTCAAGCAACAAAGCTGGGGTGGTCAAACTGCAGCCCTTTCAGCTGTTGCTGAAATACAAGATCCATCAAGTCTCTGCAAGTAATGCCTGTGGCTGTCAGTCTAGCAATACCTCATGGGACATGTACAGCCAGAGGGCTCCAGTTTGCCCACCTCTGTTTTAACCACTTCAGCCCCGGACCAATTGGCAGCCAAAGGACCAGGCCCCTTTTTGCGATTCGGCACTGCGTCGCTTTAACTGACAATTGCGCGGTCGTGCGACGTGGCTCCCAAACAAAATTGGCATCCTTTTTTTTTCCCACAAAGAGCTTTCTTTTGGTGGTATTTGATCGCCCCTACAGTTTTTATTTTTTGCACTATAAACAAAAATAGAGCGACAATTTTGAAAAAAAAATTTATTTTTTTGCTATAATAAATATCCCCAAAAAATATATATAAAAAAACTTTTTTCCCTCAGTTTAGGCCGATAAGTATTCTTCTACATATTTTTGGTAAAAAAAAAAAAAAAAAAAAATCGCAATTAGCAATTTATTGATTGGTTTACGCAAAAGTTATAGCGTTTACAATTTTTAGTTTTATAGCATTTTTTTTAATTTTTTTTTTTTTTTTTTATTGTGACTGCGACATTAAGGCGGACACATCGGACATTTTTGGGACCATTGTCATTTATACAGCAATCAATGCTATTTTTAAATGCATTGATTCCTGTATAAATGACAGTGGCAGTGAAGAGTTAACCACTAGGGGGAGGGGTTATGGGCTGTGACGTGTGTGTTTTTTTTTACCATTAGGGGGGCGGGGATGAGGTCATTGATCGGCTTTCCCTATGACAGGGAACAGCCGATCAGCGACAGGCAGAGTAGGAAGCGCGGGGAGAGGTTCGTTTTACACAGATCTGTGTGGAATGTGACAGATTTGGCTTTTTGTTTCATACCAATATAAACATGAGAATGCCTAAACATTTTTTAATTGCAATGTTTTTTTGGGCAAAGTGGTGCATTATCTGACAGAAATGCAAGGGTGCCAATATTTTTAGCTATGACTAGGGTACTAATCGAATCCGCTCTCTGTACTAGATTTGTCTGGTATATTATGAAGAGATGGAGCATATGCACTGGCCAGGTGTAAAGAACAAAACTATCACTTTTGTGTGGATTATCTATTTAAAGGTCACCTAAACCAAGATTTGAATAACATTTTTATTTTTTTTCAGATGAGGAAAATCCTACAACCCCAGAAGAAAATACTGTTCTGTGTCAGGCCTTGCGCCATTTTTTCCCTCACTCTGCACTCCTGCAGTCGTGTTGCCTAACTTTAAATGGGAAACTAATACCACACGACTGTACAACTTACCATAAAAGCACTGAGATTGATAAACTTACCTTAATGATTGAAGAATGTGACCTGCCAGAAGTAAGCTTCAGGAAAGCTGGCAAGCGAAAAAGACTACCACAGAAAAAGAGAACTGGCTTACTGATTTCAAGGACAAGAGCTGCTACACGTGAAGCCAACCGCTATGATGACAGAATATTAAATAGTGGTACAGAAACAGAAGATGATTCACAACATTTAACAATGGACTCTTTAGTTGCACAATCGCCAACATTTTAATGTTGGTTTCAACACATTTCACATATTTTCCCCTATTGTATTTAGAGAACGTGTTGGGCTGGGTTTAGGGGAGATGCACTCTGCAGGCCTGTACTAATTTACCACTAGTGCTTCACGGACACAAAACAAATGTATATCTGATGTCCTGTCAATTGCTGTACACATGCTTGTTTCAGGTCAGTGTCACCAAGTGAAAAAACACACGTACATGTACCTCTCCCTTAAAGCAATTTAGATCCCTTTTGCTGTAGTTATTTTATTTTTTTAAACTGTACATTGGGTGTCATTCAGAATGAATGTTAATACGAGTTTAGCTTCTGTGACCAAAATACATCCAGCCTAAGAATATGCATTTGAAAAACAAGAGCTGGGAAAAGTACAGTACACAATGTAGAGTTGCTGGCAGCTTCAAAAGAATTAATGATATTTGGCTCTTAAACAAGGGGCTGGTTGTGAAACTGTTCTGTATATATTTTTAAAGTTCTTATGTATTAAAAAAAAAGTGAATTTTATTTTTGGTTAAATAAAATAAGGTAAAAAAATGTTTGTCAGTATTTTCTTCACTTTTTATGCTACTGCCTCCTTAAAAGAAATGGTTACTCAGTGCAGCACAGTATAATAAACTTGCAATAAACAGCCAGAAGCCCATGGCAAAACATTTTATTAACAACAAAACACAAACTTAAGAGTTTTTTTAAATATTGCAAATTTTAGGGTCTTTGAGAAATTCAGGGTCCTTGTATGCAACGGGCATAAAACCTGGAAGAGAATAAACATTTACATTTGATGCTGCTGATGAAAAGTACAACCCCCATTCCAAAAAGTTAGAATGTGGGTTTTTTTTTAAAAAACAAAAACACAATCTTACCCATAATATGTGCTCTTTTAATTGCTTTTGCAATAGCTTTCTGTTTTTTACCACACAACCCTACAAGGAAAGTAAAAAAGATGTATAAATCACAGCACGAAAAAAAAAAAACAAAAAACATACTTTCCAGCAATAAATACATCTAGAAAGCAGATAGTGGTATAAACTGACCCCTGTGAAATAGCTCCAGTATTGCTCAGCACCACGGCCCAATTTACAAAGTGCAGGCCTCGATGTTGAGCCTGAGGTAGTTCTCTGTGTTTTAACCACTTCCCATCCCGTTCTGGGTGGACATCATAGGACGTCCTCCCATAACACAGCCATCCTCCACAGGACACATCCGATGATCAGTGTACCACCCTGCTACATGTGAGCACTGTGACCAATTGCAGAAGATTACATGACTATTGTAAACAATGAATGGCTTTGATTGTGTTGCTAGCTGTGATTGATCACATGGTACAGACAGGGCTAAATCGCAGCCCATGTGATTAGCTGTGACCAATGAATCCATTTTAATTCAGTAAAAAAAAAAAAAAAGTAGCAATTATGTGAAAAAAAAAAAAAAATCCTGATCACTTCCCCAGAGTGGTAAAAGGTTAACACTGTATTCCTCTGGACAGTGTGTTGGGGGGAAAAAATAAATGTAAGAGGAAGGTTTTTTTATTTTTTTTCCTTTACACACTGTCACCAGTGTCCCTGATCACCTTCACACCAGTTATGACGTTGTGTTCATTTTTCAAAAAATTACAACTTAAAAAAAAAAAAAAAAAAAAAAAAAAACTTGCTATGCCTCTTAATAAATACATTGGACTGTCTACTTTCCCCAAAAGGGTTAGTGGAGCTGTCCTGTTTCGGGCCTAAGGAAATGAGATCCCTCGGGATTGATCAACTTTCAGATAGATAGATAGATATCTGTGTGTGTGTGTGTGTGTGTGTGTGTGTGTGTGTATATATATGTATGTATGTATGTAATGTATATATACACATACATACATACATACACACACAGTTTG
Source organism: Lithobates sylvaticus (assembly GCA_028564925.1). Lineage (NCBI taxonomy): Eukaryota > Metazoa > Chordata > Amphibia > Anura > Ranidae > Lithobates > Lithobates sylvaticus. The sequence goes on from CM053026.1 coordinate 504,355,244, forward strand.
TGGACTAACTTTCCTACAGACTAATAGACACTGATTGGGTTATTTTCACCAAAGAAATGGAACAGAATACAGTTAGGCCTAAATTTATGAAGAAAGATTTGAAAACTTTTATAAAATGGAAACAAAAACACTTTTTTCAGTCTTTTTTTCAAAAATATACTATATAAAAAAAAAGCTCTATCTGTGTGAAAAAAAAATAATGTAATATGCGTACAGAGTTGCATGACCGCATAATTGTCAAAGTGCGACAGCGCTGAATGCAGGTATTGAAGTGGTTAAGGTTACAATTAGGGTTGTCCCGATACCACTTTTTTAAGACCGAGTACAAGTACCGATACTTTTTTTCAAGTACTCGCCGATACCGATTACCGATACTTTTTTTTAATGTCATGTGACAGTTTGACTGATGGGCACTGACTGGTGACTGATAGATGGCACTGATGGATAGCACCGATGGCTGGTACTGACTGAAGGGCACTGACTGATTAGCACTGATAGGCAGCACTTATGGGCAGGCACTGATGAGCACTAAAATGCAGCATTGATTTGCAACTGCATAATAAATGACATGAATGATGAGGCAAGGAAGGATTTTGCAATGCTATATGGCATATAGCATTGCAAAATCCTTCCTTGCCTCTCATCATTCATGTCATTTAACATTTAGTATGCTGCAACGCCCATCTTGGTACACCTTGCACTCAGCTGCAGTAAGCCAGCAGCAGACATCTTGTTACACTCAGCCCAAACTATATGGGCTGGGTGTAACAAGATGTCCGCTGCTGGCTTACTGCAGCCGAGTACAAAGGTGTACCAAGATGGGCGCCGTGATGTTTATCCTCCGACGAAGACATGGAGCCGTCACTTCCTGTTCCGAATGGGACGGCTCCGGGCACCGCTTTGAACACTATATATACGGCGGCACCCTTCATCCCTGCCCTGGGCAGCTTACCCCCTGTTCCACTGCTACCAGATCGATCTCCGCTCTGCCCGTTCCGCCCGCCGACTTCCGGTTACAAGTATCGGATTAGGCATCGGGAGCATTTGTGCGAGTACAAGTACTCGCACAAATGCTCGGTATCGGGACAACCCTAGTTACAATCATTCACTAAGTCACACCAAGCTATTTTAAAAATGTTCTTATGGGTCACAAAGTTTGACTTCTTAAAAAGGATCCCGGTCTTTCCAAAAAAAAAAAAAAAAAAAAAACTGTACATTCCCAGTCTTTCCTGGGTGTGTGAGGGCAATTCACAGCTGTCGTTCTCACAGATGCTCCTGCTAAGAGCCGAAAATGGACTGCAGGCAAGCTCTGGGTTCCTAGAACTACATTGATCTGCTTCCATGCTTGGTGTGGTCAGAATGCTAAAGAAAGCAAGGGACTGGCAGGATCACCAAGTATTTGCTAATAGTTAGCAACCTTCCAGGGAAAATGTGCAAAGAAACCCAAGTATGGAATTTCACAGCACTTTATCATGATGTTTGTTAAACACTTTAGTTGAGAGAACTAGTAATTTGCAGGAAAGCTTGTCATGTGACATTCACTGGCCCCATGACCAGGCTCTTCTGACAATCTTTTTTTTTTAGTCCACAGCCCCATGCAGAACTATTGCACTCGCTTGCTATGGGGGTGCTCGCTCCAGAGCTGCCTCTGTGTCTATGTAAGGAGGGTTGAAATTTAAGCGCCACACCACTGCTAAAAAGTCCAGATGCAACTGTATTCCATTAAAGGTTAGTGGTACAATTCAAGAAATAGCCAATGCATATCGGGGGCTTAACTAGCAACCAAGTGAACAAACCAGTAGTGAAGTCTATGGGACACACAGAGCGTGGCTCAGTCCCACCCCCACTCCCTCTTCCCTGGCTGTGATTGACAGCAGCGGGAGCCAAATGGCTCCTGCTGCTGTGTCTCAGCCAATGAGGAGGCAGAGGCCCGGGATTTCAGCGACTCTTGAGCACATCACTGGATCACAATCAGGCTTAAGCAAGTATTGGGGGAAGCTGCATGCAGAAGGTTTTTACTCTTATGCATAGACTGTAAACTTAAGACATGTTATCTTTAATCATTTTATAAAGTAGCTTCATACTCCAGCCTGCTGAATTTCTTCGGAGACGCAGATGATAAAAAAAAAAAAAAAAAAAAGCAGCACATATTACAGTGAAATAATTACCTGTTATATGCCTTCCATAAATACGACCAGTGTGTGGTGACACAAACTGGGACAGCAGCTAATGAAGAAAGATTAAAAAAGGTATTTAGTTAAAATATGAATCAAACTGACAATGTCATATCCTAGTGATTCTATATTATACAGTATTTACATTTGAAGCGCTAAGAGTAAATAACCTCAACTGTATCTGAATAATTCAAATGACTTGATGAAGCTTGTTGGCAGATTAAAGGTTTTCCTGTGAAGACATCATCTGCGTGTGACATTTCCTTTGCATTATACTGAGCTGTATGTGTGGATAAGTGACGGACTACATGCCAGCACCTGAACCTCCTAGCATATGAGGAAGCACTAAAATGACCACAGCAAACTAAGCTCTGTAAATCAACCTCAAGTACTTAAAGAGGGAGTCAGCAGCTACAAATACTGCAGCGGCTGGCTTTTAAAATATGGACACTTACCCCTCCAGCACGCCCGCGATGTCAGTACCCGAAAGCCAATTGGCTCTCGGGTGCTGCTGCCGCCACCATCTTCGGTATGGGAATCAGGAAGTGAAGCGGCTTCACTTCCCGGTTCCCTACTGCGCATGCGCGAGTCGTGCTGCACAATAAGGACGCTCCCTGCTGTCTCTGGGATCCCTGCGTTTCCCAGCAGACAGCGGGGGGGGGGAATGACAGGAAGTGGCGTAAATACCCACAGATTCTGCTGCTATCTATGCCCGGAAGTGGGTGCAGATATCTGTATTATACAGGTATCTGTACCCCCCTCCCCCCTGAAAGGTGCCAATTGTGGCACCGGAGGAGGGGGGGGGTTCCGATGAGAGGAAGTTGCACTTTAAGGTGGAGCTCCGCTTTAAAGTAGAAGAAGTTCAGCTTAAAACTAACTTAAAGCTTAATCTACTGCAGCCACATTCTTATGCCCCGTACACACGATCGGACTTTCCGACAACAAAACCGTGGATTTTTGTTCAAAGGATGATGGCTCCAATTTGTCTTGCATACACACGGTCACACAAATGTTGGGCAACAATTACGAACGTAGTGACGTACAAGACATACGTGATATCTCCATTACGAATGCTAGTTATATCTCCGTCTCGTACTTGATTCTAAGAATGCGTGGACTTTTGTCTGATGGACTTGTGTACACACGATTGGAAAGTCAGACAACAAACATTTGTTGTTGGAAAATGTGAGAACTTGCTAGCCAACATTTGTTGCCGGAAAGTCTGACAACAAATGTTCGATGGAGCATACACAGTCGGACTTTCCGCCAACAAGCTCACATCCAACATTTGTTGTCGGAAAATCCAATCGTGTGTACGCGGCATAAGACTAACCTACCTAGCCCTGTAACGAAGAAATCACTATACACACCCTTTCTGAAGCCGCTCTGGTCTGGTCCCATGCTGAGCTGTCAGTGATGGCTTGTGTGAGTGTGCCGAAGAGGCAGCCAACAACGCAAGCCCCATAGTAAGTCTTTGGGTGTTGTCACTTCCCAGCTGTCTATTCCACGTAGCATCCGCTTCAGAAAAAGGGATGTACTGTATATAAATTTTTGCTTTACAGGGTTAGATAGATTAGTCTTGGAATGTGGCTGCCAGTAGATTTAGAGGTAGTTAGTTATAGGCTGAACTTCTACATTAAGGCCGGGTTCACACATATGCAAATTAGATGCAGGGGGGGTTCTCCACATCCAATTTGCTTGACAGCAAAGTGTGACCAGCTCCCCTAGAGGGGGGAATGAGCGATTGTTAATTACACTGAGGATAACCCAAACGGACCATCAGGGAATTTCCTGCCATTCTTATACAGATACCCGGGGCTGGGGAAAGAGCCACAGGCTTTTGCAATCTCCTTAAAAAACAGCTCTAACATTCTGGTAAGCGGCAGTATTTTCGGTGGTGGAGGACCTTTTCTGTCATACTCTGTCACTACTTCTTGGGTGATCTAGTGTTATGTCAGCAATGAATAGAGCGATAAGGAACCTTCATTTGAATACCGTTTGAAATTGTACCATCTTGTGGAACATTCATTTAGTGGCACCTTGGAGCGAATTGGCCATTTTGGATAATTTCACTATCAATATTTTATTATTTATTTATGTTTCATTTATTATTGTGGTTTCATCATTAGAGCCACTTGGAGAATCGTATTTGCTATATTATAAGTTTTTCAGCGCAGCCAATATTTTTTTCTATGATACAATAGCGCAGAGAAGAGAGGAGGGAAGCCTCCAGTAAGGTATGGGCTCATTTCAATATAAATAATTTCATTTATTTAAACATCCTTCATGACCCTTGTACTATTTTATAAGATATATATTGGACTTGTGTTTGCTGCCACTGATTATTTCACTTATTTGTATAAAGACTAGGGACTTCCTAGTCATTATACAAATAAGTGGCAGCAAACACAAAATATATTACAAGAGATGAGTAGTCTTACTAATCCAGTGACACTGATAAGCTGCACTATTATGCTTCACTGATATACAAGTAGGAACTTGGTATCCACTTTTACTGTACAGAGAGGAAGAGGTGGAGCTCTAAGAGGAAGGGGTGTGGTTTACAGATGATAGGACGGGTCTTCAACAGGAAGGGGTGTGTCATATTTATATTAGCGTATGAGTTTAGTCAGGTCTAGGGCAGCACAAATCCTACATACACCACTGGCTACGAGCCACGGCATATGTGAACGGAGCCTAAAGCAAAACTCATCTGCAGTCAGACCTCACAACTAGAACAGGAGATCTACATAAAATGTATTTTATTAAAAAAAAACTTTGCTCGGGTTCCCAAGCCTGCCGAGGTGCATGTGCCATTATAAGAGGCATTTATTCGCTCTGCTGATTTTTTTCATTTGTTTTAGATTATGGGAAATGCCACAGCAGTAGAGTGGGAACACTCCAAACTCTAATGTGGATATGAAAGAGATATCACTGCTGAAGTTCCAAATTGGCTTACTCAAATATGACGACTTATTTTGTCTCACCTTTTACTTGTCTGCCAAACAAATGAATCTTTATTGTTTGGTGGGATGAACTTTTAAACTGTCTTGTGGCAGCAAGGAAGCTGCGGCATCAAATTCATTGAAATCAAAGTAGGTTGAAACCAGTGATCTTTATGTGCCCCTTAAACGTTGTAATGTACAAAATATTCAAAAAATACAAAATAAAAACACAAACACATACCTGTACATTCTTATAGTCTATCGGCACATCACACAAGATGCATTTTTTGGGGGGCTCTTTGAAAGGATTTTCCAGTGCCTCCAGCAGCTACAGGTAAAAGAAGGAGACACATTTATTTGTGGCTGCTATTTAATCAATATGTATTTTCTACATTATGAATATGTTTCTGCCATACCAAATTCAGTACAATAAAATGCAAGATAAGCACCCAAGACTCAGCTCTTCACACTGGTGCGGTGCCGGACACCGCATGTGATTCGGACAGGAACCACACCCCATTCCTGTTCAAATCATATATGATTCTTTGCAGTGGGATTTAAGCTCATTCATTTTGTATGGCTCAAATTGCACCGTATCTGCACTAAAATGATACAGGACCCTTTTCTTTTGTCGTACCGGAATCGCATTGGATGTGTGTTCACACCCAGGCGGTCCAATTCATGCAATCGCACTGCATTTTACGAGCTGTTTCGGTGTGTCGTCCATTTAACATTGATTCCTACAGCAGATTGCATGAATGTCGTCCAGTTGGTTGACCCTTTACCTCGATCAGTGATCAGAATTTTAAGCCTGCGCTGTAGCCGTCTTTAGGCTATAGCGTGGGCGCCAAGTGGTTCGATACTCTCCCATAGCGCATTTTCTAGCCACTTTAAAACGTACTAGCAACTTGACCTCATCCACTTCAATTAAATATTCATGCAGTAATTTTGACAAGCATGCTGAGCATATTTCTAAGATATATATTATATTACATTCTGGTTCTTTCAAGTTATCTTATATGAAGAAATGGGAGCAAAATGTGGGTGTGCCAATGGAAGTAGAGGAATGGGGCAAACTAACTTAGTAAAATTCAAAATCATAAACACCTCCTTGATCAAGGCAAATTAGAAAGTCTTCCTAAGATGGTATATGGTACCGCTGAGGATATCGTCCTGTGTATCGGGAACCTCCTCACTGTTTCAGGGAGTGTGGTCAGCAGTGTTGGTCATCTTACTTTAAAAAAGTAATTAGTTAAGTTACAAATTACTTTTCCCAAAAAGTAATTGCGTTAGTAACTCAGTTACTACATTGGAAAAGTAATTAGTTACACAGCAAAGTAACTGTGACTTTTTTTTTTTATATTCTATATATTCTAAGGGGTCTAGTATTCCTGTAAGCAAGGGGCGCATTTATTATTATTATTGTTATATATCGTGTAACCAAGGGGCTGCTTTATTATTACTCTAACCAAGGGGCAGATCTGTTATAGCGTGTAAACAAGGGGCGGGTCTATTATTATTATATCGTGTAAGGGGCGAGTCTACTATTATTATATCGTGTAAGGGGCGGATGGCTTCAGAAGAGGGCGAATGTTAAATTAATGGGCAGAGCTCGATATATAACAATAATAATAAATGCACCCCTTGGTTACAGTGATACTAGACCCGCCCCTAGATACACGATAGACGCCCCTTGCAGAATAGCACAAGCATCAGTAGCGTGGTGCATCGCCTCGTACAATTACATGTTAACTGCGCCTGCGCGGTGTAGAGTTCACTGAGAGCTGTTTAGGTTCGGCAATTTTCGTAAGCTCCATAGTCCTTCGTACTGCGCAAGCCCTGCGCCTGCGCAGTACAGGGGGTCCTTATCTGGCGGGGGAACTTTTTCGGCAGGACACCGGAATTACACTACTGTCATCTAGTGGCGGTAGAAGTTATTGCAGTAACGCCGCCCAAGTAATTGGAACTGCGTTACCATGAGGGGAAAAGTAATCAGTTAGATTACTCGTTACCCTCTAAAGTAACTGAGTTAAGTAACTCCGTTTATTTTAACTCAGCTACTTACATCACTGGTGGTCAGGAGGGTACGGTGCTCCACAGATAATGGACATGCCCAAAAGAGAAGCGGTTTTGGATCTGTATGTATAAATTTATTTCTTCCCTTACCCATGTGCCCTTCTGGGACGACCAGTGGAGGTGAAACCGAGAGGTGTGAAACGATGTTTACATTTTGTTCACTATGCCTTTATATGCAAACATTTTCACGATGGCTTTTGTACTTCTTTAAAAAATACTTAATAAAAATCCTTGAAAATGAAAAGACCTTCATCTTACAGTTAGTCTTTTGATTTAAAGTGGAACTAAACTGAATTTGAGCACCAAAAATGCCATTTGATTCATTTTTAATATTTAAAGCAAACTCGCCAATCCATCCATGTCTCCAAAAACACCCCCCTAGCATTTCTGGTCACTGACATCTTGAGTAAGGGCAGATGATTCATGTAGCATTTACTTCTTGGAATCCATCTGCCCTTAGCTCAGGTATGCAGCCTGGATGATGTTCTCGAGAAATCCCCTCCTTATGAAAGAAAAAAAAGCACATGAGGACTCCTGGGATGTACGACATAGTTTTGGGCTAGGCCAGAAACCAGGAAGCAACTGAAGAAATGTAAAAATTTAAAACAGATAAATATAATATACCTGTCTATCAATTTAGGAATTCTAGCAGCATAAAGACTAAACACAGTCAATTTTATTGAGAGAGTTTAGGTCAACTTTAAATAATAACCACCATTGCTTTACAGTCTTTGTGGTGGACTATCTTTAATACTTACCCTATTATCATTATTATTTTGTGAACTCTGGCTGTTGTCTGAGGTTACTATAAAGACAAATTAAAAAGAGTTATAAAATTCCATTCCAATGTTTGTTTCTTGTTATATGAGCAAGAAAGTTATTTAACACCTTAGTGCTAAGGTTGTCCATACTGTATCAGTGCACAGATCTATGCTCTTGATGTACTCGAACACTGCTATACTACTGAAATAGGCAATGCACATATCAACAATATTCAAAGAAAAAAAAAAAAGTGTAAATTAAATGTACCACATTAAAAGGAACCTATTTAAAGACAAGATAAAACAGCACTTCATAATCTCCCCTCTATGAAAGCAAACTTGTTTTCTTTCTGATGATGTCCATGTGACGATACGCATCAGATGGGTCTTGGACGCACACTGGTACACACTAAGGGGCGTGGAAATTTTTTTTTTTTTTTTAAACTACTTGTCCAAGGGACTAATTTAGGGTCCCAATCTACTTGTATAAATAAGACCCCAGATCTCCCTGTGCCCTTAAAAGCATGTGATCACACCAAGATCAGTGTGATCAAATGGTTTCCATTTAAAAAAATGGTGCCGGGGAAACCGGAAGTGATACATGCTCATCGGTTCCCGTTTCCTATATCATAGAGGTGGACAGAGCAGTTCTTTGTCTGCCTCTATGATCAGCGGGCAGAAGCGCCGCCTGGTTGATCGAGTGTCCCGATGGGACAGGACAGCCCGCGGAGGGTGGCGGGAAGACAAGAGGGCGGAGGCCCCTCCTGCTGCTTGTAAAAGCCATCCAGCAGCTAGTTAGCCACTCAGATGGCTTTTACAAGAAGGACAACCGCCAGCTCCAAACCCTGCTGCTTGCAGGGGTTAAATGTAAACAAGCGTCAGGCAGTAGAAATTGAACATCACTGACACCCGATACCGAGACACTCTTTTAGGCCTCCTTTACACTTCTGTTGCCCTCCCTGCACTTCAAAGACATGCTGGTAGGTGGTTAGTTGGCTCCTGTCTAAATCAGCCCTTGAGGGCAGAGACTTATGTGAATGTACACTGTATATATGTAAAGTGCTGTGTAAATTGTTGGTGCTATATAAATACCCTACATAAATAAAAGGCATGTAACATGCATCAAAGAAGAAATTGCAGCAATTTAAAATATGCTGGCTTATATAGGGTTAAATACAAGGTGTATGCCACATTGTGGCGTGATCTCTTTTACTATTTACACTTACAGTTCAGATATTCCTATAGCCCTGGTACTCCAACTGGACCTTTGGCGCTCCAATCATACACCTGCAGTTATTTGCAGCCGCTCTGCCCACCCCTCCTCTTGCCCAGTCATGGATCACTTTGTATTACGTGAACCCACAATATTCAAAGAATTCTGTGAATGGACAGAATAAAAGTGAATGGAAGAGAGGAGAGTCTGGAAGTCACACAGCAGCCGCATCTCACCTGTCAAGAGAGCCGGGAGTACAGAAACAGCTGTATATAAAAGAGACAAGTCTACGAGGTGGCATACACCTTGTTGGGCTTGAAGTGCCTTATAGTTATTTCTAGCTACTCCCATTAAAGCAGTAGTACACCGCTGGCTGTTTTTTTTTTTTAACCTGAAAGGTAATGTCATAATGTGATGGTATGCATCGCATACTAACACATTATGTGAAACTTACCTTAGAACGAAGCCTCCCAGCGCCGCGCTGTCACCACTAAAGGCACTTCTGTCTTCACCCGATCTTCCTTTCAGGTTTGTGGACTCTAGCTTTGGCTATGACTGGTCTGAGCTGCGATGACATCACTCTAGAGCTGATTAGTTGTTAAAAAAAAAATTAAAAATCACGATTATGATTCAACCCCCCCCTCCTGATCCTAATTGGCCATTTCCAAGATTCTATGTAAACAGTGCAGAGCCGAACTGTCAAAAAAAAAAAGCCCACAAATGTTTATCAACATTCCTCAGCACTGAGAAGATATAGAAAAGAAAAGATACAAAGTATCTTTTAGTTCTTTTAGGGATCAAAGGGATGAACTTCGGTCTGTAAGTGAGGTCATTCTAACCACTTAAAGACTAAACCTTTTTTGACACTTGTTGCTTACAAGTTAAAAAAATCTGTATTCTTTGCTAGAAAATTACTTAGAACCCCCAAACATACACACATATATAATTTTTTTTTTTTATATATTTATTTAGCAGAGACCCTAGAGAATAAAAAGGTGTTAAGTTGCAATATTTTATGTCACACTGTATTTGCGCAGCAGTCGTTCAGACGCAATTTTTTGGGTAAAAATACACTTCAATGAATTAAGAAAAAAAAATAGTAAAAGTAAAGTTAGCCCAATTGTTTTGTAGAATGTGAAAGATGATGTTACCCTGAGAGAATCATGATCTTTTTAAACAAAGTTTATTCAAGTTTTCAATACAAACTAAAAGCAGTGGTACAATTTCTTCAGTCATATACAAATCACCAATAAGGAACATATCAAAACAATATCAACATATTAGAGCTGCATGATTCTGGCTAAAATGAGAATCACCATTTTTTTTGCTTAGAATAAAGATCACGATTCTCGCAGTGTAACATCTTCTTACAAAAAAATTGGGCTAACTTTACTGTTTAGCTTTTTAATACATTAAAAGCGTAATTTTCTTTAAAAAATTGCGTTTGAAAAAACGCTGCGCAAATACGGTGTGACATAAAATATTGCAACAACCACCATTTTATTCTCTAGGGTCTTTTCTAAAAATAAAAAATATATCATGTTTGGGTGTTCCAAGTAATTTTCTAGCAGAAAATAATGATTTTTACTTGTAAGCAACAAATGTCAGAAAAGGTTTGGTCTTTAAAGCGGTTGTATAGTCTTTTTTTTTTACTTTTACCTACAGGTAAGCCTTTAATAAGGCTTACCTGTAGGTAAAAAAAAAAATATATCTCCTAAACCTGTATGGTTTATAGGAGATATTCCCCTCGCAATGAGCCGCTGACTGCAGCGGCGCATGCGCACAGGGGATTCTTGGCTGAAAGTCCGGCGGACGCCAGACCCTGCGCACTGGAGCCATCATTTGCGGCACAGGACTCTGAAGGAGTGGCCCGGGTGGTCGTTCCTTCAGAGAGCATGCACCAGTGACATCACCGGTTGCATGTATGGTAAATATATCCTAAGCAGTGCATGTTTAGGAGATATTTACAGTACCTATAGGTAAGCCTTATAGACTCACCTATAGATAGAAGTCAGAGATGGGAGTTTACTCCCACTTTAACCACTTGCCGTCCGCGCTGTAGCCGAATGACGGCCACATGACGGACCTGAATTTCCTTTGCACGCTCCCCGAATGACGGCCACATGACGGACCTGAATTTCCTTTGCACGCTCCCCGAATGACGGCCACAGCGCGGACCTGAATTTCCTTTGCACGCTCCCTCCGCGCGCTGTGATCACCGAGTCACTGAGACTCGGGTGATCACAGATCCGAGTAAGGGGCCGGTCCCAGCCCCTTACCACGTGATTAGCTGTAAGCCAATGACAGCTGATCACATGATGTAAACAAAAGCTCAGAAATCTTTTTTTTTTTTTTTTTCCTCACACTGACAGCGTGAGGAGAAAAAAAAAGCCGATCACCGGCTTATCTGCAAGGGACATCGGTCCCAATGCCACCTGCCATTGCCCACCAGTGGCACCTATCAATGCCCACCAGTGGTGCCAATCAGTGTAACCAGTGTCCATTATTGCCACCCATCGGTGCCCATCACTGCCACCTCACCAGCGTACATCAATGAAGGAGAAAAATTACCCGTTTGCAAAAATTTTTTTTTTAATTTATGTAACAAAAAATAAAAACCGCAGAGGTGATCAAATACCACCAAAAGAAAGCTCTATTTGTGGGAAAAAAATGATTGAAATTTAATTTGGGTACAGTGTTGTATGACCACACAATTGTCATTCAAAGTGCATCAGCGCTGAAAATTTGTCTGGACAGGAGGGGGGTTTAAGTGCCCAGTAGGCAAGTGGTTGATCTGAAAGAACTTGAACTTTGTAAACCTACTTTGTGAAGTTCACCACACATTTACTTAGGCACTGCTGTGTCACACATTTCACAGAGCCTGTGTTCTGAGTGCAGTCTGAACCCACCAGAAAGCAATCACTGTCCTTGGCCAATCATAAGCAGCGGAGGCATTCCCCACCCCATTGCTGCGCATATACAAGGGGCCTGTAAGCTTCATGATGATTGGCAAAGGACAGCTCCCTGGCAGCATCGCTTAGGTGGATGCGGACTAGGATCTGAACATGCCTCAGCTTAAATCCCCCCGCCTGATTGGCCACCAGGGGAACTCCCACCTCATCCCTTTAAAACTGAACACATATTAATTACACAGGTTCTGTGGTTGATTAGGGGAGTAATTAAACTCACTTGGTGCCTTATCTGCATTGAATTAGCCTCAGAACCTGTGTAATTCATATGTGTTGGGGTTTAAAGGGATGAGGTGGCAACTCTACCCACAATGCACACCAGAAATCATTCATTCTGCACTGAGGTGTGCCGCTAACGATCGATACGATGCACGCTAACCTGCAAAGCTCAGTGTGCATTGTACAGAAGATAGTGAACAGGCAGGTAAGTTTGTCATTGTAGAAGATACATAGATACAATAAAGAGCTGCCTGCTCACTAGTTCTATATTTTGTCACTCTAGTTCCACTTTATCACATTGCACCATTGGGGTCAGGTGTGGATCTAGCCTGCAGACAGAGATCTCAGTGTGATCGTGTATGGGGAGACTCACCTGGGATGGCTGCCCCTGTGCTGTACAGAGTGACAGGACTGCACCATGCTCTGCTCCTCACAGCACCCCGCAATAACCTCAACACCAGCATCTTCCTGCACAGCCTGTCCTGTGACCTGCAGGGGGAACGGAAACCCAGCACACTACTTCCGGTCAGTGCACCGTTCCGACTCACAACACCGCTCCGTGCACTACAGTTCCGCCACAGCCAAACGCGGTTACGCGGACAGAATGCGCTAGCGAGACGGTCTAGAATGTGCAGAAATAAACTGGCTACATAGAAAAGAAAATGCATTCTCTTGTTAAAATGGACGTAGCTAGAATTTTGCTATTTCTCTTTGCCCATATGAAAAATGGCTGACTGGTTAATGACATCATTATTGTGCGACTCCTGGAGACAGCTGTCTAAATTCGAATCTCATCATCCAATGGCTGGGGGTGAAGTACGGCTTTGGAAGAGGGGGTTGAAGCCTGGCAGCAAGTTTTTAAAGGTGAGAAGAAAGTTCTGGAATAGGTGTAAGAGGGAGGTTAACCCCTTCTGAACACTGCATGAATGGCCATGGAGCAGGTGGTAAACAGAGGGCCCCATCTATATTTTTAGAGGTTAACACCTGACTTGTAGCCTTCCCTGTCTATAGACCCGACTTGTAGCCGGCCCCCGTCTATAGACCCGACTTGTAGCCGGCCCCCGTCTATAGACCCGACTTGTATCCGGCCCCCGTCTATAGACCCGACTTGTAGCCGGCCCCCGTCTATAGACCCGACTTGTAGCCGGCCCCCGTCTATAGACCCGACTTGTAGCCGGCCCCCGTCTATAGACCCGACTTGTAGCCGGCCCCCGTCGATAGACCCGACTTGTAGCCGGCCCCCGTCGATAGACCCGACTTGTAGCCGGCCCCCGTCGATAGACCCGACTTGTAGCCGGCCCCCGTCGATAGACCCGACTTGTAGCTGGCCCCATAAACAGTAATAGAAGTCTATGGCTAAGCACAGCAAACCCACAGGGACTATGCAGGTAAGCTGCACTGCACCCCTGATGTGGGTAAACCGCCGCACATCAGTGTGGAAGCAGCTCTATACTATTATGCCCAGTGTATTGCTTCACACTGACCTGAAGATCTGCTCTTTCCTGCTGCTGGCACCAATCTGGAGATCGCTAGCTGGGATAAGAGGTGGAATGCAGTTGGTATCACTCCACATGGTTTTATTCAATGAACCCAAGGTGGGCTAACACTGCGCTAGAGAATCAAAGATATGAAATGTAAACTATAAATTAAATATAGTGAAACATGACCAGCTGTCAGCACTAAAAAGTCTAATACAAAAACTCCAAGTAAATATGCATAAAAGGTGAGTGCAGCGCTAACCAAACAAGAAAAATTTATTTTCAAGATTTGCAAGTGAAAAAAAAATGTAAAGGAGAAAACGAAGGCATAGTCCCAGTGCAAAAAAATATTTTTTCAAATTTGCAAGTGAAAAATAAAGACTAAAGAAAAGTCCCAGTGCAAAAATCAATCCATATATAAGGAAAACAAACATCCATCCATGTGTAATGTCGGTGGCAAATTGTAAAAAATCGTGAAGAATCTTCAAATAAATGTGCATCCAACTCCACACCCAAGTGAGTAAGTAGCCTGCTTACCAGCTATCCGTGACTGCTTTTCAGTGCTTTGTAGCCACTGACAAGGCATAGTATACAGCTCAAATGTCGTTCAAATGTTTGTTTAGTTTTTAAAGTATAACTAAAGGCAAACTTTTTTTTTTTTTTTTTTTTTTTCGTTTTGGATAGAGTGGAGAGGATGTCTGTGCCCCTGTTAGGGAGATTCATCCTCTCTATTTTTCCTGTTTACTGTCATCACTGGGAGTGAAGGAAAATCTAAAATTTTGAATGGTCACCAGAACAGGAATAGAGGGGAGATTTTACAATGGGGACACTAATTCTGGTGACACCAAGGGATTTTCCTCTCGCTTCCTGTTTTTGGCTATGTGACAGGACATTTAGGGATATTCCCGCAATGGGACACAGAAGGCAAAAAAAAAAAAAAACTGACAGAGGGTATAACCTTCCCATAAGCTGCCTATAGATGGATTGACATTTGGCTAGCTCAGCAGGGACTGGCCAATTTGTAATCCATGTGTGTGACTGTGTGGCCACCCCTGATCAACAGAAGTCATTTGTTAGATCAGCTTCTGGTGAATGGGAATGCTGAAAAACCTTTTTTCAATCAGCAGCTGCAGTTGTTGATCATTGTATTCTGGCAGCGGAGAGTCCCCAGTGTCAGAATACAATGTCCCAATGGGGACGATTCCTCCATCCACACAACTGAGGTGGATGGAGGAATCGTCCCAACTGGGACATTGTATTCTGACACTGGGGACTCTCCGCTGCCAGAATACAATGATCAACAACTGCAGCCACTTGAGAAAGGTTTTCAACTATCCCATTCACCATAATCTGTTTGCTCTTTAGCCGGCGAGCTGAATGGAAAAAAAAAAAAATCCATTTATGGCCCCATCTCCATCTTCTTTTTCCTCCCAACCTCACTCCCTTCCTCCCAACCCTTCTTTTCCCCTTGACCCCGTTCTTGATTCCTTTAGTCTTCCTGAATGGTTCCCTTACCCCTTTGTGAGAGAACCAACACAAGGAATCACATTATGCTGCATTTGGTTACTGCTCCAGTACCCCTCTGCAGGCAACTCTGTTATTATACTTTACCTAGGAAATGACTCGTTAAAATGATTGAAACAGAAAGGGCATATTGAGCCAACCATCCATTGTTTGTGTGGCGTTTTAGTGCACTGCACTGACTAATCCCATTAAATTCACTTTCTGATTCTGTCTGACAGATGTTGACTGTCAAGCAGAGCCTGCAAGACATTGAAGCTGGATGCTTATGTCAATATGAATTTCACTAAACCCATAAGAGCCAATAGAACAAGTTCATCTTTGATTTTTTTTTTTTTTTATTTCTGCTAATGCCACTCAATTTTCTCTCCCTCTTCTCTCCATTCAGATGGACATGGTTGTGCTGGGTGATGGCAGTGATTGACTGGTAAGTCATCAGAGGTCTAGGGGGACATTAAAGGTAAGTTTGTGCAGGTGATGGGTGTAGGGGAGATTTTAGCTACCTTATTATTTTATCCTCTTTTGTGCCATCGTTCAATCATTCTCCCAGTTAGAGATGGAAAAATGTTGTCTTGTTTCAGATTTATTCATTAAAAGAGAAGTAAAGGATTTATTATTTTTTTTTTTTTTTGTAATCATACTTACCTCGGTAGATGCAGCATCAGTTCGATGCTGCATCTGTCCCTCTGCCCTTCTGCACTGAGAATCGAGCGATCGAAACATTGCTGATCGCTCGGGTTTCAGAGCTCTGTGAGCAGAGAGCTGCAGACTGTCAGTCACAGCTCCCTGCCCTTTTTCTTCCTCGCTCATTGTAGCACTGGGCTGTGGGGGGGGGGGGGGGGGAGCGGCCAGTTTAGGCTCTCAGCGGCTCGTTGACAGGCTAAGTCGAGTGTCAGTCCAGGTACCTGGCGGATCCCGACTCCATGGTTGTGATGATGTGGAGCCTGGACTGAAAGCAGTGACATCAGCAGAGAGTGGACTTCAGTCCGCTCACTGCTGAAAACAGGTCACAGAAGTGCAAAACGAATTGCACTCCTGTGATCCATAGGAGAAGCCCAGCCAAACTAGCTCAGACTGGGCTTTTCCTTTAAGTAAATCACTTTGTTTTGTCATATTTGTTATGTTAGATTTTTTTGTTTTCAGAATTTGTTTTGTATATTCAGATTTGTTTTGTATATTTGTTGTTTTGAATCGATTCGTATTTTCAGAAGTTATTTTGTAAGATTGGCTATATCTGTTTTGACTTGTTAACTTGTTATTTCGGTAGATTACTTATGCACTCTGAGTCATCCCTCTTAGTCCAACCCACAAAGAGAATTGGAATGAGCCGATTGGATGATATCAACTGGAGTCCCGTGCATCCAAAAGTAACGAATGGCACAAAATAAATTTTGGATTCATCTGTTATTCTGATGGATCCTCCTCCATGTAACCCAAACACAATAAGTAGGAATCATTTCACTTTTATACCTTACTGTATTTATTGCAAAAATTACTGTAGCTATTGTAATACATATTCTTAAAGGGGTGTTCCGGCCGCGTTTTTTTTTTTATTTTTTTTTATTAATTCGGCAGCTACAAACACTGTAGCTGCTGACTTTTAATAAGAACACTTCCTTGTCCAGCGAGCCCACGATGTAGCCCCCCCCCCCAGGCCGATCCTTCCATCGGATCGGCTGCCGGCACCGACATATTAACGAAGGGAAACAGGCAGTGGAGCCTTGCGGCTTCACTGCCCATTTCCTACTGCGCATACGCGAGTCGCGTAGCGCTTTGTTAATGGCCTTGTTTTTTTCTGGGACACACACATGTCCCAGAAGGCAACGGGGCCGCTCTCTCAAGGGGAGGAAGAGGCAGATTAGGAAGACTGCCTAGCAACAGGGGTTTCTGGTAAGTTAAAAAAACATTTTTTTTTAACATTTTTAAGAATATTAATGCAATTTTTTATTTTAGGGTGGCCCTCCACTTTAAGTTCAACCCCAATATAAAAAGAATCTTATCAGAATATTCACACTACGCTCACTAGAATAAAAACAAACGGATCCAGATCATTCGTTATATTGTTGCATTATTTTGGATGCTTCAAACTTAAAAAAAAAGGTCCAAACTATTGCATCGTGTCATCCAATCGAATACAAAAATAATTTGTTGTGTTCATTATAATTTATTTTGGATTAGTTGAAATTCGTTACTATTGTGATTCAGGAATTCAGATGCATCCAAATTTCTGAATAATGAAAATTTCATCTGAATTTTGATTTGTAACTAAACTAATTGCACATGTCTACTCTCAGTAGGAAGTGAGTGGTTGAGTGCTGTCTGGATGTTGCATGTTCAGGTTGTTCAGGTCAGTGCTCAGCAACACACTCCCCAGCAGTGTGTATTGTTCACCTCCAGTAGATCTTTTCAAGCCTGGCAATTTGAAGGTGCTTGGCAGGTGTCCATGCACACTAGCATTTTTTTAAGCTCCTAGAAGCTGTTATTAGTATTTGTTTTTTCTGCATCCAGAAACGAAATAGTGTTATCCTATTTGTCCATGCACACTACTTTAGGCTATTAGAGTTTTCTGAGCTTCAGAAAAAGCTTCAGAGAGCAGAGAAAGAGTTTCTTTTTCCAGCATAAACGCTCACGCTCCTAAAGCGCTATTACCATTTTTTTTTTATCCAGCATTTTTTTGCTTAAAAAAAAAGAACACTAGTGTGCATGGAGCCAAGTTGAATGTTAATTTATTAAAACAGAGTGGTTTGGAAAAATACCACATTATGGCCACTAGATGGTGCTGAGAATCATGAAATAAATACTTATTTAGGTCCATCCAGTGGTGATAATGCAGTATTTCCCTGAACCATTGTATTTTTCAGAACTTTTGGCCTGCATAGGCGATATAGAAAATATAAATAATTTTTTTTTTAATAAAAACACCTCTCTCTGGGACTATACTGGTGAGACCTAAACACCGGGTATGCATGCTTGCATGGCCTTATTAAGAATAGACTAACAGAGTATGTGCTGTACTGAATAGAACATCTACCTATGCTTGAACGCATTACTGTCATTTATTTAATATTGCCATTATTCCACTTATTTCATGACCGTCTGATATTTGTTTGATATTTTTATTGACAGTTTAAAAATGTTTCCATTTTCTTTTCAGGTTGTGATCCTATTGCTTGCCGAAATGAATAAAAGTTAAATAAAGTTGGAACATGATGATACATTATATTACTCTATCTCTTGGAAATGAATGTGTTCTGGCATCTTAAAACATTATGTTGAATATATGGGAATAGCTGGACTCGCAGTATACTGACGGGGGTTTAATTTATTTTTTTCTGGATTTTTTTTTTTTTCTCAAAATGATTTTGTAATCTGAAAGTATTTAGTATGGAAATCATCCTTTTAGGATGATGGAAAGTGATAGACCAAGGATTCAGAGGCGTGTACAAGTCCGGAAAAGGAGTTTATCTTCAGGAAATAGTCTCCTTACTCCAGCTAAAAAGAGGCCCAGTAGCAGTAGAGAAGATGTGGGGATAACATCTCATTGTCATACTGTGGCTTATTGTCACAAAGAAGAGAAAAACATGTATTCAATCAATCAGGTGCGTGACCCTCAATAGTATTAGTATGCTGCAACTAACAATTATTTTCATAATCGATTAGTTGGCCGATTATTGTTTCGATTAATCGGTAATAACCTTAAAAAAAAAAAAAAAGTGTGGTGTATAATTTAGTTAATAGGTAAAGTTTAAAAAAAAGGCAATTTATTCTTAAATATCTCTATGCAGTGGTAAAAATAAATAACCAACTATATGGTTAGGGAGCAAAATATCTAATTCAGTCTGAGAATAACAGACAGAAGAGATATACTGTATATACTATTAGAGGATATATACTATTAAAGGGTGAAGCTGGTAAATATCATCAGACTCAGAGATCAATTTTTTTTTATTTAAAAAACAAACAAACAATATCTTCCTTCAAAAAAAGTCATTTTAAGAATGTTTGTTTGATTTTTCTAATCGCTAGTGGGGTCAAATTGATGTTTATTTTCAACCACAGTGGCAGGAAAATTTGGAAATAGAAAACTTCTTGGTCAAAGGAATTTTCAGACAGTGTATGTGTTTTTCGTTCAGAAATTACAATTTTACAATACAGTTTAAAAACAAGTGAAAATATCAAACATTCTTTCATTCAGCGAATGTACAAAGATTTTTCTGTCTGAAAATTGATCCATGTGGCCAGCATAAGGATCGGTACACCCCTATGCACTTTGCTTTTGATCTGTTTCTGCAGTTCTTTTTTGCTGTGCGTTTTTGATTTTTGCGCACGTGATTTTGCTACGATTTGCGTTTTTGCACTTTTTTTGGCCAATTTGTTGTGGGGCAGATTAACCACTTCAGCCCCGGACCAATTAGCAGCCAAAGGACCAGGCCCCTTTTTGCGATTCGGCACTGCGTCGCTTTAACTGACAATTGCGCGGTCATGCGACGTGGCTCCAAAACAAAATTGACGTCCTCCTTTTTCCCACAAATAGAGCTTTCTTTTGGTGGTATTTGATCGCCCCTGCGGTTTTTATTTTTTGCGCTATAAACAAAAATAGAGCGACAATTTTGAAAACAATGCAATATTTTTTGCTATAATAAATATCCCCAAAAAAAATATATAAAAAAAACCTCAGTTCCTCAGTTTAGGCCGATACGTATTCTTCTACATATTTTTGGTAAAAAAAATCGCAATTAGCGATTGGTTTGCGCAAAAATTATAGCGTTTACAAAATAGGGGATAGTTTTATAGCATTTTTATTATTTTTTTTTTTTTTACTAGCAATGGCGGCGATCAGCGATTTTTATTGTGACTGCGATATTATGGCGGACACATCGGACATTTTTGACACATTTTTGAGACCATTGTCATTTATACAGCAATCAATGCTATTTAAATGCATTGATTCCTGTATAAATGACAGTTGTAGTGAAAGAGTTAACCACTAGGGGGAGGGGTTATGGGCTGTGACGTGTGTGTGTTTTTTTTTTTTTACATTAGGGGGCGGGGCTGACGTCATTGATCGGCTTTCCTGATGACCGGGAACAGCCAATCAATGACAGGCAGAGTAGGAAGCATGGGGAGAGGTTTGTTTACACATACCTCTCCCCGTTCTTCAGCTCCGTGACCCGATCGCGGGACACCAGCGGCGATCGGGTCCGCTGGTCCCGCGGCCAGGGTCACGGAGCTCCCGACCACGGGCAGGCATTTAAAGGATCACGTACAGGTACGTGATTTTGCCTGCCCGTGCCATTTTGCCGCAGTATATCTGCGTTAGGCAGTCGGGAAGCGGTTAAAAAACACAAATTGCTGCAAAAACACATTACATCCTTTTCTGCAGCTTCTCCATTGAAGTATATTAAACCAAAAAAGCACAGTTTTGCGTTAAAAAAAAAAAAAAAGTCCCTTTCCAAATACACAGCGGCTGAAAAAAGCATAGATGTGAATCTGTCCCATAGGAAACCATGTAAATGAACTGTAGTGCGTTTCTGCAAAAAACAGATGTGAACCAGGTCTAAAACGTTTAGTAAAATAATGGGGGTTAAAAAAATAAAATGAGCCCTTTTATAATATAAAAAAAAAAAAAAACAGATAATCACTACTGCAAGGGGTTCAATTTTTTACTGCAGAACTGTGAAAGTAATATTTACAGTAGCGATTTTTTTTTTGTACTATAAAAGGGCTAATTTTAGGTTTATTTTTTAACCCCATTATGTTACTGATCGATTATGAAAATAGTAATCGATTAATCTCCTAATCGATTAGTTGTTTCAGCCCTATATGTTTGTAATGTGGTGGTTTTTACACTCGTGTATTCTATTTTTGCTTGATTTCAGGATATTACTTCTGTATGGTACAAAGCACAATCTATTGTTTAATGCAGTAATATTTTTCAATGACATTTCTTAAAGTGGAAGTAAACCTTCCCATCGTTTTCAGCCAAGGAAGCTGCCATCTTTGCCTCTGTTTAATCTTCAACTGCCACAGTGCTGCACATGTGATCCGTTATGACACCAGCCATTGGATGGTTTGACTGTTTGGTTGAGAGCACAGCCAATGTGCAGTTAGCATTCCCGGCATGCCTTTTTTTTTTTTTTAGACTGTTAAATCGATGGGTTTACTTCCGCTTTAAGTTGATGTAGTTTTAATAAGTATGTTTTTAGCTGTTTAACTATTTGCTATATAATTGTGGATTTAAAGATAGCGGTTATCAGAAGAATTACATATCCTTAAGTCTCTACTCTTTCTTTGTAGGACTGCGGCAGTGATGATGACATGTTTGGGGAATATGACAGCTTTGCTGAAGATCCATCTTTGCTGGCACAGGTGGAAGATTTGGAGAACAAATGTAATCAGGAGACTACAAGTACTTTCCCCTGCACTTCTGCTGAAATCCAACTTGACACAATTGTTCATACTTCAACACCGAATGCAAAATTGAAATTGCCAAGTGAACAGCCACCACCACAGCAAATAAAGCAAAGGATGTTGCCACCTAAACTGGAATCGGAAGAACTTTCGGAGGATTTTTTAGATGATCTTCCTTGCTCACAGCTTCTTCATTATGAAAATGCATATCAAAATGTAGATGCAGAAAGGTCTACAATGAAACAATCCATATATGATTGTGACTTGTATATTGATGCTTTAGATCACCTTAACAAAGGGGATGATGCAGACCCAAAAAAAGCATCCATCTTACCCCAGAAGGATCAAAAAAGGAAGAGTTTAAGGGACAGTCTTAAAAATACATTAACTGGGAACGCTAAAGTCCAAACTCCGCAAGTTTTGAGGACTAAGCAAATGAAGGATACTATTCTTTTAGAAGAACTTGATGTTGCCAAAAAGACAGTAGAGATGTCTTCCAGCATAGACTTGGGACCTTTCTATGGCTTGCCCAGTAAAGTTGCTGACCTCGTTGAGGAGCTCAGAGGAATTAAAAAACTTTATGGTAAATACAGTTTTTTTCTTTGGCTGTTTTAAATATGAAAATTGTGATCTCTACCCTGAGTTTATAAACTGGGTTACTGAAATAATACTCGATTTCTAGAGAAAAGTGAATCAACGGAGAGATCAGGATTGACAGGTATCCAGGCAATGGACATTCATGTATTTACATATTTTTAAGGAGCAAAAAACAAGCTCTCATTGATCTCTGTAGCAGCAGGCACCGTGGAGCAATTCATGCTCAATGTTCATAACAGACGTAATGTACTCTGGATGTAGACAGATTTTTAGCAGCTTTATCTTGCTCATCAGTGATTGGTAGTGTTTCAACTCTAAAGTAAAAATGAATACCAAAGTTTCATCATTAACCACTTTTAGCTCCAGAAGATTTTACCCCCTTCATGACCAGGCCATTTTTTGCCATTTAGATCGCTAGTTTAACTGGCGATTTGCATGGTCATAGAACTCTGTACCCAAACTAAATTTATATAATTTTTTTTCGCACAAATAGAGATTTCTTTTTTATGCTATATGATCACCACTGTTTTTTTTTTTTTTTTTTTTTTATTATTTTATATTTTTTTGCGATTTATAAGCCAAAAAAATACAGAAAATTTGGGAAAAAAAAAAAAAAAAAAAATATATATATATTTTTTTTTACTTTCTGCTAGAAAACATATCCAATAAAAAAAAAATTTTTTATCCAATATGTATTCTGCCACATGTTTTTGATAATAAAAAATCGCAATAAGTGAATATTGGTTTGCGTAAAAGTTATAGGACCAACAAACTATGGGATATATACTGGAATTGTAATTATTTTTATACTACTAATGGTAATGATCAATGATTTATAATGGGACTGCGATAGTGCGGCGGACAGTCTGACACTAACTGACGTTGGTGGGGAACTGACCTGCTGTCACTGACAACACCAGTGTCATTAATACAGTGATCAGTGCTAAAAAAATAGAACAATCAAGGGGCTAGGAATATGCCTAACAATGTGTAAAGTGTGCTGTTTTTTACTAATGATCTCTCATGCTTTGCAGGGATGAGAAACTGACAGATTGCTCCCTGTGTACAGAGCTCTGTGTTGAATGTCAACACAGGGCAATCAGCTGTGAATATACTGTATAATACAATATATCCAATGATTCACGGCCAGGACCTGCTGATAGGCTCCCGCTGTGTACAATCACAGCGGGAGCCATCTGGGGGGTGCGCATGCATAACCCTGAACCCAGAAGTGGGCAGGGACGTACCAGTACATCACTTTGCCTACAGCGTCTACAGTACAATGCGGGCAGTCGTTAAGTGAAAAATATGAATTATGAGTTAACTTATTTTTTTAACTCAAAAGTCTTCTGTATTCAGTACTTCCCGGAATGTGGAATGTTGGCATCCCCCACTGTGCTCTGTGGTTTCTTTTTGCCAGTCCTTGCGTCACTGCACCACACAAGGTCGAGGCCGATTGTCCAGCCACAATGCACAGAAGAGGAGCAGGCATCCAACACACCTGCAAGTTTGCCTTATGCTAGAAATCGTTCAGCAAGTTTTTCCTCTTCTACCCAGTAGAGTACACAGCAGGATGTAAAAAGCTGTATTGGGGTAATATAAACCAGTGTGCCCGAAATATTTCTCCTCCCACTCCCTTTACCATTAAAAAAAAACACATTCAAATGTAATATGACCATGCACATGGTGATATGATTTTAGTATGAGTTATATGTTAACGCAATTGTACTTTGACGAATCAGATCTTCTTTATGGTGGTGGTGGGGGGCATAATTGGCATATATTTACTTTCTTTACCTGCTTGTTTTTTGCGCATTGCAAAAGGGTAGAAGCTTGGTGCATCTGTGTTTGGAGACTGATGTGACTCTTTAGGCTCCATGCACACTGAAGCTCATAAACAGGTGTTTTTGGGAGTTTGGGCGTTTTTTTTCTTTTAAACAGCCCATAAACTCCTCTCTGTTATCCTATGTGTCCATGGATGTTTTTGGCCGTTTATCAGCAGCGGAGCCCTAAAATCGTCATGTCATAGGTAGCCCATCCCCCTACAGTTGGAACACGCTGAGGGAACACACTTAACCCCTTGATCGCCCCCTAGCGTTTAACCCTTTCCCTGCCAGTGTCATTTATACAGTAATCAGTGGCTATTTGTAGCTCTGATTGCAGTATAAATGACAATGGTCCCAAAATAGTGTCCGATGTGTCCGCCATAATGTCGCAGTCCCAATTAAAAATCACAGATCGCTGTCATTACTAGTAAAAAAAATAAAATAATTTTATAATTAAAATGCCATAAATCTATCCCCTATTTTGTAGACGCTATAACTTTTGCGCAAACCAATCAATATACACTTATTGCGATTTTTTTATTTTTTTATTTTTTTCTTTATTTATTGATTTTCTTTTTGGAACTGTGGAAGAAATTCGTTTTTATATATTTTTTTGGAGATACTTATTATAGCAAAAAGTAAAAAAAATAGCTTTTTTTTTTTCTTTCAAAATTGTCGCTATTTATTTGTTTATAGCGCAAAAAATAAAAACCGCAGAGGTGATCACATACCACCAAAAGATAGCTCCATTTGTGGGGGGAAAAAAATGGTCAATTTTGTTTGGATACAACGTCGCACGAATGTGCAATTGTCAACCAAATGTGACGCAGTGCAGAATCGCAAAAAATGCTCTTTGGGTTAAAACTGCACAAAAATATTGTGCAATCTCTGTGAGGCAAGGTGGCTTAGGTGTGCATGGGGGGAGGGGGAAGTATATATTTTATACCCACCATTCCATAAGCTGTTATTTTACCTGCACAGCAGCCTCTCATGCCCAGAACAATATGTTTTTAAAGTTATTATCTGGGGGGGGCTTCTGATTCCTGATATTTACTGAAAACTGTTCTACCCCTTTGCTCTTCGTCACTCATGCCCTGCCTGAGGAATGAAGGGAATTCTGCATGGCAGCAGTATTAAAGGGAAACTGTAATGGTTTTCTTTTACTTGCTCTCATTTCTGAATGATATTAAGTCAAGCACCAGCTGATTGAATCTTTGGATGCAGCTTTCCAACCTGGCACGAGTCACGTGTGTGTGTGTGTGTGTGTGTGTGTGTACAGTTTAGTTCAAACTATTGAGCTGTGTAATCAACAGGATTTTAGTACCAAACAAGGTTGAGGTAAATCACTTAGACCCCTTCATACCTAAGCGTTTTTCAGGCGCTACAGCGCTAAAAATAGTGCCTGAAAATAGCGGGTCCTTTCACTCCAGTGTGAAAGCCAGAGGGCTTTCACACTGGAGCGGTGCGCTAGCAGGATAGTAAAAAAAAAAAGTCCTGCTAGCAGCATCTTTGGAGCGGTGTATTCAGCGCTCCTATACCGCTCCTACCCATTGAAATCAATGGGACACCGCGACAAAGCCGCGGCAATACCGCAGCGGCGCTTTGTGGGGGGTTTTACCCTTTTTTGGCCCGTGGCGGGGGCTAAAACCGCCCCACTAGCTGCTAAAACAACGGTAAAGCAGCGCTAAATATAGCGCTGCTTTACCGCCGATGCCCCCACCGCCCCAGTGAAAGGGGCCTTAAAGCGGACCTTCAGTCATTTTTTCATTTTTCCATTTATTAAATATTCTGCCCTTGTTGTTTTAACTTTGGATAGTAAAATAATTTTTTTCTGCCAGTAAATACCTTATACAACCCACTTCCCGTTTCTTGTCTGGTAAAAAGCCTAGGCTTATGACATCATGCACAGCTCTCTCTCTCTCACTCTTGTGAGAGTTTGCCAGGAAGGGAGGGGGGATGAGTCATACGAGGGCCAATGAGAGCTGCAGACCTGGAGCTGTGCCTCTGTAAATCCGGGAACTGAACAGGCAGCAGCTTCCGCTGCCCACAGTTAAAATGGATGCAGCCAGACTCATGTTTTTATTACAAATTATGTGAGCAGACTGCAGTTCCTCTTTAAAAAGAGTCACAAGGAGTGGAAAGGAAGGCCCAACAGATTGAATTTTTTTTATTTTTTTTTTTATGGATTTTTTTTCGGGATTTATTATTATTATTATTTTTTTTTTACTTGATATATTTGTAAATGTCCCGCTATCAAACTTTTTTTTGACATGTTTAGCATGAAATATTTATCCAAAATAGTTGAAAGGCACTCACAGGTCTATACCTCAAGCATAGTTGAAACTTCTTTTTTTGTGTCGACGTTTTGAAGATCACAGTTCGCTTTTTCCTAGCCTTGCGAAAGAAGGACTGCGATCCATCAAAACAATAAATGTTTCCACTCTGCTGGATGTAGAGACCTGTCAGTGCCTTCTAGCTATCTTGGATACATGACAGTTTATTTGCCGAGGTGCACCCAGGCCCTTTTCTTGTATACAGAGTACAGTGGCTGCTACCTGTTGGATTACAATGGAATATTTGTATGTACATAGTTTACAATATGGTGAAAGGCTCTAGTGCTGAACTAAAGTATATATGTCAGCAGATTGAAGGCAACCATATTGTCTCTCATGCCAAGCCTGCTAAACTGTTTTTAACTTACTATTCTCTTTTGAATTCACAAAGCTGGCAATAGGTAATAATGTAAAAGTCCATACAACAAAAAAAGAGCGGATCTCAAATAGCAGCAGACATTTGTTTATTATTATTATTATTATTATTCTATCTAATTTTTACAATCAATATTTCTAATGAATAGCTAATGTGTTATAATTTTGGGAAATTTGTTTAGTTTAACTTTTGTATTCATTACAGGGGCCAGATCACAAATTGTAGTTTATCTAGATATCATTCTTTTATTTTCAAGCTATAAACATGTGAAACAGAATTACAAAACACGACCTTCGTTTTTCAATTAGAATCTGGTTTAAAGTATTCTATTTTCTTTTTTTTTTTTTTCAGACTGGCAGCATACATGTCTGACTCTGGATTCTCTAAAGCAGAGGAAGAACTTAATTTATTCATTACCAACAAGTGGGGGCAAAACACTTGTTGCAGAGATTGTAATGCTACAGGAGCTTCTTTGTAGAAAAAAAGATGTTCTAATGATCTTGCCCTATGTGGCTATTGTTCAGGAAAAGGTGGGTTCTCTACAGTAGCCTAAGGTCTATGTAATGCTAGCAATCCTGTCACTGGTGGCAAGATCGATGAGAGAGCAAAAAGAAGACTCCGCCGTGCCTACAATGCCACCTTCTCACTGACCAAATAAGCAATGTGTCTAGCCATTGCTGCTTCTTTGATGAAATTCCGAGATTCTGCAGGATTTTGGCCAGTGAGTGAGAGATGCCATAGGAACAGATAAGTAGTCTCTGGCGATTTTCCCCAACATCAGGATCACTAGTGTGAATTGGCCCTAAGGTCAATGCCTAATATCTGTAGTTAAAGCAGCACTGGGTAGCAATTATTCTGCCTTCTGAAGATCATTGATTGACACAGGCACCCTTAACGGACATCAGTTGACTGGGTATACATTCATCTATCAGATGCCCGCCTTCAGATGTCTATGGGGAACAGTGAGCAGACATGCTTTCTTTCCAATAAGTCCTACGTTTACTCTCCCCCCTACATCACTAGTCCTAAAATGCTAGCATTTTAGGCTTGCATGATGTATTAATCGGGTGTTAAGTAGCATTTAAAAAGTTAATACAAATTTTAAAAAGTTGGGATTTTTGTGACATCTATGGTGGAGATTTTCCACCATGCTGGGCATTTCACTCTGTGATGTAGTGATATAATATGTAGTGGGTAGATGATTAGTAGTTATTACTAAGTTAGTACTCTTCCGCAGCAACCCAATTCTTCCAGAGAGATGCACTTTATTGACTTCCAACACAGAACAAAGTCTTGCAACAGATGATAAAATCCAACAGTATAATTACGACTGTTAGTAAATATTTATAGCCCCATGTTTCATAGACCTTGATGCCTTCATAACCACACACCCAGCGAACAGACCGAATGCCAGCCTGAATGTCCTCTCAAAAACTTGTCTGACACTGGGGGGGGGGGGGGGGGGGGGGTTCTGCTATGTCAACCAAATGTTTCCCATGAATACCCCCCCTCAAGTCTAATTACCATCAATGAATACTTCTTCTATGGTCCTACATTATCCTTAAGTTAAAACAATGTATCCTTTGAAATGTTCAATTAGGTTAACAGGCCATACCTCACACACCTAGGTAGACTTGCATAAGATTAATGCCCCGTACACATGGTCGGAAATTCTGACCACAAAATCCGTCTGATTTTTTCCAACGGATTTTATCCAACACTGGTGTTGCATACACACGGTCGGACAAAGTTGTCGGAAAATCCGATCATCCTGAACGTGGTGACGTTCTTTGCATACGACGGGACTACGTAGAGGCTAGTAGCCAATAGCTTTGGTCTTGTAATGTGATCTGAGCATGCGTGGCACTTTGTCCGTCGGAATTCGCAACACACGATCGGAAAAAGTCCGATAGGACTTTGTTGTCGGAAAATTTGAGAGCAGGATCTCAAACTTTTTCCGTCGGAAACTCTGACGGAAAAAGTCCGATGGAGACCACACACGGTCGGAATTTCTGACAACATGGTCCAATAGGACATTTTCCGACGGAAAATCCGACCGTGTGTACGGGGCATTACACTTCAGCTGTCCCTTTTTGATATGTTAAAATTCAGTTGGCTTGGACAACTCAACTGAATTTCTGGTCAATATGTTACTTTAATACAATATCCTACATAAATCGGCCAACATATTACAACATGTGATTGCTGATTGATTTGAGTAAAAGTGGTTGTCAACCCCATTCATGAAATCTGACCTATTCACATATACCTGTAGTGTTTACTTATCTCTCTCCAAAGCTCTGAGTGCCGTGTCTTTCTGCTGCTCCATTCCTCTGGTATCGGCATGATGACGTCTGTCAAGCTTTCCGACACACAAGATAAAATCAGCTGGAAATTTGTGTTGGGAGGGAACTTAGAGATAGATAAGCTGAGAGCTTGTTTATTCAGACTGAAGCTCTGCAAGTTTCTTCATTGCTTTGCCTATGTTGGGGGTGCCTTTCCTCCAATCAGCTCACACACAGTGTATGCCCAGACTCCACTCCCACTGCTGAAACGAAAAAAAAAGATTTGTAACCTGATGTGCACTTTCTAAAAAATGTAGAAAGCTGAAGACAGCAGATATACATGTACAACTTATGTAGAGAGATTTGTTTCATCTCTTCGTATCATCTGAGGCTGTTCACGTCACTGGGTATAGGAGAGGGTTTACATCCACTTTTAAGATGGTATGTTTGGCACAATGGCAGTTGCATGAATGTTATTGAACAGGAAATGATGAATATTTTTGTGTAAAATATTAATGGAACTAGAGTCCCTTCACATTTATCCGTGGCAGTAAAAATGAATGAAATTTGTTACCACAGTGCATGGTAGTGCACGCATTGTGGTGTCATTTATTGTGCATTGCATGGCAATGCACCAGCACTGCAGCACTTCACAACACGCATGCTGTGCGTTACAGTGCACTGCAGTAACAAAACTTAGGATTGGATTTTAGTGGATTGAAGTGTGCAGTGCAGTGCAAGCATTACGTTATTATATGTGGTTTTACATAACGCATAGTGGAGTTGATTTAATAGAATTGGAGAATGTAAAATCTGGTACAGCTCTGCATGGTAGGCAACCAGCTTCAAATTTTTAGCCTGTTCGATTTAAGCTTTGACAATAAAAGATGGAAGCTGATTGGTTTCTATGCAGAGCTGCACCAGATTTTGCACTCTCCAGTTTTAGTAAATCAACCCTAGTGTGCATACTATATTACAATGCTAAAAAAATCTATAAATAAAGTGTATTAATCTCTACTAATAAAGTGCATCAGCTGCTACAAAAGTATGCAGTGCTTATTATTTCTCTATTAAATAAATACACAAGTCCAGTGTCCACTAAGAAAAAGAAAAGTGCTCAGTGCTTTTATTCGACTTGCTGTTCACTTGCAGTGCTTCACTTCTTCCCCTTTACAGAATTAATTATCCATGCACCTTCTTCACACCAGAAAACTCACCAGATAGATTGGGGTGGGGGGTGTTCCATATTAAATTGTGTATATGAAAGGCACCTAACACCTTTTTTAAAAGTTTGGGATCAGACACCATGTACTTCAGCTGAATCTTACATAGGCTACTTAAGTTTAGCGTTTTTTATGAAAGCTTAGATTTTATTTTACGTAATGGAAACCAATGTGTTCCAAAATACTTGTTGCCAATTTTACTTTATTTATTTTCAGGTGCGAGGCTTATCCAGGTTTGGGGTGGAACTGGATTTTTTGATAGAGGAGTATGCTGGAAGCAAAGGAAGATTTCCTCCAATGAAAAGAAGAACAAAAAAATCTCTGTACATTTCAACCATAGAAAAGGGTCACAGTCTTGTGAATTCGCTGATTGAAACTGGACGTATCAGTGATTTAGGCTTAGTTGTTGTTGATGAGGTAATAAATGTGTTGCCCAGATATGTCATCATTCAAATTGTTTATGTGTATGTTTAGCTCTGTAAATCTTGAATACGGTGCACATGTTATTTTTCTTATATGTTGTATATTTTTATATAATTATAGAATCACATTGGCATGTACATGCACAGATTTATAGCTTTTAAGACTGTTTTTTCATTATATAATATATCAACGATTTCAGCCTCGTTTTACCATTTAGTAACCTTCACACTTTGTAGCAGGTAGACAAAGGTGTTTTGCGCCTACTTTAAAGCTCTTTATGCATTACTTTAAAGTGGAACTAAACCCCCCTATCGTTTTTAGCCAAGGAAGCTGCCATCTTTGCCTCTGTTTAATCTTCAACTGCCACGGTGCTGCACATGTGATCCGTTATGACACCAGCCATTGCGTGGTTTGATTGTTTGGTTGAGAGCACAGCCAATGTGCAGTTAGCATTCCCGGCATGCCTTTTTTTTTAAACTGTTAAATTGATGGGTTTACTTCTGCTTTAAAGCAATCACGTTGAATATACAGTACGGTAATATATATATGGGTCTCCTTTGCTTTTATTATAAGCTAAGTTCTGCAACAGAAGTTAACAAATCCTGTGCTGCCAGCACGTAGGAGACCCTGGGGACGGGAATGGGGTGCTTGTGTGTGAAATCTAAGGTCTGCAGCCTGACTTCATTATTGTAGTACAATAAGAGGGTTATATTGGGCTTTAAAGTAGGCACACTAAGCACTGCTCTAATCAACATCGCTCTCGCTTTCTGAGCAGCATTGTTGATTAAGGGTTCATGTTGGAGAGCTGGGCTGCTTTTTGGTTGTGCGACTCTCTGCTTCAGGTAACAAAAAGTTTAAAAAGTGGCATATTTATTATTGAATATATCGGCTGTGACTTCATTACAGTAATAAATTAAGAGGGTTCAAAATGGTCTTTAACTGGTCTCCACTACCACATGAATGTCCCACTACAGGGCAGTACAGATCCTATGCATATACTGACTGTTGTAAAGTTGACATTTGCATAGGGCTTATGCCCCGTAAACACGGTCGGCTATTCCAATGGAAAAAGTCAGATCGGATTATGTTGTCGGAAAATCCGATTGTGTGTGGGCTCTAGCTGGATTTTTCCTGAGAGCAGGATCTAAAATTTTCCGACAACAAAATCTGAGCGGACTTTTTCCGATTTTGTGTAGAGAATTCCGACGCACAAAGTGCCACGCATGCTCAGAAGAAATTTGGAGACAAAAGCTATTGGCCTCTACGTAGTCCCGTCGTACGTTTTTATACGTCACCTCTTTTGGAACGTTCGGATTTTCCGACAACTTTGTCCGACCGTGTGTGTGCAACACAAGTTTTGGACAAAATCCGTCAGAAAAAATCCAACTGATTTTGTGGTTGGAATGTCCGACCGTGTGTACAAGGTATAAGTACGCCTCCCCCTTCAATTCTTGGGCATGGTAACGGGCCACTTAGGTTATGAGCACTGAATTGTAGCTGTAATGGGAGAATATCAGGTAACCAAAGCAACTGGCTCTTCTCAAGGTTGAAATGGTTCAAAAAGGCATTAGGGGAGTCAGGCTAAAATACATGCAGATTCCACAGTGGACCTAGCAATCAGAGTCTGCTGATTGGATGAAAGAGCTTTATTGAACAGTTTCTCTTTCACTGTCCAGTCATAGTCTTAACCAAACTTTTTTTAATTTGATTGCAGCAGAGCAAAGTAAATGGTCTGAACGTTGTATAGTGTCTGACAGGGGTATCTAGATTAGAAAACTAGCTGAACAAAATTACACATTTCTGGCAGGTAAGCCAGTATACACATATTTAAGGGTGTATATAATTTGTTTTACTTTTACAATTTTAAAGGAAATGTGTGCCTAACACTAAGGGACAAAACAACTGGTTCACTTAAAGTGTATGTTACCCTAACATTTCATATTCCTGATATGTGTCTGTTGTACATTGTACTTGTGTTTTAAAAAGTATCCCCTTTTCTTTGTATATCTTTCTTTGTGTAAAATACCTGGTGATTCTGCCAGTCCTCCTGCCTTCCTATTTCAAACTGACAAACCAGGTGTAAGAGCACATCCATCCCAGCGTGGCCAGTTTTCTGACTGTCCCAGCATGGCACAGCCTGCCTGTCCTCCAATGGCTTGTACTGACATTTCTCTCTTTGCTTTCTCCTGACACACACACCCTGCAGTCTTCACCCCAGCTCTCTAAGCCCCTTATGCAGCTGAAAACAAAAATTATGGAAAAAAAAAAAGTATTTATAATGTGTATACACACGCACATGCTTTGCCTTGCATTTCTATTTTAAATTGAATGGGTTCTTTTACTAGATAAGGGTTCACATGTATAGAAAGATCCGCACACCAAAAGTTGCTCTTTAAAAAATCTTTATCTTTATTCAGAAACCACAGTCCACAACCACATTTAAACAAAAAAAAATAGTTGATGCGTTTCAGGCTATGTGGCCTTAGGCATAACTGAGGGTTCACATATATGCTTTAACTGCCCTCAAATCATACTCGTCACACTCTTGTCTATCAGTACAAGGGTATTGAGCCCTGTCTGGGCTGCCTAATTCCAACATGATGGCGTAAAGCAATCAACTATATCAATTGTTCCTAACCCTTTATTGTAAATGAAAATACTTTTGTACTTATTGGTTTGATTGTTTGTTTTACTTGGCTACATTGCTACTATTTCAGTTGTTGATTAGGTGTTTATTTACTACTATTTGCAATTCTAATGATCCTCTTTCCATTTATCCAACAGTTGCATATGTTGGGTGAGGGGAGCAGAGGTGCAATTTTGGAAATGACTCTGGCTAAAATTCTCTATACCAGTGGTAAGTTATGTTCATAATCCTTTTTCTATGTTAGTTATTTACATAAACAGGCACTTTAAAGATAAATGCTTTTAATCTCCTAAAGTGGTTGTAAACCCTTACAAACCACTTGGACCTACAGGTAAGCCTAGATTAAGGCTTACCTGTAGGTCAAAGAAATATCTACTAAACCTACACGGTTTAGGAGATATTTGCCAAAAGACAGGCACCACTGTCTACGTCGCATGCGCGGGAGTGACGTCATTGCGGCACCGCCGAATGACCGCGCCGGAGCCGCGAGACCCACCTAGAAGATGGAGGCTCCATACACAAGGGGACAGCGGTGACTTTGCTGGCTCCTGTGTCAGGTAAGTGACACATAATGGACTACTACATGATGCATAGTAGTCCATTATGCTTTACCTTTGCAGGCAAACAAAGAGAAAGTAAACCGATTAATCTGTCATGAGCAAAATACAGGAGCTTGCACTGCAGAAACTGCTAGTTGACTAGCTTTTAGGCTGAAATTTTAGCTTTTATCATATTTGAGGCACTTTAACCGCTTCCCGACCGCCTAACGACGATATACGTCGGCAAAATGGCATGGGCAGGCAGAATCACGTACCTGTACGTGATCGTGCATGTGCCTGCCTGTGGGTCGCGCTCGCGACCCGGTCGGGAGCTCCGTGACCCCGGCCGCGGGACCAGCGGACCCGAGCGCCGCTGGTGTCCCGCGATCGGGTTACGGAGCTGAAGAACGGGGAGAGGTTTGTGTAAACAAACCTCTCCCCGCGCTTCCTACACTGACTGTCAGTGATCGGCGGTTCCCTGTCATCGGGAACGCCGATCAATGACGTCACACGTACAGCCACGCCCCCCTACAGTAAAATGACCACAACACGTCACACTGACTCCTCCCCGCCCCCTAGTGGTTAACCCCTTCACTACAACTGTCATTTACATAGGAATCATTGCTATTTAAATAGCACTGATTTCTATATAAATGACAAATGTCCCAAAAATGTGTCAAAAATGTCCGATGTGTCCGCCATAATGTCGCAGTCACAATAAAAATCGCTGATCGCCGCCATTACTAGTAAAAAAAAAAAATATTAATAAAAATGCTATAAAACTATCCCCTATTTTGTAAACGCTATAACTTTTGCGCAAACCAATCAATAATCGCTAATTGCGATTTTTTTTTTTTTACCAAAAATATGTAGAAGAATACGTATCGGCCGAAACTGAGGAAAAAAAAAAATGTTTTTTTAT
This sequence comes from Lithobates sylvaticus, assembly GCA_028564925.1. NCBI lineage: Eukaryota > Metazoa > Chordata > Amphibia > Anura > Ranidae > Lithobates > Lithobates sylvaticus. The sequence goes on from CM053026.1 coordinate 504,390,182, forward strand.
ATATTTTTTTGGGGATATTTATTATAGCAAAAAGTAAAAAATATTGCATTTTTTTTCAAAATTGTCGCTCTATTTTTGTTTATAGCGCAAAAAATAAAAACCGCAGGGGCGATCAAATACCACCAAAAGAAAGCTCTATTTGTGGGAAAAAAAGGAAATTTTGTTTGGGAGCCACGTCGCACGACCGCGCAATTGTCAGTTAAAACGACGCAGTGCCAAATCGCAAAAAGGGGCCTGGTCCTTTGGCTGCCAATTGGTCCGGGGCTGAAGTGGTTAATAAGAACACAGCCGAGGAAAGTTGAAGAAAATAAATCTGTATAACTTGTTCAAGATCAGCAATTAAAAATATTTAAGCAATAGGTTCATGGCGATAACCAGGCAGCTTGCATTTTCAGAAGAAGAGTTAGGCATAGACAGCATCCATTGTTTTTTGTTTGTCATGTTTCTTTTAATTATATCCAGTAAAACTATTTATTTTTTCTTATGCTATCCCTTCTTTTGACTTTGCTAGTTAATATGTTCCTGTGACCGATAAAGCAATATACAGTTGTGCTAAAACGTTTGTATACCCTGGCAGGAATCGTGAAATTTTGGCATTCATATTCAAAATATGACTGATCATGCCAAACAACTGGCTTTTCGTTTAAGGATGCTGATCATATGAAGCCATATATTATCACATAGTTGTTTGGATCCTCTTTAAATAATAGTAAAAACAGAAATTACCCACATGGCCCTTACATACTCTGGAATGTTTGGCCTTGGTACAGGCATACAAAGGTTAAAATGGCAATTAAAGGTTAATTTCCCACATCTGTGGCTTTTTAAATTGCAATTAGTGTCTGTGTATACATTTTCAATAAGTTTGTTAGCTGTCATGTGAATGCACCAAGCAGACTAGACACTGAGCCATGGAAAACAAAAAGAACTGTCAAAAGACCTGCGTAAGGTAATGGAACTTTATAAAGACTGAAAAGGATATAAAAAAAAAAAAAAAAATATCCAAAGCCTTCAATTTGCCAGTAAGTACTGTTTAATCACTTATTAAGTAGTGTAAAATTTGGGGATTGATACCAAGTCAGGGTCAGGTAGACCAGGAAAGATTGCAGCCACAACTGCCAGAAGATTTGTTTGGGATACAAAGAAAAAAACCACAGGTAACCTCAGGAAAAATACAAGCTGCTCTGGAAAAAGATGGTGTGGTTGTTTTTAATGAGCACAATGCGATGATACTTGAACAAAAATGAGCTGCATGGTCAAGTTGCCAGAAAGAAGCCTTTACTGCACCAATGCCACAAAAAAGCCCATTTGAGGTGTGTCAATGTGTTGTCAGGAATATTGTAGTTTGAGCACAAATGTATATAGCTATAAGCTCCATATGTACTCTTGCCACCTTCCACCCAAAGTAAATTTCATTTTGTTGGTAGAGTCTACAGTAGCTATCATTTTGTTAGTCTAACTATTTTAGTTGCACGTTATCAGAAAACTAGGTAAACTGTATTCATTATTTTCTTTTTAGCATTACTCTGTGTGATTTTCATCTAGCTATCAAAATTTGGTTTTGTATTGCATCATGATTTTTTTTTTTCAGATTGGGGAACGGCGGAAAAATGTTATGTATTGCAGAATGACAATCCTCAGATGCAGTGGCTGCATTCGTTTTTGTCTTTTCAAGCTTTATTTTTTCCCTTTTATTATTTACCTGCTGATTTTGCCAATAATATAATTGCTGTCCTAAGATGTCTACAGTTAGTCACTGCATTGTATCTATGGAGAATAAGCATTGTCCCTCCAGAACTACAAGTCCCATGAGGCATTGCAAGGCTTACAGTTGCAAGCATGACTCCCAAAGGCAGATGCATGATGGGACCTGTAGTTCCGCAACAGCTGGAGGGCCACAGGTTGAATGCCCATGCTAGGCTGCTCTCCTAATTTGGACTACAAACATTGTCCTCCTAAAAGCTGATAACATTGATTGAGATATTAAGTCAGTGTGCAGGAAGTTACAAGGGCACCGGATTTATGGCAGGACCTAAGGGATTTTTTTCTCTTCTTAGCCTGTAAAAATAAATGAATGCAGGCACCACATATAAGGACCAGTAAGCTGCAAGATATCACATTTTTGTCTTGGCCTTGGATCCACTTTAAGTGTGGGATACTATTTTTGATCAGCAAGTCTTTGAATAGCATAGCATTTTGATAACCGCTATGAGATTTTTGCAATGTGTTTACAAAATGATCTTCTTGTGCTTTCTTGTAGGAGCTCATTTTCAAATTATTGATTGTCAATAAAACTACAAAATTGCAATCCTATTATCTCTCTTTAATATGTATCCCTGTGCTTTATGTACAGAAAACAGCCAAGTTATTGGAATGAGTGCGACCTTAAACAATGTCGATGAACTACAACAGTTCCTGAAGGCAGAATTATACACAGATAACTTCAGACCTGTAAGTTCCTATGCTCTGTTGATTAAAGCGTACCTCTTACCAACAGTGGAAAGAGTAGACGTAATGTGTAAAGTACACTAGGCATATGCCAAGTCCATGGATTGGTTGCTTTAAAATGTTCTTCCACCAGCAACTTTTGGGCACTGTGAGTTATAACTACATGCCTCTGGTGTCAGTTTTCTCAGTACACATTTTATGTAAGGGAAGTACCAGGACTCTAAAGTCTATCAGGCTGGAAAATTCATGCAGTAGGTGGCAATGTAATTTACACACTGGATTTCTTTTGCTCCAACCATCTTCCCTTGCTGCAGTTATCCACAAAAAATATAGAATTGATACCAAGTTGTGCAAAGATTTCAGGGATGGACAAGTATACAGGCGCAATGTGGAAAACGGGTGCATGGCAGATTGTTGCTAAGGAGAGGGTAAGAAAGAGCTGGCACCTTTTATCACACAGGGAAGCATTAATGATCGTTTAATTAATGATTGTTGCTCTAAGCCCATGTTTCCTAAACTATGGGTTATGGAGGCCATATATGGGTCGAAGTCCGAACGATTTGTCGATCAAACATTGTGTGCTTTTTGTAATTCAATGGTGCCACCGTTGATTTTGAAATTCGACCAACCAAGCCAACCTCATGTTGTGACAGAAAATAACAATTTGTGATCAGGAATCTTCTTTTATTTCCAGGTCACAGGTCATGCGCATTTCTTTTTTAATTATATTTCTTGCACAGTTTAACCATCATTGATTAGAAATTCGTTCCTTTTTCAAAAAATTTCCAACATGCCCGATCGCTCAAATTTGATGGCCGCACGAAAATTGACCATTGCTGCGGCCCTATTAATGGTCAAAAATCAACCAATTATTCATAGGTGTGATTTTCAAATGAAGAATCGTTCGGAATTTTACACGTGTATGGCTGGCATTAGGACCCAAATTTGGTTGCACATGTGTTTGACAGGTCGCCACTGGACTGTGTAGTAAAGCTTTGTTTTTCCTAACGCAAAATTAGTGGTGAGCGATATAGCACACGTTCTATCTATGATTTAAACCAAATACTAATGCTATCTGGGATGTAGCTTACATACAAGGTGGTAATTATGGGGAACTTCAGCGCCAACAAGGTTGGGTATTTTACACAGGCAAGGATGTGAGATGACAAGACTCTGGTGCTACTTGGGAACGTCAAAAAGATAATATGATGAAGAATTTTATTCAGGCTTTGCTAACATTTTGGTAATAATTCTCTTCCTGAACCCTAGTAAGTTAAGCTAAACATATGAGTGTCTCTCAGAAACTCTATGCTCTATCAGTGTAGGAAATGTTTCTAGAGGTTGCGTGATCAAACAAGGCTTGCATTTCCTAATTGAAAACAGGAATTGCGAAAAATACTTGAGAAGTTGCTCAAAATTGGATTTTTAGAATATTACTTGGTATTGTACATTCCAATGAAAAATCCAGATTATTTAATAAAAACTAACAGACTGCGCAGCCTGCTGCTACCGTCCTTCTGTCCAAAAACACAGTATGCATATCTCTCATTTGTAGAATAATAAAATAAGGTTATTTGTGGTAAGAAAAACAAACTAAACGTGTAAGTCAGGAGATTTTGGGGAATAAATGGTTACAGGCTTTGGACACTAGAACGAAATGTAATTTTATTTGCAAAATAATTTACACTAAAATATATATCAAATATTGTACAGACCTTTCCTGTCTCTGTTATGTACCAGGTGGAGCTGAAGGAATATGTTAAACTAAAAGATTGTATCTATGAGGTTGACAGCAAGGCTGAACATAACTTGACTTTATCACGTCCTCTTAACTACAAGGTAAAGTATAAAGGTAAATTGAAGTTGGTGGGGTTGGGCTCAGTTACAAATCAGAACTTGCATAGTACAGAGCACAAAGGGCACGGCCAACAAATAAAAGTACAAAGCATGCACAGCATAAACAGCGCACAGCAAACATTGCATACATAGCTCAGTGTGGTCATTGCATAGATAACAAGCACAGCATAGAATGTTCACATCACAGATCCTATAACGTATAGGGATACTGCATGCACATAAAGGGCATTATTTGTACAAGGTTCAATTTGAAAATCATTCTAAGCTCATTTTTTTAAATCAAAACATTAATATGTGGAAAAATCACAGGTGTAATAGTATTTTTATTTGTGTTTTATTGAAATTTTAGTATTCGAGCAATATGCTGAGACTAGATCCCGATCACATTATTGCCCTGGTGACCGAAGTCATTCCTAATAATTCCTGTTTGGTCTTCTGCCCTACCAAAAAGAACTGTGAAAATGTTGCAGAGATGATCTGTAAATACCTCAACAAGTAAGGCAATATTTTTCTTTATATAAAAGTAGACTTTTTCCACACTACTCAGCCTAATGCATTACCATCACCCTCCTGGCACTGAGAGGAAGACAAATCCAGAATATTCACAGCAGAACCTGGCACAGATAATATCCCTAAAGTACATCTAAAGCTAAATCCTGAGAGCATATCTCTACAAAAATGAAAGGCATCCCATCATAGGTGCCGGTTTTATGAAACAGAGAACAGCCATGATGATCAGGATCTGATCTCTGGGGTGTACCGGTTTATGTAGCAGAGATGAGAACTTGTTCTCAGCACAGCATGCAACAGTTCTGTCACAAACGGACCGTTTATGAAAGTGAGTTCTGAAGATCTCACTGGCCGCTACACTGAAATATCTCTGTCCCGGACTCTCCAACTCAGAGGTGGAAAATCTGGGAGAGAAGCTGGTGAGATACGATTTTTTTTGATTTTCAGCAAAAATAAAGGCACAAGAAATAAACACACAGAAATATAAGCATAATGTTAACAGAAAGCACCTACTAAATAGTAAGCGCAAGGTGCGACAATAACATCCAGTAAAACTACAAGAAGCAAATGTCCCAATAGAACAGTATTACTGCTGGAGCGATGTATCCTATAGTAAAAGCATGGAGGGAAGGATGTTATCCCTGAAAATAAATGTAAAAGTAGTCAAGTTGGAAGGAAGAAAGAGGAAAAAGGTATCGGCACAACATCTTGTTTACTGGTTTAAGGGGATCCTTCTGGAGATGCCATAATTCCCAAACACGATTGTGAGCTTCTATTCTGTCCTGTATTCTAGCAGTCATTTTCTCCATCCTTGAACCTTCCTTATACGGCATCACAGGAAGGAGGGGAGTGCTGCTTTCAATGGAGGGAAATAAGACATTGCACCACTGTAAGAATGTGGCGGAGCAATTTTTTATAGGGTTTAGAAATTTTAAGTGGGGAGAGGCCCAACAAGAAACGTTTTAGTGTCATGGGGATAGGCACCCCATAAAGGCGACCCAACAGTTGGTGGACTGAGTGCCAAAACACAGGGGTAATTAGTGGACAGTTTCAGAATATATGGAGAAGGATGCCTTTGTCACTGTGGCAACGCCAACAGCAATCCGAACTAGTGGGGTAGATGACGTGCAGGACATCTGGAGTCAGGTACCAAAAGTAGAGGATTTTATATGCATTTTCCTTACAGAGAGTACAAAGGGAACTTCTAGCAGCCTGCGACTAGATCACCTGCCACGTCTCTAAAGAGATCTCTTCATTGAGTGCCCCCTCCCAACGAAGCATATATAAGTGTTTACCTTGAGCTTGAAAGGAGTAAGCATTCAATAGTTTGTAGAAGTCCGAGATCATTCCCCTTCGTGCCAAGCCTTCTAAGATAATGCGTTTAAAGTGGAATGGATCGAAAAACTGCAAGCTAGAGGTAATGGGTTGGGCATAATGGCGTATCTGCAGGTATCCATAAAACACCTGGCGAGGTAGGTCAAATTTATCCTGAAGCTCGGAAAATGGCAGCAGTTTGCGAGATCTAGGGTATACTATATGGCCAAAATGAAACCGGTTTCTTGACACCCAAGGGGAGGACATATGGGAAGTGAGGCTGTCGGGCAACTTGGGGTTGTAGAGAAAGGAGGTCATCAGTGATTTTTCATAGGATGGGGCACACTGGCGGGACAATGTGCGCCAGAGTATCCTGAGCTTGGACATCGTCCCCAAAAGTGTGCTGGGATCCACTTCCGCATTTGCGCTCCAAAGTAAATTATTGGGGTGTATAGGGGCTAACCACAATTTTTCGATTTACGTCCTTTATTAAAGGAACGCTGGGTAAACCATGAGGCGATTGACCGTAGTTGGGCTGCTTAATAGTATTTTACGAAGTTGGGGAATGCCAAGCCACCATCAGAACGCAAGGCCATAAGCGCAGAACGGGGCATCCTGTGCGGTTTATAGTTCCAAACATATTGCAATAAATCGGCCTGTCATTTTTTTAGGTGTGCATAAGGGATAGGTATAGGCAACGTTTGGAACAAATATAAAAGCTTGGGGAGAATGGACATCTTGACGGAGGTATTCGTCCTAAAAGAGAAATATGATGTTTCTTCCACTGTTGCACCATTAGTCTATAATATAAGAGGGTGAAGTCTTCCTGGTACAATGTATTGAAAGTCGGGGTGATAGACTTCCAGATATGTTAAAGTTGTGGATTTCCACGCATAAGGGAAGCAGGTCATTAAATGTTGGACTTCATCTGCGGGGACATTAAGTGGAAGGGCCTCCGATGTAGAAGTGTTTATTTTATAACCCAAGAGGGCTCCATAGCGGTCAATCTCAGCATGCAAGTTTGGTAGGGAGATCCTGGGTACACACTCCCAGGCATGTCAGGGGGCAAGGAGTGCTTAAAGCGTAAGTACCACTTTTGGGTGGAACTTTGCTTTAAGATGATATTGCAGTCATTTTTGATTTGCCTTTCACATTTTTAAAAGCCTAAAGCTGAACTTCAAGTAAATGGCTTTGGAAGGTTCTGATGATAAATTCCAGCATGTTGAACTGGGGAGAAGTTATGGATACCCTTTCAGTAAAAAGGACCAGGTCATGGGAGGAAGCTCATCTCCCGATTAGTATTCTGGAACTTGAGTTGCTTTGGTTATCCCTGAAATTCTGGACTCTTCATCTGTGACGTTATCCAACCAGGACTCATTGGGACAATGCCACGGCAGTGGTTTACATAAACCTTCAGGGAGCAGCCAGCGTCTCACAGCTAAAAGAGAAGCAAATCTGATTTTGGCTTGGACGGAGCTTCACATTTCAGAACTTCCAGTCTATTTGTTGTGCACATTCCAGTTGTGGAAAATTGGCGAGTGGACTTCTTAATCATCAATGTCTACACTTCAGGGGATGGTCTCTTCACTTACAGGTGTTTTCAGGCTTTTTGTTACAGGTAAGGGAAGGCCGATATGGATCTCCTGTCTCCAGGTTCAACAACAAATTGAGCTGGCCCCAGATCCAGGGACTTCTTAGCGGTTGCAGTTGATACTGTGGTGATTTTGTGAGCCATTCATCCCTTTCTTCTCTAAAGCTCTTTCCTTGCCTACTCAACATGATTACGATGTAGGGCATTCTGGTAATTCTCATTGCACCACACTGCCCCAAGAGGACATAGTTCTTGACCTTGTCAGATTTCTGACATACTCTGTGTACTCTCCCAGATCTTCCAGGCCTACTTTCCCAGGAGCAGCTTTACGACCCTGCTTTTTGGTTGTTGGCTTTACAGCCTGGCTCATGAAGCCCAGGTTCTGAGGGACAAGGGTCTATCTGATTCGGTCATCCATACACGCTTGAAGGCTAGGAAGTTGACTACTCAAAACAGTCTACCATTGCACGTCGAAGATGTATTTCTCCTGGTGAAAAGCGAGGAAGTTAAATCACAGGAATCTACATGGTATGAATCTTGTCTGTTCTCCAGTGTGGTCCTGGATCAATGTTCTCCTTGAGTACCCTCAATGATTTCGCCTTGACCTTAGCAGTTCATTTTCAGAGACTAATTGCTTCTCCGTCCTTGGTGAAGGCCTTGTCACTATCATTTTTGAAATGCAAGTCTCTGAGTTGCAGGCCATTTAAGCTGTAAATAACTTTGTCTGCTGCTTCACAAAGACAAGGTTGCTTTGAAGCCCAGGGCCTCTTTTATTTATTTTATTTTATTTTTATTTTTTTTATTCCCCTGAAGTAACTACTTCCTTTTGACCTTAACCAGTACATTGTTCTACCATTTCTCTCTTCTGCTCCGAAGCACCCTAAGTAAATTTCTCTCCATTGCATGGATTGCGGTACACACTCTGTCATTCCTGAACATCCCCATAGGGACAGCGTACTTCTCTTTCCACTATAGCCAGGTGGATTTGACAGCTCATCATTCAAGCTTCTGAGCTCAAAAGTAGGTTCCCGCTTTCCTTGTCAAAGTGCACTCCACCAGGTCAGTTAGTGTTTTGGGCTTTTCAGCATTTGAGCATATTTGGGTTACAGATTGCAAGGCTGCCACCCAGAAAAAGTGACAGCAGGCAGCACAAGGAACAGCTCTCAAGCATCAGTGCTGAAGAAGGGCAGAGAGGCATATTTGCTGTAGTGATCAAGTATGTTGTGCATTCTTGCACATTATAGAATAAAACATTAGACCTATGGTTTCATTTTAAAATTACACTTCAACATTTCAGTCACACAGAAAATTCAATGTTTAAAATGTGACTGAATCATAGAATTGCATAATGAGAAGGAATATGAAAGCAGAACCATTGTGTATGATGACAGAGCAGGGAGCAGAGGCGATCTGACCATAATATGGTGGCCTCCAAGACCATATATGGCGTCTCCCATGTAATGACCATATATGGCGTCTCCCATGTATCAAAATAATTACAAATTATACAACGTTTCTAAAGCATTAACGTATATTTGTAAGATTATATACAGCTAGTGGATCTCTGTTGCATGTGCATCTTGAAAACATTAGACTATACTTTTCCCTCTTAATTTATAATTCTGTGTAGTAATATATTTTACTATTATATTTTTAGCATGTCATAAAATGATACAAAAAATTGCACATTCACTTTTGTATGCTTAAGAACATACTTAGATCACAGAACACCCGAGAAGAAAATCCTGCTTGAAAACCTGAAGAACACAGGCAATGGAACATTGTGCTCTGTGCTGAAGAGAACAGTTCCCTTTGGCATCGCTTACCATCACAGTGGACTGATTAGTGATGAGAGGAAGTTGGTGGAAGAAGCCTATTCAGCTGGAGTCCTCTGTCTCCTTACATGCACCTCCACTTTGGCAGCAGGAGTCAATCTGCCAGCTAGAAGGTCAGTAGGTTAAACGATTTATTCATTCTCAGAAATGTCTCAATAAACATCAGCCCATTGGTACCATCTCGGTGGTCCTCCTCTTTACCGTGAACATAGTTTGGATATATATGCAAGATTTTGATATTTATTTCTGTTAAAGTAACCTGAAAGTAAGCATGGGTAAATTATGCATTCTGTAATATCTCTTTCTATTTCAGTGGCCAATCAATTTCAGGTTAATATTTAATGTGAACAAATTTTCTTTTCATAAAATTATACTCGCAATAGTGAAACAAAAAATTCTAATGCCCCGTACACGAGCGGATTTTCCGTCAGAAAAATCTTGGATGTTTTTTCCGACGGAATTCCGCTCAAACTTGTCTTGCATACACACGGTCACACAAAAGTTTGCTGAACTTTCGACCGTCAAGAACGCGGTGACGTACAACACTACGGTGAGCCGAGAAAATGAAGTTCAAAACTTCCGAGCATGCGTCGAATGGTTTCCGAGCATGCGCAGTAATTTTGCATGTCGGAATTGCTACAGATGATCGGAATTTCCGATCTGAACTTTTTCTGACCGAAAAATTGAGAACCTGCTCTCAATCTTTTGCTGTCTGGAATTCTGCCAGCAAAAGTCTGATACACACGGTCGCATTTTCCAACCAAAAGCTCTCATCGGTCCTTTGCTGGCCGAATATCCAATCGTGTGTACGCGGCATAAGGTGGAAGTGGAATAATGAAAAGAGCCAAACAAGCTGTTCATCGTTGGCGTTTGTGGCCCTCTGAAAATACTGGTTGCCTGCCTGTGTCTTACATTAATCATTTTGTAATATACATCCAGAACAAGCATGCTATAAAATCAAAGAGTCAAACAAGATAAGCGAAGATGAGCCAAAACCTCATCATAACAGTCTGGGGGAACTTACTTTTTCAGAGAGGTGAGCAGTGGTAGCCATCCCATATACTTTTCCCATTACAGGGCTAATAGTGCTTTTTATCATCCTTGTTTAATACAGCACAATGTGTAAAACATATTTGCACTGTATCTACAGCAACCAAACAGCATTCTTCTTTCATAAATATGACTCTTCTGGATGCTGTGGCTTACTGTACTTACCTAGCCATTGCCCTTTGCATTGCTTCATTACTAAGCCCTTATTGGTTCGATTTCATTCTAAGAGCCATTATAATGTTGATTTCTTGGTTCACCTTTGCTTTCTTTCTGGAAATAGTTGTAAAGAAGTGACAATTGTGCTGCTGAAATCCTGAACCTGCCATGTTGTGCCATTAATATCTCAAGTAAATTGTGAGAATGATGGATGTTTTTTTAGCTTATGTGTGTGTGTATATATATGTGTGTGTGTGTGTGTGTGTGTGTGTGTGTGTGTGTGTATATATATATATATATATATATATATATATATATATATATATATATATATATATATATATATATATATATATATAAACACACACCAGCCTCTTTATTAGGTACACCTGTTCAGTTGCTTGGTAACACATATTGCTAATTAGCCAATCACATGGCAGCAACTCAATGCATTTAGGCATCTAGATGTGGTAAAGACAACTTGCTGAAGTTCAAACTGAGCATCAGAATGGGGAAGAAATAGGTATTTAGGTGTCTTTGAACGTGGCATGATTGTTGGTGCCAGACGGGCTGGTCTGAATGCATTTCAAAAACTGCTGATCTACTGGGATTTTCATGTACAACCATCTCTAGGGTTTGAAGAGATAGGTCTGAAAAATAGAAAATAGTGAGTGGCAGTTATGTGGACAAAAATGCCTTGTTGATGTCAGAGGAGAATGGGTAGACTTGAGAGTCTAGAGATGAGATGGTTTGAGATGATAGAAAGACAACAAATAGCCTTATTACAATCAAGGTATGCAGAACACTATCTCTGAAAGCATTGAACCTTGAAGTAGATGGGCTACAGCAGCAGAAGACCTCAGCGGGTGCCACTTATGTCAGCTAAGAACAGGAATTGGAGGCTGCAATTCTTACAGGCTCACCAAAATTGGACAATAGAATATTGGAAAAAAGCGTTGCCTGCTCTGATGAGTCTTGATTTCAGCTGCAACATTCAGATGGTAGTGTCAGAATTTGTCGTAAACGATATTAAAGCATGAATCATCCTGACTTGTATCAATGGTTCAGGCGGTGGTGGTGTAATGGTGTGGGGGATATTTTCTTGTCACACTTTTGGCCCCTTAGTACCAATTGAGCATCGTTTAAATGCCACGGCCTACCTGAGTATTGTTGCTGACCATGTCCATCCCTTTATGACTACAGTGTACCCATCTTCTGATGGCTCCTTCCAGCAGGATAATGCACCATGTCACAAAGCTCAAATCATCTCGCCACTGGTTTCTTGAACATGATAATGAGGCCACTGTACTCCAATGGCCTCCACAGTCACCAGATCTCAATCCAATAGAACACCTTTGGTATGTGGTGGAATGGGAGATTCACATCATGGATGTACAGCCAACAAATCTGAAGCAACTGCGTGATGTTATCATGTCAATATGGACCAAAATCTCTGAGGAATGTTTCCAACACCTTGTTCAATCTATTCCACAAAGAATTAAGGCAGTTCTGAAGGCAAAAGGGGACCAACCTGGTAGCAAGGTGTACCTAATAAAGTGACCCGTGTGTGTGTGTGTGTATGTGTTTGTGTATATATATATATATATATATATATATATATATATATATATATATGTGTGTGTGTGTGTGTGTGTGTGTGTGTGTGTGTGTATATATATATATATATATATATATATATATATATATATATATATATATATATATATATATATATATATATATATATATATATATATAATATATCATTTACAGTAATAATGTCCTAGCTTTGCTTTTCTTTCTGTAGGGTTATTTTACGGGCACCATATGTTGCTAAAGATTTCCTGAAGAGGGCACAATATAAACAGATGATTGGCAGGGCCGGCCGAGCTGGAATTGACAGTGCTGGGGAAAGCATCCTTATTATACAGGACAAAGATAAACAAATGGTAATGCTAATGATTTTAACATACAAGTCAGCACTGTAAAGCTTATCTTTTACAGCACCTTCCACATATTTAGAGCTTCAGTTTCTTATCTAGGGATAGTAGAGTACAAGTCCAGTCTACAATCTTTCTGTTGTCTAGATTATCATTGTCACCAAGCCAGTGATGAGAAATTCAACAAAAGAACTAACCCTTTATTCCACTATGCAACAAAAAAAATTGTCTACAGGGTGTGCCTTAGGCTGGCCACAATAAAAGGCCCTCTAAAATGTGCAGTTTTATCACACAGTACAATGATACAGATTTCGCACATTTTAAAGGGGGGGGGGGGGGGCAATTGGCATGCTGACTGCAGGAATGTCCACTAGAGCTGTTGCCCTTGAATTGAGAATATATTTTTGTTTTCACAATTTCAACTTTGTTTTTCTGTCAACTTTTTGTACTTTCTAAACATTGTTCTTGCTATCGAGTTTAGTATTAAAGCGTAACTAAAGTCACTATACCTATCTCCTCTTTTAATGGTCCAAGGGGGTCCCTCACCAATGCCGACATCTTCTCCCCAGGTGTCGGTCTTCAGGCACCTTCATTGGCCGGTGCAGGATGATGTAAGTGGCACAGGGACTTTAACACACAAGGACCGTGCTTGCTATGTAAGCTGAGCTGCTTGGTCACAAATTATTTTCCATCCGACTACCATACTTAAAGTATAACTAAGGGTAAAACCTTTTTTTACTTGGGATATAGTATGGGCAGGATGTAACCCCTGTCAACTTTATTTTTGCCATCTGTATCCCATTGGAGAGATTTCCTTTCACTTTCTATCCCATAACCGATATCCCCCAAAAGTGAGGAAATCTCTGGTTTTCACCAGAATTATAGTCCTCAATGTAAGATTGCCCTCTATTCCTGTTCTGGGGATAACCCATAATTTAATTTCACTTTCAATGATAATGGTAAAGAAGACAAATCGAGAGGGTGAATCTCCTTTACAGGGAAACAGCTAGCAAACAAATCCTGACAGATGTCCTTATCCCTCTCCACTCCACTAAAACAAAGTAAAAAGTGGAACTAAAATATATAATGACAAATCTGAACCATGAGCAAATTATGCTATCAAAACTAATATGCTAAAAAAAAGCAATAAAAAAAAAAAATATATATATATATATATATATATATATATATATATATATATATATATTTATTTAGATGGTACCAATCCAAATAGCAAGATTCACTCTAAGCCTTTCCTAGATTCTTCATAAGTTTTTTTTTTTTTTTTTTTTTTTTTTTTTTTTTTAATATATATTCTTTATTTTCATAATTTTTATCGGTGTACAAAACATTGCATTTTGGTCATTGCACTTTTCCAAACAATCAAGCATTTCATTTATTACAACGTTTCCCTCCCCTCCCAAAGAAAGATAGAGAAAAAAAAAAAAGGAAAAAAACAAAAAAAGGGAGAAAAGAGAGAAAAAATAAAAATAAATAAAAAAAAAAAGGAATTTGAGAAATCGTCCCACCCCTCCTCGCTCGTCTCCTTCCCCTTCTTTTGTCTTTATCCCTCTATCAACCTTTGGAATCTCTCCATCTCCCTGAATGCCAGCCATTGCCCCCATATCCTTTGGAATTTCGCCCCAGTGTCTTGTGTTGTGTGTATGGACTCCTCTATAACTCTTGTCCATTCTACCCGTCCTATCCATTCTTTCATGCTCAGGACTTCCTGAGTTTTCCAAAGGCATGGAATGAGGGCCTTGGCCGCATTCAGGAGGTACGGCGTTACCTCTAATTTGTACTGGGCTAATCCCTTGTCCGTGTCATGGAACAGGCATACCCATGGCTCTTTTTTTATCCTTTCCCCCGTTATGTCAAAAATAGTTTCTATTATTTTGTCCCAATAGACTTGTATCTTAGGGCACTCCCACCATAGATGTGAAGAGGATCCCACTACAGAGCAACCCCTCCAGCAAGTTGGGGCGATATCCCCCCTGAGTTCATGTGCTTTCTGAGGGGTTACGTACCACCTTGATAGCAATTTGTATGACTTTTCTAGTGTCTGTGTGTCTTTTTTGCTACTGAGTGGGCCATCCTAATTATCTTCTTCCTATGGGCATCACTGCTTAAGGGGCCTATCTCGCTTTCCCATTTTGCTAAATAGGTTGGGTATTCGTTGTCAGCCTCCTGCATCAGAATTTTATATATTTTTGATATCCTTCTCTCTAGACATTGGGGTGATTTCAGTAGTTTCTCTAAGGGTCTCAGTTGTCTCTTCCCTCGTAGTGGTTGTGGTAAGGTTTGTGCAAAATGCTGAATCTGGGCATATCTCCATTTATCTAATGGTTTGTGTCTCCATTCCCGTGTGATTTCCTTATAAGTTAGTATTCTATTCCCTTCCATCACATCTTCTAGTCTAATATCCTCTTTTTTGGACCACCTACTGAAATATAAGTGCTCTTCCTTCCCTGGTATAAAAAAAATTGTGTCTAACAGTGACATTAGTGGCGAGTTACACTCCCATCCGTGCCTCTTATTTATTCGATCCCATATTTTAAATGTATGCCTAGTATAAATATTTGTGTTTGGTCCTAAATCTCGGTGATGGGTTTGGGATCCATACCATTTTCCCTATATCTGTACTACTTAGTGTCTTTTCTAATTCCACCCAACTCTTTTCCTTCTTATTGTGAGTCCAGTCTGCTATTCTAGAGATTACTATAGCTTCATAATATTTTTTAAGATCTGGAGCTGCTAGTCCCCCTCTGTCTTTTTCTCTTGTTATTGTGTTGAATGCAATGCGGGGCCGTTTACCCGCCCAAATACATTTTAAAGTCATAGTTTTAAGTTTACTAAAATAGGTCTGTGGTAGGGGAATCGGGATGATTCTTCATAAGTTGTGCCGATCTTTGCACTTTTCCTTCATACTTGGTAAACCTGCTTATTAGCATGTAATATGGATTAAGGTCTATCTGATCTAAAATAAAGTCTTTAAATTTCATCTATGGAAAAACCTGAGTGAACTCCAAAATAAAAAAAACACTGAAACTAAAGTCTCATACACACTATCAGATTTTCTGCTGATTTTTGTCTTCAGATTTACCAAAACCATATAACATGAGGTCAAACCTTAGGAGTTTCAATTTGTATGCAATCAGACAGGCCCTTGCTCTACATGGTTTTGGAAAATCTGATCGTGTGTATGGGGCTTTAGGCCTCATTCACACGTGCCACAGTTTAGCTTGAAGTTTTGAAAAAGAAAGATAGAAGCTGGTTGGTTGCCATGCACAACTGATTCTGGCTTTCCAGTTTGTTAATTCCAATTATCTGTAAATTGAAAGGCAACGACTTAACTGTGTGCCCCATGCAGGCTGTGTTTTACTAGCACGGGGATGTGTAGGTGTTGCGTGCATCCCCGTGCCGGCAGTCCAATAGATGTCTATTGGGATACATGGCTGCACGGACACAGCCGCTGTGTCCCAATGTGACATTCATGTGTATGCGAATCCCAGGATGCACAAATGTCACATTGGGAAACAGCGGTTGTGTCTGTACACTGTACAGCCACATGTCCCAATACACGCCGTCATGGGGATGCACGCAACACCATGCGTCCCCTTGCCAGTAACACATTGCCCTGCATGGGGCACGCAACTAATTGCCCCACATTAAAGATAAACGCGGAGCACATGTCTGAACTCAAGATGTCTGTGAGTTCTAGGACTAAATGGGTTAAATGGCCTTACTTTTAAGGTATACTAATAAAAACATTACCATTTCTCTTGTGTAATTATCTACTCTATATTGATATCTACTGTTTTAAAGTCCAGGTAAATGTTGTTTGTGCTGGACATTAACATAAACCGTGTAATGTTTGCTTTGTAGTATAACATTTTACATTTTTTTGGGGGGGTATTTACTTAATCACTTTTTTTTTTAATATGCTATGCTTGTTTTGCTTCTGCTTTCTGAATACCCATTTTAGGTTCAGGAATTGGTTAGCAAGCCACTAGAAAAATGTTCTAGTAACCTCATGCATGATGAAGGAAAAGGATTTCAGAGTATACTGCTTTCACTAATTGGACTAAAGGTAATATATATTTTTTTTTTTGTTTACTTAACATTGATAAAGCTTGTATTTCCATAGTAAAGGTTAATAACTGACCATTATTTCAGTTGTCACAGTCACAGAAAGTGAAAGAAAATTTTAAATTTGTCATTAGCTATGGAACAAGAGGTGGTGGGGAGTGCCCTAAAGGGGACATCTGTTTTGGAGAAGGCTGTAAACGCAGGCATTCCTCCACTCTACTGGGAGACATTGTCATTTTCCTCAAGTGCTTTCAGAACAGGAAAAATCTTTTGAACAAGAACACAGACCGCAATAAATGCTTAGAAGGGGCTCAAACCATTTCCCACTCTTGATGATAAAAAAAAAAAAAAAATTATTTTAATACATTCGATTTTCAAATTTGTCTGTTGACCAATTTTCATTTACAAATTCACTCATTTTGTTTTCAGCAATTCATTTAATAATAAAGTTATGTGTATTAAAGTGTTTGTGAACCGATTTGTAGAAGTCTATGCCAGACCCTCTATTAGAGGCTGGCATAGCACACTGTGTAAAGTATTTTTAAAAAGGAGCAGTGTAAATACCGTGTTTTATTTATTTATTTTCTCAGCTGTCTTCAGGCCAGTCACATGACTCACGGCCGCTTTCCAGCTCTGATGGATGGCTTCTGCGGGAGGGGGATGTGATTTCCCTCTGACATCAGCCGGGGAGATCACGTGGCCGCTCGGCTCCACCCGCAGAAGCCATCCATCGGAACTGGAAATCGGCCACGAGTCACGTGACTGGCCTGAATACAGATGAAAATCGGTATTTAGACTGCTAATTTTTTTTAAATGCTTTACACAGTGTGCTATTCCAGCCTCTAATAGAGGGGCTGGCAGTGACAATTGTATTATTTTTTTTCAATAATATCGGCACGGGAGGGCTGAGCGGAGACAGACACAGAGAGGGAGCTGAGAGGCACAAAAGAGGGGGGGAGAGAGGCAGTGTATGATGGAGGACGTAACGTACTCTGACCACGGTGGTCATGGCTCAGCAGCAATGATTTTTGTGGTCAGCGCAGAGAAGGAAGTGACAGGTTCAGGGAGTTTTTTTTTTTTTTTTTGTTTTTTTTTTTACAGTTTAGAGGGGGGCAGATTACACAGCACAAGTGCTGTGACTGTATTTGCATATGAGTGGAAATATTTTTTTTTATCTCTCACACATTTAATATAGAAATAATTATATAACAAAAATTAAAAAAAAATATTTGTCTTATTTGCCAGTGTAATCCCCAGCTCTTTGTCTGGTAATTTGACTGTTAATTTCGAAGTCCAGAAATAAATGTATTCCCAAGATGTGCTAAAAGTAAAATGTCATAAATCCAACACATTTTGAGGGTCAACAAAATACCCTTTTCATCAGGGTTTCTAAATGAATGAATGATAATTTATACTGAGCTGAGCACAAAGCACACAGTCTGTGTCAGCAGCTAGATTGAGTGTACTCTTAAAGCGGAGGTTCACATAAAAATTGAACCTCCGCTTGTCACATTTGGCACCTTTCCGGGGGGAGGGGGGTGCAGATACCTGTCTAAGACAGGTATTTGCACCCACTTCCCGGCATAGACTCCCACGGGAGTCTATGCCTCTTCCCGTCCCGCCGCGCTGTCTGCTGGGACACACACACGGGTCCCAGAGACAGCAGGGACCATTTGGATTGCGCTGCGCGACTTGCGCATGCGCAGTAGGGAATTGGGAAGTGAAGCCGCAAGGCTTCATTTCCTGATTACCTTACCAAAGATGGCGGCGGCAGCATCCGAGGGACGGTTCGGCCTTGGGTGCCGACATTGCGGGACCCTGGGACAGGTGAGTGTCCTTATTTTAAAAGTCAGCAGCTGCAGTATTCGTAGCTGCTGACTTTTAAAAAAATAAAATAAATTTTGCGGGACTCCCGCTTTAAGCCAGCTACTGACAAACTGTGTGCTTTAACACACACACACACACACACACACCTGGTTTTACAACTGTTTATCCATACTTTGTGCGGTATACATTATAATATACTTTTGAAACGAAAGGTAGCACTTCAATCTCAGTCACAAACCAAAGTAACAAGCCCATAGTCCAGATAGCCTGTCCAAATACCATTCAAACTCTTATAATAGGACAACTCCAAGGTCCCAACACTTTTTTATTAAATTTCCCCAAACCATTGTCATGTCCCTCTACCATCACCGAGAATCCCATTAATTCTTCTCCAGGATCTCCTCACAACCAGTTATGTGACCAAATGCTTAGGCATGATTTCTGGGATCTCCAGACAGTTGAAGAGGAAGAGTCTTATTTGATGATAGATCTGCTTAAGATTGGTGATCCAATCCATTGGGTATTAATGTTTTGCTGTGAGATGTGCACACTGTACCAGAAGTATATGTTCTGTAAAGTTACCCAATTGCAGATTTCAAATTCATTTTATGTTCGGTTTCTTATAGATTGCAAGAACAGCTGAGGAGATCTACAGCTTTGCATGTTATACTTTATTCAGTGTACAACAAAAAAGTTTATGTAAAGATAAATCACTGTGGGACATAACAAAGGAATCATTAGAAGCACTATCAATCAAAGGCCTTATATGTGGCAAAAGCTGTCCCGAGTCAGATCCGCTTGTGTTTGAGGTTACAAGACTAGGCCAAGCAACATATAAAGGTAACCCAACATGTTGCTTCATATGGGCAATTCTTTAATATCCATAACAGCACTTATTTGTCTATTAACATTTATATTTTCTTGTAGGTTCCATTGATTTATCTTACAGTGATGTGCTGTACAGTGATCTCAGAAAAGGACTAGAAGGCCTAGTACTAAAGAGCCACCTTCATCTTCTGTACTTGGTGACACCATACGATATGGTAGCACAGTGCAACCCAGACTGGATGACTTACTTTAGACAGGTGAAATATAACACTGTCAAATTAAGCTTGAATTTTGTAAAAATGTGCCGTTTATCCGAGAACCTGAACTGATCCCAGACCTCAAGGCAAGGCACTAAATACTGCAAAAAGAAAATCTATTTTTGTTGCACTATATATTTTGTAAAGATCCATGAGGGTCAATATATTATATTGTATGCTCTGGAGCTTATATCATTTTGTTAAAAATAAATTTTGGGTGTGGATATTTTTGCATACAGTACGTTGTTCAAGCTTGGACCAGTGTAACTGTGCATTATCCATACCTGTGGGATCCTCCTGGAAGCTGGAAATCATTGTAGTAGATACTACAGTGAACATCACTAGCTTCAGAGTCCTGTGCCAAGTAGCTGCCCTTCTACATAGCGAACACACTAGATCATTCACTCTGGATGTCACACCACTTCCTCAAACTCAGCTTGTCCAAAACCAAGCTCATAATATTTCCTCCCCTACGTGCCTCTTTCCCTGACTTCTCTGCACAGCCATCCCCACATGCCAGGGTGCTAGGTGTTATTCTGGACACTGAACTCTCCTTTTGGCCCCACATCCAATCACTTTCCAAAGCTTGCCGCCTCAACCCCCACAACATCTACAAGCTCACGCAGATATACTGCGGCAGAATGGCTCCCCTGGGCGAAATGCTGTATGGGTACGTCCATTCCTTTAGCGGCCACCAGAGTAGGCACCAGCTGTACGGCAGGGGACCCGATGCGCATTGCCAGCAGGCATGATCGCCACCGGTCACATACAGCCACGCCCCCATACAGTTAGAAACACGCCCCTAGGAACACTTAACCCCTACACTGCCAACTATTGGTTTCTGCTTTATACGCACTCTATCTCATCATAATATTATGTATAAAATAATATTGTTTTATTTATTTATTTTTCAGTTTAATCTGCTTGATTCAGTGGACCAGAAAGTGGCTGGAAATGTAGGGGTGCCAGAAAGTTTTCTTGCACGCAAGGTTTCAGGCCAAAGTGTAAAAAAGGTTACTTTTTTTAATTTTTATTAATAGTTATGTGGTTGTGTACTATGAATTATCCTTTCTCAACTCAAATGCTGTACTTATGTTTGGTTACTTGCATAGTTTGTCTCACCTAATGTAATCTATCGCAGATGCACAGTTTTTCAATACAGCAAGCAAACGTCATCGGTGGGCTGACACAAGGAGGAAAAAAACCTGCCACCGATGCTGTTGTTGTTTTTAAAAATGGTTGCATTGGTGGGAGTCAGCACAGGGGCAACATGAAAAGGTTAACCAATAAGGAAAAGGGGTGCATGTACATATGTAAGTGTACTTGTTTAACTACACGCATAGTGATGCCAGTTTCTAAAAAAGGATGGGGGGGGGGGGGTCCTCTTCACTGTAAGGCTTGTTATCTTTTCTTTGCTTTAAACCTAACTGCAGTCAGGGTAAAAAAAAATCAGCACAAGGAACATTACTTACCTTGTGCTACTGTCTCTTCTGTAGTTGAAATTCACCTCCATTGGTATGTCCCACCCCACTTCATCTTAATTTTCAGTTGCAATAGGGGTCAATAGAACTGAGAGAGCAGTGACAGGCAATCATTAAAGTGGAAGTTTAGTCTAAAACTAAAATCTCAAAATCTACTTGCATGCTAAGACTAACCTAATCTAGCCCTGTAAAGCAAAACTCGCTGTCCACACCTTTCCTGAAGCCGATCTGGTCCCGTGCTGAGCTGTCAGCGGAGGCTTCTCTGTGTACGCATGTGCAGAAGAGGCACCGACAATGGAAGCCCCATAGTAAGTCTATGGGTGAAGTCACTTCCCAGGCATTTTTATAGCTGTTGGCCTGCACAGAGCTTCTGCCGATTGAGACCGGACTGGATCGGCTTCAGAAAAGATATGTATAGCGAGTTTTGCTTTACAGGGTTAGATAGGTTAGTCTTATGCCCCGTACACACGGTCGGAAATTCCAAACACAAAATCCGTCAGATTTTTTCAGATGGATTTTGTCTGACACTGGTGTTGCATACACACAGTCGGACAAAGTTGTCGGAAAATCTGATCATTCTGAACGTGGTGACGTTCGTTGCGTACGATGGAACTATGTAGAGGCTATTAGCCAATAGCTTTGGTCTCGTAATTTGATCTGAGCATGCGTGGCACTTTGTCCGTCAGAATTCTCTACACCCGATCGGAAAAAGTGCGATCGGATTTTGTTGTCGGAAAATTTGAGAGCAGGGTCTCAAATTTTCGACGGAAAAAGTCTGATGGAGCCCACACACGGGCGGATTTTCTGACAGCATGGTCCGATCGGACATTTTCCATCGGAATTTCCGACCGTGTGTACGGAGCATAAGATTATGCCTGCAAGTAGATTTAGAGATTTTAGTTTTAGGCTGGACTTCCAATTTAAGTGTGCCCAACTTTGCTTACCCAGGCATCAATGGAGGAGAATTTCAGCTAATAGCTGAGGCATCGGCACAAGGGAGACATCCCACTGTCCCTTGTGCTGAATTTTGTGTTGACTTCACTTGGGGTTTAATCCTCTTTTTTTTCCTTTATTCTTGATTTTAGCAGTTTAGGATCAGCTAACTGGAGTATTGAGTAGATTACTTTAAGTAATATATAATGTCAGGAATTGAATTATATTCAAAATGCAAACACCATTCAGTTTATGATAAAGCTTTAGGCTTGGTTCACATATGTGTTTTTTTCCAATGGCTGTGTTGCCCATTCACTTGAATGAGCTGCTATATCCACTGAAAATGCAGTAAAAAGGGTCCCTGCACCTTTTCAGAAAACGCGGCCGCAGGAAAACTGCATATTAAAGTGCGGTTTACAGTGCATGGGAGTGCCATTCAGATTAATGGTACCCCCACGCATTTTCTGTGCGGGTGCAGGAACAGGTGCAGCAGCAACCACCTGCACAAGTGTGAACCTAACCTTATTCAGGATTGCAATAATACTTTAATGAAGGCGGAGATATAATGCTAACAAACACAAAGTAGATGTCACTTACTCCAAACTGTGGTAAAATGTTATTATATTGGCTGGATTTCTGATGCGATGCTTTGCTTTGGATTACAATAAAACATAATATGAAAATCAGTAAATGCTATTGAAAAGAAAACATCTGTTTTGTAAGATGAATTTTTTATTCACAGTATTTCCCTGAAAAGTGTTGCTCTTCACATCATATGTTTTCAATAGGTTCTTATTGTCTGTAACGACCTGGTTTGTAGTGAATGTTTTGTCTGTACATTTAAAAAAAATTGCATAAGACATCCTGTGTTGTAATATCTTCTGATTGTAGAATGTAGACGAAAGAGCGGTGAATCGTCTTTACTTGTCGTTCATACTATATGCTTTGATGAAAGATTTGGACATCTGGTGTGTGTCAGGAAAATTTAACATGCCTCGAGGGTTTATTCAGAATTTGCTGAATTCATCTGCCTCTTTCTCCTCTTGTGTTCTACATTTCTGTGAGGTAGGTCAATAAACTGTCTTTGTATATGGTAAAACAAATGGTTTAGCATTGTAATGGTTGCATTTAATTAAAAAAAAAAGGAGTGGAAGCCCACGTTACCTTCTTGTCTGCCTCAATTCTTCACAGCAGTGGTTCACAAGGGTGTTCGAAATATTTCTTAGGGGTTTTGTTGCCTGCTTACTCGGTAGCATTACCTTGACAAGTATCACCATGAAACCACCACCTGTCTGAACTTGACACAAACACCAATTTCTGACCCCACCATCTGCATGTTACGGCAGAAATCAAGATTTGTCTAAAAGGGTCATATTTTTTTTTTTTTTTTTAACCTCAAAGTGAACTTTTCAATTAACCCAGCATTTAAAAATAGTGGTACCTTCATAGTCTGCTCAATTAAAGGTTTCAAATGCAACCTTTCTATTCCCCAAAATGCTTAGGCTAAGCAGACTAAAAGGCACTTTTACCTTCTCAAAGTCAAATTTCTGGGTCTTGGAAGACGCACTCTATTGGAGATTTTTTTTTCAATAGTTTATACCAAGCAACCATTTCTGTAAACCTTTGCAAAAGAATGGATTGCTTTTAAAGGATAATCACACTTTTTAGTACAGTTATCCTTAAAATGCAGGTCCCTTATCTTACAAGTCTGCCACTTGTCCAAAAGCCACAGAGCTCCTTGGGGTCCACTGCTCCTGTGGGTCCACTGCATGCTGCAAGGGCTTTTCACTGAAATTCTCCAAGAGGCTGAAAACCCGGCGTCTAGATATAGCCTATTTAATAGAACATGATGGCAAGGGATGTAACCCTGGAAGACGAGTATTTTCAAGAGTTTAGTTCCACTTTACAGCAATGCGTTCTGCTTTCTTCCTGTTTTTATAAAAGATCAATGTTCTATCTGTGGAAATATTTCATGCACGTCATTTTTTTTCAATAATTATTAAAGAGTGGTTTCTCTTTGTTCTCAATAAAGGAATTGGATGAATTCTGGGCATATAAGGCCCTTCTTCTGGATGTCACCAAAAAATTGAGTTACTGTGTAAAAGCAGAACTGGTACCCCTAATGGAAGTGGCTGGTGTTTTGGAGGTAAGTTAAAACATTTGCATTCAGCTGTCATTAAAAAAATAAAAAATAAAAAAATCGCAATCTTTCTGTTGCGGTTAAAATTACAAGTACTCTAAAGGTCCCTGAGACTGTAGGAGATCTGCCTTTCCCCTGAAGTTCCTGGCTTTGTACCTCATAAAATGGTAATAAAACTGATTTAATGATGCTTTAAAAAGGAGGAGTATAGCCAAACTAATTTGGCTATACTTCTATGGATCACAGGAGTGCAGTTCATTCTGCACTCCTGTGACCCATTTTCAGCTAAAGCACGCTGTCAGCTGATGTCACTTAGCCAGCTCAGGCTCAGGAAAGATCCAGACTTTACAGTCGGGATCTATCCAGATGCCTGGACCAACAGCTGGATCAGCCTCTCAGCGAACTGCTGAGAGACTTCGCCATCTGTTCCTGCCCCCGCCCCAGCCTGGGGCAGAGAAGAGAGACGGTAACTAACAGTCACAAGCTCTCTGCAGGCTGAAGATCGAGAACTGAGTGATCAGCGGCCTTTTGATCGCTCAGTTATCAGTCTTGGAGGCAGCATGGGACAGCTGCAGCTGGGATTAGTGCTGCAGCCATCTAGATGAGTATGATTGAATATATATTTTTTTTTTTATCGTACATCACGGGACACAGCGCAGACATAATAATTACTATGTGGGTTATGTGCCACCTATAGGTGAATGGACACTGGCAGATGAATCAAACATGAAGTCTTCCCCTATATAACCCCACCTACATAGGAAGTACCTCAGTTTTTTTCGCCAGTGTCTGTAAGGTGGTGGTCACTGATGTCTTGGCGCATACTTGGAGGCTCTATAAGAAATCATGGATTTCAATCGGATCCATTCGAAAAAACTGTCAGCAGAAATGGATGGTACCCAAGCCTAATTGGATAGGAGAGAAAATTTCTCGAAGTTTGCCTGTAATGCAGCCTTACGACGCTGGACCCTGCGTAATGGAACCCTGTGTAGTGTTTGTTCTGACCATGGTGCTTTACTGTAGGGTGCTATACAGGTCCAGGGGAGTGGACCCCAGATTAAGGGGGACCCAGTCCCTGAAGGTCTTTTTTGACAGAGCCCGCCGTGATGGGTGAAGATTGGACTCCTGTTATACTCAGAGTCCTGCAGCAGGAATGGTAAGTCTGCAGTTTCTCTGAAACAAAAAAGAAAGAAGATGTAAGGTTTGTCTGGTCTTCTCCCAGTGGCCACTGTAGGCAGTGTGCCTTTCATGCTCTGTGTACTTGGGAGTATTGGGCTGCAGTGTCTCCTCCAGCCACTAGAGGGTGCTAGAGGGGTTCGCTCAGTATGGCCTGTTCCTGTATAGACAGAAAGTAGAAGGGTGGCCAATTTTTGGTGGACCAAGTGCAGTTGGGCAGGGCAGCATAGTATACATGCTTGCAAGCTGGTGGCATAAACGCATGCTTGCGTAAAAGCATATTACATAAACACATGTTTGCATACTTGGATAAAAATGTTGGCATAGACACATGTTTG
Organism: Lithobates sylvaticus; assembly: GCA_028564925.1. Taxonomy (NCBI): domain Eukaryota; kingdom Metazoa; phylum Chordata; class Amphibia; order Anura; family Ranidae; genus Lithobates; species Lithobates sylvaticus. Next base: position 504,415,952 of record CM053026.1, read on the forward strand.
CATGTTGCATAGACACGTTTGCGTAAATGCATGTTTGCATAGACACATGTTGATATAAATGCATGTTGCGTAGACACATGTTGCATAAATGTTTGTGCATAGACGCGTGTTTACATAGACGCATATTTGCATAGACACATGTTTGTATTGGACACAATGTTTGCATAGACGCATGTTTGCATGCTTGCATAAACACATGTTGCATAAACGCATGGTGGCATATTTTCATTTGTACTGCGTACATATATGCCTATTTGCCTTGAACTGCATACATGTATGCTTAGCTGCCTTGAACTGCGCACATAAATGCATGAACGGCAAGAATACTTATATACCTGCATATTTGCATACTTGGGTACCTACATAACAGCATACCTGGGTACTTGTGTACTTGCATACCTACGGGGTTGAATTGCATGAGACCAACATTGTTTTAGGCCTCCATCCTTGGGGGACTGGGTATTAGGTTGGGCTAATATAGTTGCTACCTTATTTGCCTGTTATACCAGCTTAATGACTCCAGAAGGGAGAGGCAGCTTGGGAGGCAGGTCCACCGCTCTCAGGTTCAGTGATCTGGCGGTGTCAAAATCTCCAGATGGACCAGTGGTGAGCAACTATGGTGTTTGGCATTGCAGTGTTTCTTTTTTCGCCAGATGAACTGCGCCCGCATCACCCTGATCATGCCTAATCACTGTTGATTGGAGCCTAAGCACGATCAAGCCTGGTTAGTAGTTGGATGGGAGACTGCCCAGGAATACCACGTGCCTGTAAGCTTTTCCCCTCCTTTTGTTTTGAGAGTATCCAAGGCCAGAGGATTTTAGGGCAGTCTCTGAGGTGGTTCGCTCTGTCTTTATCTGGCAGAAGCCTGGTAGATTAAGTACACCTCTTGGAACCTTCTGGGTCTGCCACAGAGTCGTCAGTCTTATACCTTGCATTGACTCTTGGGGCAGAAGTTTTTGGGCTCATTATTGTAAAATACTCAACCAGAAGTGGTTACAAAACCCAATGGGGACATGAGGTCTATCTTAAGATCTCAAGCCCCTAGACATCCTTCTGTTTCAGATAGGCTTGGTCAATTCAGTGATGACCTATCTGAAAGAGGTAGATTTCGGGGGTCCATAGTCATCAATGACGCATATCCTCAGGTGCCAGTTTTTTTTCCAGGATCATCAAGGGTTTCTGCAATTACAGTGCAAAGTCATCTTTTTTCCTTTTGTGACTCTGCTCTTGGGGCTGGCCACAGCTACCAGGGTTCACAAAGCTCCTAGCCCCGGTGCTGGACTTGCTAAAAGTTGCAGGGGGTGTTAATCTTAGTATACCTCAATAATCTTTGCTCAGGAAGCAGTCAGTTCCAGATGTTCCCTGGATACATTTCTGCAGGAGGAAGTTGTATTAAGTCGAAGCACGTTCCCTACGTAAGTAGAGGAGGTAGTGGTGCGCAGTAAGGAATTAAGCTAAACTACAAAAGCCAGAGATAAAAGGCTGATAAGGCAGTCCAAAATCAACAGATTAGAGGAAGCATATAAAACAATCCAAAATCAACAGATTTAAGGGGAAGCATATAAATCCCGGATAAATCGCATTAGGTAAAGTGCATCAAAAGGAAGTGCATTAAAATGCATAAAATCAGCAGAGCATAATACTAAAGTAATAAAAGCATATGGATCCTAAAAGAATATATAGTGCATAAAACACAAAGTAAAATCTGTGGCTGTGAATGGTAGTGGTGGTGTAGCCACGTGATAAATATATAGTGCTGGTAATTCCACGTGCTAAAAAAGAATAAAAATCAAGAACATACGATGTGGTAAAATTCAAACATAAATAAATAAATGCAGTCCATAAATGTTCATAAAGTGCAAAAGCGTGTCTTCGGATCCAAAAATATGTTAAAAGTGAAGGTGCTGGAGGAACCGAGTGCTGTGTGATTTGATCTAGCGTGCCGTTAGTGGGTATCCTGTGCGATCCTGGTTCCTTGTGCAATCCTAGTGGAAATGGTGTAGATGGCCCCTTACCTTACAGCTGTAAGGTTACAGCATGAGTATCAAAGCCTTTGTGGTCCTTGGTGACCGTCCCTTCTTGTAGATAGGTGGCCCAGGTCTTCTATGGCATTTACTATCCTGCCTTTCAATTGCCCCTCGAAGTGTAGGTAATGGTATGTCCTGGGGTGGGAGGTCTCACCAGTAGTGGTTATGGAAAGAAGGAAGTATGCCTCTATAGTGTAGTATGTACTTAAAATTTTAATAAACATTTTATGGCATAAAAATAAGTACTCACATACAACAAGTAGCATACAGAGCGGTGTACAAACGAGCGGCGAGCTCGATAGGCGTCACTTCCGGTCGCACAGAGCGGTCCCGATGCGTATTCGTCACGTGACTCCATTCCCTGATGAAGTCACGTGACCCTTGACGAATACGCGTCGGGACTGCTCTGTGCGACCGGAAGTGACGCCTATCGAGCTCTCCGCTCGTTTGTACACCGCTCTGTATGCTACTTGTATGTGAGTACCTATTTTTATGCCATAAAATGTTTATTAAAATTTTAAGTACATACTACACTATGAGGCATACTTCCTTCTTTCCATAACCATTACTGGTGAGACCTCCCACCCCAGGACATACCATTACCTACACTTCGAGGGGCAAGTGAAAGGCAGGATAGTAAACGCCATAGAAGACCTGGGCCACCTATCTACAAGAAGGGGCGGTCACCAAGGACCACAAAGGCTTTGATACTCATGCTGTAACCTTACAGCTGTAAGGTAAGGGGCCATCTACACCATTTTCACTAGGATTGCACAAGGAACCAGGATCGCACAGGATACCCACTAACGGCACGCTAGATCAAATCACACAGCACTCGGTTCCCCCAGCACCTTCACTTTTAACATATTTTTGGATCGGAAGACACGCTTTTGCACTTTATGAACATTTATGGACTGCATTTATTTATTTATGTTTGAATTTTACCACATCATATGTTCTTGATTTTTATTCTTTTTTAGCACGTGGAATTACCAGCACTATATATTTATCATGTGGCTACACCACCACTACCATTCACAGCCACAGATTTTACTTTGCGTTTTATGCACTATATATTCTTTTAGGATCCATATGCTTTTATTACTTTAGTATTATGCTCTGCTGATTTTATGCATTTTAATGCACTTAATTTTGATACACTTTACCTCATGCGATTTATCCAGGATTTATATGCTTCCCCCTAAATCTGTTGATTTTGGATTGTTTTATATGCTTCCTCTAATCTGTTGATTTTGGACTGCCTTATCAGCCTTTTATCTCTGGCTTTTGTAGTTTAGCTAAATTCCTTACTGCGCACCACTACCTCCTCTACTTATCTATTTTGGGTTCAGACATTTCCCTCAGTGTGTGCTGCAGTTTATAAGTTAACCCTCCTTGGGCTGGCGCAGGATTACTTCTTTTACCTACGTTCCCTACGTACAGTCCTACTCCAGGTCTTATATACAGGATCATTCTCTCTGTCTGTAATATGAAGATCTGAGCATTGGATTTGCCAGAGGACTCTGTTCCCAGGGTATTGCAGAGCTCAAATTGGTGGTTGATGGTTCAGAACTGGAGAGGGCGAAATTCTTCCTTTCAGGGGTTTGGAATATAATAACCACTGAGGGCAGTCTCTCCAGTTGGTTTGAAGGTGGCTACAGTTTAGTAGGTTTCCACAGAGAATACTGCCCATCAGTATCTTGAAACTTTTGGCCAGTACACTTTGCTCTGGATTATTGGACGAACCAGTTGTAGGTTCAATCCGACAATGCCTCTATAGTGGCATAGATCAACCACCAGGGCGGCACCAGGAGTCAGGCGGCTCAGGAAGGTGAACTATATTCTGTCTGGGGCAGAACAGGTGCGGTCTCTGTTGCCAGTACATATTCCAGGTATAAAAAAATGACATGGGGGGTTTTTCCACTCATCAGCAACTAATTCCGGGACCATGCGGTCCCTGATTCCTGAGACATTTTTTGGCAATCTGCCAATGTTGGGGAACTCTGAAGGTGGACCTACTGGATCTACCAAGTTCTACAACAAGTTGGACAGGTTGTGTCCGGAACCAGAGTCCCAATGGCAATAGGGGTAGATGCACTGGTAACACCTTAGGGACCAGTTCTCCCTAATTGAGGCCTTCCCTCTGTTTCGACTACTGCCACATCTTTTGTGAAGAATCTGGGAGGTGGTAAAACTGATAATAGTGTTAGACAAATTAGCCCAGGAGGGCATGGTACACTGACAGCGAATCTTGTGGGGGACGCTCCTTGGACACTTCCAGTCCAGCTAGACCTAATTGCCTTGGGTCCTGTTTTCTCCGCACTGTTGAACGCCTGGAAGCTGGCTTCAGGGAGCTTCGATTACAGGACTTGGAAGTATTTTATGCCTGGGGTGAAGCCAAGAAGTGGCACCCACAGATATATGTGAGTGGGAGGTTCTTTCCTTTCTCCAATCGGGAAGGGAAGGGAGATTAGCCTTAAGTACCATTTTAAGGGTCAGATTCGTCCCTATCCATTTTTTTCCAGAGGCCATTGTTTCTCACTCACTTAATACAGGTATATTGCAGACAGTTCCGCCGGTCAGGCCATCCTTGGGACATGAATTTGCTCTGGACTGTCCTTGCAGAGGCCACCCTTTGAACCAATTTTAGAAACTCTGTTAGTCCTTTAAATTCAGAAGGTTGCTTCTTTGGTGCTATCACTTCAGCAAGTGGAGTGTCAGAGCTGACGGCTCTCTAGTGCAATGAGCCGTTCTTGGTCTTACATCATGATAAGGTGATGTTGCGTCCTCATCCATCTTTATTGCCTAAAGTGGTTTCTAGTTTTCACTTGAATCGGGACAGTGTCTTGCCTTCCTTTTCTAATCCTCAGTTGGCATGAGTAAGATCGCTACATACTCTGGAGGTAGTTCAGGCGGTCAGGATTTACTTGAATTTTTGGGAAAGGTCAGGAATCCTGATTTGTTCTGCCAGCAGAGCTCAGAAAGGACAGAAAGCATCCAAGTTAACAATTTTTTGTATCCACCAGTTAATCATTCAAGCCTTTAGCTTGAAAGGGCAAGGTCCCCATGCCTTTTTGGCGACCCCCAGGTTTGTGGGGGCATCTTGGGCCATTCACCATCAGGTGTCAGTGGCTCAGATTTTTAAGGCCACTACACGGTCTTGGTTTCATACATTCACAGGATTTTACCAGATGGATATCAAAGCCACGGAGGATACTGCTTTGGCCACAGTATGTTATGGGCGGCAGATTTAAGTCCTTCTCAGGTGGCAGTTTCTGTGATTGTCTCCCTCCCCTCAAGGGCATTGCTTTAGGACATCCCACATAGTAATTATCATGGCTGTTCTGTGTCCCCTGAAGTACGATAAAAAAAAAAAAAAGATTTTTCCTACAGCTTACCTGTAAAATCATTTTCTTGGAGTACATCACGGGACACAGAGGTCCCTCCCCTCTTTTTTGGGATATTCATTGCTTTGCTATAAAACTGAGGTACTTCCTGTGTAGGAGGGGTTATATAGGGGAGGACTTCCTGTTTATTTGAGCTGCGAGTGTCCATTCACCTATAGGTGGCGCATAACCCACATAGTAACTATTATGGCTGCTCTGTGTCCCGTGATGTACTCCAAGAAAAGTATTTTACAGGTAAGCAGTAGGAAAAATCCAATTTTCAAAAGCCATACTTCTCTTTTTCATCCAACCTAATGATAATGGTGGTCAAACAGTAATAATATTCTACATAATGTCCTGGGGAACGCAGTTATACAAATCTTGACTTGAGCGCATCAAGTCAAGCTATACTACAACCCCTTTTGTCCCCTGAACCTCATAAGGTTAAGGTCATGCATCATACTGGGGGACCAGCAGCAAAGTTCAAGAGAGGTGGGCCACAGCTCAACATGCAGAGCTTGTACATTTATGCACCTATTTCAATTATGCTCACATTTTGTGAAGTATGCTGTAAGGACAGATGTACTTTGAACTGTCAACACTCTATCGCTGCTCCAGGGGAGTAGCCTCTAATGATCCCAGCTGTACACTGCATGTGTGTGACAACATCTTGTATGGAGTTTTGGAGCCAGCTTTTACGCTAAACCTGGTCAGTGCAGTAGGAGTTGGACCCATTGTCTGTGATGGAAAGACAGTTGTCATTAAACTTTAAAAATGCTGTTTGTTACTCGGGTCCACTGGGTAATGATTAAGCGCTGCCTCCAGCGTGAACCTCATCTTCCTGCTTGTCCCCCACTGTACTTGTTCCATCTGTCATTTGGTTTTAATGTTTATACCAAATAAAGTGGATTGTTGGAGTGCAGCCGTCCGGATCTTCCTTGTCTTCCGTACTTTGACCTGTATATGTGTATATCTTATTATTTTTCATAATATATCAGTGTCTTTTTTTTTTTTTTTTGTAAGTATTAGTAATATGAATTTCTTTCTTTGAATGGTAGAAAACTGAAAAATGTGTTCTACATGTAATGTTAGATTTTATATAGTAATAATTTCATGTTTTTTGTTCAATAGGCCCGGGCCAAACAACTTTACAATGCAGGTTATACCACTCTTGCACATCTGGCTAATGCTGATCCACAAGTGATGGTTAAAAGCATTGAACATTTGTCAAAACGCCAGGCAAACCAGATTATTAGCTCAGCTAAGGTGAGAAGTGTCATGCGTACTTATGCATGAAATTGATACATATTTAAATGTTAAGAATATATCTTGTCGCGTGTAGAGTATTCATAAACCACAGTTTATTTTTGAGTTTTTCCTTGAATACATGAATGAGGATGCATATGAAACATAGAGCAGTAACTTGAAACAATTACAATTCTTATCCTCAGTCATCTCACTTCACTACATTAAAATGAACTCTGCTATGGGTAAATGCATTTTTTGTTTCTGCTATTTTGCTTGCAAAAATTTAATGAATCTCCTAGCCTATTTAGACTATATACTGCTGATTGAGAATCTGATCTCATACATGGGAATGAAGGATTTTAACAGGTTACATGTCTGGCTTCTATACATTCTGAGTCACAGAACCGGAAAATGCATGATGTGAATGGGTGTCAGATTTCCTCATCTCAATGGCAGCCTACATTTTCTTTTCATGACAGGTGTACTTTAAAGCTGATTTCCATTGTAAATGGCTAATACCCTGCTGTAATACATATAAGGGAGCCGTTTTACCTGTCAATGGATTTATTTCTGTCCATCTACAGTGGGCGAGGCTGAGAATCCCCCGCTGACGTCAGCCGGGAGGAGGAGAGAGGTGGCAAGTCACGTGAGTGCTGAGCAGCGCTCTGAAATATAGTATAGAATGGCATTCTTTAAATAAAACACATACACTAGGCACTTAGCATTAAGGAAGACAGGTGAGTGCCTGCTAACGACACCAGTATTTGTGTAGGAGGAGCAGGCAGGCACTGACACAGCTAACAGGCAGGGGGGAGAGCTGCGGATGAGGGAGACACGTACTAACTGACCACGGTGTCAGGGCTCAGCAGCCATGATAAACTGTGGTCAGTTTACAAGAGGCAGGGCAGATCTAGGCAGGATCAGCCAGGTATTTTAGGTGATACAAAGGGGACAAATTACACAACACAAGCACTGTGCTGCTATTCCTGCTTTAACCGCTTGCCGACCAGCCACCATCGTTATACAGTGGCAGGTCGGCTCTCCTGCGCGAATTGCCTAGTACAGAGGTAGAATAGGGATCTGCCTTTGTAAACAAGCAGTTTACAAACGCAGATCTGATCCCTGTTCTGACAGGAGACATGACAGAGATCTACTGTTCCCAGAGATCAGGAACAGTGATCTGTCATATCCCTGGTAGCTCATCCCCACTACAATTAGAACACACCTAGTGAACACCGTTAACCCCTTGATCGCCCCCCTCGTGGTAACCCCTTCCCTGCCAGTGTCATTTTTACATTGACCATACATTAACCAGAGCATTTTTATAGCACTGATCGATGTAATAATGTCATTGGTCCCCAAAAAGTGTAATTTGGGGTCAGATTTGTCAGCCGCAATGTCGGAGTCCTGCTAATAATCGCAGATCCCCGCCATTACTAGTAAAAACAATAAAAAAATAAATGAAAGTCCCTAAATATATCCTATAGTTTGTAGACGTGATACCATTTGCACAAACCAATCAATATGCGCCTATTGCAATTTTTTTTTTACCAAAAATATGAAGAATATATATCGGCCTAAACTGATGAAGAAATGTTTTTTTTTTTTTTGTTTATAGATTTTTTTTTTTTTTTTATATGCATTATAGCAAAAAGTAAAAAAAATATTTTTATTATTAAATTGTCGCTCTTTGTTTAATAAAAAACGCAGAGGTGATCAAATACCACCAAAAGAAAGCTCTATTTGTGGGAAAAAAAAGACGTCAATTGTGTTTGGGTACAGCGTCGCACGACCACGCAATTGTCAGTTAAAGCGGCGCAGTGCCGTACCGCAAAAAATTTCATTAAGGGGGCAAATCCTTCCGGTCCTTAAGTAGTTAAGGACATTTGAGACTTTTTTTTTTTTTTTTTAATTTTTTTAGAATAACAATAGCTTTATGATTAGATAGACTTAGCCCAGACTTACAATTTTAACTACTATTCCAGGCAGTTCATTTTTGGTGTTAATTGAATGTATAATCTGGTCTTTGCTTCCTTCTTAAGATGTTACTGAATGAAAAAGCTGAAGCTCTCCAAGAGGAGGTGGAAGAACTTCTTCGTCTACCTGCAGACCTCCCATCGCTTATTACAAATGAAAATGTTCAAACGATTGAATAAATTTACTGCTGGACATAATGTTATATTATATTATCTCATTGACTAAATGAATTCAGACTGTAATAAATCAAATCTGCTTTATTTTTTTAATTACTTGTACAGTTTTGCGATCTGTTTTATTCACTGTTGAGCTGCAAATTCCCTTAAAACATGCCTATAATTGTGTATACAGACAGTCCTCGTGTTACAAACAAGATGGGCTCTGTAGATTTGTTCCTAAGTTGGACTTGTATGTAAGTTGGAACAGGTACATTTTTTAAGTGCAACTCTAGCCAAAAAATTTTTTTTCCCGTTTTATGGATAGCATAGGGAAGGGGTCTGTACCCCTGTTCAGAAAATTTCACCTCACTTTCTGTCCCTGTGAAAATTGGATTTTGAACATTTTGGGTTGTTGTGGAAACAAGGATTGGTGATAAAGCTTTGGTGGAGACACCTTTTTCCCATGGTAACTCTTATGCCCCGTACACACGGTCGGAAATTCCGACCACAAAATCCGTCAAACTTTTTCCGACGGATTTTATCCGACACTGGTGTTGCATACACACGGTCGGACAAAGTTGTCGGAAAATCCGATCATTCTGAACGTGGTGACGTTCATTGCGTACGACGGGACTACGTAGAGGCTAGTAGCCAATAGCTTTGGTCTTGTAATGTGATCTGAGCATGCGTGGCACTTTGTCCGTCGGATTTCGCTACACACGATCGGAAAAAGTCCGATAGGTCTTTGTTGACGGAAAATTTGAGAGCAGGTTCTCAAACTTTTTCCGACGGAAATTCTGACAGAAAAAGTCAGATGGAGCCCACACACGGTAGGAATTTCGGACAACATGGTCCGATAGGACACTTTCCGTCGGAAAGTCCGACCGTGTGTACGGGGCATTACAGGAGTGAATTTCTCTTCCTAGAGTCGTATGTAAGTCGGATGTTTGTAACTCGGGGACTGCCTGTAAGGGGTAAGTCATTCAAATGAACTTTCAGTACTAGGAGCATTTACCAATCCACAATGAAAAATTACCTTCCGTGACCTCTGTACATCTGACATCATTTATTTGCTACAATTCATACAAGTCTACATTTTGACTTGTATGTGACCTTACAGCCCACCAAGCCACAATGTACATAACCCTAAGAAATTTCCTAACATCACCCCAAACACACAGATGTTGCCTGTTGTCACATTTAAAATATGTTTGCTCCATGGTTTAGCAAATGTTTTCATATTCAAACTGCATGTATCTTTCTCTCTGGGCTTGTACTATATGGCACAACTTGGCAAAAGTGCCACCTACAGTATAAGATCAAAAAAGATCACTGTTTCTATCATTGCCTTGCTTCCTGAGTCCATAGGAAAACATATTTGTTTAAAATGATGAATGACAAAACTAAAAAGATTATGCTTTAGTTGCTTAATTATGAACCATGTCCAAATGTCTGCTGAGGTCTGTTATATTTGCCATCCTATTCTACTTCTTTACAGCAGACAGTTCTTATCTGCGAGTACCTGTGATTTTATTGCCACTATTTATTTTGCCTTGATTCCTGCTGCAAAACCTTTTATTTACCTACCTTCCAGTAGAATATTGGCTGCATGTATCGTTTTTAATAAAATCACTAAAACCAAATGCAGATCTGGGATTTCAGCTTTCCTAAAAATGCTTTAACCAGCACTGGAATGTCCACAGTACAGCTACCTTTATCCAACACAAACTCTTTAGAAAGTTGGCCATCTTTTACATAAAATCTGTCTTAAAATAATACATTAATAGATTATACACATTCTTCAGTGGGTGGAAGGTCAGGGCCAATAATGGCCCACTTTTCAGGAACAGAGAATTTTCATCAGTCTCCTCTGAATCGGGATACATTTTGACAGAGCTGTCCATGCTACTGGATGCAGTACTCATTAATATGTAATGCTCTCTAAAGCTTTAGGCCCATAAACCATCCTCTTGTGGGATTTACCGCTGCACCCAGAAGGCTTATTCTAATGAAGGAGTTTCAAATTCTGTACCTGTTTGGTCAGTTGGGTGCATAGTTGTCTCCAGCTGAAGGATGAGTAACATTGGAATACCATCCTCCTCCCTCCTCCCTTTTCGCTATATATACAAACATGCATGCATAAGTACATACAAAAGGGAGCTTCCACCCCTGGGGTATCTAGGAGGCGAAACACTCTATCTACTCTCAGAAGAAAGGGGAGACCCTGCAGACTAAACCATGCAGAATTTCAAGATATGAAGGGCTCAAAATGCGAAGAGTAGCAGAAATTAGACCACACTGTCCACCTAAGCCTATATGAGGAGGGTCAGGTTTACTCCAGTGTCTAGTGATTACCGACCATGCACTCATTAGAAAATGTTGTCTTTTATTTGTTTATAAGAGCACAAAAATAATCAATACAACTGTCATTTGAGATCACATCCCCCATCAGCTTTTTATGCAATCTCTGTATCTTATCACAGAAGGGAATGGTTTTAGGGCATGTGCCCTAGATGTGGGACATAGTGCCAGCGGCTCGCAAACAGCTCCAACATGTGTCAGCGTTAGTTGGGTTTAATTTATGTAAAGTCATAGTACCACTGTCCTATCTCGACAAGATCTTGTAGTTACATTCTTGGGCAAGTGGTGAGGCTGACGTTTTGTAAGTATGAGCTAGTAACATGTCCCAATCCATGTCATCAGGCAATACAGCCAACTCCAATTCCCATTTAGCTATAAATGGTCGAGGTTGTGGAAAGGATTCTTTCAGTAAATTTAAAAAAAACAGGGAGAACAGGTGTTCCAGTCTGGAGAGTAACTTTACAAGTGTGCCAGAATAAATTCATAAAAGTTACATTATACAACATAATTAAAGCTAAAGTTTAATCTTATAGTTTGCCTTCTTTGGGCTTTCCCCCACCCTCATCAACATGCTAATGACATTTTTAAATAAAACCTTTCAAATTTCATTACATACCTTATTTTAGACCTAGTGATGTCCATCATTGTGCTTCTCCATTCAATTTAGGCAGACCATGGCTGGCGGGAGCCTGTACATGGCTTTCTGAAAACAGAGCACGTTACCTCACTGCTCCTCTCTAGAGCCCTAATGCAATCAGTGGGCTGGCTCTTCAGAGGAGTTATGTAAATATAAAAACACCTTGATAGGTGGCTATCAGTCTGTGTGTGTTTCTAGGCCGACTACAGTTGCATGAAAATCGCCTTAATAGTTTATTGAAAAGCTTAGGTAGGAGACGGGCTGAGAGAAAAAGCTTTAGATTTCCCATTGATAAGTAAAATTAAAAATTTTTAAATTTTGAGATTTTGCATACCTTATTAAGGGGTGCCACAACTGAAAGTTTAAGAAATGCTGAGCTAGATGATGCTGGATGCCTCCAGCCCAGCAATGAGGCAGGCTCTGCCTTGCCAACTTCCATTGCACACTGAGAAATTTACAATTTGCAGAGTAAGCAGTTTCAGTACAGAAAATGAGCCTATACAACGGTGCTAGACTGAATTTTTCAGGGGATAGGTGTTCTGAAGCATCACCTGTAATCATAGTTGAGGCTTTCATTCTTCATGCAGTTTGTTCACCAAGAGCCAGCCCCCTGAAAACCAATAGAATAGAATTCCTCTGTTTATACATATGCAGTTCAGAGCAACAAAAAAAAAACACCTACTACGCATGAGCCACCTTTTAGAACTGTTAATACTCAGAGAAGCTTAATTTTTTTTAATAGCAGGGGTCCGGTGCATCCCCATTCACTGTTTCAGGTCCGATTTTGGTCAGATTTTTTGGCTGAATTCGGACCTAAAACGGACCAGAAGACGCACAGGACTCCTGTGCAATTTGCTCGGATCGTCCCAGAGCTGTGTGAATCTGCTCCATAGAGAGCCGGTCACAGTCTCCTGACAATAGTGTGAACCCAGCTTCAAGTCCAATTCTAGCCTTTTGTACCCACTCCCACCACTATTTCTTTAAATACCATTATACATAGCATTGGCCTGATGACTTTACAGATCCTTTTTTCCTTGGAGGTGGCGGCAGGGTTCTAACCATTAGTAAATTTACGGACAGTTTGTAAAAAAAAATCTGTGATTTTTTTTTTTTTTTACAACTGTCTGTAAATATAAGGGGCTGATAAGTTGTCAAGAGTAGAGGAGGGAAGCCAGCAGCACTGTGGGGAAGGGTGGCCAACACGGGGGAAGCCCGGGCAGTAGGGGGAATCAGCACTGCATGTAGTGATTAGGGTGTGCCCAAGCACACCTGGCACACCCCCTGCGCATGCATATGCTCAAAACACATGCACTAACTTAAGAGTGACATGTTTCCAAGGTTGTTACGTTTTACAACCCCCTCCCCTCTTTTTTTTCCCTTCCTACCTCCTTTTGTAATGACCTACAGCTCATCACAAGCAGACTAAACAATACAATGTAGTTCAGGAAATGTCTCAAACTTTAAATTAATGGCTACAGACTGCTAAGGGAATTTCCCAATATTTATATTCCCAACAATTTACATGGTATGCTGTGACGCACATTGTAGTAGTTCTACAAAACACATATTTTGGCCAGATGTTGGTTTAGAGTCCAAAGACCAATCCAGTCTTAAATAATATAGCGTCAATATCTGTCTGTATCATTTTGAAAATGATAAGCCTTTTGTTTAAAGCGGCGTTCCAGTCCCCCCCCCCCCCCCCCCATTTTTTTTTAAAGACTGCTCTGTAACTGTCTCAACCTGTAAATTAAAATTTTTAACATGTCATTTTTTTTTGCGCTTTTACTTTCTTTAAAAATAGTTACTTACTGATTTCGGAAGCAGGCAGGTTCCATTTTAGTTGTGGGCATCTCAAGCCCTCTCGTGTTCATTTCCTGGATTTCTGTGCAGCTGTCTACCCATCATGTACTAGCAACACCAAATCTCGCACATGCTCAGTAATGCCTCTACATATAATATGTATTTTTTTTTATATATATATATATATATATGTTTATAAGATCAATGGTCATTATTTGATGCTTATATATATTGTGGGTCATTTTCACTTAAAGCGAGCTGAATCCAGGAGCGCAGAGTGATAGTTCCAGAGGGCGGCATTTTTTGGCACTATCCTTGCATATATATATATATACACTTGATATAGTGATAATGTGTAGCCCGCACTGAGACCGTATAACATTGAGCAGTCCTGTAATGTAACTGTGCAGGGAGAGAGAGGAGCTGTCAGAATTCATCAGTGATGTCGGGGTGGGCGGGACCGAGCAGCTATCGAACACCAGCCAATAGGATGGGGTCAGGGCGGGCCGCTACGTGTATGCAGCTATGCCCCCTTTAAGAAGCCCAATGATTGGCTGGTGTTCGATAGCCCCGACATCACCGATGAATTCTGACAGCTACTCTCTCCCTACATACGTGAGATTCCGGCAGTAGGCCAATCGCAAGGAGTCATGGGATATATGATGCCGCTATCCCAGGAACACTTGCGAATTGCCTAGTGACACAATCGCCTAGGCGGTCGCGCATACGTGAGATTCCGGCAGTAGGCGATTCACAAGGAGTAATGGGATACATGATGCCGCTATCCCAGGAACACTTGCGAATTGCCTAGTGATGCAATCGCCTAGGCGGTCGCAAGGAGGAAGTAATGTATAAATGGCCATTGTGAAAATTAGGAGCTAAGGGCATGCAGCACAGCCAAAGAAAAAAATGGGTGGAACTCCGCTTTAACTAAATTAGATGGAAAACACACTATTTCTAAAACAAATGATTTCATTATTTGTTTTTTAGTTAAAAAAAATAAAACATTTCTGACTCTATCACCCTCTTGCACTAATTTTATTCTCTTCTCTGTTTCATCTACCCTTTTTAGTGTACTCAATATATGTACTATTTTATCATACCTTTTTATATTGCTTAGCTGAGCAGCATATACTGTATATCCTATAGCCTTGAGGCTGGGTTCACACTGGTATGACACGACAGTTGGACAGTTGTATGACTGTCATCCTACTTGGCCCTGCTACATCTGTCCTAATTCAGTCCCACTTCTATCCGACTTGCATGAACAAGATAAGATTTTGCTCAGATTTTGTGATAGTCTGACTTGTCCTTTGACCAATCCAAACAATCCCAGAGTGACATAAATTTGTTTTACTGCTGTTGTAATCACCATGTCAGATGTCACAAGTCGGATGGTTAGGACAAGTAGTGCAGGGAGCATTCAAAGTCAGACCAACTTGTGTTGGACCACTTAAGACGACTCTCATAGGGAAACATTGATTTTCACACGTCATGCGACATGAGCTCCCAATGTCGGAGAGTTTGTGGTACAAGTGTGAACCCAGGCTTAGGATCAATTCACAAAGCTAACACCAGGATAAGAATTCTTATTTTAAAAAAAGACAATTATTTTTAGCAGAATCCAATGTGATTTGAAAATACAATCACACAGCAAACATAAAGATCCTTATCCTTGTGTAAAGCTCTATGAATAAAGGCTAATGGATTTCTCAAACAAACACTCTTCAGTTTTTAAAAAACTTGTTTGGACACCATACTGCCAACCACAGGGACAGTAATGCCGCATACACATGATCAGCCTTTTCGACGGACTTGGACCGACAGACTTTCTGACGGACTTTGCAGTGGAGGTCTGCTGGACTTTCAAATGAACGGACTTGCCCACACACAATCACTCCAAAAGTCTGACGGATTTGAACGTGATGACGTACAACCGGACTAGAATAAGGAAGTTCATAGCCAGTAGCCAATAGCTGCCCTAGCGTCGGTTTTCGTCCGTCGCACTAGCACACAGACGACCGGATTTTTCGACCGGACTCGTCCGTCGGAAAGATTTGAAACATGTTTTATTTCTAGGTCTGTCGAACTTTTGGGAAAGAAATGTCCGCTGGAGCCCACACATGATCGAATTGTCTGACGGATTCCGGTCCGCCGAAAAGACCAATCGTGTGTACGCGGCATAAGGCTCTATTTGACTGTTGACTTGTATGAGCACTCTGCTGCTAGGGCAGCCCATTCATTTCAATCAGAAATGCGGGGAAAGAAGTCCCCTTTTTTGAAATTGTGCTGCACTGCTGTGACACCACATAGTTTAGCATACACTAAAGTGCAGTGCATTTCTCAGTGAGTCGCAAACGTTCAATTTTGCATGCGTATCCCACAGGAATATGAACCTAAGGAAGGAAATATCTTTCTACAGCTGGCCAAACATGGTTAGTTTCTTGTTTTTTTCTTCGTGATTGCTCCATCCACAAAAATGAGGTGGATAGAAAGTCCCCCCAACTGGGAGATTGCATTTTGACAGAGGCACCCGCCTGCAGTCGCTGATTGATGGAAAATTTTCCAACATGTCTCTTTAATAGAAGTCTATTAAACAATTGACTTCTGTTAAGTTGGGGAGCTCACACACATCAAAAATTGTCTAGTCCCTGCTGGACCAGCTAAATTTCGACCACTCTATGGCCAGGTTTAACAGAGCCCAGGACATAATTAAATCTAGCAAGAGTGCTAAACCTTTCCCACTCTGGCTGGGTTCACACTGTTGTGGGGAGCGGCTCACAGCAGGGGATCCGGTGCGTCCCTGTTCTCCGTTTCAGGAATGAATCAAGTCTGAATTTTTGGCTGAATTCGGACCTGAAGATGCACCGGACTCTTCTGCAAACCTCTCCGAAGCTTTCCTGGAGCTGTGTGAACTGACTCCATTGAGAGCCGGTCACAGTCTACTGAAATGCGAATTGAATGCGGTGAAAACCCACATCCAATTTGCACCAATATGAACCCAGCCTAAAGCCAAAAACAAAAAAAAGAACCTTCATACATCTAGCACATGCTAATGACTGTTTGCCTTGAACATTACCTGCTGTATGGCTACCTTTTTTTCTCAAAGGAAGAATGCATGCATTATTTTGTTTTAGCAGTTTGTATAAAATTACTCCTATTAGTAATAGCAAAAATAAGCAACGAAATTAATTATTTAATATTTCTTCCTTCTTACTTATGGAAAGAACAACATATACTGTCAGTTATAAGGTTATAAACCACAAGTATTTGAATACTGCGATAAGGTTTAAGCATACGAATGGCACATGCTGTACAAGCATTGTCTTCTTAAAGCAGGTGTTATTTGTCTGTCATCATTCATCAGCTTTTTAGAAATAAGGTGTGCCCATTTCCCTTCACACATGGGTGTAACATGTAGATGTCTGTGCATGCAAAACTGCTGGTTAATAGACCAGATACAACCTTAAAAATATAGAGCAATTTATACAAAGTCATGCAGCTGTTTCAGATGAATTAGCCATCATCAGTGCAAGAAATGGAAACCACCCATGGAGTTTGGAGTAATGGTGTGTAAGTAAGTGAAAAACAGCAAACGGTATGGCCCCTTTTACATAGGCATTCCATCTGTCTGTTTCTTCATCCGTCTATTGATGGCTGTGTAGCGGTCTCCCTGACTTCCAAGGGCCTGATGGTGACCCTCAGAGCCAGGGAGAACTGACATTCCTCCTCAGGGTGCAGGTTACTAGGCATAGTGGGTGTGGTGCAAGATGGAAAGATTGGGCATCAGTCACTTTTTGTAAAAATGAACAAAGAGATGTTATTTCTCTTAACAGGAACAGTAAACAGGAAAAATAGCACTGGGACTTTAGATGAGGTGAGAGAGGTTTAGCCAATGCCCACAGCAAACACTGAGACAAAATCAATTTATTTGTTTCAAAATGTTATGTAACAGAGCGGCAACAACAATGATTGTGAGTTACCTGGCATAGTGGCCAATGTACACAACACAGATGAAAGTAAATATACAAAGATTTATTACAAATGTTGTACATCCATGAGCAACAATAAAGCTTAAAAGTTTCTAGGTCAGTGAATACACATACACAATAAGAAAATAAAATGTACATACATGTGGACAGGGAAGTATGTAAACATAATACAGACATCAATAATACCCAGCATATACTGGCATAAAACAAGCATCAATAAAGCCCTATGCATTTCGCGAGACCCTGCTCGCTTCTTCAGGGGCGGATGCATGTTTTATGCCAGTACATGCTGGGTATTATTGATGTCTGTATTATGTTTACATATACTATTTCTAAAACGAATGATTTCATTATTTGTTTTTGTTTTTTGTTTAAAAAAATAAAATAATTTTCTGACTTTGCTATCACCCTCTTGCACTCATTTTATTATTTTCTCTGTTTCATCTATCCTTTTTAGTGTACTCAATATATGTACTATTTTATCATATCTTTTTAGATTGCTTAGCTGAGCAGCATATACTGTTCATCCTATAGCCTTGAGGCTGGGTTCATACTGATATGACAGGACAGTTGTAGGACTGTCATCATACTTTGCCCTGCTACATCTGTCCTACTTCTATCTGACTTGCATGAACAAGATAAGATTTTGCTCCGACTTTGAGATAGTCCGACTTATACTTTGACCAATCTAAACAATCCCAGAGTGACATAAATTCCTTTTACTGCTGCTGTAATCACCATGTCGGATGTCACAAGTCGGATGGTTAGGACAAGGATCCTACTTCTGATCCGACTTCAGTTATATTCAATGGGCTGAAGTAGGACCAAGGTCGGACCAAAGAAGTGCAGGGATCATTTCGGACCAACTAGTGTCAGACCAGTTAAGACGGCTCTCATAGGGAAACATTGATTTTCACACGTCATGCGACATGAGCTCCCAATGTCGGAGCGTTTGTCGTACCAGTATGAACCCAGGCTTAGGATCAATTCACAAAGCTAACACCAGGATAAGAATTCTTTTTTTTTTACCAACTAAGTCTGCATTTTTGTTTCATTTAAAAAACAGAAGTGGACGAAAAACAGATGTAAACGGAATCCATCTTTTCTTGGCAAACACATGACTGAACAGATTATGACTGTGTGAAAGTGGCCATATGTTTATAAATAATAAGATTGGGGTAATGTGATTCAACTCAACATAAAAACACTCCTATTAAAGAGGAGCTACAGTCTTGGCAAAAAAAATAATAATAAAAGTCAGCAGCTACAAATACTGTAGCTGCTGACTTTTAATATAAGGACACTTATCTGTCCAGGGATCCAGAAATGGCTTTGGGTGCAGGCGCTGGCATCTTCACTAAGGGAAACCGGCAGAGCAGCCTTCAGGCTTCACAGCTGGTTTTCTACTGCACATGTGTGAGTTGCACTGCGCTTTCTGAATGGTCCCACTGTCTTCTGGGACCTGTGTATGTCCCAGAAAACAGTGGGGGGGGGGGGGGGGGAGTGGAGGGGCCGGAAATACTCAGAGACTGCCACAGCAATCTTACCTGGGAGTAGGAGCGGGTACCTGTCATAACCATACATATTGCCAAATGTTAGCATAGCTTCCCCTCTTGGGTGGAGCTCTGCTTTAATAGCCACTCATGCATCTTACATGCTTACAACTTATTACAACTTATACTCAGTGTTGGTCATCTTACTTTAAAAAAGTAATTAGTTAAGTTACAAATTACTTCTCCCAAAAAAGTAATTGAGTTAGTAACTCAGTTATTACATTGGAAAAGTAATTAGTTACTCAGCAAAGTAACTGTGACTTTTTTTTTTAATATTCTTAGGGCCGGGTCTAGTATTACTGTAAGCAAGGGGCGCGTTCCCCCCTGCACGTCTATTTCCCCTCTGTGCCCCCCTGCACGTCTGTTCCCCCCCCCAAACCATATATCTGTTTCCCCTCTGTACCCCACTACACATCTGTCCCCCCCCCACACACATATATCTGTTCCCCCTCTGTACCCCACTACACGTCTGTCCCCCCCCCCCACCACACACATATATCTGTTCCCCCTCTGTACATCTGTCCCCCCAAACTCACGGATCGGATCGTTGCTCAGATCAGAGTCACGGATCGGATCATTTTTCGGATCAGCAAATAATAATTGAATTTGCAAAAACCTGTGAAAATTCCACCACCATAAAGCCCCCACTGTAATATCCGCAATCTCCCCCACTGTAATATCCACGTCATCTCCCCAACTGTAATATTGGCTGAGTATGGCTGGGTACGGCTGGGTATCGCCTAGTATGGCAGGGTATTACCGTGTATTGCAGAGTATGGCTGGGTATGGTAGAGTATTGGCAGGGTGTTGCAGAGTATTGGCAGGGTGTTGCAGAGTATTGGCATGGTGTTGCAGAGTATTGTCAGGGTGTTGCAGAGTATTGTCAGGGTATTGCAGGGTAGTGCAGAGTATTGGCAGGGTGTTGCAGAGTATTGGCAGGGTGTTGCAGAGTATTGGCAGGGTGTTGCAGGGTGTTGCAGAGTATTGGCAGGGTGTTGCAGAGTATTGGCAGGGTGTTGCAGAGTATTGGTAGGGTATTGCAGAGTATTGGCAGGGTATTACAGCGTATGGGTGGGTATTACAGAGAATGGCTGGGTATTACCGAGTATTGCAGAGTATGGCTGGGTATTACCGGGTATTGCAGAGTATGGAAGAGTATGGCTGGGTATTACCGAGTATGGCTGGGTATGGCAGAGTATTGCAGAGTATTGGCAGGGTATTGCAGATTATTGGCAGGGTATTGCAGAGTATTGTCAGGGTATTGCAGAGTATTGGCAGGGTACTGGCTGGGTATAGGCTGGGTATTACAGAGTATTGGCAGGGTATTGCAGGGTGTTGCAGGGTGTTGCAGAGTATTGTCAGGGTATTGCAGAGTATTGCAGAGTATTGACAGGGTATTGGCTGGGTATTGCAGAGTATTGGCAGGGTACTGGCTGGGTATAGGCTGGGTATTACAGAGTATTGGCAAGGTATTGCAGAGTATTGCAGAGTATTGGCAGGGTATTGGCTGGGTATTGCAGAGTATTGGCAGGGTATTACAGTGCTGCCATCCGATCTCTCCCCTCCACTGTACAGATCTGTACACAGAGGGGAGAGAGGAACCGGCGTCATCTTGACGCCGGTTTGTTTACAAGTGATCGCTCCGTCATTTGATGGAGCAATCACATTGTAAACGGCCGATGGGTGCACCAAGATGGCCGCCGCTCCAGAGCTAGGCGGGTAATTGCGGTAACGCCGCCCCGGTATTGGGAACGGTGTTACCGCGAGGGGAAGAGTAATCAGTTAGATTACTCGTTACCCTCTAAAGTAACGGCGTTACGTAACGCCGTTTACTTTAACTGCGTTAGTTCCATCACTGCTTATACTGTATATAATGGGAGCTGTCATGCACATAATGGTTCTGGATACACAACCTGTCCGGTTATACCATTCTAAACACAAAATTGTAATTCACTAATATACAATTTTTCAATTAAGCATCATATATCATAGTCTATTGTATTAAAGAAATTCATATATCAGTAACAGAAATGCATAATTGTAATGAGGACATAATCTGTAGAAGCTGTGCCCAAAAAAAGGCAAGCACAGGGTAACGGTCTGGTTACCAGTATTGCCTCTAGGTTACCTGCAGCAGAGCTTTTCCCCCTTACTGACATACCATGTCTTGTTCTGAACTGTCTTTCTGTAGAGTGGCTATCTTGTAAGAGAATCAGCACTTTGCTTCCTCATGCCAGATTGATCACATGATGATTGGTGATCTGATAACTGGTGGGGAAAGTACCGGGGCAGTATTCTCACCAAATGGGCGCGGTGGAGGATCGGGAAACTTCAGGCGAGGATCAAGTCAGGGATCCAACCAGCGGAGGTGACGCTTGCAGAGCAGCCTTGTGTGCCAAGCTAGGGACCAAGCCAGTCAGCAGGGGTGAAGCTTGAAGGTATCTGAAGTGCCAAGCTAGGGACCCAGCAGGGAAGCGTGGGTGAATCTTGAGGGAGATACCACCACAAAAGCCTTGAGTAGCTCACGGAATTCAGAGTCAGTGAATCAGAGGGTCCAATGAGAGACCAGGAGCTCAAGGGGCTGAAGAACTACAAGGAGAAGTTGTAGTACATCTGAAAGAACTGTTACTTTGAGTTGCGAACTGTTTAACCACTACAATACTGGGCACTTTCGCCCCCTTCCTTCCCAGACCAATTTTCAGCTTTCAGCGCTCTCGCACTTTCAATGACAATTGCGTGGTCATGCAATGCTGTAACCAAATGACATTTTTATCATTTTGTTCGCACAAATAGAGCTTTAGTTTGGTGGTATTTATTCACAACTCCGTTTTTAATTTTTTGCGATATAAGCGAAAACATAGCGGAAATTTTGAAAAAAAACAATATTTTCTCCTTTCTTTTTTAAAAGAAATCCAATAAAATCAAATGTTGTCATAAATTTAAGCCAAAATGTATTCTGCTACATGTTTTTAGTAAAAAAAATTCCGTTAAGTGTATAATGATTGGTTCGCGTGATCACGGACATATGTACGCAAATGATCATGTAAAGATGTGTGCAGATAATCATTGGCACATGTTATTTTACTGGGACATATGTATGTGAGGGACATGTGTTTTTATTATTTGGGGACATGTGTTTTTATTATTTGGGGACATGTGTGTTTTGGGGACATGTGTGGGGGACATGTGTGTTTACACTGTGGGGACACTACACTGGTGATCAGTGAGTAAAAAGCTGTAAAAAAAAACAGCTAATACTCACTGATCACCAGCCGGCTGCAGCGATCCGCTCTCCTCTCCTCACCGACGACTTCCGTGTGAGGAGAGGAGAGCCGATTGCCTAGCAACCGGCTGTTTGCTTACATCACATGATGGCTGTGATTCGACACGGCCGTCATTTGATCAGGAGGGCCAATCACAGAGCCCTCCTGCCGATCCGAGATGCGCCGTGTCCGGGTGACACGAGCGCATCGGGTCATCCCGCTACTTCTGAAGGACGTTCCGGAACGTCCGATCAGAAGTAGACGGCTCCCACCCGGCCGTATATGTACAGTGGCCGGGTGGGAAGTAGTTAAGTACTGTTTCCATAGGAGACAGCAATCGTGCAGAAGTGGCACCTTGCTGGGGGCCTTTCCCTGTACGGCTGTCTTCCTGTTGAAGTCTCTGAATCTGCCATTTTAAATTGCAACTATAAGGGTGTCCTGGTCCTAACCCTCTTTCCCTTGCAAAATATAAAAAGGACTGTCAAAGAAATAAAACCTCTTTTACATCCAAGAAGTGTCTGGCGCCCAATGACTTTTACCACCTTTGCACTCACTATGCCTCACAACCCACCACATATTGAAGGATGTCAGCTATCCTTGGCCTTAAAGGTTCTCATTAGACTGGAAGAGGTCAGAGATTCTGCTACATTTGGCGCCCAACGTGGGGCTAATGTGTTGTCCTTGCAGCAGTCGGCCATAGAAACCGGCTTCAGCTCCAACGGGATTTCCCCTGGATCCGTGGGGAGGTGGCAAGTAACTTTTACCCTTCTTATAGACTGTGTTGTCATGTGTACTATCAGCGTGGGGAAGAACCAATGAGTCTCACTGCTCATGGGAAAGAATCAGCCTGGTCTTTTGGTGCGCTGCAAAAAGAAGGAGGCAGGCGCGACAGTTCCTGAGAAACATTTGCACCAATCCGTTGGCAGGGGAGGAGCTCCCGCTCTGCAGAGGAGGATAAGCAAGTGCCCCCACGTGTGTCTGATTGTGGGTTAGTGAAGGAGATGGCGCAGTTCGTGAGTCAGATTGCAGTTTGGAGAAGGTACGCTACGGTGTCTATGTTGACCTGAGCGGCGGAAAAAACCTGTTGTGACCGATACCACAGTGCAGTACACACCGAATGGTCAGCTTGCTTTATACACGGCTGGAGGCTACGAGTCTTTGGGACTGATTTTGTGGAAAATGCTCTGGCCTGACTATGCAGGTGAGGCCGTAGATCCTCTGTGGATGCTGTGGGGAGCATCTGCTTGAGGTTGTCCCTCCAACCCTACCTCCACGGATCCTACAAGTGGATTGGGACAAGAGTGTTGCTGTCCCCCCAAGTGGTGCAAAATCTGGCGTCCCTGCATCAGTGGCTACCCCAGGACCTAGTGCACCGATTGAATATCTCTATGTACCTGTGTTTCAATAAACAGTTCCATGTTCCAGTTTTGTAACTGAGCTAGTCTCACCTGGTTCTTACAATATATGGGCTGTAATAGCTGATATCTGAAGTTCCAGACTGGAGGAATCAGTGTGCTGACGGAGGCACTCAAGCGGAGTGTGGGACCTTCCGTTACATTGGTGACAGCAGTGGGATGCTTCCTGCAGTCTGGGACATCCAAACCTCCACCTGGATCCAAGATCAGGATAGCAGACTTCAGTCACCCCAGCAGAGATATGGATCTGGCATTAGAGTTCCCAGGGCTGCTGCGGATCGTCCATTCAGCATACTCCAGGACTGTGTCTGCGGATGAATACCCGGAGCTCAGGCAGCAGATTCGGGTGGAACTCTGGATTGGAGCCCTCCAGGTCGGCGGTATGCAACAGGGCAAGTGCTTTCCAACCCTAGAGAAAAGATTCAGTGACCAACGGGAGTTACGGATGCCATTCCTGGGAGAGCGGCCCCAGGAGCAAAGGGTGACTGAGTTGGACAGGCTGGTCCAGCAGGAGATAGAGCTGGACAATCATTATAGAACTCTGCAATGGCACGCAGAGCAGAAATATTTAGGGGAGAAAACAGAATGCTCTCTGGAGGGATATGACTTTGGCGGCCCTAGATTGCTGTGGGAGAGCCTTACAGATGGTTTTGTGTTTGGCATTGAAGGAGAACCTACTGCGAGATTATAGAGAGGATATGCTCGGTCTTGCAGGGGTCTCAGAGCTTAAACTGGACCTAGAATATTTGCTAAGGAAGGAACAGCATCTGGAAAGGGCATACAAGAAACTGCTAGAACATGTTCAGAAGCATGCCAGAGAATCAGCAGTGGAAACTCCAGAGATTGCTGTCTTAAAAGCTGAAGTGCTGACAACAGGGCAGAGTTCTGCTAACTTCTGCCGAGCACCAATAACATCTTCGGAGTTTTACGGACAGGAGATGGTGAACCTCTATCACCAGACACCGGTTCCAGAGACTGGGGATTATTAGACTTCTCTGCTAAGGAAGGACAACTTGGTGAGCCTCCAGCAGAAGAGCTGGCATCAGGGCCAAACATCACTGAGCTCTGCCCAGCACCAACAGCAGCATCTGTGGAGTTACCAGAAACTTCTCCAGCTGAAGTGCTGACAACTGGACAGAGGGTCCAAGACCTCTGCCCCACACCTGTGGCAGTTCCGGAGGCCCAGGGTGAGAAGGAGATGTTGCTTCCCAGCAGCAGATTAAGACCCGGGGGGGGAGAAGGGAGAGGAGGTGTTCATCCTCCCTTCCAAACTGTTTGCCAGGGTGGAGGAAGCGTTCCTTCCTCCCCAGCAAAGATCAGTGCACCTGTGAGACAGTACCAGAGACATGTCGTCCCAGCAGCCAGATGAGGGTAAGGGGAATGGAGCAGCCTGCTCCCCTTTCCAGCAGCAGATGGCACCCCAGAATGATGCCACCAACAACAGAGCAGAGTGCTGCTGGCCTCTGGCCTCAACTAACAAAAGATGCAGTGTCCACCTGTATACTCCAGGGATGCTGGGCAGTCAGCCCAGATCCCCAACAGCATGATGAAGTGAGCCCAGCCACCCTGTCTTCTTTCCAGCAGCTGAAAGGACTCCAGGGAAAAGGGCCAGTCCGCACTTCTCCCCAGTGGCGGTATGTTCTCTGAGAGAGGCAGAGGTATGCTGGGTGAGTAATGCTATGTTTGGAACAATTTATTTGGGGTACTGTGTGGATACTGGCATTGGGGGATTGGAACTACTGACTAACTACGGAGTCAACCCGTCTGGGGTCTTCTGTGTTAGTCTGCTGCCGAAAGGGGAGATAATGTCGTATACGCATGCATGGGTAAACACCAATGGACATAATGATTGCGTTTACACCACTGTAGCCACATACAGCCATTCACTTGTATGGCAGACTGTACTCACAAGCTGTGGTTCCCAAACGTGGGGCAAATGAAATGCCTGCAAATGTCTGTGTGTATGAGACCTTAAAGTTCAGCTCCAGACACATTGTTTTTCTTTAGTTTTAATGAGCATAGGAAAGGGTGATAAATAACTTCTTTGAGGTTTTTATTGTTGTATGTGACTCCTTTGGAGAAATTTCTATTTTAACTTTACCATGTGATACCCATGCAAAGTTATCAGTATGGGGGTTAACAGGATTTAAAGACACATACAACAATAACAAAAACATGTTATAAACTTTCCTCACCTTATTACAAAATATTACAATTTTTATTATAATTATTTCGTTTTTTTTTCTTGCTGTCTCTATCGCCACTAGAGAGGTTCTCTCATTTCTAGTACCCCTCACACCCTGTCAATAATACAAGAAAGAAGGGGATTGCTATATTGGAGATACAGACCAAAATAAAATGTAACTCTTTCCCTATTCTATCCAAAACAAAAAATAATTTGCTTGGAATTACATTTGAACATTTAAAAACACATGTTCCTATACATAGCTTGAAATTATATATATGAGGATGGCCATGTTTTCTCAGTACAGGGCTTGTGCCTTGTCACTTATCTTACTAAAAGCAGTATTAAAACCAAAAAAATTATAATATTGCAGTTTACCAAGTGTTACATGTCGTGGCTGCATTCGTTTTTTTAGGCTTTTCCCCTTTATTTTAACCTGTTGAACTGGTCAGTCATTTTTTTCTTTTTCATTTTTCTGCAACATGAGTTAAAACCTTTATCACAAGTGGAGAAAATTCAGTTGCTGTAACCGCTTAAAAATATTAGCTGGAGTTCACCTTTAATGTGTTTGTCAAGTCTGTGCAAATCTGCTAGTGCATCTAATGCCGCGTACACATGATCGTATTTTCTGTCGGAAAAAAACTTGGATGTTTTTTCCGACGGAATTCCGCTCAAGCTTGGCTTGCATACACACGGTCACACAAAAGTTCTCTGGACTTTCGACCGTCAAGAACGTGGTGACGTATAACACTACGACGAGCCGAGAAAATTAAGTTCAATGCTTCCGCGCATGCGTTGAATTGTTTCTGAGCATGCGTAGGAATTTTGCACGTCCGAATTGGTACAGACGATCAGAATTTCCGCTCTGAACTTTTTCCGACCGAAAAATTGAGAACCTGCTCTCAATCTGTTGCTGGCGGGAATTCCGCCAGCAAAAGTCCGATGGAGCATACACACAGTCGGAGTTTCCGACCAGAAGCTCACATCGGACTTTTGTTGGCGGAATTTCCGATCGTGTGTACGGGGCATAACACTACCCACTCCACAGATTGACAATGCTTCTGTCCAAAGGTGTCTGTCTCAGTTGCTCCTCCATCTAGAGTGGAGACAGGAAGTGTATTACTGGCTGGGTCACCAGTTGAAACTACGGCCTCATGCCCATGGACGTTTTTACAGCCACTTTTTTGAGCGTTTTTTGCATCTTGATCCGACTTCTGGTGAGACTTCTATTCAAATCAATGGGCTCCCATAGGGAACCATTGATTTTGAATAGAGACCAAGAAACGCGGCTGAAAGCTAGCGTGGCTAAACGGGTATTGACACCAATGCAAATTTTTTTCTGGCTTCGGTACTAGCTTTGCAGCTTGTTTTTTAAAACGTCCATGGGCATGTAGCCTTAACCTCCCTGGCGGTATTCCCGAGTCTGGCTCGGGGTGGAATTTCAGTACCATTAGCGGTAACCCCGAGCCAGACTCGGGATCGCACAGGGAGAGTTACTTACCTTGTCCCTGGATCCTGCAATGTCTCCCCGCTGTGTGTGCGAGCTGTCTCCTTGCTCGATTCACACAGTGCCGAGTGCCGCTGAGCTCCGTTCCCTGCGACGTTGCGACGCACGGGAGCGGAGATCGGCGCCAAATTCAAAAAAGTAAAAACACAAAACACATACAGTATACTGTAAACTTACAGATTACAGCACTGTATAAAAAAAAATACACATCCCCTTTGTCCCTAGTGGTCTGTCCAGTGCCCTGCATGCACTTTTATATTATAAATACAGTTTTTTTTTTCTGCCTGGAATTTGGAGATTGTCCATAGCAACCAAAAAGTGCCCCTTTATGTCAAAAGCGGTTTTAGCGATAATAAATTAGAATCACTTACAGAATTGAGCGATAGTGGGGAAATTCGTCATCAAACACTAAATCTAATGACAGCGACAATTATGCAACTGAGCAAATTTCAGTGTTTTTGATTTAGTTACATTATTGAATAATTTTTATTATTTGTTATAATTATTTATAGTTATTTATTTTATTATAAACTTTATTATACCCGGGATGTCTACAAGACTTTGGTTGGAACAGATTTAAGTGAGTTATTCCTAAGAATTACAGGCCTACCATATAAAACGGCAAATTTCCATGCAAAATAATTGCACCGCTTTCACCACCTAAAATCAGAAATAATCATATCGCCAGGGAGGTTAAAGTAGTTCTAAAGCCTAAACATTTTTTTCATTCCTTGCATTAAGGTAAAAATTGTCAAGGCATCAGTCTTGGCACCTCAACCCCTCCCTCCCCCTTTTACTTACCTGAGCCCTCTTTCGATCCAACACTGTGCACGTCTGCAGCTCTTCTCTCCACTCACTTCTGTGTCTCACTGGCTTTGTTGGGACCCCAGGAGCCATTGGCTCTGGCTGATGTCAATCAAAGCCAGTGACAAGGGAGCGGGGGGCGGGCTGAGTCCTCTGTGTCGATAGATGTAGCAGCCGGGCTTGGGAGTGAGCACAAGAAAGCAAGAGCAAGAGAGCAAGTGGTTTCCCATAAGAACACCAGACAAAGAGGAGGAACCAGGAGCGCCAGAAGAGGAGGCTCGGGGACACTCTGTGAATTGCACACAGCAGGTAAGTATAGAGATGTTTATTATTTTGTTTTCATTTTTATTCTGTTACAATTACTTAAAGGATTGGCAATATATTATTGTTATTATTATTTTAGGGGGGGGGGGGGGGGAGGGGGGGGGGCGGGTGTGGCGGGGGGGGGGGGGGTAAATCTACTTTATCTGCAAATGTACCAGACAGCACTGAGGCTGATTCATAAAATCTGGGAAAAGAAAATAGGAACAAACATGGGGTTGATAATCATAGTGCCTACCGTAATTGGTTGCTGATTTCCAAAGCAATCTGATTGATGGTCGTGAAACTCCATAGACCTGGCTTTTTTTTGGGGGGGAATTTTGTGCATGAGAGGCAGAAAGAAAATTATTCCAGCATCACCAGCAGGTGTGTTTCAGGATCTAGCCAGCACAATTATGACATCACCCTCACCTAGGCACTGGTGTAAGTAAGGTAAGTGTGAAGGCTGGCCGAAGGGCCAGCCTGTATTTGTGGGAGGAGTCGGAGAGACTACTTAAGCCTCCTCCTCTGCTAGGGCCAGGGTCGTCGGCGTTCTGGGTTACGCCCACTCTGGCTCTTGCAGCGGCGGTAGGATGTTGCAGTGGGAGTGCTATCGAGGAGTCCGCCCGCCACCTTCTCATCACTCTGACCCCCCCCGTGATTCGCCTGCCTGAAAGGTTATTTTCCTGGGCTGGTCTGACTCCACTGGGGGCCGCCCGCCCGCCCGCTTGGTGAGGGGGTGAATCGGCCGCCCGTCAGCTCCTTTCACCTCGGCTGATCTGACTCCATGTGGGAGCCGCCCGCCCGCTTTCACCCGGTGTTCCAGCTGCGGGAAAGGGGGGGAACCAGCTTCTCAGGGGCCGATCTGGCTCCACATGGGGACTGGATGCTTTCTCCGGTGTTCCTGCCTGGGGGAGGGAGGTTGCCGGATGAATCGGCGCACACTAGCTCCTTCTCCTGGGCTTGATTTGGCCGCCGCCGGCTCCTCGCTCCCCATGCATAGCTGCTCCACGTGCGCTCATGCCGGGGGGAGCGGGGGGCGTCCGTCAGTCCGTCCTTCCTGCAGCCCGCCCGCTCTCCCGGCGCTCATGCCGGGGGGGGCGCCCGTACTTGCAGTACTCACGGCGCTCCGTCTGGCCAGGCTGCCGCTCGTTTGACAGGGGGGGGATGTTCGGCCGCCGCCAACTCCTCTCCCCATACAGGTCCACGAGGGACATGTCTGCCTGGAGGGGGAGGGGGTTCGCCGCCGACTTCTCTCTCTCCCCGCATAGGTCCACGAGGGACATGTCTATTGGTGGGGGGTGGGGGTGTTCGGCCGCCTGCGGACTCCTCTCCCCATACACATCCACAACATGTATATCTGCTTGGTGCGGGGTATTGGCCACCTGCCACCTGCCAGCTGCTTCTCCTGGGCTGATCTGGCTCCATGTGGGGCCACCCGTTTCCTCCCGGTATTCCGTCGGCTTTCTGACGTAGCGTTCTGCCCGCCATTTCTGTCATAGCGTTTCTGCCCGCCATTTTCTATCGTAGCGTTTCTGCCCGCCATTTTTCTGTCATAGCGTTTCTGCCCGCCATTTTCTGTCATAGCTCTTTCTGCCCGCCATTTTTCTGTCATAGCGTTTTCTGCCCGCCATTTTTCTGTCATAGCGTTTTCTGCCCGCCATTTAATGTCATAGCGTTTCTGCCCGCCATTTCTGTCATAGCGTTTCTGCCTGCCATTTCTGTCATAGCGTTTCTGCCCGCCATTTTCTGTCATAGCGTTTCTGCCCGCCATTTCTGTCATAGCGTTTCTGCTCGCCATTTCTGTCATAGCGTTTCTGCCCGCCATTTCTGTCATATCGCTTTCTGCCCGCCATTTTCTGTCATAGCGCTTTCTGCCCGCCATTTTCTGTCATAGCGCTTTCTGCCCGCCATTTTCTGTCATAGCGTTTTCTGCCCGCCATTTTCTGTCAGCGTTTCTGCCCGCCATTTCTGTCACAGCGTTTCTGCCGGAATGTCTGTTGTAGCATGTTTCTGCCTGGCATTTCTGTCATAGCGTTTTCTGCCTGGCATTTCTGTCTTAGCGTTTTCTGCCCGGCATTTCTGTCTTAGCGTTTTCTGCCCGGCATTTCTGTCATATCGTTTTCTGCCCGGCATTTCTGTCATAGCGTTTTCTGCCCGGCATTTCTGTCTTCGCATTCTTCCCCGGTATATCTGTCATAGCGTTCTGCCCCTGCGTTTCTGTCATGGCGTTCTGCCCCTGCGTTTCTGTCATGGCGTTCTGCCCCTGCGTTTCTGTCATGGCGTTCTGCCCCTGCGTTTCTGTCATGGCGTTCTGCCCCTGCGTTTCTGTCATGGCGTTTTGCCCCAGCTTTTCTGTCAATCACGTCATGCCCCAGCATTCAGGTCATGCCCCAGCGTTTGTCTCGGCGTACAGTCTCTGCGTTTGTCATAGCCTTCCTGCCCCAGCATTTCTGTTGCGGTGTGCTGCCAGCAGTCCTGGCTCAGCGTTCAGTCTCAGCATTTCTGTCATGGCTTTGCTGCCTCAGCGTTTCTGCCCAGGATTTCTGTCATTGCATTTCTGCCTCAGCGTTCAGTCTCAGCGTGTTTCCGTCATTTGCGTTTCTGCCCAGGTGTTCTGTCATGGCTTCTGCCTCAGCGTTCTGTCATAGCATTCTGCCCAGGATTTCGGTCGTTGCATTGCTGCCTCAGCATTGCAGTCCCAGCATTTCTGCCCAGGGTTTCTGTCCTGGCATTTCTGTCTCAACGTTCGGCCCTGGATTTCTGTCATTGCGTTTCTGCCCCTGGATTTCTGTCATTGCGTTTCTGCCCCTGGATTTCTGTCATTGCGTTTCTGCCCCTGGATTTCTGTCATTGCGTTTCTGCCCATGGATTTCTGTCATTGCGTTTCTGCCCCTGGATTTCTGTCATTGCGTTTCTGCCCCTGGATTTCTGTCATTGCGTTTCTGCCCCTGGATTTCTGTCATTGCGTTTCTGCCCCTGGATTTCTGTCTTTGCGTTTCTGCCCCTGGATTTCTGTCTTTGCGTTTCTGCCTCTGGATTTCTGTCATTTGCGTTTCTGCCCCTGGATTTCTGTCATTTGCGTTTCTGCCCCTGGATTTCTGTCATTTGCGTTTCTGCCCCTGGATTTCTGTCATTTGCGTTTCTGCCCCTGGATTTCTGTCATTTGCGTTCCTGCCCCTGGATTTCTGTCATGGCATTTCTGGCTCAGCGTTTCTGTCATTACATTTCTGCCTCAACGTTCTGTCATTGCGTTTCTGCCCCTGGATTTCTGTCATTGCGTTTCTGCCCCTGGATTTCTGTCATTGCGTTTCTGCCCCTGGATTTCTGTCATTGCGTTTCTGCCCCCTGGATTTCTGTCATTGCGTTTCTGCCCCTGGATTTCTGTCATTGCGTTTCTGCCCCTGGATTTCTGGCACTGCGTTTCTGCCCCTGGATTTCTGGCACTGCGTTTCTGCCCCCTGGATTTCTGGCATTGCGTTTCTGCCCCCTGGATTTCTGGCATTGCGTTTCTGCCTCAGCATTCAGCTTCAGCGTTTTTCTATCGTTTCGGCCTCAGCATTTCTGTCACAACGTTTCGGCCTCAGCATTTTTGTCACAACGTTTCGGCCTCAGCATTTCTGTCACAACGTTTCGGCCTCAGCATTTCTGTCACAACGTTTCGGCCTCAGCATTTCTGTCACAACGTTTCGGCCTCAGCATTTCTGTCACAACGTTCGGCCTCAGCATTTCTGTCACAACGTTCGGCCTCAGCATTTCTGTCACAACGTTCGGCCTCAGCATTTCTGTCATAACGTTCGGCCTCAGCATTTCTGTCATAACGTTCGGCCTCAGCATTTCTGTCATAGCGTTTCTGCCACAGCATTTCTATCATGGTGTTTTCACCCTCGGTGTTCAGTCACAGCGGTTCTCAGAGGGGCGTTGGTCACCCAGGGCATACTCCGATAGCTGTTTTGTTCGTTGGTTGTCATGTCTCATCGTATCTGTGTTCATGTTTGTACCTGGGTCAGTTAGTTAGGGCTCACACGTCAGGATCTGTCATGTCTACAGATCCATACGGGCTGAGGTTTCGTTTGTTAAATTGATTGTTGTCCTCAATCTTCTCGCCCGTATACCACACGACATACGATGCATGTTCATTCACCACACTCATACGACTACCCACCACGGTCCGTGGGTACACCAGCCCTGAGTTCTTAAGTCAACTACCTGTCTCTGCGCTGCAGGTCACTCGGGCTCATTCACCACTCACCCGCGGAGGGGGGGGGGGTCCATCGTCAGTTTCATCACGCACAGTGGTTTCGACATTTCTGCTCATGTTTCTCATTCGTAGGTAGGCACAGAGGGGTGTTGTTGTTCTCATGTCTGGTTGTCTGTCATTTCTCCAGTTTATGTTCTCAGGTTGGGCCGTCTTGGCTGCAGCACGACCCGTTCGTATCAGGTGGGACCAGTGTTCTGTGTCTGGCATGGTTGCTCCATGTTGACGATGCTCATTGCCATAGTGCCTACTCCATCACATCCATCAGGCATCCAGGTTTTTGCACTCCTGTCAGGGGTATTTTTGCCCTCTCTTTCTCACTTCCTCATACCATAGTAGGGGTAGGCCAGGGGTTGGGGCGGGGGCATTTCACTGAGCTACTTCGCTGGTGTCCATGCTTCTCGGCTATCATTTTGCAGGGGTTCCTCGGGCCAGCCCTTGCTTCCTTTTCCCTACGTATCCTCTCATGCACAAGCAGTTAATCCGCATGTCTGGGTTGTCTTGGGCATCAGGCTCATTCCATCCTTCACAGGACGTTCAGGTGGGTTCTGCGTAGCTTCGCAGGTTCTTCAGGGGGTTCCTTTTCATCACCAAGTCAGGAGTCAGTGGGTTCTCCTGTCACAGCGGATACTTACCGGTTACTCACTGTTGCCATCCGGGCGCACGTTAATCTATGTGTTGGATCTTTACCTTCCCTTCTCACCTAAATCTTGTGTCTTTTTGCCCTCTTTTCAGGCATACCGACCAGCTAGGCCATGGCACACCTCAGGCCTTGGTTCTTAAGAATATCGCATTTACCACTTGAAGACTCCGATTACAAGTGTGAAGGCTGGCCGAAGGGCCAGCCTGTATTTGTGGGAGGAGTCGGAGAGACTACTTAAGCCTCCTCCTCTGCTAGGGCCAGGGTCGTCGGCGTTCTGGGTTCCCACCCTCCCATTCCCCCAGCCTTTCATACTTACTCATAGTACTTCTCATTCTTACATCAAGGGTATGCCCTCTTTTCAGGCATACCGACCAGCTAGGCCATGGCACACCTCAGGCCTTGGTTCTTAAGAATATCGCATTTACCACTTGAAGACTCCGATTACAAATGTAGTTCCTAACTTTTCTTCACAGTTTTTTTTGTATGATATGGTGTTTTTACATGGGGGGGACTTACATAATTAGCAGACTTTGAGAGTTAGTGTAAGGTCCTGTTTAACTTCTTGCTTGTCAAGCCTGCATGCTCAAATCATTATGGTGTGGGCTGCAGCCCAACCAGGACATTTCTTGTATGGCTTTGTTGTAAGCAATCTAGTGTTAACCCTACATATTTCACCCTGGAGTGGTGATTCCCCAACACTGGCTTATTGTGCGCCATTATCATTACTAATAAAGTGCCCGGCCCCTAGCTGTACTGGAATTGTATCCTTTTCCCAAGCCATGTTTTAACCTAGATTTAAATGTGATCCTTTACATATCTTTTCAGATATCTTTTGGGAGACCTCAGTTGTGGGATTTCCACAGTAGTTTCTGTCTCCACCGCTATACACAATATGTAGGTGTCACTCTCTTGTAAATTGACTGCTTGATGTTTATGTGTTCTGTAAAATCTACTTGGGAGGGTGATGTATTATGCGGCTTTGTAATGGGTGTGACAGATGGTTGGAACTGAAAATTCCACTGGGGATATTTTGCCAGTTCCTGAGAAATAAAATAAATGATTGCGTGCTGAACCTGTTAAAGTGGAGTTCCACCCAAAAGTGGAATTTCTGCTTATCTGATCCCCCCCATGACACTTTTCGGGGGAGCTGGTACCCGTTTTTTACAGGTACCCTGTCCCCACTTCCTGGAGACTGAGCCCGTGACGAATTACGCCAGCAGCTCGGCCTCCCTCCCCTTCTGCCGGGCCAGTCTGTCCTAATCTTGTAAAGAGTTTCGCAAACTGTTGGCGCTGTATAAATTCTGTATAATCATAATTCTCCCTTCTGCAGTCCCCTCTCCCTACTATGCCAGTGACAGAGTCTCGTTGTTAATGCAAATCTAGAAACAGATCATTTGATGAAGAACTACTGCCTCATTCCATCACCTACATCTGATTATGAAAACTGTTACCGCTAGAATATGGCACTCATTGACCAATACAGGGGTGCTGGAGGGATCAAGCTGATCATATTTTGCATAAAAAAAGAGCCTTTAGGGCATTTAAGCTCTCATACAGATAACATTAGTGCCTGCATTGATATTTGATGACACTTAATGCCCAACTCTGCCCCCCACCCCACTAAATCGTTTCCAGCTGTAGGCAGTCCTCAGTGATGCAAAGACCAGCACTGATATAATGACAACGCTAGTGCAACTCTGCATCAGTACACTTTAACCACTTGCCTACCGGACGGCTCTCCT
The DNA here is from genome assembly GCA_028564925.1 of Lithobates sylvaticus. Lineage (NCBI taxonomy): Eukaryota > Metazoa > Chordata > Amphibia > Anura > Ranidae > Lithobates > Lithobates sylvaticus. The sequence goes on from CM053026.1 coordinate 504,451,208, forward strand.
GCGCAAAATCGCGTACAAGTACGCGATTTCCCTCTTCTGGGTCTGCGCACACCACCAGCGACCATCTCCCACTGTGATTGGCAAAGCGAGACCCAATCAGCGGTTCCAGCAGGCCCGATGTCTGCCGGGACCTGACGCTCATTCCCGAGAGAGGCAGAACGGCATTTTGCCTATGTAAATGAGGCAGATTGCCATTCTGTGACCAGAGAAGACAGAGATCTTGTGTTTCTGCTAGGAACACAGATCTCTGTCTTGCCATATTTAAAGCATCCCCCCACACAGTTAGAAAGCACTCCCTAGGAGCACATTTAACCCTGTGATCGACCCTGATGTTAACCCCTTCCATGCCAGTGTCATTAGTAAAGTGACAGCACATATTTTTTTAGCACTGACCACTGTATTAGTGTCACCGGTTCCCCAAAAAAGTGTCAAAAGTGTCACTTAGTGTCAGATTTGTCCGCCGCAATGTCCAGGTGCTGCTAAGTTGCCATTTTACCATTACTAGTAAAATAAATAAAAATTCCGTAAACATATCCCATAGTTTGTAGATGCTATATCTTTTGCACAAACCAATCCATATACGGTTATTGTTTTGTTTTTTACCAAAAATATGTAGCAGAATACATATTGGCCTAAATTGATGAAGAAATTTGATTTTTAAAATTCTTTTTTTTGGATGTCTTTTATAGAGGAAAGTAAAAAATATATAGTTTTTTTTGAAAATTGTTGGTCTTTTTTTTGTTTATAGCGCAAACAAAAAAAAAACGCAGCAGTGATCAAATACCACCAAAAGAAAGCTCTATTTGTGGGAAAAAAAGGGATATCAATATTATTTGTGTACAACGTTGCACAACCACGCAATTGTCAGTTAAAATAACGCAGTGCTGTATCGCAAAAAATGGCTCGGGGTGGATTTTCAGTACCAAAAGCGGTAACCCCCGAGCCACACTCAGCATTGCGTCGCATCATTCAGGTACAGCTTACTTACCTTCTCCCCAGGATCCTGTGATGGCTCCGTTCCCTGTGAGCACTGCGACGCACGGGGATGGAGAACGGCGCTAAATTCAAAAAGTGAAACACACAATACACATACACTATACTGTAATCTTACACATTACATTACTGTATGAAATGATTTCACATCCCTTTTGTCCCTAGTCGTTTGTCCAGTGCCCTGCATGCACTTTTATATTATAAAAACTGTTCTTTCTGCCTGGAAACTGGAGATTGTCCATAGCAACCAAAACCGTCCCTTTACATCAAAAGTGGTTTTAGACCAGCTAGAAAACAGCGATAATAAATTAGAATCACTTGCAGAATTGAGCGATAGTGATTTGTGGGGAAATCAGTCATCAAACACTGAAAGTAATGACAGCGACAATTCTGCAACTGAGCAAATTTCTGTGTTTTTGATTTGATTACATTATTGAATCATTTTTATTATTATTATATTATTATTTGTTATAAATATAGTTATTTATTATATTATAATTTATGATTTTGTGTTTCAAACTTTATCATACCCGGGATGTCTACTAGACTCTTGTTTCGACAGATTTAAATGAGTTATTCCTAAGTATTAAATGCATACAATATAAAACGCCAAATTTCCATGCAAAAGAATTGTACCACATTCAGCATCAAAAATCTGAAATACCGTAATCATACTGCAAGAGTAGATTTGCAAATTTATGCTGAATTCATGCATTGAAGATATTTATACTGTATGAGAAAGAAATTAGGATGCTGCTCAATGCCTAAGCAAACGTTTTAAATCAAAGGGAAAAGCCATTATTCAAAAAGAAATATGTTACTTGCCTCCACATGTGTCTACTACAGATAATAGAAATTGTATTTCCCATTGTGTCACTTACAAAAAAATCATTATCGGGGAAGACTGCAATTCACAGTATAAAACATGCTTTTATGTAGATCTGAGGGGAAGCTCTGAAATGAGGGGAAGCTCTGCTGATTTTATCATCCAATCATGTACAAGCAAAAATGCTGTTTTTTTTTCTCCCTTGCATGTCCCCCACAGATCTACAGCGACTGCATTTCCAAGTGCACTTGTAGTGCAAAGTGGAGTTGCCTTTAGTAAATAACCCCCTATGTACCTGTGACTTGTGGCTTACACAGGACTTGACTTTGTTCCCCGTGGTTGAACAGAGCAGCAGAGCAGCAAATGGAAGGTACAATATGTCCTGCTGGGAGTGGGGAAAGAGAATTTGTGGCCTTGCCCCGTGTGAGTAAATCACAGATTCATCTAAGAAGATATTTACTACATTGTGCAAGTGTACAGCTGAGTTTCCCTAACTAGCTGTAATCTGCACGTGAAACAAAACATCTATTGTTCTTACTTTTTTTTTTTACTTCATTAAAGGATTTCCAACAGAGAGAACAATGCATTGCAATGTATTTATTATTATTTTAATACTAAGGTTTAAGCAATATCCCTATCGCATTAACCACAAATGAAAATACACTTCCTCGTTCTTCATTCCCTTTTTCCCATTGTAAACTTGTAACAATATGGCTGGCTGACAATACTTTTACAAAGTTGCTGGTGTGCAAAGCAAAGGGGTGAGAACAAATTGTATGGTGTAGGGTAAAATGTAATAAATATAATCCTGGCAAAAAAAGACAGTTGTGATGCCCCACCTCTAATACCATCAACCCAAAATGGAGGAACAAAATGGAAAATATTTCCAGTTTGTGTGATTTTCATTCGGGAAATTATATTCTTTTTGAAATTGAATGTTAAAAGTAAATACTGTAAATGTTTTAAATACTTTCAATTCACATTCATCAAGCTATTGAATGTAATGGTAAGATCTAGCCTACTAATGTTTGTATGAATGTTCAATCTTACATCTACCAATCAGGGGCGTTGCTAGGTCTACAAAAGATCTGGGGCTAGAGCCCATACCAGCATAGTAAAGAAAGTCATACGCTTGGTCTGGCATACACATGTATATAATATGCGTGTGTGTGTGTGTATATATATGTATATATATATATATATATATATATATATATATATATATATATATATATATATATATATATATATATATATATATATATATATATATATATATATATATATATATATATATATATATATATATATATTTATATAATCTATCCCCAGAGAGACTCCCCCTTAAATCAGGGTGCCCAGAGAGCCTCCCCCTTATATCAGGGTCCTTAGAGAACCTCCCCTCCCCTTGGGAACCCCCTAGCGACTCAGGGCTATGGGCCCCACATTCGGGGCTATAGCCCCAAAAGCCACCCCCTAGCGACGCCACTGCTAACAATGTATGGCCAGCTGTGGAACTCCCAGTTATGTGTTTGTTTCCCAGTTCGCCATTCCTTTTGCTTGTGTTTAGTGGCTATTTTCTCATTATCATGTAACACACAACTTTGATTCAAAATTGTATTAAATGTAAACAGTAAGCAGCTCTGAGTGCCACGATCTGGGAGTGTTCTGGAGTCTAGACTGACTATTAGGTGTTCGGGTGAAGATCAGGCACTCTAGTGCCGCGTACACACGGTCGGACTTTCCAACTGGAAATGTTGGATGTGAGCTTGTTGTCGGAAAGTCCGACCGTGTGTATGCTCCATCGAACATCTGCTGTCGGAATTTCCAGCCACAAATGTTTGAGAGGCTCTCAAATTTTCCGCAGACTTAACTTGTCAGAAAGTCCGATCGTGTGTACACAAGTCCGTCGCACATAAGCGCACGCATGCTCGGAATCAAGCAGAAGGAGATGCACTGGCTATTGAACTTATTTTTTCTCGGCTTGCTGTACGTCTTGTACGTCACCGCGTTCTCACGTTCGAAATTTCCGACAACATTTGTGTGACCGTGTGTATGCAAGACAAGTTTGAGCCAACATCCGTCGGAAAAAAATCCACGGTTTTGTTGTCGGGAATTCCGATCGCATGTACGCGGCATTAGGCTTCATGTACACGGGATGTTTTTACAAACTCTCCTGAACGATTTAACTTGACAGATAGTAACCCACATTTAAAACGTCAGTTTTGCTGCGTTTTCCTGCCGCGTTTAGCAGCGTTTTGCCACGTTTGCTTTTAAATGAAATGTGGCTAAATGCGAGTTACTGCGTTTAGCCACGTTTAGAAGCGTTTGGTGCTTGAAATGCCTGTAAACTCAGCTACTGAACACATTTTATTGCGTTCCAAAAAAATGCCTCTAAACTCAACTGCCTAGAAACTACTATATTTAACCCTGTGTACATGTACTGATAAGATAACATAGAGGAGAGTTCAGGGGCAGTTGAAAAAAAAGCCCAACCGCTCCTAAACGTCCGTTTAGCAGCAGCAGTGTACATGAGGCCTAAGGTCTTGTACCCTAGTAATGCCGTGTACACACGATCTGAATTCTCGTCGGAAAAAAGCTCTGATGGTTTTCCCGTCGGAATTCCGATGGAATTCCGCTCAAACTGTCTTGCCTACACATGGTCACACCAAATTCCGATAGTCAATAACACCGCGACATACAACGCGTTCGACGGCACTATAAAAGGGAAGTTTAATGCTTCCGAGCATGCGTCGAATTGTTTCCGAGCATGTGTACACGTGATCGGAATTTCCGATAGAAAGTTTTTCCGTTGGAAAAATTAAGAACAGGCTCTCAATCTAAAGTCCGTCGGAAATGCAGACAGAAAAAGACCGATGGGCATACACATGGTTGGAAAATCCGATGAAAAGCTCCCATCGGACTGTTTCCATCAGAAATTCCGGCCGTGTGTACGCGGTATAAGAGTCTTCTGTCTCTCTTTGGAATCTTATGCGGCGTACACACGAAGGGACAATCCCACGGGATTATCCTCTGGACTGAATTCCAGCGGATAATCCCCTCGTGTGTGGGCGCCGGCGGACTTTTTGGCGCCAAAGTACGGCGGACTAAAGTTTCGGTTTTGTTTTCAAATTATCCGCTGGACTTGGAAGTCCAGCGGACAATCCCGCCGTTAGTGGGCAAGTCCGCGGGACTTTTGAAATGAAGGGACTTGCCGCTCATCGGCAAGTCCGTTCATTTAGCACGTGACTTCAGGTTACGTAGCTAGCGTAGGCAGTTACTGCCGCCGCGCTAGCTCCGTGACCTGGCATGGATTTAAAGGGAATCCCCACGCCGAAAAAACGGCGTGAGGGTTCCCCCCAAATCCATGTCAGACCCTCATCCGAGCACGCAGCCTGGCAGGCCAGGAAAGGGGTGGGGACGAACGAGCCCCCCCCCCTCCTGAGCCGTACCAGGCCGCGTGCCCTCAACATGGGGGGTGCCCTGGGGAAAGGGGGGCCGTGCGGCCCCCCCACCCCAAAGCACCTTGTCCCCATGTTGATGAGGACAAGGGCCTCTTCCCGACAACCCTGGCCGTTGGTTGTCGGGGTCTGCGGGCGGGGGCTTATCGGAATCTGGGAAACCCCCTTTAATAAGGGGGCCCCCAGATCCCGGCCCCCCACCCTATGTGAATGAGTATGGGGTACGATGTACCCCTACCCATTCACCTAAGGTGTAAAATGTAAAGTAAAAAAAAACACCCACACTTTTGAAAAAATATTTTATTGCACTGCTCCGGGGGTCTTCTTCCGTCTTGGGGGTCTTCTCGCCGGACTCCCCCGCCATTTACCAAGCTCTTTTACCGAGCGGGGGAAGTCCGGCTACCTTCTTCGTCGTCGCCGCCGTCTGGGGGTCTCGATCCGCCTTCGGGGGTCTTCTTCCGTCTTGGGGGTCTTCTCGCCGGACTCCTCCCCTCTCTTCTGCTCTTTTACCTAGCTCTTTCACGAGGGGAGGAGTCCGGCTACCTTCTTCGTCGTCGCCGCCGTCGTCTGGGGGTCTCGATCCGCCTTCGGGGGTCTTCCGGGGGTCTCTTCTGTTCTTGCGGCGGTCGTCGTCTTCCGCGCCGCCGGCGCCTTGTCCTTCTTCTTGTCCTTCTTGTTCTTCTTCTTCTTCCGATGTTGACCCGTCGCTGTCTCTGCCCGGAATGCCTGTGCCGATCTGCGCTCTGACTTATATAGGGACATGGGGGACAGGGTCACATGTTCATGTCACATGGTGACCCCGCCCCCTTGCGATGTCACAGTCCCAGCATCCTCCGGGACTGTGACAACACAAGGGGGCGGGGTCACCATGTGACATGAACATGTGACCCTGTCCCCCATGTCCCTCTATAAGTCCGAGCGCAGATCGGCACAGGCATTCCGGGCAGAGACAGCGACGGGTCAACATCGGAAGAAGAAGAAGAACAAGAAGGACAAGAAGAAGGACAAGGCGCCGGCGGCGCGGAAGACGACGACCGCCGCAAGAACAGAAGAGACCCCCGGAAGACCCCCGAAGGCGGATCGAGACCCCCAGACGACGGCGGCGACGACGAAGAAGGTAGCCGGACTCCTCCCCTCGTGAAAGAGCTAGGTAAAAAAAGAGCAGAAGAGAGGGGAGGAGTCCGGCGAGAAGACCCCCAAGACGGAAGAAGACCCCCGAAGGCGGATCGAGACCCCCAGACGGCGGCGACGACGAAGAAGGTAGCCGGACTTCCCCCGCTCGGTAAAAGAGCTTGGTAAATGGCGGGGGAGTCCGGCGAGAAGACCCCAAGACGGAAGAAGACCCCGGAGCAGTGCAATAAAATATTTTTTCAAAAGTGTGGGTGTTTTTGTACTTTACATTTTACACCTTAGGTGAATGGGTAGGGGTACATCGTACCCCATACTCATTCACATAGGGTGGGGGGCCGGTATCTGGGGGCCCCCTTATTAAAGGGGGCTCCCAGATTCCGATAAGCCCCCGCCCGCAGACCCCCGACAACCAACGGCCAGGGTTGTCGGGAAGAGGCCCTTGTCCTCATCAACATGGGGACAAGGTGCTTTGGGGTGGGGGGGCCGCACGGCCCCCCTTTCCCCAGGGCACCCCCCATGTTGAGGGCATGTGTACGAGGCATTAGTTTATCTGTCATGGTCTGCCCCATTTATCTGTCATTGTCTGCTCAGTTCACTTTGTTACTTTGCTTTTCATGTGGGATTTTCTGTCAAGTCTCTTCTTTATCTCCAAGCTCTTAACCCTGCCCTATCCACTTAGACATTGCTCTTGCTAACCAGCAATGGTTCTGTCATCTGTGCCTTTGAACAGATGTCCAAACTCTCTAACCATGACCAACAGCCTGCCTGTTGGTTATTACAGCAACACAACTCTCTGCAGTTTTATCTATTTATGTTTTATTTACCATTTTATAAATTATTTTTTATTAGTATTTTTTCAAGGCAGACGAGTACAATTCATGGTGTCAGGTTGGGTCACTTAGGCTCCTGCACATGGGTGCCAAACACACCACAATTTTAGGTGTTCAGGGCTTTTTTTTTTGTGTGTTTACATATTCATATTGCTTTCCATGGCCCTGTACACACAGGTGCATAAATATCAGTAAACTTGTGTGGTGGGAGGGGCAGTAAAGGTCGGTGGCATATCAATGGTGATTACTCCAAGTTGTGCGCCCCCAGGTGTCCTTGGGCTAGTATGTCAGGTGATGAATGGGGTCTAACTGCACCCATGGACATGGGGTAACACCTTGCCCAAAGGCATGCTCACCAATGCCCAGGACCAGGCGGAGGCTGCGGTCATGTGAAGAAATATTAAGGCAGTGCCCGACTCAGAGATGAGCCACTTGTGTGCAGTACTATTATGTGGAGTTCTTCCATAAGATGTTTTATCCCTTTATACTTTATAAGTAACTACACACTTGTAACTGATGTATGTGTTGCATTTGGAGGGACATACAGAGCCATTGCCCATTTCATCAGTCCAGCTTACCTCTGTAACAGAATGGAGTCCTGCTGAGCACATAGGGGGCCCCATGCGTGCTCATTAACTCTTTCCTTACCGTATCTAGTGATCAGGCCTTTGATATCCGTAAGTAGTAGTCTGCTCCCAGTGACCAAACGAGACAGACATCTAGAGAGAGAGTTAGAGCACCGATCCCCTTCCTACCAGAGGACTTGTCACCTAACCAGCTACCAAACTAAACGACTGGTTGCTGTTGCTGTCAATCCTTGCGGTTAACTACCTCCTCCTCTTTGCCTCCTCTTTGCCTCTTTGCCTTGCAAGTTAAGCTTTGCAGAGGTGTTACATATACCCCATACTGCTATTACACTATTAAGCCCCATACACACGGTCGGAAAATCCGACCACCAAATCCATCGGATTTGGTCAGACGGATTTAGTCCGACACTGGTGTTGCATACACACGGTCGGACAAAGTTGTTGGAAAATCCGATCATTCTGAACGTGGTAACGTTTGTTGCCTACGACGGGACTACGTAGAGGCTAGTAGCCAATAGCTTTGGTCTTGTAATGTGATCTGAGCATGCGTGGCACTTTGTCCGTCAGAATTCGCTACACACGATCGGAATTGGTATGATCGGACTTTGTTGTCGGAATATTTATAGAGCAGGAGATAGAACTTTGTCCATCGGACAATCCGATGGAAACTGTCCGATGGTGCCTACACACGGTCGGAATTTCCGACAACATTGTCCGATAGGACAGAATCCATCGGAAAATCCGACCGTGTGTATGGAGCTTTACACTGTTTCCTTAGTAATACACAAGACCCAACATACACCCCTTGAATAACTTCATAACAGGCTTAAAGGAGCTGAAATAACTTTAAGGCTGCTTTCACACTGAAAGCGCCGGCTGTTAGCACTAAATCGCTGCTTCTCGGTTGCTAGCAGGATGCTTTTTACCCCATAAAAAGGGTAAAAAGTCCCATTTTGCAGCACTTTCAAAGCGCTTTTAAGGCACTCTGAAAGCGCTGCCCATTCATTCCAATGGGCAGGGTGTTTTGGGAGCGCTTAATACAGCCCTCCTAACCCACCCCAAAGATGCTGCTTGCAGGACTTTTCGGAGCATCCCGCAAGCACACCGCCCCAGTGTAAAAAGACCCACTGGAATGATTGGGAGGCGGTTTTCAGGCACTTAGCAGAGGCTATTTCCAGTGCTAAAGCACCTGAAAACTGCCCCAGTGTGAAGTTGGTCTAAGACCCCTTTTACACTGAGAAGTTTTGCATTAAAAAAAGCGCCGGAAAAGCTCACAAAATCTTCTTCCTGTTAAAATCAGTGGATGCTTTTACACTGGGGCGGTGCGCTGGCGGGGAGGTGAAAAAACTCCTGCAAGCAGCATCTCTGGAGCCTGAAAAGCTCTTTAAAAGCACTGCAAAAGCGCTCAGTGTTTTACTGGCAGTTTAGAAGCACCTCAGTGTGAAAGGGGTCTTAGGCCCCTTTCACACTGGGGCGGGGCCGGCGTCGGCGGTAAAACGCCGCTATTTTAAGCAGCGCTTTACCCCCAATTTTGTGATGCTATTCGGCCGCTAGTGGGGTGCTTTTACCCCTGCTAGCGGCCGAGAAAGGGTTAAAACCACTGCAAAGCACTGCTGCAGCAGCGCTATGCCGGCAGTATAGCGCTGCCCCATTGATTTCAATGGGCAGGAGCGCTGAAGGAGCAGTGTATACACCGCTCCTTCACCGCTCCAAAGATGCTGCTAGCGTCCTGCCAGCGCACCGCTCCAATGTGAAAGCCCTCGGGGCTTGCACACTGGAGACACAGCAGCGGCTCTTTCAAGGCGCTTTGCAGGTGCTATTTTTAGCGCTGCAGCGCCTGCAAAGCGCCCCCAGTGTGAAGGGGGCCTTACTGAAAACTTGGCACAACATGTACAGCATGTATAAATGTTCTTCTCCTAACTACACTTATCTGTGACTGACCCAGCGTACCTGCACTGGAGAAGTCCTAGGGGAAAAATCCATAAATGGAAGAACTTGAATGGAGATGGCCATGAGATGGCCTACAAGTGTCCTGGTGATTTGGTGCTCTAATGGTGGACCACAGGTCCCAGCAGACTCCAGCAAGGCTCCCGTTCTATATCAAGCCCTTGATCCCCCCTGGGACCCAAACCTCTTCCCTTTTATAATACACAGGAGGGAGGCTGGACACCAGAAAAGGCCCACAAACATGGGGAGACTTCAAAAATATCAACCCGTTCGCCCTGACCTGGGCAGCCAAATAACGAACATACAATCAGTGGCGTAGCTAGCACATCTGGCACCCGGGGCTGGTCATTTATCCCCTCCCCAAGAAAAATGGTATGTGGCAATATTAACCCCCAGCACAATACTAAAACCCAGCGGACACAATACTAAACCCCAGCATTACCCCCTACACTCCACAAATACCCCCCCACACTCCACTTCACAAATATCACCCCTTACACGCCACAAATTCCAAACCCCACACACACACACTCCACAAATACCCCCTCTTCACAAATTTCAACCCCAGTCACACAACTAGGGACTTTGCTCAGCCTCTGTGTGATGGTTCACTTACCTCTCCTCCTGGCAGTCAGCTGGTGGCCTGATCTTCTGCCTCCCGAGTCCTCTCCTCCTGTCAGGTCCTGGCTTCATTAAAAGGCCTAGTGGCAGGGCACGCTGAGAACGCCACAATCTTTTGCCCTGAGGTGGCAGCAGGACCCTGCTTCTGGGGCCAGTGTTCTGTCGAAGTGCCCGCTTTCGAATAGTGCCCGGGACGAACTGTGCATGCGCCGTACGTAATTGCACAACAGCTGATTTTACGATCAGCTGTTGTGTCGGCGAGATGGTGCCTGCGCACAATAGCCGACTGAAGACTTTTTTCAGTGAGATTGTGCCTCGTGCTGCCGAAGCACGTTCATGTAGGTGAGGGGTGGAATTTAACATGAAGTGCACGGATGTTTTCAATGATGGCCACTGCTGCAAAGATGGGGGCAGAATTTTTAACGATGCGCAAACAAATCTGCTAAACAAATCTTTATCTGCTATTCTTCCTGGAGGGCCTATTTAGCTAGCTAAACGTTTAAAATTCTGCCCCCATCTTTGCAGCAGTGGCCATCCTTGAAAACATCCGCCCCCTTCATGTTAGATCAGCACTAGCCTTCAATGAAAACATCCGCCCCTTCATGTTAAATTCCACCCCTCACCTACATGAACGTGCCTCGGCACAATGTAAATGAAAAATGTGTTCAGTCGGCTATTGTGCGCAGGCACTGTCTCGCCGACACAACAGCTAATCATAAAATCAGCTGTTGTGCTATTACGTACGGCGCATGCACAGTTCGTCCAGGTGGTCTGTCGATAAATGCCCCCCATCGAATAGTGCCCGGGCTGAAGAGCTAATGCGCAACGCATGCGCTTTATGTTACATCACAACAGCTGATTTTACCATCAGCTGTTGTGACGGAGAGACGGCGCAGGCGCACAATAGCCAACTGAATTTTTTTTTGGTCAGATTGTTGCCCGCACTCCCCCGCGCTCCCGTGGTGAGTTCATGTCCATGATGGGTGGATTTCTACACATTGTGGGCGGATTTATGGGCACTTGGGGGCGGAATTACATGGCCAGTGCTGCAAAACAAAACTTTGTGATGGGCGGATGTTTACATTTCTTGTGGGTGGATTTATGGGTACTTTGGGGCGGAATATCACAAAGTTTTATTTTTTTGCAGCACTGGCCATCTAATTCCGCCCCAAAGTGTCCATAAATCCAGCCCCCACTGCACCCCCCAGTCCAGGGCCTCCTCTGAACCCCCTCACCGCCTAGGGCCTCCACTGCACCACCCAGTCCAGTACCTCCTCTGCACCCCCCAGCCCTGGGCCTCCTCCGCACCCACCCCAGTCCAGGGCCTCCTCTGCCCCCCTAATCCAGAACCTTCTCCGCACCCCCCCAGGCCCCCCAATCCTTTGCCATATCAACCCCAACTTCCTAGTCCAGGGCCTTCTGCAAACAAACACCTCTCCTTGTCTATTAAATGCTTTCCAGTTTAACGAAGGCTCTCCCATGCTGATGCGTCGCTCCGGAATGCCTTTCTATAGCACTGGTGGGTGGGAGGAACAGAGTTATTCAGCGCTAGTGCTGTCTACCTCCTGTTTGGTTCTCCTGTGTTTGGGAAACTATGCAGCGGGCGACAGTGACACCTTTAGAGCAGGGGGTGATGGAACCCCTGGCGGCGCCCCCCTAGATGTGTCACCCGGGGTGTGTGTCCCCCCTGCCACCCCTATTTTCAGCCCTGCATACAGTAGGCCACCGGCCTACAAACTAGTACCACATTTAGATCTATAAAAAAAACTAAATCTGTGTTACTAGTCAGTATTTTACTTATATTCATGTGTAGGCACATGAATCACACCTCCCCCTGAATAGTAGATTATATTATAGCTATAAGAATTTTTACACTTGTAAACGTGCACATTACATGGACCTTTTTTGTTTTATTTATATTTATTTTTTTACATTTTCTGAATGGTATATCAAGAAATACCAATATCAAGAAATTTCTACAGCTTAAATATAAATTTATCTTTTAACACCTAACCATTTTTTTCAAAAGAAACTAAAAAAATATGATTAGCATGCACTAATTACATTACAAATTTCAAATATTATAATTCACACAAAACATATACTGACAAATGGAACAAATGATTGTTATCCACCTCAGACAGCAAACCTTCATACTTGCATTTTTTGCACAGGAACTTGCCCAGAAGATCCAGCGTTCATACATCAGTACTGTGTGCATGGAATCTTACACATATGTAAAGTATTCTAGGTCAGAGACTTTCTTTACTTTATGTTGTTGGGAAATCACTTTGAAAAACAACCCCCCTTGCATTTCTAGCTGTGGCCATCTTGATTAAGTGCAGATGATTCATGCATTAATTACTTCCTGGAATCTATCTGCCCTTAGCTCAGGCATGCAGGCAGGAGGGTGTGCTTAGCTGAGAAAGACCCTTTTCGCCTCCTCCAGGTATATGACTTCATTTTAGTCAAGGCCAGAAACTAGGAAGCAACTGAAGAAATGTAAAAATCTATTTAGTAATGCTAGCAGCATAAGGAGTAAAAAATAGTTAGCCTTGATTGGGAGAGTTTAGTTTCCCATTAGCACAGTCAAAAAATACATTTTTAGAGTGATGCTTAACTATTGTATGTTCCTAAGCTGCGCTGATAAATGTACGTAGTGTTTTCTGAAGTAGATCACAATGAACATGCAGTATGGGCTATGGACACTACATATCATTGCATGAAAATGCACCTAACATATTTTGTAATTGTGCAGGACTGATCGTCAGCGTACTTAAGATGTTCAGGGGTCTGTAATAGAATTTTCCAGGAAATGAAATGTAGTATAATCATTTTGATTCAAAACTGGCATCCTGGAAAACCCCTGGTCACAAACAAACAGCATTTTCCCAAGTGTGTTTATTTGCATGCCCTGAAGGACTTTGATCACTTAGTAGAATAATGCAATATTTTTGGCACAAACAATGTAACTTAAGTGCCAGTTTTTCCGCATACTTTAATCTTTTTGTTTTCTTTGCTTTTTATATTATTCATTGCGACACTAATTGGATTTCTGTTTTTAGAAGCTTAATATTTACTTATCTAAACATATCCATGTCATGTATTTTCCCTAATAGTTTTAGGAGGTGAAATAGTCACAGCAGTAACTATATCACAAAAGATGATTCACCAACACAACTACCTATCTGTACATTCCCTTAATTCACTGCTATTGTAAATGGTGCGGTTTTTGCCTCTCAGACTAATCCTCACTGTTAGAAGACAAATATTAAAAACTACCTTCAAATCCTGGTATGTATTTGTATAAAAAAAAACATTAAAAATGTTTCTAAATGCCACTTGCATAAATACTTGAGTCTGTATTTACATCATTACCCAGTAATGCCCTAAACAGCAGGACTCAACCTGGGAGATTAATGGGCCGTACACACCATAGGATTTTCCGACAACAAATATTCGATGTGAGCTTGTTGTCGTAAAATCCGACCGTGTGTATGCTCCATCGAACATTTGCTGTCGGAATTTCCGACAACAACTGTTTCTCAAATTTTCCGACAAGAAGACTTGTTGTCGGAAATTCCGAGCGTGTGTACACAATTTCCGATGCACAAAGATACACGCATGCTCGGAATCAAGCAGAAGAACTGGCTACTGAACTTAATTTTTCTCGGCTCGTCGTACGTGTTGTACGTCACCGCTTTCTTGACGTTCGGAATTTCCGACAACATTTGTGTGACCGTGTGTATGCAAGACAAGTTTGAGCCAACATCCGTTGGAAAAAAACTAGGGCTGTGGAAATTAAAGATTAATTCCTTGATTAACCGTTAATTTTTTTGATCGATCAAAATTCTTTTGATCGGTACTCCCCTCTCTGCCGGCTTCCGGGTCTTCAGGGAGTTCCGTCGGAGATCCTGTGACGTCACGGACATCGATGTCACCGGACTCCTCACCCCTTCCCCAGTCATTGATGGTGCCCAGGCTGGACAATGGTAAAGTAATGGAATACAGCAGGCGCCTGACCGATCCAATCATGGCCTGAAACACTTCGACCGAGTGGGCGTGTTCACGAATTGCAGAGGTGTGGTTGCGAGACGGTTTTGTGATTGACCGGACACGCCCCATGCTGGTGATACGTGACCCTTGCTGGGAATAAACAAGCATTGGAAGGCATTATTTTTAATTCTTTATTTATTCAATTTTTTCACATATAAAACATAAAAAGAGAATCAACAGTTTTATCTTTACAAAGTCATCAATTTATACTTCGCTCACATCCTATTGAAACTTCTAACATTTTCAACAAGGCATTATGAAGGTGAGTGTGTTGTCTGTACTGGACAGGTCAATTGTGGAGGAGGAATCTTGGTGATTTAACCACTTGACCACTTGGCAGTTAAACCCCCTTCCTAACCAGACCAATTTTCAGCTTTCGGTGCTCTCACACTTTGAATGACAATTACTCCGTCATGCAACACTGTACCCAAATGAATTTTGTGTCCTTTTTTTCACACAAATACAGCTTTCTTTTGGTGGTATTTAATCACTGCTGGGTTTTTTATTTTTTGCGCTATGAATCAAAAAATACTGAAAATTCGGTAAAAAAAAAAAAAAAAAATTGTTTCTATTAAAAATTATTGCAGAGTATTGGCGAGTATTGGCAGAGTATTGGCGAGTATTGGCAGAGTATTGGCGAGTATTGGCAGAGTATTGGCAAGTATTGGCAGAGTATTACAGTGTTGCACAGTATTGGTAGAGTATTGCACAGTGGTGGCAGAGTATTGCACAGTGGTGGCAGAGTATTGCACAGTGGTGGCAGAGTATTGCACAGTGGTGGCAGAGCATTGCACAGTGGTGGCAGAGTATTGCACAGTGGTGGCAGAGCATTGCACAGTGGTGGCAGAGCATTGCACAGTGGTGGCAGAGTATTGCACAGTGGTGGCAGAGCATTGCACAGTGGTGGCAGAGCATTGCACAGTGGTGGCAGAGCATTGCACAGTGGTGGCAGAGTATTGCACAGTGGTGGCAGAGTATTGCACAGTGGTGGCAGAGCATTGCACAGTGGTGGCAGAGTATTGCACAGTGGTGGCAGTGTATTGACCAGCGCTGTGGGCACTACACATCCAGCCCACAGCGCTGGTCCTGTCTCTCCCCCTCTCCGCTTCTCCCCTCTGTACCGATCGGTACAGAGAGGGGAAGGAGGAACCAGCGTCATGACGTGACGCTGGTTTGTGTACATGTGATCGCTCCGTCATTTGACGGAGCGATCACGTGGTAAACGGCCGCTATCAGCCCAGGGGGCGCACGGGAGCAAGTTTCTGGGAGGACGTCCGTAGGACGTTCACTTAGGACAAGCCGACCACGCTGTAGCTGTCTTTCGACTATAGCCCGGTCGGAATGTGGTTAAAGTATATATACAGCTTGAATCTGTATTTTAGTTTTAGATTAGGTCATGCAGAGAGAAGTGTTTTAAAAGTGTTAAGTCATGGATTGTGGAAACTAACTAGTGTCGGGTGATTGTATATAGTGTATACCACATTTACCACTGACTAGTTGCAATGCAAGGAGATCAGCTAAAAGTAGTTGGATCTGTATGTGCGTTATAATTAATCAAAATTTGTCAATTAATCTATTAAAAAAAAATCGAACACAAAAATTTTAATCAGTAACAGCCCTATAAAAAAAAACACAGTTTTGTTGTCGGAAAGGTCCGATCGTGACTTCATAGCATTAGGGTTAGCATTTTCAGCCAGTTAGAGCTTTATTGCTTTGCACAGTGTTGTCAGTCCAATACTGTAAACATGCCTGCAGGAGAAAATAAGCATAGGAAGAAAGCGCACAAGGCTAGTGCATTACCGTAAGACTCTTTAATGAATAAATTAAATGCCAATATACAGTAAAACCTTGGTTTGAGAGTAACTTGGTTTGAGAGCGTTTTGCAAGACAAGTAAAATTTTTAAATACATTTTGACTTGATATACAAGTGATGTCTTGATATACAAGTAGCGTCATGTCACAACTGTGTATAAAACAGAACAGAGGCGCCTCTAAGTGTAGCAATATGGTTCCATTTAATGAAGGTACAACATTTAGCAACTCATATGGATGATGATTAAAACAGGCACATGCAAGTATGCAGACATCCAGGGTAAAGATGTCCACATAGATCATCCTCCGCACCACTATCGACGTCATCCCTTCCACGCTGTGCTCCATGAGCGCTTCAAGCCTCGCTTTTAAATCCCTCTACTGCAGGGTAGTCTTCCCGGTCACAATTGCAGACTGATAGTGGTGAGAGGCGGCGGTGCGGAGGATGGTCTACGTGGACAGCTTTACCCCCGGATGCCTGCATACTTAGATGTGTCTGTTTTAATCAACAACCATGTGAGTTGCTAAATGTTGTACCCTCATTAAATATAACCATATTGCTACACTTAGAGGCGCCTCTCTTCTCTTTTATACTCTGTAGCTCCTGCTGTATTTTGCTTCTAATCCCCTTGTGGAGACTTCCATTTGTGGATGGGCATTTTATGGTTACACAACCTATCACATTACTATAATCTTTTTATATGGACTATAAACTGAAGGACTTATGAATAAATGGTTGCGGAACTAATCATCTGAGTTTCCATTATTTCTTATGGGGAAATTTGCTTTGATATACAAGTGTTTTGGATTACAAGGATGTTTCTGGAACAAATTCTGCTCACAATCCAAGGTTTTACTGTACTCAGAAAGTAACACAATCAAAGGCATGTAACATTTCCCATCAAGCCATCAGAAGCATGTCCATGTACCACGGCGCAGCTTACACATTTCAAGGAGCCCACTATTTTCAGTGCCCAAGCTTACACTCTGTTAACATGCACAGATGTTGGTCTGAAACTCCACTGTGACATCCTCCTGGTCACTGTCCACATTAGCCCCTTATGCTCTGAGCACTTTACTTGTAGGCCTACACTTCTCGTGGTGCAGGTAAGATCTCCAGCAGTCCAACCAAACACCTAAGGCCCGTGATACAAAGGGGCTTGGGTGTCTTTCATGAGCATTAAAATCTCCCTGCCAGGAGGGCAACTCCTTTTCTCTTGTCATCACCCACTCCTGGGCTGACCAGGTTATCACAGTTAATATTCAAAAACTATAAAAAACTGACCATGTTTGTGTATCGCTACTAAGAAAGTTTGCAGCGAAAATTTTATGAAAGTTCAACCACACCTCTTTATGTCACTCCTCATGTATATCAGAGGCTAATACCGTAGCCGATACTAAACATATGAAAAAGATTTTCCATCTAGGGCACCACTATTAAAGAGGCGGCATCCCTAAATGGCAAAAGGTGGCTACTATAGGTATAGTGAACAAATAAGATTTATGAAAAAAATATATATATCAAAGTGGTTTATTAAATTTCAAAAAAGTATGTATAAAAAATAGACCAGGCATAGATTACTATACGACGTAACAGTCCCATGTACCCCAACAAGCAAGAATAGATTACCCCAAGAACCAATGGTTTTCACAAAAACACATAACACACAAGGACAAACATATAACACACATGCAACAATAACGGGCGAGGCGCCTCTATTACCACCTATATGTCAGTATGACGTGATATATCTGATTTAATGCTATGCCAAATACTGGCTTGAAAAGTAGACAGCAACCGTATATATGTGGTCCCTAGGGTAGCGGAGATCTAAAAAATAATAAAGAATTTCTAACAGCTGACATATAAAATAATCAAGACAATTTTGTCTGGCAGGCTAGCGACCTGATTGGGTCGGTATAAACTTCCTGGTGGAATTGCAGCAGCTCATGCAAATTAAGGTTGGTATAAGCTGAAAAAGTTCCTAGGAATAGAGATCCATATTCCTCTATAGGCTTTTTAGAAAGCAGTATCATTAATTGTTTAATGAAAACATCATGTTGGTATCAATAGCCCAGAGTGGAACAATATAGCAGTCCTGACATTGTTGTGTAAAGAGCTGATTTCTTTGTAACTGCTATTAACATGCGAAGATATCCCAAGGGGGAATAGTAATAGTCCTTCCTAAGGTGTTTTATCAGAGTTTCACTTCATATAAGCATTGTATCCTTTTCCTTTAGTGTAGCTAGATCTCTTTACACAATATAGTATGTGTTCAGTAGAGGTCTACGTTTGATACTTTGTAGCTTATATTCTGGTAAGTAGAAGGTAAATGGAAGATAGTTACTATTCTAAGGATCTCACTGTGATGTACTGAATGTCATGTTGGAAACTGGGATGTAAAGACATTGAGCTGTAGGTGTATTTTCTCATATAGCTGGATTTTACGTTACCGCTCCTATAAGCCTTCGACCGGACGTTTGAACAGCTGCAGTTGATTCAGCCTATGGAGAGTTGATAAAATAGAAAAGTAGAAAATACTATAAAAATAGAAATAAAACAAAAGCAAATGGAGGGGCTGAGCACACTTTCAGTAGGTAAATGCCCACAATGTTAGGGGATATGAGTCCTATGAATCATCTTCAACACATATGAATCCTATTCAACACCTGCACATAATGAAATTATTTGCAGAAGACAATATATTCAAAAAACATTAAAAACCTATGTCCAAGAAATGTTTCTAAAAGTCCTCAGGTAATAGGGCTGGGGTGAAAATGTTAAATGTATTTTCCTTTCTTATTTTCACGATGTAA
This sequence comes from Lithobates sylvaticus, assembly GCA_028564925.1. Classification (NCBI taxonomy): domain Eukaryota; kingdom Metazoa; phylum Chordata; class Amphibia; order Anura; family Ranidae; genus Lithobates; species Lithobates sylvaticus. Next base: position 504,470,289 of record CM053026.1, read on the forward strand.
TCGTTCTGTATGCATTTAAAAATTTATAAATAAAGATTAAAAAAAAAAAAGCAAGGAACATGTACAATAAACTGCCGGCCGGCAAATACAGGAGCCCGTCCTCCTCGTGGTAGTGTGGTGGCGTCGCTGCGTACCCTCCCAGATTAGTTTCGACACAGGTGTTGTTTTCAATGGGGAACAGGCAACGCTGTGACGCACCACCATTTAAAGCCCAAGCCTCGCTGTGACATGCGGAAGTACGGCCGTTATCGCCATCTTGAGTGTGGGCAAAACCTCCCTAGCCCGCTATAGGGTCACATAATGAAATCCCCAAGCCTAGTTTCTAATCCAAAATCCCTGTAAATCCCTGCAAATCCTTGCAGATCGGGATAATATCCATTTGCAGCAAGGTGAGCAGCAAATTTATTTATTTTGAAAACATATATATAAAAACATGAACGGAACCCCCAGCCATATATCCCACAGATAGGGAGAAAACCAAAACAGGTCCTCCTCATCCATTAAAAAATGTCCAGGTGGTGAGACCTAATACATAGCAATATACCGAGGAATAAGGTGGAAAAAACCTTGGTGTATATAGCAACAAATAAAAACATAGAAATAGGGAAAATGATATGTAATAAATGTCTTCATATTGTTAAATATGGTGCACTGCTTACAAAGATAACCATAGGTTCGGTAGTGCAATGTGATGTACCAAATCTATATAGTGAATAAATATAAAATATAAGGATAATACACAACTCCAAATGTTTAAATGGAAATGGTGTATATATTGTATACAGTGACATTAAGTGTATAAATATCAATATTAATAGAATTTTTCTAGTGTAGTGTATTAATTATGTGAATATGTATACTAATGATGTATACAGATGCACAAATACGCCATGTGAAAAAGATCGTGGAAAGAAAAAATGTGTATATTTAATGAAATCTAAAAAGAAAAACAAAAAAATGTGAAGTGAAAATAATTTTTGTCACCCTAATGAAAAAGAATTTTTTGAAAAAATTTTGGTGGTGCCAGCTTCAAAACTACCCCTTGAAATAGGGAAGTGGTCTGATGACCCACCCACCATATAAGAAAAAGTGAATTATGAACGATGAGTCATAAACAGGGTAATCCCCTTCATTATAATTAAGCCCTCTCAAAATACAAAATACAAAATAAGCCTATATATGTAACATAATGTTAAAAGGAGCTGCATATGAAATTTTCACTTTTGCACATTGCATTTAAAAGGACGTATTCCGGGCTAATATACAGCTTGTCCTAATTAAAGCATATGCTAAGTGTACATAAATAAAACATATTAATATTAGTCATTCGTGAAAAGTGCCAATCAAGAATTATCTATGAAAGCATTGACATCTGTTTCTATGTTTAATCCATACGGTGTATAACATTTCAAACGATGTATCCATGACATCTCTAGTTTTGAGATTTCTCTAACCAGAGAGCTGCCTCGCCAGTGGGGTTTGAACTTATCGATCCCTAGGAATAGAGTTTTGGATGGATCCTTGTTGTGACACAACAAGTAGTGTTTCAAAACAGAATGTTTCGGAAAACCTGCCAGTATGTTGGGTATGTGCTCATTCAAGCGCACCTGTAATAGGCGCTTGGTGCGGCCCACATATTGCAGGCCACATGGGCACTGCAACATGTAGAGTTGATGAGTTGTAGAGTTGATGCTTCCCCAGGCGCTCTCACATCATCGCCGATTAAACTCCGGCAGTGCCTCTAGTTTCCCCGTGGCATGATTTGCAGATAACAGACCTTCTTGTCCCAAGATGTGCTGTTAGTTGGGCTGTTAGCCAGTGAGCATTCGAGCAGTTCAGGCAGTTTTGCCGGTCCAATTTGGAAGAAGTCTGCCGCTGTCAGTTTGTTCTCCGCCTTTTAGATGGGAATTCCCCTGTGAGGGCCCGCTGCCCATACCTACGTCAACGTGTTTCGCAACGTAACGTTGCGTAGCTTCGACTGGACGTGGAGGATCCTAATTCCCGTCTCTCCTTAGTAGTACAACGAGACGTCATGGTTCCTCCCATTGAAGTGTATTTAGCAAATGCTTTAATTAGGACAAGCTGTATATTAGCTCGGAATACGTCCTTTTAAATGCAATGTGCAAAAGTGAAAATTTCATATGCAGCTCCTTTTAACATTATGTTACATATATAGGCTTATTTTGTAAAGATAAGAGAAGAAAAATAACCTGATAACAGGACGGGACATAGACAGGACATATGATTTTTTTTTTAAATAAAAAGATTTTGTGTTTTTGTGTTATGTGTTTTTGTGAAAACCATTGGTTCTTGGGGTAATCTATTCTTGCTTGTTGGGGTACATGGGACTGTTACATCGTATAGTTATCTATGCCTGGTCTAGTTTTTATACATACTTTTTTGAAATTTTATAAACCACTTTGATATATATATTTGTTTCATAAATCTTATTTGTTCACTATACCTATAGTAGCCACCTGTCACGTACCTTAAGGCAGAGCCCGTATTGCAGGGAGCGGCCCCTCGTAAACCCCTGGTTCGGGAACCCCTGATAGGGAAGACAGGAGCTCGGGAGCACAGGGGAGCACAAGTGCCTGGCTGATAAGCTGGGTAGAGGGCTGGAGATCTGTGCAGACGGGAACCAGGAGGTATCCTGTAGTCCAGCGGCAGGAAGCAAGTAGGTAATGAGCAGCAGACACAAGGAGGTGTCCTGTAGTCCAGCAGCAGGAAGCAAGCAGGTAATGTGCAGCAGACACAAGGAGGTGTCCTGTAGTCCAGCAGCAGGAAGCAAGCAGGTAATGTGCAGCAGACACAAGGAGGTGTCCTGTAGTCCAGCAGCAGGAAGCAAGCAGGTAATGTGCAGCAGACACAAGGAGGTGTCCTGTAGTCCAGCAGCAGGAAGCAAGCAGGTAATGTGCAGCAGACACAAGGAGGTGTCCTGTAGTCCAGCAGCAGGAAGCAAGCAGGCGGGTCTGAGGCAGGCAGGGTCGAACACAGACGGGCAGATCAGGTACAAGGGAGCATCCAAAGGGGTAGTCAAAGTCCAGAACCGGGATCGGGCAGGCAGAAGTCAGAAGAGTCAGAGACAAGCCAAGTTTCAGCAGGGATCAGGTGAATCAGGTTTTGCAGGTAAACAGAGCACATACAGGAAACGCTGTTGATCGGGCAGCAAGGCAACAGGGTCTGGGTTCGGCTTAAATAGCGCTCTTGGCGCCAAACAGTGTCAAGGCGGCCGCGTGCGCGCTCCCGCACGCGCGTGCGTGTTCCCGTGCTCGTTCGTGCGCGCTCCTGCGCGTCCGTGCGCGCTGACAGTCGCGCCATTGCGCATGTGTGGGCGCAGCAGGCCCGTTCTGAGCCGGGGGATCCTTCTCCTCCTGGGGATGTTGGGACGCCCGCTGGAGGGGCTTTCCTGACATTGCCCCCCTCCAATGGGCAGCCTGCGGATGCCCAACTGGGCCCACTTACTTGGATTGGCTCTCTTGAAGGCCGAAATTAACCTCTGGGCATGGATGTTAGCCTCTGGCTCCCAAGAATTCTCTTCCGGCCCGTAGCCCTTCCACTTTACAAGGTATTGAACCTGGCCATATCTCTTCCTGCAGTCCACAATAGTTTCTACTTCAAATTCCTCCTCGCCATTGATAAGCACAGGTTCAGAAGGGCCGGTGTTCCGGCTGGCAAAGGGATCCGGAGTTGAAGGTTTTAGGAGGGCAACGTGGAAAACTGGGTGGATTCTGAATGAGTCAGGCAGTTTTAACTCGTAGGCCACATTATTGATCTTTCTAGTTACAGGGAAAGGACCCACAAACTTTGGCCCCAACTTCTTGGAAGGACACGCCAGTTTCAGGTTTTGAGTGGACAGCCAAACCAAGTCTCCTGGCTTTAGGTTGAGGTCCCCTCTCCTCCTCTTGTCAAATATCGCCTTGTTTCGTTCCTGAGTCTTCAGTATTGTCTCCTGAAGTAACTTGTTATTGGTGCTGAAAAAATTCAGGGTTTCCTGGGCTGCTGGCACGGAGCACTCTGGGATGCTGTTGGACAAGAACAGGGGGTGAAACCCGTAATTTGAAAAAAATGGAGACTGGTTGGTTGCAGAATGAACAGAGTTATTGTATGCAAACTCGGCAAGAGGTAGGAGGGGGACCCAGTTATCTTGAGAAAAACATGAGTAGCATCGCAGGTACTGTTCCAGGGTCTGGTTGGTACGTTCGGTCTGACCGTTGGTCTGGGGATGGTAAGCGGAGGAGATCTTCAGGGCCGCACATAATGCCCTCCAGAACCTGGACGTAAATTGCACCCCTCGGTCAGATACGATATTGGCGGGGATTCCGTGGAGCCTTACAATCTCCTTGATGAAGACTCTTGCAGTCTCAGGAGCTGAGGGGGTGCCTTTCATGGGTAAGAAGTGGGCCATCTTGGAGAACCTGTCTACCACCACAAAAATGGTCGTGAAGTCTTCAGAAGGGGGCAATTCGACAATGAAGTCCATGGAGATCATCCTCCATGGCTTCTCCGGGACTGGAAGGGGGTTCAACAAGCCCCAGGCTCTTGTCTTGCTGCCCTTATTCTGGTTACACGTGGTACATGACTTGACATATGCCCTGCAGTCCTTCAGAAGGTTGGGCCACCAAAAGGTGCGCAGGAGAAGATCAGCGGTCTTGCGGGCACCAAAGTGGCCAGCCAATTCGTGGTCGTGGCAGGATTTCAGGGCGGCCACCCGTGACTGTTGAGGAACGAAGATCTTCTCCTCATGCCACAGCAGACCGTCTCTAGGCTGCAAGGAACTGCCCAGCTGGTGAGGGATCAAAGCGGAGGCCTGTTTAATTTCAGATAGGAGATCCTCATGCAGGAGAAGGAAGTTACCTGGGGTGAGTATGGTGTCTGGAGGTGGCGGAACTGTGGACTCACTGAACATTCGTGATAGAGCATCAGGTTTGGTATTCTTGGATCCTGGCCTGAAGGTGATGTGAAATGAAAATCTTGTGAAGAAAAGTGCCCATCTAGCCTGGCGGGGTCTCAACCTCTTGGCTACTTTTAAGTATTCTAGATTCTTATGATCCGTGTAGACCAGGATAGGATGGGCGGCTCCTTCCAGGAGATAACGCCACTCCTCGAGCGCGGCCTTGATGGCCAATAGCTCTCTATCCCCGACATCGTAATTTCTCTCTGCTTCGGACAGCTTACGGGAGAAAAAGGCCACCGGGTGGAGGAGCGCCTTAGGGCCTTGTCTTTGGGAGAGGACTGCCCCTACCGCCACTTCAGAGGCGTCGACCTCCAAGATGTAAGGGAGTGCGGGATCCGGGTGTTTCAAGACAGAGGCCGACACGAACTGGTCCTTTAATGTTGAAAAGGCAGATTGAGCTTCAGGAGACCACTGGAAATTGGTACCTTGCTTGGTCAGTCTCGTGATGGGGGCAAGGATGTTGGAAAACCCCTTAATAAATTTGCGATAGAAATTCGCGAATCCTACGAATCGCTGAATTCCCTTCTTGTCCGGGGGGGCAGGCCAATCCAAGATGGCAGACACCTTTTGCGGATCCATCTTAATCCCATCTACTGAAATGACCAAGCCTAAGAACTGGATACTTTGACGTTCGAACTCACATTTTTCAGGCTTCGCATACAGGCCATGCTGGCGAAGACGGGTCAAGACCTTCCTGACGTGTTCCCTGTGAGTGGGCAGAGAGGGAGAGAAAATCAAGATGTCATCCAAGTAGACAATAACAAATAAGTCAAGGTAATCTCTAAAAATGTCATTTACAAAATGTTGGAATGTAGCAGGGGCGTTGCAGAGCCCAAATGGCATCACCAGGTATTCGAAGTGTCCGAAGCGGGTGCGAAAGGCAGTCTTCCATTCGTCCCCGCTTCGGATACGGACCAGGTTATATGCCCCACGGAGATCTAATTTGGTAAACACCACAGCTGTACCAAGCCTCTGGAATAGTTCCGGTACCAGGGGCAGAGGGTACCGGTTCTTAATTGTAATTTTGTTCAAGTCCCGGTAATCTACGCAGGGGCGTAGAGAGTGATCCTTCTTCTCCACAAAGAAAATCCCCGCTCCGGCTGGGGAGGTAGAAGGTTGTATAAACCCCTTTCGCAGGTTATCATCGATGTATGCTTTGAGAGTCTCCAACTCCAGTCCCGTTAAGGGGAAGATTCTCCCGAAGGGAATTTCTGCACCTGGTAAAAGTTCAATTGGGCAGTCATAGGGCCTGTGTGGAGGGAGTGTCTCTGCCCCTTTTTGACTGAACACGTCCAAAAAGCTGTGGTATTCTTCCGGGACAGCCCTACGGGCCTCAACGTCAACCTCTAGACAGAGCAGAGAGGGTGAGACGTTGGTGGTCCCTTGCAGGCAGTGCTGACAGCAGTAGGGGGAGAGGAAGCTGATACTCCCAGTGGGCCAGTCGATTTGAGGATTATGGGCCTTGAGCCAGGGTATGCCCAGGATGACAGGGAACAGAGGGGACTCAATGATGTCCAGGCAGAGTAGTTCACTGTGGTTACCCGCAATGGTAGCGTGTAGAGGAACCGTCTCTTGGGTCACAGGTCCAGATCTGATAGCCGACCCATCGGCTAGATGTACCGACAGTCCTCTGGCTCTGGGACGTAAAGGAACTCGAAACTTGCGGGCAAATGTCTGGTCCATGAACCCGCTACAGGCTCCAGAGTCAATTATGGCGGGGACCAGAGTATTCCCTCCTGGGAGCTGTAGGGAAAGGGAAACAGTCAGGTGAGAAGCGTTATTAAGTACTGCAGGCAGAACAGTGGAAAACAGAGAGGAGTGCTTACAGAACTTCGCGGGACAGGCCCTCACGTAATGTCCGGGTTCCCCACAGTAGAGGCAAAGGTTCTGGATTTGCCTGCTTTGTCGCTCCTCTGTGGTCAGGGAAGGACGAAGGACGCCCAGTTGCATAGGCTCAGAGGGTGCAGTTGCGGTGCGGCCAGACGGGTTGGGTACCCGGGGTAGCATCCACACCGGACGGGAAGGACCGGCCGTACGCTCAGTCCTACGCTCCCTCAGACGCCTGTCTATCTGAGTGGACAGGTTGATCAGGTCTTCGAGAGTCTCAGGAATGCCCACTCTGGCCAACTCGTCCTTCAAAGACTCGGAGAGGCCCATACGGAATTGATGGCGCAGAGCTGCGTCATTCCAACTCGTATTGGCGCTCCAGCGCCTAAACTCGGATGCGTAGTCTTCTGCCGCCCTACGGCCCTGTTGTAGGGAAAATAATGCTGCTTCTGCAGTTGCTGCCTGTTGTGGGTCTTCATAGAGGATGCCCATGGCCTGGAAAAAGGTGTTCAGATTGCTGAGGCATTCGTGCTTCTGTTCCACCAGGCGGTGGGCCCAGACCTTGGTGGACTCAAGGGAAAAGGTTCGGGGTTGGAGTACAAAAAAGAGTTCACAGGCGTTGCGGAATGCCCTATATCTGTTCCGGGCCCCGGAGAATCTATCCGGAGTGGGGACCTTGGGCTCAGGAGGCAGCATAACCACCGAGGGTGCAGGTGATGCGCTGGGCGCTGTTGGGCCTGAGGTGGCTAGGGCCTGCACGCGTTCCTCTAAGCGGGAGTACCCCTCCTGTAGGGCGTTGACGGCCTGTGTCAATCCGGCCAGGTGACGGCATAAGTCCTCCATAGCCGTGGCTCCCTGCGTGGGCTCAGTCATGGCTGCCCGATACTGTCACGTACCTTAAGGCAGAGCCCGTATTGCAGGGAGCGGCCCCTCGTAAACCCCTGGTTCGGGAACCCCTGATAGGGAAGACAGGAGCTCGGGAGCACAGGGGAGCACAAGTGCCTGGCTGATAAGCTGGGTAGAGGGCTGGAGATCTGTGCAGACGGGAACCAGGAGGTATCCTGTAGTCCAGCAGCAGGAAGCAAGTAGGTAATGAGCAGCAGACACAAGGAGGTGTCCTGTAGTCCAGCAGCAGGAAGCAAGCAGGTTAAATGCAGCAGACACAAGGAGGTGTCCTGTAGTCCAGCAGCAGGAAGCAAGCAGGTAATGTGCAGCAGACACAAGGAGGTGTCCTGTAGTCCAGCAGCAGGAAGCAAGCAGGTAATGTGCAGCAGACACAAGGAGGTGTCCTGTAGTCCAGCAGCAGGAAGCAAGCAGGTAATGTGCAGCAGACACAAGGAGGTGTCCTGTAGTCCAGCAGCAGGAAGCAAGCAGGTAATGTGCAGCAGACACAAGGAGGTGTCCTGTAGTCCAGCAGCAGGAAGCAAGCAGGCGGGTCTGAGGCAGGCAGGGTCGAACACAGACGGGCAGATCAGGTACAAGGGAGCATCCAAAGGGGTAGTCAAAGTCCAGAACCGGGATCGGGGCAGGCAGAAGTCAGAAGAGTCAGAGACAAGACAAGTTTCAGCAGGGATCAGGTGAATCAGGTTTTGCAGGTAAACAGAGCACATACAGGAAACGCTGTTGATCGGGCAGCAAGGCAACAGGGTCTGGGTTCGGCTTAAATAGCGCTCTTGGCGCCAAACAGCGTCAAGGCGGCCGCGTGCGCGCTCCCGCGCGCGCCCGGCGCCGCGCGTGCACTTGCGTGTTCCCGTGCACGCTCGTGCTCGCTCCTGCGCGTCCGTGCGCGCTGACAGTCACGCCATTGCGCACGTGTGGGCGCAGCAGGCCCGTTCTGAGCCGGGGGATCCTTCTCCTCCTGGGGATGTTGGGACGCCCGCTGGAGGGGCTTTCCTGACACCACCTTTTGCCATTTAGGGATGCCGCCTCTTTAATAGTGGTGCCCTAGATGGAAAATCTTTTTCATATCACAGTCAATACATTCACTTCTTCCCACAGAGGTTTAACCCATGACATCACATCTACTATAGTTTTTCCCTGGCTCCACAAGTTGGCACAATATTCATTATACAGAATATACATGGTAAGGTGGCAAGGTGGCTGTTTAGGACAAAATGGCTTCATTATAAAAATATTAATCTGAGCTTGTCTCTTATCTTACATGTACACTGGCATATGGCATAAGTAATTCTGATGACTACCCGAAACATGATTTATATTTGGAGAGCCGTGTCAAAGCAAGTTCCTGGAAACCCATCCAGATGGCTGTCTGTTGAATGATATCCAAAAACCACAAGCGATAAACATCCTTCGATGGTGACTTCTCAATGAACCATAATCACAAGACGATTAACTCTATGCTTTTTGCAGATCTTATTAATCTTTGATTGGTCAGTTAATATCCTGACACAACCTATCTTACATACATCATTTTGTGTATTTAGTCTGAAAGCACCCAAAAATGAAAGCAGATCAACTGACTCAAACTCCTTGAGTCTGTCTGGTCTCTATGTAGCTACATATTATCTTTTCATTTGGTATCACTGACTTATGCCCCGTACACACGGTCGGATAATCCGATGGAAAAAGTCCGATCGGATTATGTTGTCGGAAAATCCGATCGTGTGTGGGCTCTAGCAGACTCTTTCCATCGGAATTTCCGACGGAAAAAATTTGAGAACAGAATCTCAAATTTTCCGACAACAAAATCCAATCAGACTTTTTCCGATCGTGTGTAGAGCATTCCGACTGACAAAGTGCCACGCATGCTCAGATCAAATTACGAGACCAAAGCTATTGGCTACTAGCCTCTACGTACTTCCGTCGTACGCAACTAACGTCAGCGCGTTCGGAACGATCAGATTTTCTGACAACTTTGTTCGACCGTGTGTATGCAACACCAGTTTCGGACAAAATCCGTTGGAAAAAAACGGATGGATTTTGTGGTCGGAATTTCCGACCGTGTGTACGGGGGCTTACAGGTGTCAGGTATCTGTACCTGAATTGAAAGATTCCAAGACAGCGGATTCCAGACATCGGAGATATCATAATACAAACAACATCTAATTCCTGGCATTCAGAATAACATGTCCCGCTAACTAGTCAGGACTCAGGAGGGGGTATTGTGGTGTTTCTCCCTATTTACGCTTCATAATGTCCTTGTCCAGGCCATAGGCCTCTATGCTTTCCTCCCCCAGGCTCCAGGGGGAGCACTTCTCCTCTAGAGTTCCATCCTTTCTCTCTCTGCTGCTGGCATACAAGAATTGGATTGGTTCCTTACTTTACAGAGCTGGGCCAATCCAAAGACACGCCTCCAAAGAGTGGTCACAGGTTAAAGGAGAACCCCTGTCTACAAGGAAACAGTGAGGAGAATGACCAGGTGGTTTCAGGTAAGTAAAAATGGGCTTTAGAGACATTTTTTTTGTCAACCCAGGGATCAGATATAGGGGGTAGGAGGGAGGGGAGTAACATTCATCCTGGAGTTGAATGAGGGTGATTTTTGGAGTTGAATGAGTGTGTTTTTATTTTATCTGAATGTTTTTTGAGTTACTGTAATGTTTTTTTTACAGCTGAAAAACAATATGCAGTTCATGTAAATCAACAAAATGCAATTTTTTTGTTTTTTATTTATCTTCAGTCTGCATTGAATCTTACAATTCATTGAAAAAATTGTGTAATTCTCTGCAAATCAGACAGGTCTACGTAGAAATAGAGTTGAACATTTACATATTGCTGATTCTCCCAATTTGTAGATTACGTTTGCAGAAGAAAAAAAACCTTTCTTCTAAAGTTTGGCAATTCAGAGAACTTCCTCAAGTGTGTCTTATTCATTCGTATCCAAACAAGCCTTGTGATTTGGTTATGGGAAATCATACTGCATGCATTGCTTCGTGCTAAGCTTACCTAGAATCTACAGTGTTAGACAAATGAATATGAGCTTCAGCTTAGTCTGGCCAGTACAGGCATGCTGTCTTTGAAAGTTAAGCCCTGCAGTCATTTCCCTTACCAACCTTGTGTAATTCTCAGTAGTTAGTACAATCCAAGTTTCCCCACCCTCTTGTTATTCATGAATCATGTACTTGGTTTAGTGGATGTAAGCTTTTCACAGCCAATATTACGTAATTATTAATAGGTTATAGGCCTAATATAGGCTCAAAAAATGCAAATATTGCTTTCTCTGCATTAGCATATAAAAATACATTTGGCTGGGTTTAATGAACAGCTGTAATAGCCCAACTCCAGACGTCACTTTTTTTGTATGTTGTGGTTTTGGACGATTTGGGGATTTTAATTGTCTGCCAGATTATGTACTTTCTGTCCCTGTGACACAAGAAATTATGGGTAAGTGGGTCACAGGGATAGAAAACCATAAACTGAAATAGAATTTTCAAAGATTTTCTAATCTTTCCCAAGCTATACCTTGGGGGAATGGTGGGTAGCAGCTCAGTTTTCATCATTTGGGAATATGTCATGTTATATACATCAGGGATATTGTTCGCCAGCCCCACATCCATGCTGTCCCCAGTTCGACACATTTTGTGTGTGTATATATATATATATATATATATATATATATATATGTATAGATATAAAAGGTTAAAAAAAGATAACATGCTACACTGCATGTGTTGACAATGGGGGGTGAGACAACCCCTGCACCAATTGTCCATGCATGCGCCATTCAGACAGCACAGCTCTGTTAATATCTCTTGGTAATGTGTTTCCTAATTATCAGTTTTTTAATTATCTGAGCATCAACACAGCTCTAGCATGTCATAGGGCACACGTGGGTATCTTTCTCAGGTTTTCACATGCAGGTTCTTATTTCAGACAGTAGGATTCCTATTAAACTTATACTACTTTAGTCTCTATATAATGCATAAACCTCAATGGACAGAAGTTGTTTCCATTTAGACACACTGGGGTTGATTTACGAAAAGGCAAAAAGGCTGTTCACTGTGCAGAATTTGCCCAATATCTTAGTGAATGTCACATGTAAGGAAAAAAGAAATAAAGAAAGAAAACAGCATTCCTAGCACATAATTGGATGATGGAAGTCCGCAGAGGTTGATGTTGCAATTATCTTGCAAAGTGCAATTTTCCGTGCAGAGATAATAGTCATTTGTAAATTATCCCCACTGTCGGTAATTTATACATCAGATGGGACCATATGAGGAAGGTAGGACCAGGGAGATAACTCACTGCTTGAATGTGTATATTTCAGCTTGAGCCACTGAGATCTGTAAACAGGCTTTTTACGACAAAGCAGATAGGGATGAAAAACAGCATTGTCAGTCATGTTGCATTCAGTTCTGAAACAGAGGAATGAATGCCCTTACAGCACCACTTGCTTTGAGAAATAGTAATGTGCATTCGAAAGGCACATGTTCCTTCAAAGACAAGCATTTAGGACCGGTTCACACTGCTGCAATGCCAGACATTGCATGTGATTTGCACCGCATTGCTATGCAGATCACATGCGAGGTCTGTGCAATGCGAATTCAGCCATACAAACTGTATGGCTGAATTTGCATCGCATTCGGACAAACTCCGAACTCGGACCAGGACCCTTTTTTTTGTCCACACCAGAATTGGATCGCATAAGTGTTCACATCCATGCAATCCGATTCCTGTCCGAATTCACAGTTCGCACTGCGATCTGTGAACCGATCTGGGGCAATTCAGGTTTGATGTGGGAACCCACAGTGGATTTGCAGCGTTTCCGCATCGGACCAGTGTGAACCCAGCCTAAGTGTTTATTGGGAACACTGTACAGTAAAGGTTAAGATGGTGTACTGGAATACTGCCCTGTGGCCCAGTCTCCGAAGGGAGGAGATCATGCTCTGCTTCAGTATGTCACATGTTAGCATTCATGATTCCCCCAATGAACTGTAGCTCCCCAGTTCTGGCAGCACTCATACAGCCCCAGATCATGACACTCCCTGACCTTAGCCTGACCTTACATTTTCACTGCGAACAAGTCACAGCACTTACTTAAGATACAGTATCTCACAAAAGTGAGTACACCCCTCACATTTTTGTAAATATTTTATTATATCTTTTCATGTGACAACACTGAGGAACTGACACTTTGCTACAATGTAAAGTAGTGAGTGTACAGCTTGTATAACAGTGTAAATTTGCTGTCCCCTCAAAATAACTCAACACACAGCCATTAATGTCTAAACCGCTGGCAACAAAAGTGAGTACACCCCTAAGTGAAAATGTCCAAATTGGGCCCCAAGTGTGGGCCCGAATATTTGTGTAGCCACCATTATTTTCCAGCACTGCCTTAACCCTCTTGGGCATGGAGTTCACCAGAGCTTCACAGGTTGCCACTGGAGTCCTCTTACATGACAACCTCACCTAGCTGGTTGATGTTAGAGACTTTGCGCTCCTCCACCTTCTGTTTGAGGATACCCCACAGATACTCAATAGGGTTGAGGTCTGGAGACATGCTTGGCCAGTCCATCACCTTTACCCTAAGCTTCCTAAGCATGGCAGTGGTCATCTTGGAGCTGTGTTTGGGGTCATTATCATGTTGGAATACTGCCCTGTGGCCCAGTCTTCGAAGGGAGGAGATCATGCTCTGCTTCAGTATGTCACAGTACATGTTGGCATTCATGATTCCCCCAATGAACTGTAGCTCCCCAGTGCCGGCAGCACTTATACAGCCCCAGATCATGACACTCCCACCACCATGCTTGACTGTAGGCAAGACACACTTGTCTTTGTACTCCTCACCTGGTTGCTGCCACACACGCTTGACACCATCTGAAGGAAATACATTTATCTTGCTCTCATCAGACCACAGGACATGGTTCCAGTAATCCATGCCCTTAGTTTGCTTGTCTTCAGCAAACTATTTGCGGGCTTTCTTGTGCATCATCTTTAGAAGAGGCTTCCTCCTGGGATGACAGCCATGCAGACCAATTTGATGCAGTGTGCGGCGTATGGTCTAAGCACTGACAGGCTGACCCCCACCCCTTTAACCTCTGCAGCAATGCTGGCAGCACTCATACGTCTATTTCCTAAAGACAACCTCTGGATATGACGCTGAGCACATGCACTCAACTTCTTTGGTAAACCATGGTGAGGCCTGTTCTGAGTGGAACCTGTCCTGTTAAACCGCTGTATGGTCTTGGCCACCATGCTGCAGCTCAGTTTCAGGGTCTTGGCAATCTTCTTATAGCCTAGGCCATCTATATGTAGAGCAACAATTATTTTTTTCAGATCCTCAGAGAGTTCTTTGCCATGTGGTGTCATGTTGAACTTCCAGTGACCATTGTGAGAGAGTGAGAGCGATAAACCAAATTTAACACACCTGCTCCCCATTCACACTTGAGACCTTGTAACACTAACGAGTCACATGACACCGAGGATGGCTAATTGGGTCCAATTTGGACATTTTGACTTAGGGGTGTACTCGATTTTGTTGCCAGTGGTTTAGACATTAATGTTATTTTGAGGGGACAGCAAATTTACACTGTTATACAATCTGTACACTCACTACTTTACATTGTAGCAAAGTGGAATGTCTTCAGTGTTGTCACATGAAAAGATATAATAAAATATTTACAAAAATTTGAGGGTTGTACTCACTCTTGTGAGATACTGTATATAATAATTGCTTTTGAATCTTTACATTCGTTAAGCAATTCCAGTCCTGACCCACACTGCTCAGAAGCACATAGAATATATGCTAACTGTGCAAGAAAAAAATGGATCTGTCCTACCTGAAGTGTGAGTGTGCAGCCACAGCTACGCATTCCACACTGTAGAAAGCTCTGACATGTGCATACACCATTTTAACACAGTAAAGAGAAATTACACAAAGATTGCGGGTGACATCAGGGTGCACGTCACTGATCCCTCGATAAGACAAGATGGATTGTTTCTGGCAGATTGCTACTCCTTTTTCCTCATGCAGACATGCATGTTTCTACATCATTTAGAACTTGTGAACATTTGCTTTACCCATGAAGGGCAAAGGGCAAATCAACACGCCATCCCCATGAGCTACGCATACTCATGCGAGACAGAAAAAATAAAAAAAAAGATGTATGAGAGAGACAGCTGATGTTAGCATCATGTTGGAACATGCCCCCCTCTCTCCTACCTCCTATTACAATACTGGTCAAATTACCAAAGAATGGCGCTCCAAAAAATAATTTGTGAGGTTTTAAATATATAAGCAAATATATAACTGCCTCTTTAAGAAGTAAACTGATAACCTAAATATTGAAAAAAACGCGTGTAAAGGAATTAGTGCTTACTGTGGTCAAAGAAGTTAGGTATCAATGAAACAATTGAATGGATCAATCCTTAATGGATGACATAACAAAAATACTGGGTTCTTGTCATATTTTATGCAATATCCCTTGCTGACAGATTATGCAATAATTTCAGCGGAATTTGGGCCTGTATCAATGGACGTCTCTCTTCTGAATTGCTTCTCTTCCCACACAAGTCATACTTGGTATAACAGTTTATACAGCGCCAGTGATGTAACCAGTGCTGGGACAGGGCCATTTAGTGCCCAGGGCAAAGATGGCAAACTGCGCCCCCCCCCCCCCCCCCCCGTTTTAAAGAAAGAATCAATGTTGTTTTTAAAACGAGAATATGCTTAAAACACTGGTGCCATTTATGCAGCACAAAGGAGTTCATTTACTGGAACTGGTCTGATGGGCATATTTTATTTTAAGAGCTACACTGATGGGCATATTTTGTTGTGCCCACCAGAGTGCTCCCTAACATAAAATATGCCCATCAGTGTGATCCTTAACATAAAATAAGCTTGCATGCTAATGGGCACATTTTATGTTAAGGGAAACTCCGATGGGCACCACAAAATATGCCCATCTGAGTACCCCTTTACATAAAATGTGCCCATCAGTGTCGCTCTTAAAATAAAATATGGCCATCAGAGTGCCCTTTACATAAAATTTGCCCATCAGCATGCTACTTATTTTATGTTAAGGGTCAGGCTGATGATGGGCATATTTTATGTTAAGGGGCACTCTGATGGGCATAACAAAATGTGCCCATTAGTGTTGCTCTTAAAATAAAATATGCCCATCAGAGCAAATAAGTAGCATGCTGATAGGCACATTTTATGTTAAGGGACACTCTGATGGGCACATTTTATGTTAAGGGACACTCTCATGGGCACATTTTATGTTAAGGGACACTCTGGTGGACACAACAAATTATGGCCATCAGAGTGCCCCTTAAGAAAATATTGCCATCAGAGTGCCCCTTAAGAAAATATTGCCATCAGAGTGCCCCTTAAGAAAATATTGCCATCAGAGTGCCCCTTAAGAAAATATTGCCATCAGAGTGCCCCTTAAGAAAATAATGCCATCAGAGTGCCCCTTAAGAAAATAATGCCATCAGAGTGCCCCTTAAGAAAATAATGCCATCAGAGTGCCCCTTAAAGTGGAAGTAAACCCCCCTATCGTTTTCAGCCAAGGAAGCTGCCATCTTTGCCTCTGTTTAATCTTCAACTGCCACAGTGCTGCACATGTGATCCGTTATGACACCAGCCATTGGATGGTTTGACTGTTTGGTTGAGAGCACAGCCAATGTGCAGTTAGCATTCACGGCATGCCTTTTTTTTTTAGACTGTTAAATCGATGGGTTTACTTCCGCTTTAACAAAATATTGCCATCAGAGTGCCCCTTAAGAAAATATTGCCATCAGAGTGCCCCTTAAGAAAATATTGCCATCAGAGTGCCCCTTAAGAAAATATTGCCATCAGAGTGCCCCTTAAGAAAATATTGTCATCAGAGTGCCCCTTAAGAAAATATGGTCATCAGAGTGCCCCTTAAGAAAATATGGCCATCAGAGTGCCCCTTAAGAAAATAATGCCATCAGAGTGCCCCTTAACAAAATATGGCCATCAGTGTGCAGCTTAGGAAACATGTGCCCCACATACCTTGAGCTCAGGAGTAGTCGGCTGAAGCTGCAGTGGGGCGGAAAGCTGCAAGATATATCTTGCAAGTGAGTCAGGACAGGAGCCGCATGTAGCAGGGGGATGGGGCGGAGCGCGCACGCGATGTCACACCCGGCCGGGCACTCTTGTGCAGGGAGCCGCGAGTAGCAGGGGGGCGGGGCGGGGCGGAGCATGCATATGACGTCTCACCCGGCCAGGCGCTCTTGTGACCGAAGATTGGAAGTGAGAGCTGCGGTCAGGAGGCGGGGCGCACACACGCAGCGTCACTGGTTGCTGGGAAACCCACAGTCCCAGCAAGCCAGTGACTGCTAATACACTGGCGGTCCAGGCAAGAGCGCCGCTCGGTCCGTGCACGGGCCATTTAATGTATGATGTGCCTCTTTTACAAGGACTTTACTGTGCCCCCCCCCCCCCCAATAATTTGTCCCGCCCAGGGCACCCGTCCCTTCTGCCCCCCCCCCCCCTTGTACCGGCTCTGGATGTAACTAGAACCTTCAGGGCCTCGGTGCAAGAAGCCATGAATCAAATGTGGCCTTGGTGACCTGGTAGTTTCGCCACTGGTGTCAGTAGTTTTTTATTTTTGTAAGTATTTTTTTATTATTGTAATTCTTTTTATCATTTTTTTCATTATTCTTTACCATTTTTTTAGGAGCCCCATTGAGGGGCTTTGGTGAAATATCAGGAGTCTAAACAGACCTCTGATGTTCCACCTTTGAGACAGGGAAAGCAGATTGAGGACACAGCCCTCAACCTCCTTCTCTTAAGCTTCAGCTACACAGAATGAATGGACAGGAATAGCTTTGTCCAGAGCTTTCTGTATGGATCACTGACTCTCCATTTAAAAAAGGAAGGGGCCAGTAAATGACACATTTACTGGTTCCTTCTCCATTCTACTTCCTGACAGATCCACTGCAGCAGCAGTCGGAAGAGAGGAGGGGAGGGAGCTGGCAGAGCAGCAGCGGACGAGGGGTGGGGGCTGGGAATGAGCACAGGGAGGCTGGAGAGCACACGGGGAGCAGCGGAAAGAAGCTGGATAGGAGAAGCAGTGGGGGCAGCTGCATATAGAGGAACTGATCTCTCCAGTTTTCCTGCTGCAGCCGCTAAATGCCCACTTCTCCTCCTCCCCCTCCCACAGGCATTCAGTGGCTGCTGGAGGAAAATAGATAATTCGGTTCTGCTATATGCAGCCGCCCCTGCTGCTTCTCCTATCCAGGCATACGGGGAGGGGGGTGCATGGGCCCCCTGTAGCAAGGGGCCGGGTCTCAATTGCCACCCCTGTGACCCCTGCATGTACTCCCCTGCGCAGAGCTTTGCAACATATTATAATCTGTGATATAGGAACATCCTCAGCACACATCTGTTTATGGCTCATATTTGCTGAACATTGAGGATAAATACATCTTTTGGATCTCAACTAAAATTGCCTACTTTCCATTCCTTATAATTTACAGTCGTATATATTTTTGTAAATGACATGAAAACAGAAGCCTCTTTCTTTTAACATACTATATTTTTGCAATAGCAAAGTATAGTAAACAAGCAGGCTTCAGAGACAAATGTAAAACAACTGCATTTTGCAAGGTTGTACAACTAGCACATGGAATGTCAGATATGTAGTAATTTCTCAATGACTGTTTATGAAACAGTAAGTTGTCATGTCTCCCCATAACTTTCACATATATAATAAATAAACAAATAGGAGGGCCATTTATATTTTTCCTGTTCTTTTGGCTTGTATGATGTCCCAGCCTATGGCTGTTGCATGTGCCCTTATCGTGAATGCCCCTGTTTTTTTATCTGACACTTCTCTATTGCTATCCGGTTGCTCACTGGGACTGTAGTTTGACTCTTCTCTGCCTGTAGGTATATAAAGATATGTTGTAGTCATTGGATAATATGAGGAAAGAACTACGAAAGAGAGAAAAAAGTAGGGTGGAGATAAGAGGGGGGGTGGGGGTGATAGTAGAAGTCGATTTGTAGAGCTTCTGTCCTACTGATATGTGAGTAATGTACGTGGGATGCAATGGGGTTGATTTACTAAAACTGGAGAGTGCAAAAATCTGGTGCAGCTCTGCATAGAAACCAATCAGCTTCCATTTTTTTTGTCAAAGCTTAAAGTGATATTACAGGTTGGGTTATAGCTCGTTTGGCTGTACTTTTCCTGTGGATCACAGGAGTGCAGTTAGTTTTGAACTCTCGTGACCCATTTTCAGCAGACAGCAGGCTGAAGTCTGCTGTCTGCTGACGTCACAGAGCCGGTCCAACACTGGGGTTGGGATCCACCTACATGCCTGGACCGACACCCGGCTCAGCCTCTCAGTGATGCACTGAGAGGCTGAGCCAGCTGCTCCCGCCCCTCCACAGCCCAGCACTTTAGTGAGCAAGGAGGGGGCAGAGCATAGAGCGGTGACTGTCACCAGTTCTCTGCAGGGGAGCAGTGAGAGCGATCTGCGGTGTTAGATCTCTCGGTTCTCAGTTTTAGAGGCAGTGGTGGACAAATGCAGCATCAGACTGATGCTGCATCCACCCAGGTAAATATGATTCCGAAAGAAAGCCATACCCCATACTTCTCTTTTAAAGTCTTTTTTTATTTGCCCCCTCCCTCCTGCCGGGTGCCTTCACAACAAGCAGCTTGCTCTAGGGCGCCCAAGCCGACACCCTCCTGAGCTGCAGCTCTGTGTGTCCATTCACACACACAGAAGCAGCTCGGCGCTGCCCCCTCCATCTCTTGATTGGCCAATGGCTCTTGTTTCTGTCAAGGCTCTCATGGACATTGCTGGATCAAGAGGGGGTTCAGGTGAGTATTAGGGGGGAGGGGGGGCTGCTGCACACAGGAGGTTTTTTTACTGCATAATGCATGAACGTAAAATACCTTGTGCCTTTACAACCACTTTAATTGAACAAGTGGAAGTTACAAGCTGATTGGCTACCATGCAGAGCTGCACCAGATTTTGCACTTTCCAGTTTTAGTAAATGAAACCCAATGTGTTCCTTTCAATCCCTTTAGAGTATGGGTATGTTCAGTATGTATTAATCCCTTTGTTTTAATTGTGTAAGCTGTAACCTGTTTAAATAATGTCCAGGCATATACTGGTTATATTCTTTCCTGATTTAAATATAATAATTTTAGTATTTCATGGATATAATCGATATAACCCAACCATTTCTTCATAGCTGATGACACTACTTCTGTCCTCCAATGCCCGGGAATTATGACATGAGCAGAATAAATAATTAAATAATTAAACATTTTGCTGAATGTGACATGGAACCAGTAAATCAATTTGCAAGTTTCACATCAGTAGAACAATTTTCAATTTGTGTTATCAAAGGTTTTAGTTTTTTTCTGAATTTTTGTATTTTTGGACAAAACTGGAAGGTATCTGTGTGTTTATTTTGTATAAAACCTCAGGGGTTCTGTACCAACAATGTAGAATAGTTGGACAGAGAGTTACATAGTTGAACACGATGATGGTTCAAAAATAGGGATGATCCTGTTTTTTTATTTAGAAAATGTGAGGTGAAGAGCACCGTTCTGCTTGAAAAGTGCAATTGTAAACACCCTTGAAGCAAGGGAAAAGGGAAGGGAAAAGCATCCGATCGATCAAAGCTCGGCAGTGGGCTGAAGAGAAAAATACATTCAGGAGATCCTGATAAGTATCAAGTGGGTTGGGAAAAATATCCAAAAAAAAGAGATAAGGAATAGGTTTGGTTTGCTTACTTGAGTACGAGCCGGTATGATGCGTCAGGTGCCTCCAGAGTCCTGTAGTGGACTAGTGTGGTGAGCTGGTTTAAATACCGCCTTCCTGATCGAGGCGGCGTGGGTCCGCCCCTCGATCAGAGGACAATAGAGCCTATGCGCATGCGCGCAGCGCGTCACGGCCGGGAGCCTACGATTCCCATAGTTCCCGGCAATGAGCGCGCGGCGAGCGTGATGACGTCATCGCCGTTAAGACGGCGAGTGAGATAGCGAAGGCTGGCGGTGGGCGGGCTGTGAGGGCCCGCCCTCGGGTGTCCATACTAGGCCGCTGGGCTATCCCTAGGCGTGACAAGTCCGCCCCATAGGCGGCGGCTGAGTCCAGACACCGAAATGATGGTAGGAGGGCAAGAAGTGGAGGAGGGAAGGGGGAAAGAAAGAGGAGGGGACTGAGATGGAAATAAGCCAATGAAGGCTATATATTGGCAACATTCCTGTGGGCTGAAAGAACCAGCGGCATTCTCACCGACAATAGATCCCAAATTTGTCCATACCAAATGCAATGGGAATTGGGCATGTTTTGGTCATAACTAAACAGATACTTTAACTAGATAGATCTGTAAAATAATAAATAACAGATTTGTGAAGGTTTGAAGAAAAGTCAGACAGATCAAGCCAAAATAAGAATTGGTCAAGCGTCCATTCTAGAGATCAGGGGCAATTTAATACATGATAAGTGTGCAGTCAAAATACATTACCCATACAGTGTGTTAGGGCAGGTTTCAAAGAGGTTTCTATAATTCATATAGAGCATAATATATTAGTTACAGATAAATAAAAATTCATTCACTTTACATAGAAAAATACCTACAAATAGGGAGGAGCAGGCTTTGGCGCATGATGGCAGTGAGATCACCGGGTGAGACCTCTGGAGAAAGCCAATTGTGACCATGAGAGAGAAGATTTCAGGTTGGAATGAAATGGTTGTTTAGAGAAAAGATTTGAAACTGATATACTCGTTCATACCTGGGTATCTGGTGGCATCTAGTGTGTATATCCACCTAGTTTCAAGTTGGAGAAGTCGGTTGTCTATGTCCCCACCGCGTACATTGAGGGGTAAATGTTCCAAAGCCGAGAATAGTATTGTAGTGGGATCAAAGTTATGTTTGAGAGCTACATGGCGATTAATCGCAGTTGAAATTTTCTTTTTAAAGAGAGGTTTTATATGGTCCTGTATGCGAATCGAAAAAGCTCTTTTTGTTTTACCGACATAGAAACATCCACATCGGCAAGTGGCTAAGTAGATAACCCCCACAGTGTTGCACATAACCCGATGTTTGGGCTTATGTAAATTCCCATTGGGAAGTAGAGTGTTAGTGGAATTGGACAAGAACATACATGAGTCCCTAGGTCGTTTTCCCACATTAAATGTGAATCCTACTTCCAATTTTATGTGCATAATTTAACTTTATCAT
This sequence comes from Lithobates sylvaticus, assembly GCA_028564925.1. Taxonomy (NCBI): domain Eukaryota; kingdom Metazoa; phylum Chordata; class Amphibia; order Anura; family Ranidae; genus Lithobates; species Lithobates sylvaticus. Next base: position 504,492,200 of record CM053026.1, read on the forward strand.
TGATCATGTATTGTTCTCAATACCTTTGATTGTTAAAAAATTCCTTAAGTGATACCTCAATCATTTGCCCTGATTCATCCAACTGAGTATTACTACGAAAAATATATATTGTTAATATTTCTCCATACATATATATTCTTCTCCTTGTATGTTTTGATATAACTGTCTATATGTAATAAAAATTGTTTTATTAACTAACGAGTATTACGAGCCTTGAACTGTGAGTCCGCCCCAACTCTCTTATATTATCTTAGCACTGCTATAATCCCTACTCCACCATCCCCCCCTTTTTTTGAAACAATGTAGAATGTTATAGATTGTTTCTTGAGTGTAAGCTTTATACAGTGGTGTAGCTTGGATGGGCAGCCAGTGTGGTCGCCCCAGGAAGATGTCACGTATGACGAAACATGTCGAGCGGAGCTACGTGCTAACATCATCCCGCCCCACGTGACCTCCGGAAGTGTGGGTGCTTCGCAATTTGTTTGCCGGCAAACGTTTGTTTTATCTTGGAATTTTTATGCTTCATGCTTTTTAAGCAATAAACAACATTTTTTATGGTAATACACTATTGGAGCCTCTTTTTTACACACTCTATGTCTATGGTACTGAGCTGACGGAGACCCCCAGATTAAATTCAAATGCAAACTGAATATAGAGGAGGATTTCTAGTGATTGCCAGTGAGCCCTGGGACAAGGCGAATCATCTGACCCTGCAGAGGGCTAGATCTGCAAGTGCATACGACCACGCTCATAGGGAGGTCCAAAGTTTCTGGTAAGAGTTCCCACTCACAGAGTGTTTTTTTAAACAAAAACTTATTTTCCCCTTGGTGGTGGTGGAAAACTTTGGAAGATTTCATCCTGTTGGAACTTTTTCACTGCGAGAATTCATTTGTGGATTCAAGATCTCACTGTCACCATAAGGCAGCCCAGGCAATTCCCTTAGGTCAGCAAAATGGGGGTTGGGGCAGTAAAAGCCACCTGCTGGGGATTTGTATTTTAAAATACCTTTCCCCACAGCAGGCGAACTAAAACTTCCACGATAGAGGTGAGAAGAGAGGATGCAGTGTGGAGGTTTTAGTTTACCTGCTGTTTAGCTGCTTTTACCGAGAAAGCAGGGAGAAAGGATCCAAGCATGCAGAGCAGTGGGTGGATCCCAATCCTGAATTTCATGCAGGAAGTGAGCGCCACTCTGTACATGGTGGGGGGGTGGTCAAGCCAGTGGTGTCAGCGAAGGAGGAGTTCAGGGTGGAAGAGGCTTCCTTCTGGTTGCTGCAGCTACAGCAGCCATCGGACATCCTGCTGGAGATATTCTCCTGCCTGCATGGGACACAGCTACCCCTCCTGTCCCTAGTGATGCCAGACTAGTAAGATGTGGGGGGATTGTGTGTGTGATGAGGGAGGGGGGTATCTGGAGGGTGTGATTAGAGTGGGAGTTTTTGGGTGGTGTGATCGGTGTAGAGGTATCTGGGGAGTGTGATCAGGGTGGGACTATCTGGGTGGTTTGATTAGGGTGGGGGTATCTGGGGGTGTTATCAGTGTGGGGGGGGGGGTATCTGGGGGTGTGATCAGGGTGGAGGTATCTAAAAGTCCACGGGTTGGGGGGCCCAAATTACTTACTGACAACCCACGTTACACCACTAGCTATGGCTACTATGGTAAGATTTGTAAACTGTGTATTTCACTTAAAGATAGACCTTCCAAGGTTCTGCTCCCTTCACAGCTCGGCATCCCAGGAATGGTTGGGAAATTATTTTCTATTCCTAAAGAAGATGCCTGTGGTGAGAGGGCCTAAGATTTAAATCAAGGCCTCTGATTTAATTAAGGGGTGGCTACCAACATGTTATGAGTATGCTCCTAAATTGGAACACACATTTGTTGATGGAGGTTTAGAAATCCAACCTTGTTTCCTGACGCCTTCATGGCAGCACCCTCTGGGTTGTGACTCCGCCTACACAAACTGACAGGATTGGTTAACTATAAATTTTCAAGAGAGACACCCCGCTTCATTCTCTTTTTTATCCTCACCTGACAAGATTGGATGGACATTGCAGGTCTCTTAACGCAATCACCCCAGCAGGTTCAAGCCTCTCCTATTTGAAAGTCCCTCCTGTACAGTCTCTAAAGGAGCTTCTATGGAGGGAACCCCCAATCTGGTGGTCTCAGAGGCATCTGAAAGGAATTTCTGGCATTAGTAAGCTTTAAAGAAGCTTCAATTATTGCAGTGGTCTCCTACCCTCCTCCTTGCAAATATACTCTATATTCCTTTACCTTTGTCTCCTGTTAGGCTCACTGAGCCTTGCTGTCCTCCGCGTTTCTCTCCCCACTCTGCGCATGCGCGGGAGGAGGTGATGTGGCTGGTCAGAGCCTTCTGCCCTGTTCCAAGATGGCGCGGGGAGGGCTGAGCCGCTTTTGCACATGCGCGACTGCGTTACTGATGGCTGCAACGCCGGCGGCAGATTTAAATGGCCAGGATGATCTGCCAGTGCTCTCTGGTCGCTCCACTGCTCAGGAGGCTGCATTATTACCACTAATACTCAGGTAACTTAATCTTAATGATCTCTCCCTGTATATAACCAAGGTTTTTTATCTTATTACAACTCAACCTGCAGCAGCCACTACCTCTCCCGATAACATCAGATTTCCTATCCCAGGGTCAATTCCTGCATTCGGCTCCGGAGAAGTTTCACTTGATCGCATGGAGGTTGAAAGGAATAGGCTGCTAGAGCAAAGCTGTAAACAAGAGGTGATTTCAACACTTCTACAGGCCAGAAAAAACACTACTAACAGCACGTACATGCAAATATGGGGAAGATTTTGTTCTATGGCCCAAAGAAACTGGAATCCAGTATCACCAGAACCCCCGCAAATTTTGGAATTTCTCCAATTAGGTATTAATATGGGGTTAAGCTCAAGTACCCTGAAAGTTCATGTATCCGCCTATCTCCTGAAGATCAGACCTCCAAAAAATGGCACCTCTCAGACCCCCGGCATGGGACCTCTCATTAGTACTCAATGTGCTGTCAAACCCTCCTTTTTACCCGGTCGAGTCAATCTCGCTATTGGACTTAACTTTGAAACTAACCTTCCTCATCGCCATTACATCTGCGAAAAGAGTTTCTGAGATACAAGCATTAATGATAACAGAACCGTATCTGCTCTTTTATCCTGACAGAGTGGTACTGAGACCTTTGGACCATTTCATCCCCAAAGTGTCAACTTAATTTCATTATAATCAATACATCATCCTTCCATCTTTCCATCTTTCACTAATAATCAAGGTGAAACCCATGCGTTGGATGTAAAATCAGTTATCACCAGTTATCTGGCGGCTACGACTACCTTTAGAAAGACGGATACTCTCTTGATAATTCCTCATGGGGCCAGGAAAGGTCAACCAGCGACTTCTCGCACTATTGCATCTTGGCTAATCAAGTCCATCAAGAAGGCATATTCCATCCGTCAGCTTGCAATTCCTGAAGGCATCAGGGCTCACTCAACCAGGGCAGTGGCGACTTCGTGGGCAGCATACTGCAGAGTTGCACCAGAGATAATCTGCAAAGCAGCGACCTGGTCGTCCATACATACGTTCATATCCCACTATAGAATAGACTCTGCTCAGTTGACAATGGCAGACTTTGGGATAACCATTGTTAGAGACAATTCTACAGCTTTATAAGGAATAAACATTATTTTCTTGCACCCACCAGACTGGTGAGTTATTTTCCAGTGTGTGCTGCCATGAAGGTGTCAGGAAAATGGAAAATTGTATACTCACCTTTCTGTAATTTTCCTTTCCTGACACATCTTCATGGCAGCACACAGAAGCCTGTCCGTTCTTAGATGATAGATACAGAGAATGAAGCGGGTGTCTCTCTTGAAAATTTATAGTTAACCAATGCTATCAGGTTGTGGAGGCGGAGTCACAACCCAGTGTGTGCAGCCATGAAAATGCATCAGGAAAAGAAAATTACGGAAAGGTGAATATACAATTCTCCATTTTCTTAACTATCCAGTCCTTCTAGATTTTGTAAAGGTGCTGCTATTCTTATTAGACGACATTTTGTTTATGGCAATAAGCTTTAACCAGGAGAAAGAAATATATTTTTTTCCATTTTTTTAAAGTTCTGATTTAACTTCAATCAAAGTAAAATCAAAGGTGGGAAATTGAGTGAAAATAGTTGGTTCGGTGAGGCAGGTAAGTTTATTCCATCGACTCTTACTCTAACTCTTGGCTTGGAGTAAATTAAACCAATGGTCATCTTTTACCTGGCCAATATAGCTTTGACAAGCTATTCTGTCAAATGCTTTCTCCACATCAGTTAAAAGCAGGACTGTTCCTAGATTTTTATATATGGCCATAGAATTGTGTTAATAGCTTTTGTGATGTTGTCCCAGGATTCTGTGCCAGGAACAGGTCCACCTGGTAAGTGTGGGTCAAGGAAGTTAACTACAAGAGAAGGCTACATGGCAGGATTTTCGTACACAGCTCACTTAAAGTTGGAAAATTGGTCTGTAGCTTGTGCATTGTTTGTGGACTTTGTCCTTTATATGAATGATAGCAATGTGAACTTCAAGGGTTTGTAAGGAAAATTGGTGACAAGCATTTCATGAATGTATGCATTTACAAGACACAAAGCCAGTTGATCTTCAAACATTTTTTAACATTGCAAGATCAGACCTCCTGGTCCAGAGCTGTTACCAGCTTTTATGTGCTTCACTGCTTCATGAAGCTATTTGGTTGTAATTGGAGATTTAAGGGTAAGCGCTACTGAGTCTTCAATTGTAGGCATATTTCCTGGTAAGGAATTTCATTATTTCTTTTTGCATTTTAGAGTGTCATGTGGGTTTCTATTTTGTTCAGTAAGGTTATAAAGAGAGCTATATAATCCTCAGAAAGCCTTTGCTAATGGCAAATGGACTGTTCACTTTGCAAGAGAAGTGGCACTTTATTATTATTATTATTGTTATTATTATACAGGATTTATATAGCTCTGGCAGTTTACGCATCGCTTTACAACATAAGGTTAAACAGTACAATTACAATACAGTTTAATACAGTTGGAATCAGAGAGCCCTGCTAGTTAGACCTTACAATCACTTTGCATATAAATCCTCCCCAGAGCTTAGTGAATGAGGTGAGGCTCTGATGACTTCCATCATCCAAACATGTCCAATCATGCTTGGGTTGGGTGTTCTTTGCAAAGTAAAATTTCACCTCATTCACTAAATTCTGGGAATAATTCCCTTGTATGTAATTGACCCTTTAAGACCTTAATGGATGAGATGTGCGTTTGGGTTTTTAGGGTTCTCACCATGAGTTTCCTGCTTTTGATGCCTGCTCCATAGTAGAAACCACTTTGAGGGGGAAAGATCTACATATTTTACTAGAAGTTATTTTGTTGTCTTTCTTTTTATGAATTGAATTATAATGAATGAAAAGAGAATGCAGCAGTATGATTGGAACTCTTCTTGCACTATAGTGTGGGGAAATTCAAAGTTACCCTGTCATTTTGAAGCTAATTGCACAGACAGTGTGGCAACAAACTGGCATATTTGGGCACAGGGGATGCACAATGCAGCATACAGCCTGCTACCAGCAGCCTGTTAAAATAAACGGTAGGCTGAAATACCGCTGAAAATATGCTGAAAATGATGGCTGTAGGCAGCTGGGTGTTTTTGAGTAATACTTGTGTCCAGGGCAGTATGCAATCAGGGACATATTCCTTGAATGCGGAATGCTTACATTTGGGGCGCACGTCCCTAAATTCATATGGCCAAAAATACATGTACAGTTTAGAACAGTGTTTAGCTGTGTGCAACTGTCAGGCATTTTTTAGCCTATCATTAATACTGACAGGCTTCTGGTTGCTGTACCTGTGCCTCCATTTTTTAAACTGTAGGTGCAGAACCCCCTGTGTGCACAAGCCCTTATTGATGTGTCTTCTGTGGTGCTTTTACTTCTTGTGCTACTGCCAATACACAGTTACACCCTGACAGTCTATCAAGCTTTAATAAACATTAGGAAATCTGGATGATTACAGTGAATAAATATCTCACTCAGGTTATTGGAATGGTTGACAAATTCCTCTCTCCAAGAGTGTCTCTATTCTTACATCATTTCTGGACTCAATGCTTCCAGATCACTTTTATAAAACATCTGACACTGCTGAAGTAACTTCTCAACAAGAAATGCAGAAACAACTACGACCTGCCGCTTTGGAAATCTATAAGTTGTAAATTTATGAGACTGATTATGACAGGCAGTACAGGACCCCAACATTTTCAAAAAGGCACAAAGCGAACCTTTCAAAATAATTTGTACCGGATCTTGTGCATAAAAGCAGAAAGTATGAACAAATACGCATATTATACACAGAAAGAAAAATGTAATATTATCCAGGTTTTACATCAGTAGTGTTGTAGCTGAATTTATAGCTTACTTAAATGATTATAGATACAAAAATAATAAAGTGATTAAAGTGATTAAACCTTTGTCTATATAAGAATAAAAACGTACGATAACAGTGCGAAAAGATAAAACAATCACATTTATTTATACAGGAAAGAAACGTTAGAATAATTTAGAACTTATCATAAAATTCAAGTGATGGTACAGGTACAGTGTTGCTTAGGCTGCGAAGATACTTAAGGCCATATGGTTACAACAGATATACACTTATCAATATGGTTATCCAAATATCAAGACAAGTCCTAGGAGAGAAGATAGATTAGCGATAGGAATAGGTTAGAGATACACAAAATACATTACACGTCCACCCGATGGTCTGGGATTCAAGAGAGTGAGCAGCTAGCTCTAAGCTCGCTTATATGCCCAATGGCCCCCTTCTGGAGTCTCAATGCTCATTGGCTCTCTGGGCTAACTCTCTGATTGGTTCTTGGGCTAGCTCTTTCATTGGTTCTTGGGCTAGCTTTTTGATTGGTTCTTTTCTGAAGTCAACACTACTGTTGCCAGTCAGTCTCAAAGATTAATGAATCACTAGTTCTAACTAGGTCTGACATTAGTATGTTAATGACCCCTGGGGAGAAGGTGCTGTGCTGTCTAGTGAAACACAGGGGCAGTTGAGGAACTGATGACCCACTGGTTTTGATAACCAGAGATGACATTAGTATGTCAATGGCCCCTGGGGAGAAGGTGTCGTCTATTGGAACAAAAGGGCTATTCAATTAGCACCTGGGGACACTCAATCTATGGATTAACGAACCAATGTCAAAGAAAAAAGGTCTAGCTAGCATGTCATAAAAATATATATATATATATATATATATATATATATATATATATATATATATATATATATATATATATACACACATATATATATACACATCCCCACACACACATCTCCCTGATATATATTTATACATCCGATGGGGCATGGCAATCCAATTCCATTTTAAATATAGTCGTTCAAAATCTCCAACACAGTAGGTTAGAATGGAACTGAAATGTGTATTAAATCCTGTAATATTGTATAACTCTTCCTTCTCTTCTCTTGGGATATAACAATTCCAGCGTGCAGATTGTTTTTCCTCAGTCATATACCACCTCCATAACACACACATTGGTCTTTCCTCTGTCAAATCTCATCTCCAACAGAAAGATTGGTCTTTCCTCAGTCAGATCCCACCCCCAGCACACACACATTAGTCTTTCCTCAGTCAGATCTCATCTCCAACACAAAGATTGGTCTTTCCTCAGTCAGATCTCATCTCCAACACAAAGATTGGTCTTTCCTCAGTCAGATCTCATCTCCAACACAAAGATTGGTCTTTCCTCAGTCAGATCCCACCTCCAAAACACACACATGTCTTTCCTTAGTCAGATCTCATCTCCAACACAAACATTGGTCTTGCCTCCATCAGATCCCACCTCCAGCACACACAAATGGGTCTTTCCTCGGTCAGATCTAATCTCCAACACAAAGATTGGCCTTTCCTCAGTCAGATCCCACCTCCGGCACACACACATTTGTCTTTCCTCAGTCAGATATCACCTCCAACACAAAGATTGTTTTTTGCCACCTCAAATCAAAGTATATATATAACTATATATATATATATATATATATATATATATATATATATATATATATATATATATATATATATATATATATACACACACACATATATATATATATATATATATATATATATATATATATATTTTTTTTTTTTAAACTCCATAGAGATATATTTATATCTATATATATATAGCGAAAAACAATTATCACTAGTTTCATGTATATTATTAATTATTTTAGTTATAAATGATATTTAAATATTATAATCATTACATTTTGAGTTAATTTTTTGTTTATTAGGTATTGTGTGCTAGACACAGTTAAGCCCCATACACACGGTCGGATTTTCTCAGGGATTCTGTCCGATCGGACAATGTTGTTGAAAAATCAGACCGTGTGTATGCACCATCGGACAGTGTACGTCGGATTGTCCGACGGACAAAGTCCTATCTCCTGCTGGATAGATTTTCCGACAACACGGTCCGATCACACCAAATCCGATCGTGTGTACCGTTGTCCGACGGACAAAGTGCTACGCATGCTCAGATCACATTACAAGACCCAAGCTATTGGCTAATAGCCTCTACGTAGTCCCGTCGTAGGCAACAAACGTCACCACGTTCAGAATGATCGGATTTTCCGACAACTTTGTCCGACCGTGTGTACGCAAAACCAACATCAGACAAAGTATGACGGACATGGTCTGACGGACCTGGTCCTCGGATAATCCGCGCGTGTGTATGGGGCTTTTGACACACCTAATTACCTTCTGTTTTCTGTTATAGAGATAAACACTGTTATCTTGACATTTTCTTGTTTTTGAATAGCTTATCTAGTTTTTCTTTAGACTGTCTCAGACATTTAGTTAAAAAAAAAAAGGATGTCTATTCTTTATTTAAAATTTTTATATATAAATAGATACCTAGATAGATGTATTTTTAAATATCTAAGCTGTCTCTAAAAAAAAAATATATTCTTATTCTTAAAAAAAATTTTTTTTTTTTAAAAATTACCAGAAATGGCTGTTGCTAGGCAGATCGTCCTAATCTGCCTCCTCCAGCTCCGCGGTGATCTTCTCTTCTTCCGTCTTCTGTTGAATGGGGCGCGATGTGTTATGGGAACTATGTCCCACAACACATCGCGTTCCCCATTCACAAATTAGAGTTGCGCATGCGCAGTTGGGCGCGCGCCGACTCGCGCATGCGCAGTCGTCCGCGCGCCGACTCGCGCATGCGCAGTCGTCCGCGCGCCGACTCGCGCATGCGCAGTCGTCCGCGCGCCGACTCGCACATGCGCAGTAGGAAACGTGAAGCCGTTTCCCTTACCGAGAATGGCGGCGCTGGAACCGGATCGCCGAGGGACAGCTCGTCCTCCACGACGGACATCGCGGGCGCCCTGGGAGGGTAAGTGTACTTCTTAAAAGTCAGCAGCTACTTTTTTTTTTTTAGCTGCTGACTTTTAAAAAAAAATTTTGTTACCATATCAAACATCACCGGTGTCCTAACCAAACCTAACCCAGGTCTGGCGATGCTAAACCTAGGGATAGATAACTTCCCTATAGAATTCAGAACTGTAATCACACATATCCTTTTGGTGGCTAGAACCCTAATCGCAAAGCATTGGAAAGACAACAAGGCACCAAATGTGTCAGAAGTTATAGCCAACACCAAAACACATTACGCTGAAGCCTTGCTAGCTGGGAAGTCAGGTAACTCTAATGTATTTAATAGGCACTGGGAATGTTGGACCTCCTGGTCGAAACAAAATTAATGATATAATCTTCTCTACTGTAACTCTTTATGGATGGTTGCGCGGGATGTCGTTCGGACCAATACCCCCCCCCCCCCCCCCCCCCCTTTAACCTCCCCTCCTCCCCCTACCTCCCTCCCCACCTACCCCTTGTTATGTAATCTAAAAATTCTTATTCCACCCCACTAGGGGTACTTGCTGGTAATGAGTGCTGTCTGATCAGCTGTCAATTTTTATGATATGTGTATGTCTTCATGCAAAACCGTCAAAGCTAATGTCCTCCATGTATACTTACACTGTGCAGTACCGTACCATGTTTGTACAATGTTTCTCTTTCTTTCTTTTTCAATAAAAACTATTTACACAAAAAAAAAAAAAATTTGTAAGGTGAAACACCCCTTTAAATATGTATGTATATGTATATAAAATATATATATATATATATATATATATATATATATATATATATATATATATATATATATATATATATATATATATATATATATATATATATATATATATATATATATATATATATATATATATATATATATATATATATATATATATATATATATATATATATATATATATATATATATATATATTTATCTCTTATTTAAAATCTCTCTTATCTATATATATATATATCTATATATATCGATATCTATATCGATATAGATATATATAGAGAGAGAGATAATATTAATTTGAAATAACATTTTTATATCTATCTATATTTGAAAAATAAAGCCATAAAAAGACATGTTATATATATCTGTATATATAAATTAAAAAATATATATACATTTTACATTATTTACATGTGTACTTTTACTCTTTGCTATAAATAGTTAGTAAAAATAATATATATATATACACACATATGAACACACAAACAAATAATTGTTATTTTTAGTCTAGACAAAGTCCTCTTATCTTTGTCTACAAAACAATGATAGACATAATGACTACTGGCCTGCAGGCCCAGTCTCTAAAGGGGGTGGGGGAGGGGTCTTATGATCTCCTTCACTATTTGACATTACATGTCGTTATTCATATCTCCCCAGACAAACCAACTATATGTAAAAAAATATTCATATAAATTATCCTATATTTTATTTTACGTTATTTTATTTAATTCAATTTAAAATTAAAATGATTGCTTTCAAATTTTTCAGATAAAAGAATAGAAACATAATATTAACTTTGATTTTCTAAATATCAAAATGGTAAGTAAAATTTTAGTGACAAAATGTAATTATTATTTTGTATGTATAACTCTTAGGCTCCTTTCACACTGGGGCGTTTTTCCGGCCCCAGTCACTCCAGTGTGAAAGCCAGCGGGCTTTCACACTGGAGCGGTGCGCTAGCAGGACGGTCGTCAAAAAAGTCCTGCTAGCAGCATCTTTGGAGCGGTATAGGAGCGGTGTATTCACCGCTCCTATACCGCTCCTTCCCATTGATTAGAATGGGACACCGCGATAATACCACGGCAATACCGCCTCAAAGCGCTGCTACGGCGGCGCTCTGCGGGGGTCTTTAACCCTTTTTCGGTCGCTCGCGGGGGGTAAAACCGCACCGCGAGCGGCCGAATACCGCGGCTCAAACGACGGTAAAGCAGCGCTAAATATAGCGCTGCTTTACCGTCACCGCGGCTCCCCGCCCCAGTGTGAAAGGGGCCTTAGTAACAGCATTCATTTTTTTCTTCTTGATTCGTAGGCTAATAATGAATGAAACACTGAAGACTTGACTGCACTCTATACTTCATTGACTCAAGAGCAAAGAGTAAGTTTTATCAATATTCATAATAACTATACACACATCTTATTTATGTTTCTCATTTTTTGGACTAATGTATATTCAATTCGATGTTTGGTTTATTTTTATTAATTTAATTTTTTTAAAGTAATATATATATATATATATATACACACACACACACATATATATATATATATATATATATATATATATATATATATATATATATATATATATATATATATATATATATATATATATATATACACACACACACAATATATATACACACACACAATATATATATATATATATATATATATATATATATATATATATATATATATATATATATATATATATATATATATATATATATATATATATATATATATATATATATATATATATATATATATATATATATACACACACACACACACACACACACACACACACACACACACACACACACACACACACACACACACACACACACACACACACACACATATATATATATATATATATATATATATATATATATATATATATATATATATATATATATATATATATATATATATATATATATATATATAGTGTGTGTGTGTGTGTGTGTGTGTGTATATATATATATATATATATATATATATATATATATATATATATATATATATATATATATATACACATACATATATATATATATACATACATATATATATATATATATACACATACATATATATATATATATATACACACATACATACATACATACACACACACACACACACACACACACACACACACACACACACACACACACACATATATATATATATATTTTTTTTATTTTATTCTACACACCCAAGATTATATTTTTTTTACTTTTCGTTAATAAAATAAATAAATATATCTAAAAAACACAAATATTAATCTCTTTATGCAAGTATTCTATTTATTTCCAACTAATTTATTAAATTTTTGAAGGTTAAAATTATCATTAAAAACTTAATTTATCTAAATAGCTAAATATTTTTTACAATTAGATATTTTTTAGATTTATTATTTATTTCTTTTATTTTAGCGCAATATGTTGGTCCAACAATTATTGGCCAGGTACCCTGCACGAGAAAGTGACCGTGCCTTCCCAATTAATCCAACAGTTTCTTCGTCCAGTGTTTCTTCATCATCAGAATTGCAAGACACTGCCGAAGACAGAATAGGCAACATTGAGTGGTGTCTGTGTGAAGGGTGTATACCAATGGCTACCCAAGTAGAATCAATCTGTTGTAGAAAATAGACGAGGTAGAAGGATGCATACCCGAAGGAAGGAAATGCATAACAGAGGCAGATATGTTCTCTTCTCAAATCGCTACAGAGGAACACGTCCGCCTCATGTTTACCATGTTGCATTTAGAGGGCTTACCCGTTGTCGATCCCGACAACAACAGGTCAGTAAAATAAAAAGTACTTTATTTTTTTTTAAATTTGTAATTATTTTTCATATTGTATTAATTTTAATTGATTTTTATTTTCAGCAGATTCCACCTCAATACACACACATTGGTCTTTCCCCAGACAGATCTCATCCCCAGCACAAAGATTGGTCTTTCCCCAGTCAGATCCCACCTCCATTACACAGATTAATCTTTCCCCAGGCAGATCCCACCTCCAGCACACACATGTTGGTCTTTCCTCAGTCAGATCTCAGCCCCAGCACTAAGAGTGGTCTTTCCTCAGTCAGATCCCACCACCTGCGCAGAGACATATTGTTCTTTCCCCTGAATCCCTCTCCAGCACACACTCTCCCGTTTCTCCTCAAGAGATTTCTCAGTCTACAGTCATACACTCCCACCACATATTCTTCATATTGCACGCTGCCCATGTCCTCCCCATATTCATTATATGCTGAGATAAAACACAAAGTCAGGGGTTTCAGAACTCAGAGTGAAGCTCAGTTCAGCAGCAGTCTTTGCATATTTACCCTCACAGTAGTAAAGCTTTCCATTACTTCCCATCATGCAGCCCAGGGTTGTGTTTGTGTGTGTTTTAGGAGACACATTGGTCTTTCACCACTATCCTACCCCCAGCACACACACATCACTCCACGGTATCCATTCCAGCAGTAGGATGCCCCTCCAGTACACAGAGCTCTCTAGCCAGTTTTACACCTGCAGAGTATGTGCATTATCCCATCAGTAATCAGTCTGCATTGTATGTGCATTAACCTCTCAGTGTTTAGAAGAAAATTTCACCCTTCTGTCTCCCGGTTTATAAGCCAAAGATCTGGACTTATTTTTTTGCCATGACTTAACAATGAATGTCTGATTCTTGGATGGAAAAGATGGTGGCTCTGTCATTGTTGGGATCCTCTGTTTATATCTGTAAATAGTTAAATAATGCTGTCATTTTGTTGATATTGTCTTCTGAAAAGTATTTTATTAGCTAATTATGTTAACGGCAAAAGGAAAAAAAAAATCAGTTTCAAATGTGTAATCACTCACTATTTATTAGTAACATTCAGTGTAGCCTGGTTTTAAACCTAACACAGCACTGATTTCATCTGTAATTCATTTTTTTAAATGGGTTGTAAAGAGAAAACGGAAAATTGAATACTTACCTTCCGTAATTTTCCTTTCCTGGTGCCTACCCATGGCAGCATACCAATGGTTGCTTGCCCTGCCCCCAACCAACCCACAGGACCACTTCAAACTCTATAAATAGGAGAGTTGAACCCCCCCGTCAGTATTCTTGTAACTAGCCTCCAAACCTCTTAAGGATTTATTGAAGGGAGGGTGTATGCTGCCATGGGTAGGCACCAGGAAAGGAAAATTACGGAAGGTAAGTATTCAATTTTCCGTTTTCCTGGTGCCTCCATGGCAGCATACCAATGGTTAATAACTCGCTTACAGGGAGGGTACTGCAATAATAATTTTAATAACAACTACAGTACAGAAAGTTGCAAGGTTTTTTTCCCAAAATCTCGGGAAGTGAGAGCTGCTGGATCCACACTATAGTGGGACATGAAAGTGCTGAATGATGACCAGCTGGCCGCCCGACAGATCGTTTCTGGGGAGACCCGTGCCAAAGCTGCCCAAGAGGCCGCCATCCCTCTTGTCGAATGTGCATTGACCGCGTTTGGAGCAGGGAGACCACTAGCCCGGTATGCCCTTTGTATTAACTTCACAATCCAGCTTGCCAGGGTTGTCTTTGATGCCACTTTCCCCTTCTTTGCGCCTTTGCTGATGATAAACAGCCTTTGATCTTTCCGAAGCTGTTGTGTTAACAGCAAGTAGTGTTTCAGGGATCTGGCTACGTCTAGCTCATGAAGCCTTGTGGAGGATGGTTCCTCCTCGAAAGCTGGTAGAACCCATTCGTGACTGAGGTGATAGATTGAAGGCTCCTTCGGGACGAACTAATGGATGGGTTGCAAGACCACCCTATCCGGAAAAAAGGTGGTGTAAGGCTCTTGAGCCCCTAGGGCTTGGATTTCCGATATCCTGCGCCCCGAAGTGATGGCGATTAGGAATACCGTCTTCATGGTGATATCCTCCAGGGAGAATTCCTCCGTGGGGGCGAAAGGAGGATTTGATAAAACATTGAGTACTATTGTTAGGTCCCATTTTGGATACAGCGTCTTTCTGGGGGGCCGAAGCCTTAGTACCGCTTTTAAGAAGCGTTCCACCAAAGGGTTCAGCGCCCAGCGTGTGTCTGTCAGAGCTGAAAGGGCTGAGACTTGAACTTTTAAGGTGTTTAGACCTAGACCTAAATCTAAACCGGCCTGCAGAAACAGGAGAATATTCTGTACCCCCGGCTCCAGGGGGGCAAACTGATTAGCTTCCGCCATTTCTGTGAATTTCCTCCATATTCTATAGTATGTGGAGTTGGTGGTAGTTTTTCTAGCCTGCAACAGTGTTTGGACGACATTGGGTGCACACCCTAGCTTGTCCAGCCTTTCCCGCTCAATTTCCATACCCTCAGATCCAGAATTTCTGGGTGTTGGTGAGAGAGGTCGCCCTGTGACAGCAGGTTGTTCCTGAAAGGAAGACGGAGCGGCTTGCACATGGCCAATTTGACTAGCAGCGCGAACCATGGTCTTTTGGGCCAGTATGGGATTACTGCCAGCACTGTGACTTTCTCTGACGTCAGCCTCTGGAGGAACCTCAATATCAGGGGGGTTGGCGGGAACGCATACCCCTTCCGGAAGTCCCAAGGTTGAATCAGGGCATCCACCCCCGCTGTTCCTAGTGATGGGGACCTTGAGAAAAAACGAGGTGTTTTCGCATTGAGGGGAGAGGCGAAGAGATCTATTTGGGGAGTGCCCCACTGTTGGCATATCCACCAGAAAGCTTCCTGACTGAGAGACCACTCGTTGTTGTCGACAAAAGTTCTTGACAACTGATCTGCTAGCTGGTTCTCGGGCCCTGGGATGTAAGAAGCCCGTAGATCGACTAGGTTCTTCTCGGCCCAGTTCAGGATGGGTGTCACTTCGCTGAGAAGGGACTTGCTGTGTGTTCCCCCCTGGTTTTGAACGTAGGCTACCGCCGCCTTCTTGTCCATCCGTAGGAGTATGGATTTTCCCCTGAGATAGGGGGCCAGGTTCTGTAATGCCATCCATGCCGCCCTCACTTCTAAAATGTTGGACACAACATTGACTGGGTTGAATTGCCACCTTCCCTGAACTAGTTGACTCTGCACGTGTGCTCCCCAACCCACTTGACTTGCATCCGATGTCAGGATGGTCCATGGGATGGGCCCTAGAGAGCAGTGTACTTGAAGATTGGCTGTTCTCGTCCACCACCAAAGACTGGACTTCATGGAGGGGGTAATCCATATACTCTGATCTAGGCGATCCTTTCGCCACTGTGATAGGAACCCTATTTGGAATCCCCGCAGATGCCATCTGGCCCACTTGACCATGGGGATACAGGAGGATAGGGACCCCAGCAGGCTCAGGCAATCTGATGCAGGTATACGATGGCTTGCTAGCATCCTTTTCACCTTGGCTATTAGAGCCGGCATTTTCCCTGATGGTAGTGATACCGCACTTTCGGGGGTGTTGAAGAAAGCCCCTAAATATACCATCCTCTGGGTGGGAATCAGCTGACTTTTGGAGTGGTTCACCAGCCATCCAAACTTGCCTAATGTGTTCAGAACCTTCTGCACATGTTCTTCCAGGTTCTCTCTGTGTTGGGACAATATTAGTATATCGTCCAAGTAGTGCAACACTCGGATCCCCTCTTCCCGTAGGGGAGCTAGAATCGCCACCAAAACCTTGGTAAAAGTCCTCGGGGCTGTCGAGATCCCAAAGGGGAGACATCGGAACTGGAGGCGTAAGTCCCCTATTTTGAAACGCAGGAAAGGTTGAAATTGCTTCTGGACCGGAATGTGGAGATAGGCATCTTGAAGATCTATAGAGGCCATCCAATCCCCCGGCTGAACTGACAGAATCACGGTGTTTAGTGATTCCATTTTGAAATGTTCTATCTGGATGTATTTGTTTAATTTTTTGAGATCCAGTACCGGTCTCCAACCGCCTGATTTTTTGGGGACCAAGAAGATTGGGGAATAGAACCCCAAGTGTTCCTCCGAAGCTGGGACTGGTACCACGGCCTGCTGAAGCACCAAAGCTTGCACATATTGCCGAAGAGCTTCCCTTTTTCCTGTGGAGGTCGGAATTTTGGTGGGTTGAAAAGATAGGCGTGGGGGGTTTCTTTTGAACCTCCAATGATGACCCCGCTGGACCGTGGATACGGCCCACTGATCTGTGCAGTTTTCCACCCAAACCTGGGCGAATGCTCCGATTCGAGCACCTACAGGCCCTATCTGGGTGGGCAGAGTGTCAAAAGGACTTCTGGCCCTCGGTCGTGGAAGTTGAGGCTTTGGGTTTTCCCGACTTCAGGAAGGTTGCCTGTGACCCCTTCCAGCCTCTCCTATACTCCTTACCTGGGCGGTAGGATCTGGAATCTTTGGTTCTCTGATTCGTCGGGCGCGACACAAACCTCTTTCTCCTGCTTCTGTCTTGGGGAATTAAGCCACTCTTCCCCCCCGTGACCCGGGTGATTGCTGCATCCATCTTGTCGCCAAATAATGCTTTCCCATTGTATGGGATACGGCACCATGATTGTTTAGAGGTAGGGTCGGCTGCCCATGGTTTAAGCCACAATGCCCTTCTGGCCGTAATAGAATATAACATGGCTCTGGAGGAACACTTTATAATGTCAATGGCGGCCTCCGCCATGAAGTCTGAGGCCAATTTCAGCTCATCTAGCGCCTTAATGATTTCTTCCACATCCACACCTTGTCTGAGGGCTGTTTCAATGTTGTCTGACCATACTCTTGTGGCCCTGGAAATAGAGGTTAGGGCGACTGCTGGTTTGCATGCCCCCCCCGTTGCCTGATAATAGGATTTTTTCAGGTCTGAATCTATTCTTCGATCCAGGACGTCCTTAAAGGAGACGGCGTCTTCCAAAGGAAGTGTTGTATTCCTGGCTAATCTCATAATTGAGGCGTCTACCATCGGGACAGCATCAAACAACTGTGCGTCTGCTTCTGAAAAGGGGTACAATTTTGTAAAACGGTTATAGGCCAATGGCTTTTTATCTACCTTCTGCCATTCGTCTGTTATTACCTCCTTGATCTCCTCCATCAGGGGGAAGGTTGACAATTTTCTTTTCAGGTGTGGAAAATATTTTTTGGATTTGGCCGGAGGCTCTGGGTCCTCCTCCCACTGGATTGCATCTTTTACAGCATTAATAAAGGGTTTCACTAGAGCAAACTCAAAAGATGATGGGTTCTCCTCCACCAATTCTGTTTCCTCCTCAGATAGTGCTTCAGGGTCATGGTGTGGGATGGGGGTAATCATCCATGGATTCCTGTTTGTCTTTTTCTTTGTCTCCTGCGGCTTCTCTGAGGCATTGGGCACATACTAATTTGTCTGGGAGGGCTTGTTTTCCACATACCCAGCAGGCTTTCTGACCTGGATACCCTGACCTTTGTGCCGAGACATGTCTATCTGTAGAATGTCGGGGTGACCTCTGGCCACTGCGAGAGACATGGGCTGACGAGGAGTGGGAGTGACCCGAACTTCTATGCCTCCCCGACCTCCTATCTTGGGACCCCCTGTGGGATGACCGGCGTGATGATCCGTGATGCGGGCTGAGTAAGAGAGAGGAAAAGAGGAGAAGAGAAAAAAGAGAGAGGGAAAAAAAAAAAGGAAAGTTTTTTTAGTCCCGTTTATTAAAAAAAAGTGCTCTTTTAAAAACCTCACCTGATTGTTGCAGCCCTTACCTAGTGGTATGTTGAGGATCTTTTTGATGCGGTGTTAGATTGCTATGGGCAGCTAAAAGGGTAGGAGAGGTACTTAGTTGGACTAATGTGAAGTACAAACTATTACATCAATATGTCAAAAAAATTCCCAAAATACAGCTCATAGGAAAAACAAGGGGAAAATTGCCCTTTCCAGTACCTTGGCTTGGTTCCATATCCAGGGAAGACAACAGGCTGGACAGCAGGAGAGAGAGAGAGAGCGCTTGAGGTGTGTACTCCTATGTAACTGACACCATACTGAAGCTGTGCTCTCCTTTTATACTGAGAGCGCTTAGGGAGTACCAAGATGGCCGCCAGAGGCTTCAGAGTGGCTATTGCGCATGCGCCGTCGAAGTCACGGCGCGGCTCCGCCTTCCGCCGAGAAAACAGAGCGGAATAGCGTGCGCGAAGCGCCGCACACCATGGAGACGCTGAGGAGGGGAGGATGCTTTCCCCAATGCTGCCATAACTTGCCCCAGGGGAACTGTATGTAGGCATGCTTCTGTGTGCTGCAATATGGGGATATATAGAGGAGAAAGACAAGCGGCTCCTGTTGATCCCCAACCCTAAAAAGATCCACAGAAAAACGGGTTTCCCATACTTATCTGGTGCCTTTAGCAACCCAAGCCATGGGACTCCATGCTGCAGGAGAGCATTAACCTGCAATGGTTGCACCATAGAGCGGTGAGGAAGGGCTGGCCGTGATCCTGCAGGTATGAGGACAGAGAAAAGAATACTGACGGGGGGGTTCAACTCTCCTATTTCTAGAGTTTGAAGTGGTCCTGTGGGTTGGTTGGGGGCGGGGCAACCAACCATTGGTATGCTGCCATGGAGGCACCAGGAAATATCTTTACTTAAAATTACTTATGGTTCACCGATTCTTCATACTGCGGTCATTATTAAATATGGTGGTTTAACCACCAAACAGGGACCAGCACGAATTAGCTATCTTTGCACTAGGAGAGAGGTAGGTATTTGGGAAGTTAGACAACTCAACATATTTGCTCGTAGTATTACATTGCTGCACTGTATAAGATGCGTTTGGCTTTTATTACTGCAACATTCCCGATGCACGTGACATACTTTATGTTCACAACAGAAGTATTTGTTTTAGTGCACAATAAAGCATGTTATAACAGCTGTGTTTTTAACATGCTTTTTACGCACATTGTGAAGAACAACATGCTATGTATTTATTTGAAGATACAATTACAAGCCAGTGGATCGAAAATACGGAACATGAGACTTTTATTAGACACCCCATAGTGCAGCATGTTAAAGCAGACCTAAACCTACATTTAACAAAACAGTAAGCAGGCAACGTTTTATCGTGGAAAAGACATGCTGGGTCTACTAGCCTGTTTACAATCTCCCTGCCTGCGCCATTCAGCGTATATTCTCAGCAGGGTGCCTATGTGCCAGGATGGATGACTCCTGTGCACACATTCTAGACTCTGGAGTCATGTCATCCCCTTACGGACAATCAAGACGACCAAACACCCGGCATCCGAAAGAAGCCTAGGGAGAAGATGTCAGTGACTGCTGAGGATTCTAATGGTTGCATCTCTGGAATGGAGACAAGTATCTGCAGATTTTAGTTCCACTTTCATATGAACATAATCATTTTAAAGCTGAACTCTGGGCATAAGACTTTTCTTTAAAGTGATACTAAACACACACTGTTTAATTTACAATATCCCTTCTATTTCTGTATGTGGATGATAGCACTGTAATTATTTAACCACTTAAGGACCGAGCCTCTTTTTGAGATTTGTTGTTAAAAACATTTTTCTTTTGTTAGAAAATTACTTAGAACCCCCAAACATTACACATTTATTTTCTAACTCCCTAGAAAATAAAATTGCGGTCATTGCAATACTTTCTGTCACACCGTATTTGCGTAGCAGTCTTACAATCGCACTTTTTTGGAAAAAAGTACACTTTTTTAAATAAAAAAATAAGACAACAGTAAAGTTAGCCCAATTTTTTTTATATTGTGAAAGATAATGTTACGCTAAGTAAATTGATCCCCTACATGTCCCGCTTCAAAATTGCGCCCGCTCGTGGAATGGCGACAAACATTTACCCTTAAAAATCTCCATAGGCGACGTTTAAAAAATTCTACAGGTTGCATGTTTTGAGTTACAGAGGAGGGCTAGAATCATTGTGCTCGCTCTACCGATCGCGGCAATACCTCACATGTGTGGTTTGAACACCGTTTTAATATGCGGGCGGCACTCACGTATGCGTTCGCTTCTGCACGCGAGCTCGCTTCTGCACGCGGGCGCAATTAAAAAAAAAATTCTTATTTATTTTACCTTTTATTTTTTCGCTGTTCTTTTAAAAAAAAATTGTGTCACTTTTATTCCTATTACAAGGAATGTAAACATCCCTTGAAATAGAAAAAAAGCATGACAGGACCCATTAAATATGAGATCTGGGGTTAAAAAGACCTCAAATCTCATATTTACACTAAAATGCAATAAAAAAATAAAAAAAATTGTCATTTAAAAAGATTTTTTTTTAAATGTTCCTTTAAGAGCTATGGGCGGAAGTGACGTTTTGACGTCGCTTCCACCCTGCAATGGCCTGGAGATCTTCCCCTCACTCGCCTCCATGCCACTGACATGAGAGGATCCGATCGCCTCTCCTGCCGCCAATAAAGGTGATCTCATGGCGAATCCGCTGCAGAGACCACTATTATTGGAAACCAGACTGCTGGCCGAAAAAGAGGATGCCGGGGTAATGGCAGCTAGCTGCTGCCATAACAACAATATTCCTCTACAAAGTTAGGACATATATCGGTGTGCGGCGGTCCGGAAGTGGTTAAAAAATAAACCGTCGAAATACCTTTTTTCCTAATCGATATATAACTGTTCTGCAGGGAAACATCTCCTTGACTAAACTCCGGGGGGGGGGGGGGGGCGGAGAGAAACGTGTTGGCCTGGTTGGAGTCCAGGCTGAGGTTGCCACTCTATTTACCTTCCTAGGATCTCTCGGATGTTCTGGATCGGGGGAGACCCCCTCTTCTCCTTGAGCCATTACAGAAGCCAGGGCGGGCTCCATCCCCTGCAGATGCGGAGGCACTTGTTTGCATATCCCCCGTTCATCAAGCCTGAGCGACACACACCATAGCTAACCGGTTGCAGGGAAACACAATCAGGAGGAGCTTCTAGTCCTCTGCTGCTGGTCACATGTTCAAAAAAAATAATATCAATAAACTATTTTGAAGTGTCATATAAATATATATTTGAAATAAAATCTTTATTATTTTATTCCACTTCTTGGAAATAACATGGTGTGGGCAGATTTCTGCCAGTCACAGGCTGTGTCACGCCCCTCCTGCCTGTGTTTTCGAATAAGAGGGCGGTAAGGCCACCATTAATCAACATATAATTTCCCACCCCCATTGTGTTTAACTGGTTAGTGGGCATAGAGGAGGAGGAGGGAGAGAGTGGTCTATCCTTTACCACTGTGTATACGCCCACATGTGGGACTCTATAGTAACAAGGCTGCTCGGATGTGATAGGTAGGAAATGCTCAGCATTGAAACTCACTGAAAACTGAGCATGTGCAGAGTTGCAACCAAAGCTGGAAAATCCTTAGCCTAATTCGGGACATGAACAGAAGGTGGAGATAGAGAGCAGCAGGGTCAACCAGGTTTTTTTCTGAATACAGAAGAATGAGTGAGTATAAACAGCATGTAATACAGCATTTATTAAAAGGTTTTTATGATGTGGGCTTAGTGACACTTTAAATGTATTCCTCAAAGGCCACAAATTATATAAATCCACTTTTCTGCACCAAATGGTATTGCAAATTCAGATAATACATTTTAAAAATATTAGTGATATCATTATGGGCTATGAAGTTTCTGCTGTTTTATTCAGATAATATTCATTTACCCTGGAGTTCAGCTTAAAAACAATAGAGATGGACTATTTGGACCATGCTTTTGCCTATGCTGAAAAATGCAACAAAGACAAAAATGATCCTGGTGTAAACAAACTCTTAATGGTCAGTCAGATCCGGTAACGTTTGTATGTCTGTTGGCCTTCCCTGAACCCTATAGCTCAGACTTCTCATTTGGGGAGTTAATGAGCCGTGGATGGATTTTTTTTCCAGTAGACTGTTGTTTTTTTCCCAAAGCAGACATGTATTTTTGTACATTACACAGAATATCAAATTAAACCAGTGCTTTGTTTATGAAGGGCAATGCAACAAGCTTACTTTAACCACTTACAGACCAGAAGATTTTCCCCTTTAATGACCAAGCCATTTTTTTGCGATACAGTGCTGTGTTGCTTTAATTGACAATTGCGCAGTCATGCGACGCTGTACCCAAATAAAATTGACATCCTTTTTTTCCCACAAATAGAGCTTTCTTTTGGTGGTATTTGATCACCTCTACGGTTTTAATTTTTTGAGCTATAAACAAAAAAAGAGCGTCAATTTTGAAAAAAAAGAAACTATATTTTTTACTTTTTGCTATAATAAATATCCCCAAAAAATTTTTTTAAAAAAAATTTCTTCCTCAGTTTAGGCCAATATATATTCTTCTACATATTTTTGGGAAAAAAATTGCAATAAGCGTATATTGATTGGTTTGCGCAAAAGTTATAGCGTCTAAACCAGGGGTCTTCAAACTACGGCCCTCCAGTTGTTCAGGAACTACAATTCCCATCATGCCTAGTCATGTCTGTGAATGTCAGAGTTTTGCAATGCCTCATGGGATGTGTAGTTCTGCAACAGCTGGAGGGCCGTAGTTTGAGGATCCCTGGTCTAAACACTATAGGAAAGATTCATGGCATTTTTATGGCATTTTTATTATTATTATTTTTTTTTTTTTACTAATAATGGCAATGATCTGCGATTTTTAGCAGTACTGCAACATTGCGGCAGACAGATTGGACACTTTTGACACATTTTTGGGACCATTGACATTTTATACAGTGATCAGTGCTATAAAAATGCACTGTTTACTGTGTAAATGTCACAGGCAGGGAATGGGTTAACACTAGGGGTGTGTTCCCTCGGTGTGTTCTAACTGTGAGGGGATAGGACTGACTAGAGGAAGAGACATATTGTTTTTCCTACTTAGTAGGAGCAAAAGATATGTCTCTTCTCTCCTGACAGAACAGGGATTTGTGTGTTTACACACACAAATCCCTGTTCCTGCTCTCGTGCACACGATTGCGCGTGGCTGGCAGTGATCGCGCCCGCTGGCCATGCGCATTCGGTATCCTGCCCTGCAGCGGGCACATACGTGTCTGCTATCGCCCCTAAAAGGTACAGACGTACCCATATGGCGATTTGCAGGAACCAACCACGTTGCCGACGTATATGGGTGTGAGCCGGCCTGCTAAACAAGCTGTACACAATCACCATCCTTTTACTCCCTTGAAAGGGGAAGCCGTAAGGTTTGCCCACTCCATATGAAAATCAGATTTCCTAATGATTTATTCTAATTCAAATATTATACAACATCGCTTGCTAACAGATTAAAATTCCTTTGGGCAGAACATCAGCTTTCTGTTTCGTGTTGCACATATTTGCTGTAGATACAGTAGGAAGTAGATCATGGGTGTGAATAATTCCTTCCTAAATGATTAGAAACATGTATAATTAGAATGTGGGTTGCTACCTCAAACATGAGGATCGGTTGGCTCAAGGCTTGAATAATTAGAATGAGTGTCATATCAAAGCAAAGCTTTTTAAAGTAAGTAAAAGTCAAGTCTTTTCCGACGAGTCTTAAGACTCGTCGGAAAAAGCTCTTATGGTTTTCCCATCAGAATTCCGACGGAGTTCCGCTCAAACTGTCTTGCCTACACACGGTCACACGGTCAATAACACAGCGACATAAAACACGTTCAACGGCACTATAAAAGGGAAGTTTAATGCTTCCGGAATTGCATACACACGATCGGAATTTCCGATAGAAAGTTTTTCCGTCGGAAAAATTAAGAATAGGCTCTCAATCTAAAGTCCATCGGAAATGCCGACAGAAAAAGACCGATGGGTATACACACGGTCGGAAAATCCGATGCAAAGCACCCATCGGACTGTTTCCATCAGAAATTCCAGCCGTGTGTATTAAGTACTGCCACTAAACTATAGCTGCCAGCCAGCTTGTTTCATATTGTAAAACAGGCCGGCGTGGCAGGAATCCCGGGTGACATCTTTGACCACATATGGTTATAACCATTTTGATAAATGATGTAATGAGAATCCCCAGCACTGTTTTGATATTCTAACATCACTGTCATTTGCAACAGGAGCAGTGACTGGGAAGAATCATCATGACAGAGGTGGTCGTTTTTTGTGATTGATGCTGAAACTACAGCGCTGAATTATATGATTGACATTGTATTTACATTGGGGTAAAATGTTAATTTTATTTTTTAACAAAAGACTTTTGTTTTAATTTACAATTCTGCTTTTTTTTGTGAATAAATAACATGGGGTACTATGCACCTCTTACTCATTCACGGAGCCAGGGATGTTGGATGAGGCTTAGTCCCTATCAGCATGGATACAAGGCTTTGCACCCCCAACCCTGCAAGGTACCCTTTCAATGTTGAGCGCATGTGGCCTGATTTAAGAGGGGGGGCACACTCTTAATGCTCCCCAGCCTGTATAAAAACTATGACAAACTAATGGACTTTATCGGTACCCCAAGAATGTTACAGAATATAAAAACATTCAAAATGTATTTAATAAATACAAAAATATGTGACAAAAGATAACAACAAAAACATTTAAATACATAGACCCAACAATTTGCCCTACTATAAAGATTGAAAGGAATTCCCTCACTAATTATGTATTAGTCCACAATAGTCAGAGCATAATGTATTAAGGGATCATGAGTGTCATGGACGCGTCACGCATAGTGCTGCAACTGATCACAGGCATGTTCCGGCTCACAGGTATCCAGCGGTGAACAAACCTGCGCCAATGCGCATGCGCGTGCACAGATCACGGAGATCGTGCATGTGCGCATATCGCGGAGATCGGGCACGTGCGCACAGTGACACTTTGGAGCCCAGTGATCTTTAAAAGGGGTCTCTTCGGAATGCATCCTTGCTGTTTGATCTTGGCTTACTGACCTTGCTGCTGTCTCCAGTCCTGACCTTTGGCTTGCCTTGACCCTGCTCCGTCCGTCTATCCGTTTGCATGACCTCCTGTTACCGATCCTGCCTGGACTTTGATCATTCTGTGCCTGATGCTTCTGCCTGGTTGATCCGCTGTTGTAACCTGGCTTGTCTGACCCTGCTCCTGCCTGCTGTTCTGTGCTTGTGCGCACCTGCCTGCTGTTCTGCGCTTGTGCGCTCCTGCCTGCTGTTCTGCGCTTGTGCGCACCTGCCTGCTGTCCTGCACCTGTGCACATCTGCCTGCTGCCTCTCAGCGTACCTGCATCCACAGAAATCAAGCCTGTTCCTGTCTTTGCCAGCGGATAACATCTTCAGCCAAACGAACCCTGCAGGCCCTCATACCCCACTGCACTCCGAGGGTCACTGTTCCCACCCCAGTGATCCAGAAACCAGAGCTGTACGAGAGGTCTCCCTCTGCAAATCAGGCTCACCTCCAAGGTATGTGTCAATGAGGGAATCCAGATGTTTTGTATTTACTTGACATGTTTCACAGATAGTACCACTTCCTCAGGAAGATAGAGGCTACCATAAAAAACTTTCTTGATGAATAAAAATAATCTTTTTAAAAAAACATATAACCACAGTGGTGCAAGAAAACACAATATATATATTCCTGCACCCAGATTTGTAAGACATCATATAAAAAAAAAAGAATCTCACAAAACTCACAAAATACAGAAATAAATTAGGTGACTCATTTGTGCTTGTGTTGTGTAATCATTCCAGGAGCATCACGGGAGCATGTATATAAGGGGCCAATAGGCACTGAGGCTGCCTAATCACAAAATAGAAATAGAACAAGATATGAGACTGTAACAATCCACATAAAATCATCACCCCTTAGTTGCCAATTACCATTAGGATAGAAAACCCACCCGCACAGATTGAATTACTCCCAAAAGAAGAAGAGAGTCAAATGGAGTAGGACTTTTGAAAAAAGGCAACTTGACCAATACCTCAAAAGGTTATAAGATCCTACAAGGAGAAAGAACATATTTCTCTATACATTTCTCCCATTCTCTATAAATCTACCAACTAAAACATCCGTTGGGGAATGAAAATCTTGTTGTCCATTGCAATTCTTCTTAATACATATGCATTGGCCCTTTGGGATTGCTCCCATTCACTTCAGGTGGTGGCAACTCCCTACCAGAATGGACCCATTGTGGTCAGTGTCCCTAAAATATGTGCGTGTACATAGCCTTTGTTTTTTTATATATACCACCAGGTCCAGGTTATTTACTGTTTTGCTATTATGACTTCCTGTGAAGGAAATGCCATATCTGTGCTTATTCTGACCCCACCCACACTATAAACGCATCATCAATGCTTTTTATATACTTTTAGTTCTGATCTATACTTTCCATAAATTTGCATTAAATGTTATTGTATAAATGGGGTATAATGTATTAATTTGTTTTGGTGGGAGTGTAGTAATATGGCGGTGTTACAGTATTAAAGAGTAACTCCACTTTTGTTTTTAAAAAAAACATTCCCCTCTGGGTGATCTATGTACATTGCAAGGATTTTAACAAACATTGTTGCAGAATCCTACCTTTTGTTTTTCTGAAGATATAGCTGTTTGTTTGTCTGTGTCCATGTTCTAAGTGAATCTGTATGGGACTGGTTTTATAATAATCAGTAAACCGCTGCACCTGCAGGGTTGTAATGAGGAAATTGACAAGGTTTGCATCCCTTTAGATGTGATTTCCCTTTAGGAGTATCTCACCAAAAAGAAAAAATATTTTGGTAAGGGATGCTGAAAATCTGATTTGCATCTTAGTGCCGACTGGGAATATCAGTAAGCCAATCACACAAGCAACAAATTACATATCTGGGGGGTGTTCTGCGCACCATTTTTGTACAGAATGCCTCCAGGTAGCTATATTACATTGCATTTTACAGAAAATGACAGCACTGCAGATTGAAAGGGAAAGGTATTTTTTAATAACATTAAATTACAATATGACTTGTGTTGCAATTGTATACACTACATACAGTGGTTACATAGTTAGTCAGGTTGAAAAAAGAAACAAGTCCATCTAGTTCAACCAAAAATAAATAAATCATACAATCCCATATACACAATCCTTCACCCACGAAGCAAGGCGAAAAAACACTAGCAAAGCCTGATCCAAATTGCTACAGAAGGAGAAAAAATTCCTTCCTGATTCCCCCAAGAGGCAATTGTATTTTCCCTGGATCAGCCTTACCTATAAATGTCAGTACCCAGTTATTTTATGTACATTTAGGAAAGAATCAAGTTTTTTTTTTTTTAAAGCAATCTACTGAGCTTGCTAGAACCACCTCTGGAGGGAATCTATTCACTATATATTTTTTTTTATCTGCTTCTTTTTATTCCACGAAAGTTGAGTTACCCTTTAAGTTAACACTGAAGTACTGAAGCCTAATCCACCATTGAAAGCGAGTATTGGCCAATGAGTGGAAGGAGAGGAAGGGCGAAACGCATCGGGCGTAGTTTCCAGTTTCAGTGACGCCACATCTAGACCCTGGAGCTGACGCTGCAGCGATGCTTCCAGGTCTGCATAAGCGTGCTTGCATTTTTATCAAGTGAGTGTATTATATGTATTATATGTGTTTACTTCTTTAATAAAAATAATGCTACACTATGATGGACCCCCCCCCCCCCCCGCACTCCTTTGTCTGTGCATGACAGTTCTGAGCCCCAAAGAGTGAAAGAGTGGAGGAATATATAAGTGGTAGCAGTAAAGAAGTAAAAAAGTGGAAGAGACCTGTGGAGAGCCTGAGAGGGGAGCTACCTTTTTTGTTTACAAGCCTGTTAAACTTCTCTAGCTATACAGGCTACAGCAGAGAGTCAAATAGCCCCGGTGAGGGGTGCACGGCACACCCGATGGCGAAAAGAGGAAGTGGGTCTGCAGATGTTATAAACTATATGAGCACGCCAGTTTGTCACCAAGCTGTACTAACAAAATGTTCATTGCTTCTTTTTATCTTGTTTTATTGGCCAAATGTTGCGGCCACTCTTATTGTCAATTGCATTATCGCATTAGAAAACAAAAAAACTATATGAGCAATGAGCATGCAGCACTTTAATTTTCACACAGAAAGACTGTGATATACTGTATATACAGTATCTCACAAAAGTGAGTACACCCCTCACATTTTTGGAAATATTTTATTATATCTTTTCATGTGACAACACTGAAGAAATTACACTTTGCTACAATGTAGTGAGTGTACAGTAGACATGTGCACAACAAAAAAATTAGTTTATTTTCGTTTCGTTTTTTTCGTTTCCGTTGATTCGTAACGATTCGTACATTCGTAAGTCGTCGGTGTTCGGATTCGTAACGATTCGTACATTCGTAAGTCGTCGGTGTTCGGATTCGTAACGATTCGTACATTCGTAAGAGTTATTTTTTCGTTGATTCGTTTTTTCGAAATTCGGACGCATTCGTATTTATTCGTACATTCGCAACATTCGTAGATTCGTAATCGGAGCATAATTCATAATTTTATGTAATGTGTGCTATTATTACATTTTAATAATTTACGAATCGAAAAAAAAATAAGTTACGAATCGAAAAAAAAAGTTACGAATCGAAAAAAAAAAGTTACGAATGTACGAATTTTTTCGTTCAATCTATTCGAAGCACGTTAAGCAGCACCATTGTAAGGGACACGGAAAATTACCAATTCAACAAAAAAAAAGTTACGAATGTATGAATTTTTTCGTTCATTTTCGTTGTTCCTTTTTTCGTTGTTTGGTTTTTCGGATTTTCGTTGTTTTTCGGATTCGTTCGATTCGAACGATTCGTTAATCGGATTCGTACGTTTCGAACGATTCGTTCGATTCGAACGATTCGTTCATTCGTACGAAAAACGAACGAACGAAAAAAAACGAAAAAAAAAAAAAAACGAAAAACGAAAAAAAAAAAAAAAAACGAATTGCACATGTGTAGTGTACAGCTTGTATAACAGTGTCAATTTGCTGTCCCCTCAAAATAACTCATCACACAGCCATTAACCACATGCCGACCGCGCTATAGTTGAAAGACGTCTACAGCGCGGTCGGGTTTTCCTGAGTGGACGTCCTACGGACGTCCTCCCAGAAACTTGCTCCCGCGCGCCCCCTGGGGTGCGCACTCGGGAACATCCGTGACCGCCGGGTCCCGAGGACCCGGCGCATCACGGATCACGGTAAACAGCCGCTGATAGCGGCCGTTTACCACGTGATGGCTCCGTCAAATGACGGAGCGATCACATGTACACAAACCGGCGTCACGTCATGACGCCGGTTCCTCCCTCCCCTCTCTGTACCGATCAGTACAGAGAGGAGAGAAGGGGAGAGACGGGACCAGCGCTGTGGGCTGGATGTGTAGTGCCCACAGCGCTGGTCAATACACTGCCACCACTGTGCAATGCTCTGCCACCACTGTGCAATGCTCTGCCACCACTGTGCAATGCTCTGCAACCAACCACTGTGCAATGCTCTGCCACCACTGTGCAATGCTCTGCAACCACTGTGCAATGCTCTGCCACCACTGTGCAATGCTCTGCCACCACTGTGCAATGCTCTGCAACCACTGTGCAATGCTCTGCCACCACTGTGCAATGCTCTGCAACCACTGTGCAATGCTCTGCCACCACTGTGCAATTCTCTGCCACCACTGTGCAATGCTCTGCAACCACTGTGCAACACTGTAATACTGTACCAATACTGTGCAACACTGTAATACTCTGCCAATACTTGCCAATACTCGCCAATACTCTGCCAATACTCTGCCAATACTCTGCCAATACTCGCCAATACTCGCCAATACTCTGTCAATACTCTGCCAATACTCGCCAATAATTTTTAATAGAAACAAATAATTTTTTATTTTATTTTTTACCGAATTTTCAGTATTTTTTGATTTATAGCGCAAAAAATAAAAAACCCAGCGGTGATTAAATACCACCAAAAGAAAGCTCTGTTTGTGTGAAAAAAAGGACACAAAATTAATTTGGGTACAGTGTTGCATGACGGAGTAATTGTCATTCAAAGTGTGAGAGCACCGAAAGCTGAAAATTGGTCTGGTTAGGAAGGGGGTTTAACTGCCCAGTGGTCAAGTGGTTAATGTCTAAATTGCTGGCAATTGGGCCCAATTAGCAATTTTCCCTCCCGGTGTCATGTGACTCGTTAGTGTTGCAAGGTCTTAGGTGTTAATGGGGAGCAGGTGTGTTAAATTTGGTGTTATTGCTCTCTCTCTCTCATACTGGTCACTCGTACTGCAACATGGCACCTCATGGCAAAGAACTCTCTGAGGATCTGAAAAAAGAATGGTTGCTCTACATAAAGATGGCCTAGGCTATAAGAAGATTGCCGAGACCCTGAAACTGAGCTTTCATCCTCAACACTCCACAGAAACTGCTCTCCTAAAACTAACAAACGATCTACTAATGGGCAAAACCAATCAGCACTATTCTGTACTTCTACTCCTGGACCTCTCTCCTGCCTTTGATATGGTTGACCACCCCCTCCTCCTCAAAAAACTCCACGTCATTGGTCTCTGTGACTGTACTCTTTGCTGGTTCTCTTCTTATATATCCAACTGCACCTTTAGCGTTTCTTACAACTCTACTTCCTCTTCTCCACTTCCTTTCTCGGTTGGGGTCCCCAAAGGTTCTGTTCTTGGACCTCCCTATTTTCAATCTACACCTCCTCCCTGGGTCAGCTGATAGCCTCCCATGGCTTCCAATACCACCTCTACGCTGACGACACCCAAATGTGTTTCTCTACCCCTCAGCTCACTCCCCTATCAGTCTGGATGTCACACCACTTCCTCAAACTCAATCTATCCAAAACCGAACTTATAATTTTTCCTCCCCCATATGCCCCTTCCCCTGATATCTCTGTCAAAATCGATGGCACAACTATAAGCCCATCCCCACATGCCAAGGTGTAGTCCTGGACTCTGAACTCTCCTATAAGTACCTCATCCAATCACTGTCCAAACCCTGCTGCCTCAACCCCGCGACATCTCTAAAATACGCCCCTTTCTAACCAATGACACAACAAAGGTCTTAATTCACTTGCTGTTCATCTCTTGCCTTGTCTACTGCAACTCCCTTCTCACTGGCTTACCTCTACATAGTCTATCACCTCTTCAATCCATCATGAATGCTGCTGCCAGACTCATCCACCTTACCAATCACTTTGTGTCTGCTACCCCTCTCTGTCAATCCCTCCACTGGCTCCCGCTCGGCCAAAGAATTAAATTTAAAATACTAACAACTACTTACAAAGCCATCCACAGTTTAGCCCCCAGCTACATCCCTAGCCTAATCTCTAAATACCAACCTATTCCTTCTCTTCGTTTCTCTCAAGACCTTCTGCTCTCTAGCTCCCTCGTCACCTCCTCCCATGCTCGCCTCCAGGACTTTTCCAAAGCCTCTCCAATCCTATGGAATGCCTTACCCCAATCTGTCCACTTATCTCCTACTCTATTAGCTTTTAGACCATCCCTGAAAACCGTTCTTCAGAGAAGCCTACCCTACCCACACCTAACAACTATATTTTCATTTTCTCCATCAGCTCACCCCCCACAGTTATTACCTTTTGTTTCCACTTGACCCTGCCTTCTAGATTGTAAGCTCTAACGAGCAGGGCCCTATGATCCCTCCTGTATTGATTTGTATTGTGAGTGTACTGTCTGCCCTCATGTTGTAAAGTGCTGCGCAAACTGTTGGCGCTATATAAATCCTGTATAATAATAATAAAGCTAACGACCCCAAGCACACCTCCAAGACAACCACTGCCTTGTTAAAGAAGATGAGGGTAAAGGTGATGGACTGGCCAAGCATGTCTCCAGACCTAAACCCTATTGAGCATCTATGGGGCATCCTCAAAAAGTAGGTGGAGGAGGGCAAGGTCTCTAACATCCACCAGCTATGTGATGTCGTCATGGAGGAGTGGAAGAGGACTCCAGTGGCAACCTGTGAAGCTCTGGTGAACTCCATGCCCAAGAGGGTTAAGGCAGTGCTGGAAAAAAATGGTGGCCACACAAAATATTGACACTTTGGGCCCAATTTGGACATTTTCACTTAGGGATATACTCACTTTTGTTGCCAGCGGTTTAGAAATGAATGACTGTGTTGAGTTATTTTGAGGGGACAGCAAATTGATACTGTTTTATACAAGCTCTACACTCACTACTTTACATTGTAGCAAAATGTAATTTCTTCAGTGTTGTCACATGAAAAGATATAATAAAATATTTACAAAAATGTGAGGGGTGTACTCACTTTTGTGAGATACTGTATATGTTTATTTTATTGCAGTAACTGAGCACTTTACACTATGGACAGAAAGATTTTTTAATGATGTTTATTTTACCTAGGAGGGCGCTACACTGTTTTATGGCTTGGAGGCCCCAGTGCATATTGGTCCCTCATATACATCTGCCACGCTTGCCCTGGAATTATTAAACAGCACAAGTCAAATTATATATATATTTTTTTACATGATGTCTTACAAATCTGGATTCAGGCATTCGTTTGGGGAAAATAATTATTTGATCCCCTGAAGATTTTGTAAGTTTGTCCACTTAGAAAGAAATGAAGGGTCTATAATTTTTATCATAGGTGTATTTGAAATGATAGAGACAGAATTTCAACCAAAAATCCAGAAAAAAAACACATAAAACAAATGTAATAAATTTAAGTTGCAATTCAGTGAGTAAAATAAATATTTGATCCCCAAGCAAAACATGACTTAGTACTTGGTGGAGAAACCCTCGTTTGCAAGCACAGAGGTAAGACATTTCTTGTAGTTAGTGACCAGGTTTGCACACATCTCAGGAGGGATTTTGGTACACTCTTCTTTACAAATCTTCTCTAAATCCTTAAGGTTTCTTGGATGTCGCTTGGCAACTCAAAGTTTCAGCTACATCCATACATTTTCTATAGGATTAAGGTCTGGAGACTAGCTAGGCCACTCCATGACCTTAATGTGTTTTTTCTTGAGCCACTCCTTTGTTGCTTGGCAGTATGTTTTGGGTCATTGTCATGCTAAAAGACCCATCCATGACCAACCTTCAGCGTTCTTACTGAGGGAAGAAGGTTCTCATCCAAGATTTTACAATACATGGTCCCATCCATTGGCCCCTCAATGCGGCACAGTAGTTCTGTACCTTTAGCAGCAGAGAAACAGCCCCAAAACATAATGTTTCCACTATTGACTGTAGGGATGGTGTTCTTAGGGTCATAGTCAGCATTTTTATTCCTCCAAACATGGCGAGTCCCCCTTCTGAAGAAGGCACATGCCAATAAACATGTAAATGATTCAGAGAAGGATTGGGAGAAAGTGCTGTGGTCAGATGAGACCAAAACTGAGCTTTGAGTCTTTGACATTAACTCGACTTGCTGTGTTTGAAGGAAGAAAAATGCTGACTATGACCATAAGAACACCATCCCTACAGTCAAGCATGGAGGTGGAAGCATGATGCTTTGGGAAAGTTTCTCTGCTAAACGTACAGGCCTACTTTGCCACATTGAGAACCTTCTTCCCTCAGTCAGAACAGTGAAGATGGGGCGTGGACATATCACCAAGGTCTAGTCAGTCTCCAGACCTTAATCATATAAAAATGTATGGAGTGAGCTGAAACTTCAAGTTGCCAAGAGACAGCCAAGAAACTTTAAGGATTTAGAGAAGATCTGTAAAGAAGAGTGGACCCTAATCCCTCCTGAGATGTGTGCAAACCTGGTCACCAACTACAAGAAACATCTTACCTCTGTGCTTACCAGTGGTGGCTGGTGCTCAGAATTTTTTTTTTTTTGGGGGGGGGGGGGGGCGCAAATGAACTGAAAAATTCTGAAACAAAAACATCAATTGCAGCCTCACCTTGCCAACATTAGCAGCCACTGTGCCCATCATATGCAGCCAACTGTGCCTATCTGTGCCCAGCAAATGCAGACTATGTGCCTAGCAAATGCAGACTCTATGTCCTTTATATGCAGCCACCTGTGCCCATCATATGCAGCCACCTGTGCCCATAATATGCAGCCACCTGTGCCCATCATATGCAGCCAACTGTGCCCATCATATGCAGCCACCTGTGCCCATAATATGCAGCTACTTGTGCCCATCATATGCAGCCACCTGTGCCCATCATATGCAGACTATGTTCCCATCATATGAGGTCACTTGTGCCCATAATATGCAGCCACTATGCCCATCATATGCAGCCACTTGTGCCCATAGTATGCAGCCACCTGTGCCCATCATATGCAGCCACCTGTGTTCATCATATGCTAACTCTGTGCCCATAATATGCAGACTCTGTGTCCATCATATGCAGCTGACTGTGCCCATAATAGGCAGCCTCTGTGCTCATCAAATGCAGCCAGCTGTGCCCCATCATTTGCAGACTCTTTGCCCATAATATGAAGCTACTCTGCCCCGCAAATGCAGCCAACTGTGCTCCATCAATTGCAGCCTTTGTGCCCATAATATGCAGCCGCTGTGCCCCCCCTGCCCCCGCTGTTTGCCCAGCACTTACCCCATCGTGGTTGCGTGTCAGGTCAATGGTTTGCGCTCGCAGGTCACCTTTTTTGGCGCCTATTAGAGCCTATGGCTCTAATCAGGTGCTTCAAAAACACCCCCGCCACTTTAATTTAGGTGCCCGGCGCCCGAAAAGAGGCCAGACACCTGAATAGGGGGGTCTACAGCGGCCGTGCATATGCATGAATCTCTCCATAGTGCACAGGGAGGTGGCTGGAGAGAGGGGGCGACGCCCCAGCGCCCCTAATGGATGCACCGCCACTGATGCTTACCAACAAGGGTTTCTCCAAGTACTAAGTCATGTTTTGCTTGGGGATTAAATACTTATTTTACTCACTGAACTGCAACTTAACTTATAACATTTGTATCATGTGTTTTTCTGTATTTTTGGATGATATTCTGTCTCTATCATTTAAAATACACCTATGACAAAAATCATAGACCCTTAATTTCTTTGTAAGTGGGCAAAATCTGCAGGTGATCAATAATTATTTTCCCCACTGTATATATTGTGTTTTCTTGCGCCATATTGTTATATGTTTTGTTTTTTAATTCTTTTTGTCAATCTAGAAAGTTCTTACAGTTACCTCAATCCTCCTGAGGAAGCGGTTCTACTTGAGAAACATGTAGGGGAAATGCAAAATGTCTGGATTCCCTCACAGTCTTTTGATATAACATCTTATGCTGTGACTGATTAATAGATAATTATTGCGGGGGTCCCTATCAATCTTTATAGCGAGGCATATTGTTGGGTTTAAGTATTTTAAATGCTTTTGCTGTTTTCCTTTGTCGTGTATTTTTGCATTTATGAATTACATTTTGAATGTTTTTATATTCTGTTGTAAAGTTCTTGGGTTACCGGTAAAGTCCATCTGTTTGTTGTAGTATTTATATGCATTTTTGCAATCATGAATGTGGTACCCCCATCACTATTTCCTGGTGATCCACTTACCCAGTTTGTTTTCTATAGCAGCCAGCCTTTATGCCTGGATAAGGGTCCATACCTGACCTTTATCATTGATACACAAGAGAGAGGGGCAGATATCTATTGGAGACATTTCTCATAATTTCGTTTCGTGTGGACACAACAGGAAATGAGAGGAAAATTATCCAAAGTGAGGAATACTCTCTCTTATGCCCCGTACACACGGTCGGAAATTCCGACCACAAAATCCGTTGGATTTTTTCAGACGGATTTTGTCCGACACTAGATCAGCATCAAGTAAAACACAAAATGCTTAAACCATGTGACCAATATTTTTTCTTAGTGAAAAGAATAAATAATTTTAGTTATAAACCCAAAGTGAAAAAATTAAAGTGAAAAATAAAGTGAAAAAGTCATATAACAAATTATGTAATATGAGTGAACAGAGTTTTTCTATATAGTCCAAAATTTAGTGGAAATATTGTAACACCAATGATGAACAGGAAGAGATTGCTGAAACATTTATCACAACACCACCTTCTGAATTGAACGCTTACCAGAAAGTAAGCCAAATGTCCAATTGGCTTAAACCCAGCCTAGGCCTTTTAGTGGGGACATCAAAAGATGGAACCAGCAAACAAACAAACGAAATCCTTGTTGGTGATCAATCAGAACAGGACTAATGGCTCCAGATGCAGAGTTTACCCCAAAAAAAGGAATCACAACATAGCATAATATTGTCTTATAAAAACTATAAAAAACATGTGATGTGCGCACTTACAAAATAAAAGACAAAAAGAGTGCAGAGAAGAAAAAGCACCCAGTGATCCAGACGTAACTAATAAAGGTGTCCCAACACCACACAGAGGGGCTTCTTACCAGATGGCAAGCCCAAAACAGCACCAAAATTCCTGAGCGAACCACTCATCAAAATGGATATAATATGGGGAACCAGTCAGATCCATTCCAGCTCGTCCGCCATAGTAACATAGTGAATAAATACCACCAAAAGAAAGCTCTGTTTGTGTGAAAAAAATTATAAAAAATCTTATATGGGTACAGTGCTGCATGACGGCATAATTGTCATTCAAATTGTGACAGCGCTGAAAAATGAAAATTGGCGTGGGCAGGAAAGGGGGTAAAAGTGTCGGGTATTGATTTTATAGTTTACCTGATAAGGCCTTCCTGTGTGGACAATTTATTCATGAAATGACATACATTACCTACCATGGTCAGTGCTTATAGCAAAACCTTTAAAGGTAAGAGGCCAAATTAAATTTGTACCACGTTTCAACACCATTTTCTTTGAAGAAAATACATTCAAGATTGCCTTTGTCTTGAAATCCTTCTTTTTTACCATGAAAAGTGTGAGTAAAAAAATAGTCTTAATTGCACCAATAACATGATTGCCATTTTAAGGTAATATTTTACACCCTCAGGCTTTAGTGACATTAGCAAATTGAAAGAGGTTGATTTCTGAATAAGGTGAAGCAGTGTTGATTTTGAATATACAACCATGAACATATGCTTTTCAACATTAATTTGTTATATTTTTGTAGTAAATCAACTCAATCGAGTCTCCAAAAAAATTTTACAACACAGGTTTCAATAAAAAAAATCATTTTAATAATAGTAAAAAAGCTTAAATAGTCATTTCAAATCATATAACAAAATAAATATATTAAAATAAATTATTAATTTTACAAAAGATCAACAAGCACTACCATGTGCAAAATGTATATAACACATTTTTTTTTTTAAATCCCACACAACATAGCAAAAAAATTTAAAATAGTTTTTTTGAATTCTGCTTGACATTATAAAACAAAAATACAGTGCTTTTTCAAAACACATTCCGTTTCTGTCAGTAAAAAGAAAACTATTTGCTCAGTATAAATAGTAACTACCGTCAGTTACATAATTCCCTTCAATACTGGTAGGCTACATGAAATACCATACAACAGACTTGCACTTAAAATGCCATGAACACTGATCCTCATGATACAAATTATCACAAATTTGGCTTTGTGATCTAACGTGTACAACACTAATCTGATCCCCAACCATTGGCTTAAGGCATTGCTTTTAACAGTCTGTTAACACATGGTCTGTATTAGCCATAGAAGTGAGATGATTGTCACCCAATCTGGCTGACTTTGGTCGGACTGCTCAACAATCTCATGTCACTGACCAGCAGCAGACATTCTCAGCCCATTGATCTTGGGGTCAACAGCAATAATAAATAATTTGGAGTGCTATATTTCATTCTTGTTGCTGTCAGACACGTTCCTTTCATTTTGGTGGCTTACAAGCTGCCAAAAGTCAGTTAATTAACTCCACTTCAAAATCAGTTCCATTCTTCAAACCTATACATGGCTCTGTAATAATACATATATGACAAGGCATAAAAAAATAAAACACTGATTACAGCAGTTGACATATTTGCTTCAGGCTGTATGTGGCAATGCCCTTAGGGTCCATATTTCCAGGGTGGACACATATATAGATTCGTAAAGGTCACGAGATGTGTCTTCGGTAAATGTGACCGAAGTAAGCCTTCCTTTGAAACTTCTCTTTTTTTTATCATTCAAGTAAAGTCCGGTGATAATTAAGATGAAGTGGTTTTGGCTCTGTAAATGCAAAGAAAGAGCATTTAAATGAATTGCATCCTTGGAATTACAGTTACAGTATTTGAAATATCTGATTTCCCATAAAACATCCTAACTTTTATTTTTTTTACTCACTGAAAGGCTATATACACACGATAGGATTTTCCGACAACAAAACCGTGGATTTTTTTTCAAATGATGTTGGCTCAAACTTGTCTTGCATACACACGGTCACACAAATGTTGTCGGAAATTCCGAACGTCAAGAACGCGGTGACCTACAACGAGCAGAGAAAAATTAAGTTCAATAGCCAGTGCGGCTCTTCTGCTTGATTCCGAGCATGCGTGGAATTTTGTGCATCGGAATTGTGTACACACACTCGGAATTTCCGACAACAAGTCTTGTTGTCTGAAAATTTGAGAACCTGCTCTCAAACATTTGTTGGTGGAATTTCCGACAACAAATGTTCTATGGAGCATACACATGGTCGGACTATCCGACACCAAGCTCACATCCAACATTTGTTGTCGGAAAATCCTATCGTGTGTACGGCCCAAAAGGCTATTGAAGCAAACCAGTTTAGGAAAAATATTTGCATACCCCTTAGCTAGCCTTGTAAAAAATAAAAAATAAATAAAAATCTATATATCCCTTAGTAAAGTTTTTGAATACTGAGTTAAAGAAACACATTTGCATACTCCTTAGCTAGCCTTGTAATAAAAAAAAGAAAACTAAATCTATTTATCCCTTAGTAAAGTTTTTGCGGATTAAAAAAGTTATAACATAGATAACATTTTATTATGGTGTTTTTTCACAAGTTCTTGAATATGACTTGTTTGTTTTATTAAAGAAGGTCCATTGACCCTCTGGATACTAACATTTATAGGTAAGGTTGATCTAGGGAATATCCGATTGCCTCTCGGGGGATCAGGAAGAATATTTTTCCCTGGCTGGAGAAAATTGGATCATGCTTTGCTGGGGTTTTTTGCCTTCCTCTGGATCAACTGTGGGTATAGGATTGTGTATATGGGATGTATACATTTTTTCCCTTTTATTGGTTGAACTAAATGTGTCTTTTTTCAACCTGACTAACTATGTAACTATGTGACTCCATCTGCTCATTTTAAACGATGATGAGTGCAAGAAGTATGTTAAATTGTACCAGTGCACTAGTGCTGTTACAGCAATGCAGTAAAATACTAGAACGTTCATGGAATGATCTCCCTCCTGCCATGCATGCATTGTGCCAACCTGTCTGTGGGCTAAATAAGGCTCCACTGAGATCAATAGAACTGACACCTTGTTTTGAAAAATGGAAAGAGTGGGGAAAATACATTTCTGTAGTGGTAAAAAAAGTATATTGGCTTTTGCCCAAAATTAGTTTTGGTGGAGGGGTTTGAGTCATGTCACGATAAACACAGAAGGCCACTATAATAACATAATAATTATTTATACTTACGTATCAAGAAATCTGTCGATGATCTTTTTGACCCATGGAGCGGAAGGCTCTAAACACACTTGCAGACCACTTTTCATGGTGGCACTGTTGGTTGAGAAAGAAGCCATGTCAGACATTTGGTGAACAAATTATAGTGAAATACTACATTGATTATGTGTGTTTCTAAAATTAAAGACAGTTGGGAGTGGAATCACTTTAAATATTTAGTTTAAAATTCTCTGGAAATGAAAATCCAAAATGGGAAGGATCACTTGAATATACAGCAATTTACTAAATAAAGATATATGTTCGATATACATTCTGGCTGCGGTCAAACTTCTGCAGCATTCAGTCTTAAAGACTGGGGAAAATAACTCTTGAGTTCCCTTGTTAATAACAACCACAAAATTCTGAATTTTATATCATTATATTTTTACTTTAATTCAAAACTTATGTGTTTTTAAAAAGAACTACACTGCATAAAAAAATAAATAGATAATGATCTGAAAAGGTATAAAAATGTACACGTTTTTATGATGTGTTGTTTAGCTGTCACTATACTTACATGACCTCCACATGCTTGCAGTGTGGGCCTTTTGGAATCACCTCGAGATTCAAGAAATGTCTGCCAGATATTTGCTTGCTCTCTGTTTTTACACATTGGCACCTAAGCTCTTGTGCTGATACGTACGGCTTCCCTAAAAAGAAAAAAAAAATTACATAAATATATGAATGTCATAATTATTTTTTTCAAAACAAAGATGCTTTATTGGTATCACATAGGGTATCAAGTAGACAAAATGACATAACACAATGCTTGATGTATCTTACAGTAGTTGGAACAGACAAAGTAACCATACATGTACAGGAAAAGCTTATTGGAAAGTTCAGAGAAATTACCATAAAAAGAAAAAATATTTTAATGAATTGTTTTTTTATTTTTTTTTTTAAATAAAAAATGTTTAAAGATAAAAAAATTTGTACATAACAAAGGAATTTCCGAAGTAGCCTGTAATACTTTGTTTTATTTACCATAAACAGTTTTCACGTTCAGGTTTCATGTCATTAAATGCTTGTATTACATTTATATAATAATAAAAATGACTATAATATTGTTATATTATATTTTAAGCCACGGATAACCTTGTAGGTTAAAATAACACTAAAATAACGAGCTGCATATCTTTAAAAACCGTCAACTAGCAAATTAAAATGTATATAATAATAAAATAAAATGTTGCTTATAGCAACCAGGTAGCCTCTGTCATTTTCTAGCCTGCATTAAAATCAGGGAAACACAGAAACTTGCATTACAGAGTTTTATACGTGAGACCTGTAGCCTATGTAGACCAAATCTTACATGCGGCACGGATGTTATTGCTTTGAGCTTACATTGCCTTGAATTCCCTAACTGTGAGTCACAG
Organism: Lithobates sylvaticus; assembly: GCA_028564925.1. Lineage (NCBI taxonomy): Eukaryota > Metazoa > Chordata > Amphibia > Anura > Ranidae > Lithobates > Lithobates sylvaticus. The sequence goes on from CM053026.1 coordinate 504,534,154, forward strand.
TGATGGCTTTGCAGAATTCTTACCTTCTGAGAGAGTAAAACATGCCAGGAAGACAGCCAGTACTGCAAGGATACACAGTGTAGCTTTCATTGTGAGAAGTGTTCTTGTCAGGTTATGACTGAGCCTGTGGTTTTCAGTTGTGTCTGAAGAGTACTGCTCAAACAGCAGGAGCCTAGCCCCTTATATTCCAGCTGGGTTGCGAAAGAGGAATTTCCAGATTTACCAGATCCTTTTTTTTAAATGAGTAATGAGTAAAAGTGTCAGCTATGCTAATGTATGTAGCCTGGGGAAATCCAGCTTTTGGGAAAGTCTTCAAGGATCACGTTTCATCATGTGCAGAATTCTTTTTTTCAAAGCGGAATGTCAATATTTGTAGTATGTGATCTACATAACATTTCCTTTATATTTCAACCACGGGTGCCAAAATGATTTGTGTTTAACCACTTCAATACCAGACACTTAGACACCTTCCTACCCAGGCCAATTTTCAGCTTTCAGCGCTGTCGCAATTTAAATGACAATTGCGCGGTCATGCTACACTGCACCCAAACAAATTTTTTATCATTTTGTTCCCACAAATAGAGCTTTCTTTTGGTGGTATTTGATCACCTCTGCGATTTTTATTTTTTGCGCAACAAACAAAAAAAGATCGAAAATTTTGCAAAAAAACAAGTTTTTCTTTGTCACTGTTAATTTATTTTGTAAATAAGTGTGTTTTCTTCTTCAATGACGGGCACTGATATGGCTGCACTGATGGGCACTGATAAGGCGGCACTAATGGGCATCAATGAGATGGCACTGATGGGCACTGATGATGGGCACTGATGGGCACTGATAGGTGGCACTGGTATGTGGCACTGATGGGCACTCATAGGCGGCACTGATGGGCATTCATAGGCGGCACTGATGGGTACTTATGGGTGGCACTGATGCATACTTATAGGTGGCACTGATAGGTGGCATGGATGGGCACGGATGGGTACTGATAGGTGGCACTGATGGACATTGATGGGTGGCACTGATGACACTGATGGGTGGCATTGCTGGGCATCCCTGTTTTATAACGTAAATATGAGGTGCCAGTCAGTGCCCATTTGTGGCTAACTAAACCACTTCCCGGACGTCAATCTGCTATTGACCGGGCGGGAAGTGGTTAAAAATTATTTGTGTATGAAAACTTTTATTTATGTACTTTATTTCCTATTTTATATTTATTATTACGAAATATGAAGACATTTTTATTATTTTTGTTCCATATACATTACTATTATTATACAGGATTTATATAGTGCCAACAGTTTACGCAGCGCTTTACAATATAAAAGGGAGACAATACAGTTATAATACAATAAAATACAAGAGGATTAGGAGGGCCCATAGTAAGCAAGTTTTTGGAAATAATTGTTAAGCAACCATTAATTTCTTTCTTCCTATTGAATAGCAATACATGTACAGCCATATCATATACAGGCATACCCCAATTTTAAGTACACAATGGGGTTTATTTACTAAAGCTGGAAAGTGCAAAATCAGGCTCACTTCTGCATAGAAACCAATGAGCTTCCAGGTTTTATTACCAAAGCTTAATTGAACAAGCCTGGGTTAGAAGCTCATTGGTTTCTATGCAGAAGTGAGCCTGATTTTGCACTTTCCAGCTTTAGTAAATAAACCCCATTGTGTACTTAAAAGTGGGGTATGCCTGTATGAGTATAAAAGCCTAAAATCGAATGGTTGCAAAAAACAGCTGTTTCTGCTTAAGGAAGTGCTGCCAATTGCATATGTTTGAGTGAAGTAGGATCATTATCCTGTATAATAATAATAATAAATCTTCAGTAATGTGGACCATGAGGATTAATGCGCCAAAAATAATTGGTTTAACCGAAAATTGCTTTTCTACTTTATTTTAATTTATTTTCCTTTTATTTATTTTTTCGACTTCCAGACCACCCACCGCATATATGCTGTACGTGATTTTGTGCACGCGGTGTATGGGGCGCGTGCCCGCCGCTGGGGCTTAGCTGAAACCCAAAATCTCTCTTTTACTCCCTGACAGATCAGCAGTTTGCCTTGTTTACATAGGCACACCGCTGCTCTCCACAGAACGATCAGCAGGTCGTGGCGGTCATCATGGTCACCGGACCCGCTGATCGGCTCCCGCTGTATGCAATCAAAGGTCTATAAATCAGGCCAAAAAGGAGGACAAAACAGAGGAATTTGGTTTCAAATGAGGGACAGTGGGGTTATGATAAAATGTTTTAATGCTGTTTATCACAACTTAAAATTGTAAATACTGCCTTTAAGAAAAGTGTTTATTTCTAGGCGCACCTCCAAACCTCGAAGTACCAGGTATTTTCGCCGTTTCCGAAGGCAGTGAGGGATGTACTGTTGAGAATGGGGACCATTAAAGCCTGATTAAACTCACTGAAAAAAATATGCATAAGCTTTTATGGAAGTCCAGTGCATTTTTTTCTGCATCAAAAAAGCATGGACAATAGTTTACAGGGATTTCAATGGCAAAATTCACACCATTGCACTGCGTTCCAGTAGACATGTGCATGCCGAAAAATTAAATTTTTGTTTCATTTTGAATGCAAATGTTAGGTTGATATTTTGTTTCTTCATATTCGTTGTGTCTGTCCAGTTCGTTTTCAGGATTCGTTACGTTTCTTCAGAATGCTTTGGTATATTCGTTATATTGGGTGGATTCAAAACGTTTCTTTATTCTATTTTCGGACGGATCCAAATTCATTGTAAATAATAGCTGTTTGTTAAGGAGCAGGCAACCCTTGGGATTGACACATCTATATGTTTGAAAATAGAATATATGTTTGAGAAATAATTAACACAAAGGAAGTTTATAAATTGATAAATTACCAGAAGAATAGTCGTTCAAAAATAAGGACACTTATATAGTGATTATGGTTTATTGAATGAACTTATAGCCATTACTGTATGAGGATATTGTCACCTAAATAAATATATAAAAGTAAGAATAATCATTTTAAAAATAAGGACACTATTTATTTTGGTTGTATTGCATATTTTTTTTTTTTTCACAATCAAAGGATTTTATTAAGTAAATGTAGCATACATTGAGAAAATTGACACGCACAATACAAAGCATGGAAAACAGTAACATCTCATCTTATAAATTTGTTAAACAGTGCTTGGTCGGAAAGGGTAAGGGGTAATAGGGGTTTTGGGGTAGGCAGCCAGGATGGGTATATGGGAGGAAAAAATGGGGGGGGGGAGGGGGGGGGGGAGGGCATAAAGAAGTGGCAGGGGTTGGGTACAAAAAGGGACAGCAAAATAGGGTCACTGATAACAATGGTGTTATCGAATGTGGACGGTATCTTTGATTAGGGCTCTAGGGAGCTCAGGAGTTTTTTGTGGTTGTCTAGGAAGGCAGATTCTATGGTGAATAAAGGTTGTCGTTTTGGGTATCTAAAATTTATATCTTACGTTCTTCATGAGATTATGGATTGGTATTCATTAGAAAGGGTGAATAATAACCAAGGTTGCCACATTTCATTAAAACTGATGCAATTTTCTTTTTTCATTGCCAGTAGTTCTTCAATTTTGTACATATAATGGACTCTGTCCAGCCAATCCCTAACCTTTGGAATGTGAGTGCATTTCCAGTGCAAAGGGATTAAGCTTTTGGCCGCTGTCAATAGGTGCCTAGATAAAGACTTCTTATATTTACTGATCGTAAATGAGTTAATGTGCAGTAGACAAGCAGCAGCATCTAGGGTGATTTTAGTATCTGTAATGTAGTCAAGGATTGGGGGGCACCCCCACCATACATGTACAAACATACCCGTTTCGTTCCCACACTGCCAGCATGCACCTGAGGCCGTAGGAAACCATTTTTTAGTCCTTTCCGGCGTCATATACCACTGTGTGAGAATTTTGTAGGAAATTTCCTGGTACCTTGAGCTAAGTAAGCATTAATGCGCTAAAATACAAGCTTTTTCCCATTGGGTGTCACTTAGAATAATGCCTAGGTCAGATTCCAATCTTTCTTTGTGTTTATTTCTTTCCTGTTGTAGTGGGTGGGATAACCATTTGTATGCTAAAGAGGTTGTTTTGTAGGTCTGAGAGCCTATAGCAAATGTCTTCTAGGGGTGTTAGCCTTTGGTAGAATGATGGTTTATGTTTGTTGTTGAGTAGGACATCTTTTACCTGTAGGTAGAACCAGTAATTTGGAAACGAGTCAAATTCTGCTTTGAGTGTTTCTAAAGATTTGATTTTGTTTCCACACATGCAGTGGGTGGCTAAGAATCTTGAGTTGTGACCTGGGGACGGAAGTGTTTTCTGGTTTAAGCCTGGTAAGAAGTCAGGATTATTGGCGAGTGGAGTCAATGGACCCGGTATAGTGGCAAGTTTGTATTGTGGGGCGATTTTGTGCCATATGTTTAGGGTATTAGCTACTAGTGGGTGTGTAATGTATCTGGTTGATTTTTGAATGCATGGACCAGGGGTAATATAATAGCTATTGTTTGCTATGGTGGTATTCAAGTTGTACCCAGTCCTTTACCTGGCTATGGCAATGCCAATCAATTATTCTGGAAATGTGAGTGGCGTAATAGTATTTTTTGAAATCAGGGAGGCCAATACCTCTTTTGTTTTTGGGCCATGTTAGAGTTCTGAAATTCGTCCTGGGTTTTCTTGTTTGCGAACAAAAAACTTCTTTGGATCGTCAGTAGTTTGGAGAAGAAGGTGTTAGGTACAGGGATAGGTAGCGCTTTAAAAAAATATAGCAATCTCTGGAGTATTGTCATTTTTAATATCGAGGCCCTACCGAACCACAAGAACAATTTGGGGGTCCATTTTTGGAGATCTTTGGTTATGGAACTCAACAGGGGGGTGAAGTTGGCTAAGTAAAGGGAGTCAATGTCAGGAGTTAGCTTGAGTCCTAAGTATTTAAGTGTATCAGGTTCCCACTTAAATTTGAAGTTTCCCTTAAGGAGTCTGAGCTTGTCGGGTGGGAGACTCAGATTGAGTGCCTCAGATTTGGATTGGTTTACTTTAAAGTTTGATATGTAGCCAAAGGTCGAGAAAATTTTAATAAGGTTTGGTAGTTATACATGGGGTTGTGTGACGAAGAATAAGAGGTCGTCCGCGTAGGCAGCTATCTTATATTCTCTTTTGTGTATATCGAAGGCAGTGATTTCAGGAGACAGGTTTATAGTTCTAATGAGGGGTTCGAGTGTTAGAATAAAAAGTAGGGGTGAGAGAGGGCATCCCTGTCTAGTGCCATTGTGTATATGGATCGGGTCTGATAGTGTATTGTTGATTTTGATTTTGGCCTGCGGATTTCGGTAGAGGGCTTTAATCCAATTTAACATATTTCCTCCTATGCCTATATGGGTACAAGTGGCAAACATATACTCTCAGGAAACTCTGTTGAAGGCCTTCTCGGCATCTGTGGATACGAGAAGGCCTTTGAGTTTGGCGTTACGTGCATAATGGATCAGGTTCAGAGATTTGGTGATGTTATCCCTAGCTTCTCTGCCGTGCATAAAGCCCACTTGTTCTGGTCCTATAATTTTTGAGAGTAGGGGTTTCAACCTGTTGGCCAAAATTTTCGCCAACAGTTTGACATCTATGTTCAAAGGGGATATTGAAATTCGCACAGTCTGTGTGGTCTTTGTCAGGTTTAGGAATGATTGCTATGTGTGCCATGAGTAGGGAGTTGGATTCATTGTCGTGTTTGGCTAGATGATTAAAAGCTTTAAGTAGTGGTTTGGAAAGTGATTGTGTGTAAGTTTTGTAGTATTGTGACTTGAATCCATCAGGGCCGGGGCTTTTTCCAGTTTTTAGCAGTTTGATAGCGTCTTGTAGTTCTGTGATGGTGATGGGTTTTCTCTAAAGTGTTTTTGTCTAGAGTGTGTAGGGAGGGGATTTTGCTGTCCATCAGGAAATATCTGATCATGTCTTCTCTAGAGTGTTGAACATGTGCAGGTTTGTGTTGTGGAGGTAAATTGTAGAGCTTGGAGTAAAACTCCTGAAAAAGTTCTGCTATTTTTTCTGGGTTGTGTTCGAGTGTGCCTGCTTTATTGCTTATAGCATGAAAATCGTTCGCTGTCATTGCATCCCTTAGAGCTCTAGCGAGCTGTTTCCCGCTTTTGTCTCCCCGCTCGTAGAATACGCTTTTTCGGAAGAAAAGAGCTTTTTGGGTTTGGAAATGTAGAATTTGTAACAGGGATTCTGCATTGAGCGAGTTCATCTGCTGCTTTAGCTGTAAGGGGTTGCTTGTGTTGAGTCTCAAGTTTGGCTATCTTAAGGGACAAGTCAGAGATTTCTTTATTTCTTTCCTTTTTTCTTTCTGGCCCCCCATTTGATGAGTTCTCCCCTTATTACACTCTTATGTGCCTCCCAATTGTTAAGGGGATTTGTGTCAGTCAATATTGTTTATAAAATACGTGTTGATGTATTTGTGTATGTCATCATGTATGGTCTGGTCAGTGAACAGAGTAGCGTTAAGCTTCCAGTTGAAGGGGGTTCATTTAGGCTGGTCAAGTTTTGAGGTGATAGCTGTGGGAACATGATCTGAAATTGTGATAATTCCTATATCAGCTTTGGTTAGATTGATCAAGTCTCTTTGGGATATGAAAATCAGATCAATCCTTGAGTATCTCTTGTGTGGGGGTGAAAAGTATGTAAAGTCCTTCCCCGTGGGATGTGTGGACCTCCACGAGTCTACCAAGGCTAGTGATTGTAGTAGGACTTTGATTTGTTTCAGAATTTTGTAGGACACGTGGGAATACCCTGTTGAGGTGTCTTGGAGTGGTGAAAGTGGGATATTAAAATCACCTCCCAGAACAATGTAGCCTTCTGCGAACCACTTGAGTTTGTTTATTATCTTGTTGCAAAAAGTTATGTGAGCTTTGTTTGGGAAGTACACATTCGCCAAAGTAATAGGTGATCCCTCCCATGTGCCTTTGAGGAAAATGTAGCGGCCCTCAGGATCTGTAAGTTGGTTGGTCAGTTCAAAAGGTGAGTTTTTGTTTATGAGGATGGATACCCCTTTAGTTTTAGCTAGTGGGTTTGTAGCATGATATGCTCTTGTAAATATATTGCTGGTGAATTTGGGGATATTTTGTAAAATGTGTTTCTTGGATGAAGACTATGGAAGGGTTTGTTTTTTTTAAGTTCCCTGAATAATTTAGATCTCTTTTCGAGGATATTGAGCCCATTTATATTGTGTGAAATCAGTGTGGGGGATTTTCCTAAGAAGGAGTATGTCATTGTGCAATCGAGTTGAAGAAAAGAAAAAAGAGAAGAAAAAAAAAGAGGGGGGGGTGGGGGGAAGGGATAAGGGAAAAAAAGAGGGTTAGGGGTGTGTTGTTGGGTGGGGGAAGGGTTGATGGTGGGGTTGATCAGATAGGAGGTAGTGTAGCGGGCCGGGTATGGGTTAGGCGGGGTGAAGTAGGAGGACTGTATGCGAGTGTTGGCTCGGGAGTACGACTAAGTGACGGGGAACCAGTTATCAGTGCTGAGCTTTCTGTTGACCTGCGGGGGGATCCTAGGTGTTCATGTGAAAAGGTTACATTAGGCCAAAGAATTTTCTTATATAAGTAACTGTACACTGTCTGCGGCAAAATATGCACATTTATGCTGTTGTTGCATATAGTCTGACTGTTATCTGCAGGTAGTGATGGTGGTCTGTAGTATGAGTGGTTCAGGTTCCGATGATAGTTCCTGATAGAAAAGGGTCCTCTGGTGACAAGACATTGCAGTGAGAGTCAGCAATCATTACTAACCTGGTTCTTATAACCAACCTCTGTCGCGTTCCTGCCATCTAGCGGAGAGATGTGTACATGGCAGCCAAATGAACATATTTCCTGTAGCAATACAGTAAATTGGAGTGATGCAATCAACGTGTGAATAACCGAGTAACTGTGGGACCAGGATAAATAAAAAAAAAAAAAAACAGGCTTCTGTAATATTATAAACAAGATGTCAGTTAGAAAAGGAGAAAGAAAGTGCTGGTCTCTTTAGATGGATTACATTCTAGAACCCTTGGCAAAAGGCGAGTTGTAGTTGTGTCTGTTAGCATTTCCTCTGTTCTTCCCTTGGTGGTAGGGTGATTTTGCAGGAGAACGGCCTAGTAAAGGAGGCACATTGTTGATGGGGGGAGGCAGCCTGTACCATACCATTCAGGGAGGTCCACAGGGGCGATCTGTAGATTCTCATAGAATTTGTACAGGTCCTCTGGAACCCTGAGCAAATATTGCTTGCCATTATAGGTAGCTTGAAGGGCAAAGGGGAATTTCCACCTGTAAGGAATCCATTTTTCTTTGAGAACTTCAAGTAGCGTTCTCAGAGCTCTCCTATTTCTCAAAGTGATTGGGGACAGGTCCTGGAAGAGCTGGACATTCACGCCATTAAAAATCACTTGGTCGTTTGTTCTGGCTTTCTGCAGAATCTCCTCTTTCAGAGGGAAATTTGGCAGGCAGCAGATGATGTCCCTTGGTGGGTTGTTGTCAGGTGCCCTTTGAGAGCTCTGTGGGCTCTATCGTATTCTATGGGTGAGTCTGCAGGCCTTTCCAGGAGGCTGTTAAAGATGGAGGACAGGGCTGGTGTGATCTGTTCAGGGGTGATAGACCCGGGGACACCTCTAACCCTGATATTGTGTCTTCTCCCTCTGTTGTCGAGGTCCTCGATTTGTCTGTTCATATCCGCTGATAATTTGCCCTTAGGGGTGCCGGTCGACCGCAGGGAACGATTGTGCAGCCCCTTCTTGTTGTAGGTGGGCATATTCGTCCTGGGAATAGGCTGTTTTTCCACCCTTGTGTGAAATCAGTGTGGGGGATTTTATAATTTCTTTTTTTTTCTTTTTATCATTTCAAACAAGGACAAGGAAAGAAAAACTTAAATGAACATTCTTTCCGTTACTTAACAGTACATTCTTTGATATATATATATATATATATATATATATATATATATAACCCGATACGTATTCTTCTACATATTTTTGGTAAAAAAAATCGCAATAAGCGATTATTGATCGGTTTGCGCAGAAGTTATAGCGTTTACAAGATAGGGGATAGTTTTATAGCATTTTTATTAATAATTTTTTTTTTATTAGTAATGGCGGCGATCTGCGATTTTTTTTGTGACTGCGACATTATGGCGGACACATCGAACATTTTTGACACATTTTTGGGACCATTGTCATTTATACAGCAATCAATGCTATTTAAATGCATTGATTCCTGTATAAATGACACTGGCAGTGAAGGGGTTAACCACAAGGGGGCAGTGTAGGGGTTAAGTATGCCTAGGGGTGTGTTTCTTACTGTGGGGGGGCGTGGCTGTCAGCTAGTGAATGCTGATCTCTGCTCCAATCACAGGGAGCAGAGATCGGCGTCACTAGTTGCTAGGCAGAACGGGGAGATGCTGTTTATCTCGGCATCTCCCCGTTCAGCCTTCCCGTGAGACGATCGCGGGGGTCCCAGCGGCAATCGAGTCCGCGGGGCCCGCGACCGGACTCACGGGGGTCCCGACCAGGGCGGGAGCGCGCCGCTCCCGGCGCGCTCCCGATGGCACGGACAGGCATTAAGGAGGGACTTATATATACGCCCTCCTGCCTGTACGTGCCATTCTGCCGACGTATATCGTCGTGCGCCGGTCGGCAAGTGGTTAACCTACATGGTTAAGGAGATATTTTCCTAAAAACGGGCACCAATGACAATGGCACATGCGCACTGAGCGTGCCGTTAGTGAATGCAATCATGCCGTCACTGACGGTTCCTGTGCGCATGCGCCGGAGTGACATCATGGAGAAGTCACTCCGGGATACATGGCAGCGGCGGAGATAAAGAATGAGGGTCGCTTCGAGGGTGTCATGGTTATGCAGTAATCTTCCTCTGTTTGCTTACCTCTCCTCATGTGTTCAGACTAAGAGGCCAGCCACTTCCACCTGAAGGTTTTTATAACCTCTCCTCTAAGCATGGCTCCACCCCAGGCCCTATCAGGGAACCCTATATTAACCTGTGCACTGCAAGCCAGTGGTGCTGATCAACCATTGTGTATTCGGCTTCCTGTTTCCTGCTTGCCATGTGCTCTGTGTTTGTTTCTGTTACCGACCTTGGCGTGTTCTCAACGATTCCTGTCTGCTTGTGACCTTGACCTTTTGGCATGTCCTTGACCATCCCTGTCTGCCTGTGACTCTGAACCTTTGGCGTGTACTCTGTTGTTCCTGTCTGCTAGTTGCCCTGACCTCTGCGTTATCCCCTTACTATCCTTGTCGTTCCAGCCGGCTGCTTCCTTCTCCTGTAGTCTACTGTGAGTGTGAGCTGTGAGACCCTAGGGGCTGCGACCTGGAGCCAGACTGCAGCGAAGTCCATCCTCACCACTAGAGGCTCTGGCGAACACCTGCTGGCTCTTAGACTCCGCGCCCTGGGGAATCTATGCTCTAGCTCCCACTGGGATCTGTGTTAGTGATCCAGTAGACCTGTGTCCTGAATCTCCCTGGGTACAATCCACAGCAGTCAGTCCTAAGGTCCACTACCTAGCGGTGCACTTCCGACTCCTACAGAGTGCACCTGTCACCTGGTCTCAGGTGACCCGACAGGGGGCTTCGATCTCAGGTAAGTAATTCATAATGAGCTAGAATGCTATGCATACTAGCTCATTATGCCTTTGTCCTGCAGGGTGTTTTTTTTTTTTGACAGGATTTACTTCCTCTTTAAGGTTTATATTCAACAGTCAGAAAAATGATGAATGTGTGTCAGTTGTTTGCCATAAGAAATGTATATTGCTCTTTGACTGTTACCGAAACATGTATATAGTTTTATATTCTGCCCCCAGCTACATCACTAAATTTGTCTCCGGCTCTCTAGCTCTCTTGTCTCCTCCTCCCATGCTCACCTCCAGGACTTTTCCAGAGCCCCTCCCATCCTCTGGATCTCCTTACACCCATTAACCTCCCTGGCGGTATGATTCTGTCTGGAATTTAGTGCTGAAAGCGGTACAATTATTTTGCATGGAAATTTGGCGTTTTTATATTGTAGGCATGCAATTCTTATGAATAACTCACTTAAATCTGTCCGAACCAGAGTCTAGTAGACATCCCGGGTATGATAAAGTTTGAAACACAAAATAATAAATTATAATATAATAAAAATATATATAAAAATGATTCAATAATGTAATCAAATCAAAAACACTGAAATTTGCTCAGTTGCAGAATAGTCGCTGTCATTAAATTTATTGTTTGATGATAAATTGTGATTCTAATTTTTTATCGGTGTTTTCTAGCTGGTCTAAAACCACTTTTGACATAAAGGGACACTTTTTGGTTGCTATGGACAATCTCCAGTTTCCAGGCAGAAAAAAAATCTTTTTATTATATAAAATGACATGCAGGGCACTGGGCAGACCACTAGGGACAAAGGGGGTGTGTATTTTTTGTATACAGTACTGTAATCTGTAAGATTACAGTACTGTATGTGTGTTGTGTTTTTAAACTTTTTTAAATTTGGCGCCGATCTCCGCTCCCGTGCGTCGGAACGTCGCAGGGAACGGAGACCGGCACTGTGTGAATCGAGCGAGCGGACGGCTCGCTCACACAGCGGGGAGACATCGCAGGATCCAGGGGAAAAGGTAAGTAACTTCCCCCCTGCATCCTGCACGCAAGCCCGAGCCTGGCTCGGGGTTACCGCTCCCAGCACAAAAAGCTGGACCCGAGCCAGGCTCGGGGTTACCGCTAGGGAGGTTAAAATCTATATATCTCCTACTCTATCCACCTTTCGGTGATCCCAGAAAACCCATCTCTTATACTACCTCTGCCTAACAACTGAACTATTATTTTCTCCATCAGCTCATTCCCCTACAGTTATTACTTTTTGTACACCTGACCTACCCTTTTTGATTGTAAGCTCCATTGAGCAGGGCTCTGCGATTCCTCTTGTATTGAATTGTATTGTGACTCTACTGTCTCCCTTTATTTTTATAAAGCTCTGTGCAAACGGTTGGCACTATATAAATCCTGTATTATATTAATAACATTTCTCTCATTGTTCTAACATAGTTTCAGTTTTGAAAAGGTAGGAGTATTGTTTGTTTTAATTAGTCATTACTGATAAAAATATATTTTCACAGATCTTCAGCACTATTTTAAAACAACAGAAGTACCATCAGCTATACTTATTAGATAAGGCAGGGCCAGATCTGGGAAAATCCGAAGAAATTCTTGGATGTTGTCACTTCAACTAACAATATGCCTGGCCATTCCCATTACACAATATCTGTTTTCGGAGGCACGCAGATATATTTTCTTTTAAGTATTTCCTTCCCCACTCTTTTTCCTCCTTCATTCCTTTGTTCATCCCAGGCCTTGTGAATGTCTAATTAAAAACGCTAACTTCCTAGTGCTTACACCACTATGAGGAATTCCTAATAATTGTTGGACAATAAATAAGAATCCCGGGAGTAATAAAAAGACCATAATACCAGACAGTGACTGCATACTGCTGTAAAAGTAACACTGGACTATCTTTAATGTGTAATAAACTAGAGGTTAAAGACCGCTGGGACTTTGAAAGCCAAAACAAATGTCTGTTGGTTTAAGAACATAGATTTTAAGCAATCTGTGCTCTGCCTAACAGATGAAAATCTGTTAGACCTTCCAATGAAACTCTCTAAGGCCAAAAGAAAAAAATCCTGTTTGTAGCCGTGTATTTTTTATGTATATGGACAATGCACACAGCTGTCTTTTTGAGATTTGTTGTTTACAAGTTTAAAAGAGTTTTTTTTTTGCTAGAAAATTACTTAGAACCCCCAAACATTATACATTCTTTTTTTTTCTAACATCCTAGAGAATAAAATGGCGGTCATTGCAATACTCTTTGTCACTTCGTATTTGCGCAGCAGTCACTTTTTTGGAAAACATACACTTTTTTTAATTAAAAAATAAGACAACAGTAAAGTAAGGCATTTTTTTTTTTTATATTGTGAAAGATGATGTTACGCCGAGTAAATTGATACCCAACACGTCACGCTTCAAAATTGCGCCCACTCGTGGAATGGCAACAAAATTTTACCATTAAAAATCTCCATTTATTTTTTTTCTCTTCTTTTGTAATTCCCTCTCTATATGTGCTGGGTTGTATATGATGTTTGTTTATAAAAAAAAAAAAAAAATATCCATAGGCGACGTTTAAAAAATTCTACAGATTGCATGTTTTGAGTTATAGAGGAGGTCTGGGGCTAGAATTATTGCTCTCGCTCTACCGATCGTGGCAATACCTCACATGTGTGGTTTGAACACCGTTTTCATATGCGGGTGCTATTCACGTATGCAGTCGCTTCTGCACGCAATCTCTGCGGGAGACAGGGCGCCTTTAAAAAAATATAATTTTTTTTTCTTATTTATTTTACCTTTTTGTTTTTTGTTTTTACACCGTTCTTTAAAAAAAAGAAATGTGTCACTTTTATTCCTATTACAAGGAATGTAAGCATGACAGGTCCTCTTAAATATGATATTTGGGGTCAAAAAGACCTCAGATCTCATATTTACACTAAAATTCAATAAAAAAAAAAAAGTGTCCTTTAAGAGCTATGGGCGGAAGAGATGTTTTGATGTTGCTTCCGCCCTGCAATGGTATGGAGATGGGTGGGGGCCATCTTCACTTCTCCATGCCTAACAGGAAGAAGGATCCGATCGCCTCCGCTGCTACCGACGGCTCCAGTAAGCGGCAGAGGGCACCGAAGCGCGGCGGGAGGGGGGCCCTCTCCCGCCGCCGATAAAAGTGATCTCACAATGAATCCCCCGCAGAGACCACTATTATCGGAAACCGGACCGCCGCCCGAACAAGAGGATACCGGGGTAATGGCAGCTAGCTGCTGCCATAATAGTGATATTCCTCTTCAAATTTAGGACATATATCGGCACGCGGCGGTCTGGAAGTGGTTAAAGATCCATAATACAGCAATGCATTCAAAGCTGTTTTTAATCAGGATCTTCCTGCCAGTAAGATCATGATTAAATAACATCATTAAATTATTATGTTCATGTGCAAGAGGCCTAACTGACGTACTACTACCAGTGACAAATACAGTACATCATGATATATACTTTCAATTGACATTTTATCTTTTACATTCACTGCATATACATCTACTCCTGAAGAAGCCAGCAGTGGCTTGCGAAACATCATTTAAAGTCCCATGGGCTAAATTCTGTTTTATTGAGTGCACAAAGCAAGGTCCATAAAGACAGGGATGAGTGAATTTGGGGTGGAGGCACTTGACTGGCCTGCACAGAGTCCTGACCTCAACTGATAGAACGCCTTTGGGATGAATTCGAGTGGAGACTGCGAGCCAGGCCTTCTCGTCCACATCAGTGCCCAACCTCACAAATGCGCTTCTGGAAGAATGGTCAAACATTCCCATAGACACACTTCTAAACCTTGTGAACAGCCTTCTCAGAAGAGTTGAAGCGGTTATAGCTGTAAAGGGTCAATATTAAAGCCTACGTACTAAGACTGGGATGCCATTAAAGTTTGTGTGTGTGTGAAGACTGGCGTTCCAATACTTTTGGCAATATAATATAATGTGTGTATATAAATATATGTGTGTGTGTGTATATATATATATATATATATATATATATATATATACACACACAGTTGTGCTCATAAGTTTACATACCCTGGCAGAATTTATGATTTCTTGGACTTTTTTCAGAGAATATGAATGATAATAAAAAAACATATTTTTTTAAACTCATGGTTAATGTTTGGCTGAAGCCATTAATTATCAATCAACTGTGACAAAAAATACCCAAAGAGCGAAACATTGATATATAAGATGCAAAAAAATGAATCGACATTAAATTAACCAAAAATAGAAAAATGTATTTATTACTACTATTAATACTATAAAACTACTTAAAACCTTAGGGCAGAATCAGCCCTGTGGTCAAAATACAAAATAATGGTTGTCTCTACATGTTTCATCGCAAACTTGGCTTCTTCTGGAGCTTTTGTAGGACCTTTTTAATACAATTTCACCTTTAATGCGGGACACTACCTGAAATTTTTTTTTTAAAAGCCAGCAGCTACAAATACTGCAGCTGCTGACTTTTAATAAATGGACACTCACCTGTCACAGGTTCCAGCGGTGTCGGCAGCAGAGGCCGATCAATCGCTCGGCTCTCTGCTGCTGCCGGCGCCATTCACGGTGAGGGAATCAGGAAGTGTCACGTTGCGGCTTCACTTCCCGGTTCCCTACTGCGCATGTGCGAGTCACGCAGCGCAATGAAAATCGTCAGCGATGTCTGCTGGAACCCGTGTGTGTCCTGGCAGATAACGCGCTGGGACAGGAAGTTGCGTAAACTCCCGTGGGAGTTTATGCCCGGAAGTGGATGTAAATACCTGTCTTAGACAGGTATCTGCACCCCCCTCCCCCCTGAAAGGTGCCAAATGTGACACCGGAGAGGGGGAGGGTTCCGAAAAGCGGAAATTCCACTTTAGGGTGGAATCCTGCACGTTTTCAGATAATCCCCAAAACCCTCCAAGAGGTCCGATGGGGGTTGACTGTGCCAAAAAAGTGAGGGAAGAACAATTGCCCCACAGTTAAACCTGTTATCTCAGGGATTACCCCTTCTGAACAGGTATTAGAGCAGTGGTTCTCAACTCCTGTCCTCAGGGCCCACTAACAGGCCAGGTTTTAAGTATTACCTTGGGGAAATGCAGACTAGAATACTGCAATCACTGAGCAGAAAATGATATCACCTGTGATGTATTTCAGTTATCTTGCAAACCTGGCCTGTTAGGGACAGGAGTTGAGAACCACTGTATTAGAGCCTCACTGATAGCCAGTGTTGGTCATCTTACTTTAAAAAAAGTAATTAGTTAAGTTATAAATTACTTCTCCCAAAAAGTAATTGCGTTAGTAACTCAGTTACTACATTGGAAAAGTAATTAGTTACGCAGCAAAGTAACTGACTTTTTTAAAAAATATTCTATACGTGTAACTAAGGGGCGGGTCTAGTATTACTGTAACCAAGGGGCGCATTTATTATTATTGTTATATATTGTGTAACCAAGGGGCTGCTCTATTATTACTCTAACCAAGGGGCAGATCTGTTATAGCGTGTAAGCAAGTGGCGGGTCTATTATTATTATATCGTGTAAGGGGCGGATTTCTACAGAAGAGGGTGAATGTTAAATTAATGGGCAGAGATCGATATATAACAATAATAATAAATGCACCCCTTGGTTACAGTAATACTAGACCCGCCCCTTACTTACACGATAGACGCCCCTTGCAGAGTAGAACGAGCATCAGGAGCGTGCGGCATCGCCTCGTACAATTACATGTTAACTGCACCTGCGCGGTGTAGAGTTCACTCAGAGCTGTTTAGGTTCGGCAATTTTTGGAAGCTCCGTAGTCCTTCGTACTGCGCAAGCGCTGCGCCTGCGCAGTACAGGGGGTCCTTATCCGGCGGGGGAACTTTTTTGGCAGGACACCGGAATTACACTACTGCCATCTAGTGGCGGTAGATGTAATTGGGGTAACTAAGCCAAAGTAATGGGAACTGAGTTACCATGAGGGGAAAAGTAATCAGTTAGATTACTCGTTACCCTCTAAAGTAACTGCGTTAGGTAACTCAGTTTATTTTAACACAGTTACTTACATCACTGCTGATAGCAGGATGAGTGGCCACTTTAAGTTAGAATAACTTTGATAAATCAGGATTAGCTTCTTATTTCCTGATAGAAATTCCAAAGAGCAATACTGTTAAACCAAAGGCTAACACAAAGCTCTTTAGCTTTAAAGTAGTAAAGATATAAAAAAAAAAAAATAACAAACATGTCCTGCTTACCTGCTTTGTGCTATTGTTTTGCACAGAGTAGCCCCAATCAGTGGCGGGACGTCCATTAGGGGCGCTCGGGGCGCCACCCCCTCTCTCCAGCCACCCCCTCTGTGTCCTATGGATAGATTCATGCATTGCATGAATCTATCCATGGCCGCTGTAGCCACCCGCGATTCAGGCATCTGGCCCCTTTTCGGGCGCCTGAATTGCAGCGGCGGGGGGGTGTTTTTGAAGCACCTGATTAGAGCCATAAGCTCTAATAGGCTTCAAAAAAGGTGCACTGCGAGCACAAACCATTGTGCTCGCAGTGCACCAAGATGTGTTAGCCAAGCAAATGAATATTTGCTTGGCTAACACAGAACCGCATCTCAGCCAATCAGAAGGCCCGGATGTAATACTGGGCAGCTGATTGGCTGAAGACAGAGGCGATCCCATTGGCGCCAAGGAATACAGGAAGAAAACACGCACAAAGGAGTCCTGCATCCATCGCCGCGCTACTGTCCCACAGCTCGCCGCATGACCAGCTGCCTGACACGCCACCACAATGGGGTAATTGCCAGGCAGAAAGCGGGTGAGCAGCAGGGCAGACATCGGGCGGTTGGGCACGGTGGCTGCATATTATGAGCATAGAGGCTACAATTGATGGGGCACAGTTGGCTGCATTTGATGACCACAGAGTCTGCATATTATGGGCACAGAGTCTGCATATGATGGGCACAGTGGCTGCATATGATGGGGCACAGTTTGCTGCATTTGATGACCACAGAGTCTGCATATTATGGGCACAGAGTCTGCATATTATGGGCACAGTGGCTGCATATGATGGGGCACAGTGGCTGCATATGATGGGGCACAGTTGGCTGCATTTGATGAGCACAGAGGCTGCATATGATGGGCACAGTTGGCTGCATGTGATGGACACAGAGTCTGCATATGATGGGCACAGAGTCTGCATATGATGGACACATAGTCTGCATATGATGGGCACAGTGCCTGCATATTATGGGCACAGTTGGCTGCATATGATGGCCACAGGTGGCTGCATATGATGGCCACAGATGGCTGCATATGATGGGCACAGGTGGCTGCATATGATGGGCACAGGCTGCATATTAACAACACAGTTGGCTGCCTATTATGGGCACAGGTGGCTGCATATTATCGGCACAGTTGGCTGCATATGATGGGCACAGTAAGGCTTCAATTGATGTTTTTGTTTCAGTATTTTTCTGAATTTTTCAGTTCGTTTGCAACCCCCCCCCCCAAATATTTTGAGCACCAGCTGCCACTAGCCCCCATCCTCCTCTTCTGGGGTGCTTCTGGCTCCTCCCCCCTGCTAATGCCCCCATATCAAGCCACTTGTTATGGGGGCACTTGTGCAGACTCGATCCACACACACAGTGCGGCTCGGGCCCATCCCCTGCTCTTTCCTCACAGGCTGTGATTGACAGCAACAGGAGTCAATGGCTCCCACTGCTGCCTCCATGTCCAGTGAGGAAAGAGAGAAAAGAGAGAGATGCTGCTCTCGGGCATAGAATTGGATCAAGATCGGCTTGGGGGGGTGGGGGGGGGGGCAGAACACAAAGGTTTTTTCATCTAAATGCATAGAATGCATTAAGGTAACAATCCTTTTGCCTTTACAACTGCTTTAACAATAGGTCAAACATTATAGGAATGCAACTATATCACGTTTTAGAGTGTACCTGTGTGCTAACTATGGACAATAAATGATCTACATACGTCTAACAAGCAGTAAAGAAAGGAGCTTCAACAGCAAGCAATCCCTAACCTCCCTTTCTGGCTGCATGTACTGTGAAATTATTAATTCTCAAAGATCACAAAAACGACTCTAAAGTTGGGTTTTGGTTGGTTTCCAACAGCTTGGAAAGATCTGCTGTTTGCTCGACATTATGAGGCTGACAGGCTGCCAAGATTCCGGTGCAAGAGAAAATAATGGGAAAAAACTATGGGCCCATACTTCCCTAAGCAGCTTTTTCCAGTGAAGTAATAATGTATAACAGGGCAAAATCCCTTGTTTCCTTTCTAGGCCACAAGCAGTGGTGTGTGCTGAAAAGAAGTAAGGCCTGCAGTACTTTTTTTTAATCACAGTGCAGTGTGACGCAAGCATATATCAAACTGCGGCCAATAGAACTTGGTGAAAGGTCTCATAGTGACAGTTCAATATAATTAACATAAAAAAGTAAAAAGCATGCTGCGCAAGGATTGGTGCATTGACACTGCTGTCATCCTACTGCACACCCGCAGCTGCGTTCTCACACAGCTGCTGGTGTTATTAGGCCCTAAAATTTCTGTGGTTCTGTTGTAAATTTGAAGTTCAATTTTTCCACAATGCCTATAGCTACATAGGTGAATGAGGGCTTCTTTTAAAGTGCTTTTAATGCTTGTTTGAGATATGTAAATTATTTATTGAACATAGTCTAGGTACTGGTTTACTTTAAACTTACATAGGAGGCTTTATAATCATGTAATTATCTCTATTATATAAAGCTGATTGTTTGCTGGGTTTGGCTGTTTTGATGGAAGCATATTACATTCTGTGTTACTGAGAGATAAAACACCCTTTACATTGTCTCAAATGAAGCAAAAAACTGTTACATAAAGTTTGAATATCATTCACCAGGAGTCCCACATTCTATGAAACTAATTTATATATTTTACTTTTAAGAAGTAAATAAATGCTAAGAATGCAGAAGTTTATTTATGTATTTGCAGTGCGAACATTTCCTTTTATTATAGAATAGGGATGTAAAACTGAAACATAGCACTCCTACACTTCCTAATTTAAAATACTGGAGAGGATGTCACAAGTTATGGACATTTATTACAATTCCAAAAGTTAGAAACAGGATATAGAGGTTTACAAAGTTCACATATTGACCACATAAAAGCATTGGCCATGTCTTCATTATCACATTCCAGACAGCTGCTTGCATTATGCAGTCTTTGTTATGTTTGTCATTAACACGCCACCAAAATAAAAGCCATGCTGTGCACTTCCTGTTTGCCAGATTATTGTGCTCTCTCCAGCCGACATCTTGCTCCCTTGTGTACCTGCAGCTGTCCTTATCTCCACTACCACTGGTTAACCACCTTTGGCTTGTTCTTCGACTACTCCTCCGCTTGATCCTAATTTGCAACCTGTTTTTACCTATCTTTGGCTTGTTCCTCAACTACGCTTCTGCTTGATCCTAACTTGCAACCATTTGTTACTGACCTTGACTTGTTTATTGACTACGCTTCTGTGTGACCCCTTCCTGCTATATCAGCTACTGGACCCCGGCTTGCTCACACCCTGGTGGATGATCCTCAGGACCGGGACCTGGTATTAGCACGTAACAAAACCCATCTCCACCATCAGTAGCTTTGGTGAATACGATCAGTGCTAAGACTAAATGAGCCCACGTTATTCGCTGCGGTGACCTGTTTGTTTACTTATCCAGCTGGTCGGTGGGAGCCTCTCTAATGCTATAGCTACTGGCTTGGGATGAGCCGAACACCCCTGGATTCGGTTCGCACCAGAACCTGCGAACGGACCGAAAGTTTGCACGAACGTTAGAACCCTATTAGTTACAATGGACGTGAACGTTTGAAATCTAAAGTGCTAATTATAACGGCCAATATGCATGTTATTGTTATAAAAAAGGTTTGGGGACCCGGGTCCTGCCCACGGGGACATGTATCAATGCAAAAAGAAGTTTTAAAAACGGACGTTTTTTCTGGAGCAGTGATTTTAATGATGCATAAAGTGAAAAAAAAAAAGTGAAATATTCCTTTAAATATGGTACCTGGGGGTTTCTAAAGTATGCCTGTGAAGTGACATGTGTTTCCCATGTTTAGAACTGTCCCTGCACAAAATGACATTTGTAAAGGAAAAAAAGAAGCCATTTAAAACTTCTTGCGGCTTTAATGAGTTGTCCAGGCATCCTGCCTGTGGCCAATTATTGCTCTCCTCGCCGCTGGCTCTTTGATTGGCCAAGCATGCGGGGTCACAGTGCATGCTTGGCCAATCATCAGCCAGCAATGCACTGCGACTGGCGCAGTGCATTGTGGACCATTCGCATCACACGAATTTGATGCAAACGGCCCTCAGAGTTTTGCCCTCGACGAGCGGACGAACGGCCGATGTTCGATTCGAACACCAGGCCCATCCCTACTACTGGCCAGACCACTGATTGTGATACCTTGTTTCTATCAGGCACAAGAAAGTGCCTTTTGTCATCTGCAATGATCTTAAAGCGGTTCTGCACACACTATTTTCTTTTTTATACTAATACTTTTCGTATTTATGAAAATTCTGCACTTTTAAAATATAAACCAGCAACAATGTCATTTTGCTTGTGGGCATTTGAAACCCACAAGCATTTACTTCCTTGTTCCCTTTCGTTATGAGAACCAGCATGCCTCACGTTTGTCGAAATCTCGCGAGACTGACTCGCACTGACTCCTGGGATCAATGACACCAGATCCCAGGAGACAGTGCGGCATGGCGAGGATCCCCGCACAGACCCCGCCCACCCCCGAAGAGACAGAGGAAAGACCGGCAGCAATTACAAGGTAAGTAAAAAAAATTAAAAAAAACACACGCCATTTAGTACTCTTTGCCTGATTTGGAAGGCAAAGAGATTTACTAAATAAAGTGTGTGCAGAACCGCTTTAAAGTGAATAGCCTTTACAAAGTATAGAATATTGACTGTTTATGTATTTATATAAGAATTCATATTGTAAAGTGTATGTAAAAGCATTTTTTTTAAAAGAGTAGGGAAAGGCTATACCCTGTTTCAGATTCTTATTATTGGAGTCTGTGCCCCCATTGCAGAGATTCACCCTTTTAAGGGTTTTTATCAGAGCAAGATGTAAGGAAACATCCTGTAATGGGGTCACATGTTCTTTCAACAACTCTAAGATGGAAATGCAGTTTAATCTTAGGAGATTTACTCTGAGACCCCTTTCACACTGGGGTGCTTTGCAGGTGCTACAGCTCTAAAAATAGCGCCTGCAAAGTGCCCTGAAACAGCCGCTGCTGTGTCTCCAGAGCTTTTCACACTGTAGCGGTGCGCTTGCAGGACTTTAAAAAAACTTTGGAGTGATGAAGGAGCGGTGTATACCTGCCTATTGAAATCAATGGGGCAGCGCGGCTATACCGCCGGCAAAGCGCAGCTGCAGCGGCAGTTTTAACCCTCTTTCGGCTGCTAGCGGGGGTTAGAGCCATCTTAACTGAGAATTGGATAAATAGTGGAATTCTGCAGCATTTTGGGTGCTCACAGTGTTGGAGTAAGATAGGTTAAGAGTCCCCTTTGGTTAGTGAGAGAGAATAAGTATTATTAGGGAGAGGTACCTGTCGAGAAAGAGTAGAATAGGTTTCTTCTCACAGGTTGTATCCTCTGTCAGCTTCCCACTGGCAGCTAGGTATCTGCAAGAATTTTTGGGGATCATAGAGTGAACAAGCAATAATATAGCCCCTCCTAGGGAAGTGCTCCTCTGGCATTCTGTGGTTTATAAATACTTGATATATTACTATTGGAATGTGCCTTGTAGATAAACAGCACCCCTCTTATGTGTATGAAGTGTATGACCTGCAACATATGTAGTTCTATTACTGTAATATTACTTAGTTGGTTAATTGGATGCTGTCTAAATTGGCCCTAGTATGTATATGTAATGGTGCAATGAAATGCTATTATGCTATTATAATATTGTATTATTGCTGTTTGCACGTTACTATTTGCTGTAGATCAGTATTTCTGCATGGATCTTCATAATTTTCTCCTTAATTGCTTTTTTGCACAGCATTTTTGCACAATTATTTTTTTGTGGTATATTAAGTTTTTCTCTGCATATTAATTTTAGTCTAGTCAAGCGCCGCAGTTTTTATATACTACATTTATGGTGAGTGTGTGAGCACTTTTCTCTGTTGGCAGCTATTTAATTAGTTTTTAGATTATCATCACCGTTTGGTTTGCGCATTAGTAACCGCCTTATATTCTTGTATAGCTTGTTCGCCGGATCTGGTATGGGGACACATTGGATTCCTTCAGCTGCCATTGCGCACTGCCCACCCACAACATGTGCTGACTAGTGCACTCAGCTATTAGCAGTCCTAATTAGAGAGCTAGATACTCTGTCTACCTTTGCAACAGTAATTACAAGTAGTCTTCTAGGTGTCCCAGGGGAAAGATGATCCTCAAGTCTGTGTTCCCTCAGGAAAGGGAATACCCATATCATTCCTACTTATTTGGAGTTATTATCGTGAGACTCCAAATATGGAGAGTGGCAATATAACAATGTGGACCATCCACATGCATAAACAATACATGATGACTATCCCATAGTACTGAGATTCATATGTTGCTGTCCAGATGGCAATAATAAATATTAATCTTTTTAAGCAAAGCTAGCATCTTTCATGTTTTGTACAAAGTTCATTCAGCATCATAGCACAAGGTTATGTGATTTTGGAGAAGCTATAACATTAACACACAATTAAATAAATTAGAAAAAAAATAGACTTTTAAGGTACTAAATACACATCCAGTACAGACATTACTAATAAAGCTGGCCATGCACTGGTAGCTCTTGCTCCAGTCCTCCAAGGGCATAGAGTTGAGTGGTGGCCATCTTGCCCTCACTTGACTTCCTGCCCATCACTACACCAAAACAGATTGTTTCTGCTGCTGCTGATCTCTCTGAGTCCCATCTGGTATCCATTGAAGCAAGAACTCCACCACCTAAGCTTGTCCGATACAAATACCGTACGGTAGCTGTATCCAACATCTCTGGTAAGAGTATCCATCTATTCCCTTATCAACAGACAAGCTGTGTTCCTTTTCGTGTGGCTGTTTTCCCTCATCCCCGAGTCAATTCGTGTGATCCATCTGGGGCTATCAGTGTCCACATCATATGAACTGTATATATGAGTTTATGTTAACATCATTCCTTTTTGGCATTGCCCGTTGATGTTCACCTTCACTGTGTTATATTATTTTCGTATTTCTATTCAAATATCACTTGTCACTGAGTGTATCAGTTTTAGCGCTACATTTTTGTTCACATTTCCTTGACTTTGTTTGTTTATATGTTAGCTGCTTTTTCACATTTAGAGGATTTTCCTCTAAGGTAGCGCAGTGATTTCCACATTTATACATGCACTGGTAGATTTCTTTCCTTCAGCCTGTAGGGTGAGCAAAATCTAACAGATCCCTCTGTGGGCTCTAAACAACACGGATGAATGAATCTCCCACTGCGTCTATTGTATTCCGACTGCGGCACCCGCTGCTATCAAAATACCCAAACAGCATCTGTATCTGATTGTATGCAACTGCTGTTGGCTGAAACATTTTATAACAGGGTCTTTCAAAAAACGTAAATTGCATTTTGCTGAATGGAGCCAGACCAGCAGGGCAATACACTAAATGCATTACCTCCAGCTTATTAGAAGAAGCCTGACATTTGCTCAGTGCATGGCCAGCTTTAGATTCTGTTACAAAGCCTCATTAAAAACATATGTTTTTTTTCATAATACATGCTCTCTCATTTTATACTGTATGGTCTGTCATATTGAAACTTCCTTGTCTAACCCACTATCTTATCCTTACATTACATATTTTCACAAAATCAAATAACATTGCAGATATATACAGTATTGTACATGTACAGAAAACATGTACAGTATATTAGATGCTTTTTTCCTTAACTGATAAGAATTAATGATAGAAAGATGCATTTCTTAGACCAAGAATCCCCTTCCCCAGAAGGTAGCAAGAGGTGACCAATATATGCATTGAGAATAATAGTCAGCACAATCTATGAAGTCATTGTCACTACTTATGCATAGAACATCCAATATGCTTTGGGATGGCTACAGGAGATTACAGAGGGAAGCGTAATTCATAAAAATAGACAGTCCACTTATAGGAGAAGGATGACCAACCAGAGGTGTAACTAGACCTTTCAGGGCCCGATGTAAGAAACCAGGAAGGCCCCCCTGATCCACTGGTCCCAGGGCCCTTTCCTTCAGTACTGGGGCCCTTCCTACTGATCCAGAAGCCCCTTACTTCCATCATGGGGCCCTTTATTACGGTCCTGCTGCAGAACCCTTTCACATGTTCTGCAGTAAGCCCCCTTCGTTCTCTCTCAGGGTCCTCCACGGTGATGGAATGCCAGTACCGGTTGCAAGTGCCACCTTTGCGACCCTGGTAGTTCCACTGCTGGCCCTTCATGTTCCACCTTATGAAGAACAAGTAAAAGGGTCCCGCTGCACACTTAAGCACACAAAGCACCATGGGAATCTGCACACATCCCTGAGCCTGCAACATCACTTTACATGGTCATTGTAGTGTATTTATACACCCAGCATCACACCAAACACTACAGAGAAGGCAATAGTTATCTTCTCTCTTCAATCCAAGCTGGAAATTATTCCATCATGTAGATCTATTTATGACTGCATGCTGGAGTTCTGCTAGCTGCATGGAGATTGCACACATCAGAATGCCATAAAAATATCATCATGAAAACACCAGAGACTGCTGACAGGAGAAAATTGGGGGACACTAGAAGATCAGAGAATCAGGACACACCAAGAAATAGGGGGTCGGTGAATGTGGATACAGCAGTGGATCTGTCAGCACTTGTACAACCTCTCACCCAAGCATAGTAGCAGCTGCACTGAGACACAACTTTGTGGAAGAGGTTTTGGCAGGCACAGCTGTGGCATGGTTTGCCCCCTCTCATTGCTCCCCAGAAATGGCGATGCCAAGCTCTCTGGTCCAGAGCATACTGGTGATGATGATGCTGCACCCCCCGCTGTGCCCCCCTGGAGAAGAGGAGCGGGGAGGGATGGAGCACAGGGAGGAGCAAAGTCTGGAGTGGAGTGCTGAGCCAGCTGCTGCCCTAACGCCAGAGAGGAGCTGCTGTCTTGGGCCTTCAACAGTGGTGGAACTCCAGGGCCCAGGGCGACCTTTGCGACCCTGGTAGTTCCAATACTGCGTCCAACCTATTTGTATATCCTTATATTGTAGGCCCAAAAAAGGTAAAGAAACAGCATAAATCTTTCCTTGTGAAATGTCCAAACGTTACAAAGCATACATCCACCATAAGTCTTAAGCTCTTATTTGTATGTGGTTTTCACTTGGGAAGTTACACTTATTCCAAAATTGAATGTTTAAAACAAAGAAAAATTTTAAGTACTTACAAACAACATTCGTCAAGTCTCTGTAGACATTATCGCATATGCTGACAGGATTTTTCATATAAAGGGTTGTATGAAAATGTACGGCCAGGTGAAATCAGTTGATAACATTAGGCCATGGTAGCTATACCTGGCAGGTAAATTTAAGAGAAACCCTGCCTAAACACCAGGGTGCTACATACAGATATGGTGGATGTTGTATATTGGATAGTGATGTTTATTTTATTCCGCCCTCTTCAAAAAACACCGCTCTGCGCCCCTAGGATGTGTTACTAACAAGATTGGGTAGGTATATAAGTGTACCCACCTGTATTAAGTAGATGTGTTCAATATATAAATATATAAATAAATAAATAAATAAATATATATGTATATATGTGCAAAATATATATATAAAAAAACAATAAAAAATCAAAATGTATATATATGTATATGCTTGTGCATAGATATGATAAAATTATAATTGTGATGTGCAAGGATAATTTCAATATGATGTGTATGTACAGTGGACCTTATACATATATCATCAACAGCTGCTGCTTACAACAAAGAAAATATGGGAAAATACAAACAGCATTGGATGGACCGTGCTTGGTCCGCTCAAATTGGCGTTTGTAGCAGCGCTATTCTGAGTTTTTCAAATAAATAAAAAACATTTGATATATACACTCACACTAGAACACCATATATCACATAGAGTTGTGAAAAATTAATCTTATAGGTGAAATAAAATTATAAATATGAATCTAGTGAAAGTGATAAAATTCTCATAGGTGCTTAAAATTATAAAGTATATATGAAAAAATTACATAAAAGTGCATTCCAGTGAATCATATATGTGATAAAAAAATATGATAGAAATTATATGATAAACAAAAATAAATCAATCAATGAATGATTATCAATTCTGTGTCTCCAGTCCACATAAAACCAAGCTTGTCAAACTGGTCCCGCTTAGACTGCAGCAAACCACCAATCCACCAAGTGACAGTTGGTATAAACAAAACAGTTCAAAATTTGGGTGTTTGAGTGATCCGACCACCGACGATTTCCACCTTGTGCAAGACTCGCCCCTATGGGGATGCACTCACCAGAAAACTGCTTTAAATGTGCCTGTAGTAATAACCAATGTGGGCCTTCTCATCCAACATCAGACCATCCACCAGCGCGAAAATAGGACCAGATCCACTGTTCAGCATCACCTGATCATTACTCCACCAGCGCAGTCACATAATGTATGAGAAGACAAACGGAGGACCACATAGTGTAATACTGCTTAAAAGTAATTTTATTGAAAACACTTCCCCTTTAAACAAACGATCCCCCCTAGTAGTAACTGCGTACCAAAATATGATAATAAATTAGCCTTTAGATAAACGTAGAAATCTACTGTGCCTGAATCCAGTTCACAGGATATGGAGGAAACGATTTCCGCTGAGTGTGTGAGCGGTGTCTCTCCTTCCTGATGGCCTTGGAACGCACAGTGGACCGCAAGCGTGATGACGTCACTTCCTTCTGACCTACGCCCTGACGCGTTTCGTCATTTCCGACTTCTTCTCGAGGGCGTAGGTCATCAGGGAGGAAGTGACATATATATACACTGATTGATGTGACAACCGTCCAATGAGGAGGCTAGCATGCTCACACACTGGACGAGGGCGACGTGGACCAGACAAACAGACACTAGAGGTCTAATAGAGACATCTAGCAATGAAAGCTCCGGTATCAGCGTGTTTACAGCAATATGAGACATTGTAATCAATCTATCTCATTAAAACATATCATGTTAAAACGTCATAATGTCCAAAGAATAAAATATTTGTCTTTGTGTGTTTTGAGAGGTAGGATAGAGGTAGGATATACATCCATCTTCCTCCCTATACATTTAATTTGTTTTTGTGGGCTGCCATTGTTGATGTATGCATACACCTTTTATATGAGGTGTGTGTATTCAAACCTTATATAATCTCTAGCTTTTGCACGCTGTTTGTGCGATTAGGTAGATGGTGATGCATAATCTGTCCCGCTGGTAGCGGGGATAGAATTCTATTAAATTATATCAGACTTACAATCAAGAGTGGCAGCCCATATTCCCAATACACCATATTATATATTCAAGGAACGTGAATTTGAGTATTAAAATACCGGTTTCATGATATTTATAAAATGGTATGTGTAAAATATATAATATATATAATATTTAGGTGGACAAGGATGTATCTATAGAAATAAAATTGATTAAAAATTGATTAAAACTATATTATGTACTCATATATATATAAAATTATAAAATTAAAATAATGTATATATAAAAATATACAAAATTTAAAAATATATGTATAAAACCAGTTGCATTATGAGATCAGAGTGACTGGGTTGTCTGTGGAGATGATATTGTTATTTCATATTCATGTTCCTTAAATATGTACATATACCGGCACAGTCCCATACATAAACAATCATGCGACATGGTCCTCTGGAGATTTATCACTGTTTATGTGTTTGTATAGGTGTGCTTTTTCTAGGGCACTATGTGTCACTTATAAAGCAATTAATATCTAGTTCGATGTTTAATCCTTTGGGCGAGAGCACGTCAACTAGGTATATCCATTTTGTTTCTTGTTTAGACAGTTCACGGACCATGTTTAAACCTCTCCAATGGGGTTGGATCTGTTCAATACCCCAGAATTGGAGACCTTTAGGGTCCTGGCCATGTTTGAGTTTAAAGTGCAGTGAGACATTGTGGTCTTTAAAACCAATTTTTATGTTATGAATATGCTCAGCAATTCGCACTCGTAGTAATCTTTTTGTCCGTCCAATATACATTAAACCGCATGGGCACTTTAAGGCGTATACCACATGCGAGCTATTGCACGTGATAAACTGTTTGATAGAAAACACATTATTGTTGACTGAGGAGGTGAAATTTTCCAATTTCCTGAGGGGTTTAGATACTTCCCGGCATGCTTTACATTTCCTACAGGCGAAAAAACCATCCTGGTCCCAGAATGTAGGGGGTTTTTTTGGCGGATCAATAACCTTTTTTACTACTCGATCTCCAAAGCTAGAAGCTTTCCTGTAGATAAATTTCGGAGCTGGAGGCAATGATGACATTAGTTTCTTGTCCAGGAGTAGGACATGCCAGTGATTTTTAAAGATTTGTTCGACCTCTTGATACTGTGCATGGTAACCAGATAAAAAGGCCCATTCCAGATTTTGTTTGCTGGACGGTGTGGATAGTTTCTCTTTTTCTTCTAAGATAATGGACCTGGGTATTAGATTAACTTCTTCCACTGTCTTTTGTAACTTCACAGGGTCATAACCTCTTACTTCAAACCTATTTGTAAGAATTTTTGATTGTTCAATATAATTATTTTCTTCAGAGCAATTTCTTCTTACCCTCATTAGTTGGCCTTTTGGGATGTTTTTTAACCAAAGTGGATGATGTCCACTAGATATCGGTAAGTAGCTGTTTCTGTCGGTCTTTTTAAAAAATACTTTAGTCTCCAGTCTATTTTGTTTCCGATATATCGTGACATCTAAAAAATTGATTTCATTAAAATCATTGGTTGATGTTAATTTAATATTATTGTTGTTATTATTAAGACCATTTAAAAAGACCATTTAAAAATACTTCAAGACTTAAAATGGATCCTGCCCAGATAAAAAACAAATCATCAATAAAACGTTTGTAAAATCTCAGTTCTGGTCGCTGATTATTAAAAATCGTCTTATCTTCCCATTCTGCCATGAATAGATTGGCAATACTCGGGGCAAATTTGGCCCCCATGGCCACACCTCTTTGTTGGGAATAAAACTCTCCTCCATACCAGAAATAATTGTGGGATAAACAAAAATCTAGAGCGTTTCTTAAAAACATCTTCTGATTAAAAGCCAAATCTTCCCGTTTACTTAGGGCCCAATTTAGGGCAAGCAAAGCGTCGTCATGTTGTATGATCGAGTACAGAGATGAAACATCAGCTGTAACGAGGATGATTTGTTCGTTGTTCTCCAGATTAATTTCTTGTAAAGAGTTTAGCAAATTTTTTGTATCTCTTAGATATGATTTTGTTTCCCTTACACTTTTCTGTAGGAAGGTGTCCAAATATTGACCCAGCCTGGATGACACCGATTCAATGCTATTAACTATTGGTCTTGCCGGTGGGTTAGTTGGATCCTTATGTATCTTGGGCAGGGTATACAGTGTTGGTACTCGACTATTTGTGGGTATTAGGTATCTTCTCTCTTTACTCGAGAGTACTCCAGAGTGAGCGCCCATCTTTATTAGTCTTTCTAAGTCTTCTCTGTATATTTGTGTGGGGTCTTTATTCAGAGTTCTGTAGGTCTCTTTATCTGACAACATCTCCAAAATTTGTTTATGATAGAATTCTTTGGTTAATATAACCACTCCTCCCCCTTTGTCGGCCGGTCTGATTACTATATCTTTACGTTTTTCTAGAAGTTTTATGCCTTCTTCAACGTGTTTTATATTCACTTCTTTTTTTGGTTTCAGTGTTTCTAGATCTTGTAATACCAGACTCTTGAAGACTTCCACGTGGTGGTTTGGGTTGTTCGGTGGATTGAACAGTGATTTGTTTTTTAGTCCACTATTCTTAACCCCAGGTCCTCCATTTATTGTAGTTATTTGGGGTGTTTGTGTTGTTTGGATGCTACTTGTTATTTCACTAGTGCAGCCATTGCCCAAGAAATATTTCTTTATATTTATTTTTCTAATATATTTGTGTATGTCAATGTACACATTAAACTTATTTATAGGTTTTTTTATGCCACATTTAAGGCCCAGGTTTAAAATATTTAGTTCCTTGTGTGTGAGATTTACCTCTGTGAGATTAAAAAATCCTCCTACTCCGATCCTCTTCTTCTTTTGTTGCACCTTGCGTCCTGCCCTGCATCCTCTGTATTTTCCTTTCTTTGTGGTGGTTGTGTACCATCTTTGGGTTTTTGCAGATAGTCTTGTCTTTGGTTGTAATCTTTGTATTGGTCCTGGGTAGACTGCTGCTTCAGGTAAGGTGATGAGTTTCTTAGGTGATAGGGGGGTTGGGCCTGCATTGGGGGTCGCCCTCTGCGTGGGTGGTGTCCCCTGCCTCTCTGTTGACCCCCCCGGCCTCTCCCTAAAAAAGGACGAGGTAGCGGACGGTGTTCATATTCATCCTCATAGTCATATATTGGCTGGAACCTATTCTGTGTGACTACCCCGTTAGTTTGTTGTTGGTGTTGTATTCTCTGATTGTTGCCTCTTATTCCTTTGTTCTTCCCTTTTCCTCTGTTTGTTGGAGTGGAATAATACCTTGGGGAATCCATGTATAAATTCTCTTCATACTGATTCCTTTCCTCCATCCACGGGATATTTGGTTTTTGGACTGGGGTAACATTTGAATTTCTTGGCGCTTGAGCAGCCGTGGCACCTTTTGGTTTTGCCCTTTCCATGTTTGGGTTATCGATGTTGTCTGGTTCTTGTTGCCAGGAGTACATTTTATTATTTTTAAAATCGTCAAAGTCTTTATGATATTTTTTGATTTTTTTCTTTTGGGTGTCCTTGTCCACCTTTTCTAAATGTTTCTGTACTTTTAGGTTAAAATCAATGATCTGTTGTGAGTCCTTAATGGGATCTAATTGCAGTTTTAGATCATTTATTTTGGTCTCTATGTTTGTCATTTTACGTTTTTTCCTTTGTATGATTAACTGCTGTAATTTAAAACCGACCCCGTTAAAAAAATCCAGCCATTCCTGGGTGGATATGGGGTCGTCTAGACCATCGTGGGGGGTCACATCCCATCTTAAGCTCTTAATGATAATTTTATCTTTCATATACTGCTCAAGAGTACAGATGTCCCACCACGTTTTTACTTGCTTCTCCAAAATATTACCTAGAGCTGCCATTGCTCCATTATAGTTGGTTTCAGTTGGTGAGGGTGTGTGATCTGAGAACAGGGTGTCAAGATCTATGCGTCTACTATTTAAAAATTGTAGTACATCCATGGCTGCAGAGAAATTTAATATCGAATATTGGATAGTGATGTTTATTTTATTCCGCCCTCTTCAAAAAACACCGCTCTGCGCCCCTAGGATGTGTTACTAACAAGATTGGGTAGGTATATAAGTGTACCCACCTGTATTAAGTAGATGTGTTCAATATATAAATATATAAATAAATAAATAAATAAATATATATGTATATATGTGCAAAATATATATATAAAAAAAAAATAAAAAATCAAAATGTATATATATGTATATGCTGGTGCATAGATATGATAAAATTATAATTGTGATGTGCAAGGATAATTTCAATATGATGTGTATGTACAGTGGACCTTATACATATATCATCAACAGCTGCTGCTTACAACAAAGAAAATATGGGAAAATACAAACAGCATTGGATGGACCGTGCTTGGTCCGCTCAAATTGGCGTTTGTAGCAGCGCTATTCTGAGTTTTTCAAATAAATAAAAAACATTTGATATATACACTCACACTAGAACACCATATATCACATAGAGTTGTGAAAAATAAATCTTATAGGTGAAATAAAATTATAAATATGAATCTAGTGAAAGTGATAAAATTCTCATAGGTGCTTAAAATTATAAAGTATATATGAAAAAATTACATAAAAGTGCATTCCAGTGAATCATATATGTGATAAAAAAAATATGATAGAAATTATATGATAAACAAAAATAAATCAATCAATGAATGATTATCAATTCTGTGTCTCCAGTCCACATAAAACCAAGCTTGTCAAACTGGTCCCGCTTAGACTGCAGTAAACCACCAATCCACCAAGTGACAGTTGGTATAAACAAAACAGTTCAAAATTTGGGTGTTTGAGTGATCCGACCACCGACGATTTCCACCTTGTGCAAGACTCGCCCCTATGGGGATGCACTCACCAGAAAACTGCTTTAAATGTGCCTGTAGTAATAACCAATGTGGGCCTTCTCATCCAACATCAGACCATCCACCAGCGCGAAAATAGGACCAGATCCACTGTTCAGCATCACCTGATCATTACTCCACCAGCGCAGTCACAAAATGTATGAGAAGACAAACGGAGGACCACATAGTGTAATACTGCTTAAAAGTAATTTTATTGAAAACACTTCCCCTTTAAACAAACGATCCCCCCTAGTAGTAACTGCGTACCAAAATAAGATAATAAATTAGCCTTTAGATAAACGTAGAAATCTACTGTGCCTGAATCCAGTTCACAGGATATGGAGGAAACGATTTCCGCTGAGTGTGTGAGCGGTGTCTCTCCTTCCTGATGGCCTTGGAACGCACAGTGGACCGCAAGCGTGATGACGTCCACTGTGCGTTCCAAGGCCATCAGGAAGGAGAGACACCGCTCACACACTCAGCGGAAATCGTTTCCTCCATATCCTGTGAACTGGATTCAGGCACAGTAGATTTCTACGTTTATCTAAAGGCTAATTTATTATCATATTTTGGTACGCAGTTACTACTAGGGGGGATCGTTTGTTTAAAGGGGAAGTGTTTTCAATAAAATTACTTTTAAGCAGTATTACACTATGTGGTCCTCCGTTTGTCTTCTCATACATTATGTGACTGCGCTGGTGGAGTAATGATCAGGTGATGCTGAACAGTGGATCTGGTCCTATTTTCGCGCTGGTGGATGGTCTGATGTTGGATGAGAAGGCCCACATTGGTTATTACTACAGGCACATTTAAAGCAGTTTTCTGGTGAGTGCATCCCCATAGGGGCGAGTCTTGCACAAGGTGGAAATCGTCGGTGGTCGGATCACTCAAACACCCAAATTTTGAACTGTTTTGTTTATACCAACTGTCACTTGGTGGATTGGTGGTTTGCTGCAGTCTAAGCGGGACCAGTTTGACAAGCTTGGTTTTATGTGGACTGGAGACACAGAATTGATAATCATTCATTGATTGATTTATTTTTGTTTATCATATAATTTCTATCATATTTTTTTATCACATATATGATTCACTGGAATGCACTTTTATGTAATTTTTTCATATATACTTTATAATTTTAAGCACCTATGAGAATTTTATCACTTTCACTAGATTCATATTTATAATTTTATTTCACCTATAAGATTAATTTTTCACAACTCTATGTGATATATGGTGTTCTAGTGTGAGTGTATATATCAAATGTTTTTTATTTATTTGAAAAACTCAGAATAGCGCTGCTACAAACGCCAATTTGAGCGGACCAAGCACGGTCCATCCAATGCTGTTTGTATTTTCCCATATTTTCTTTGTTGTAAGCAGCAGCTGTTGATGATATATGTATAAGGTCCACTGTACATACACATCATATTGAAATTATCCTTGCACATCACAATTATAATTTTATCATATCTATGCACAAGCATATACATATATATACATTTTGATTTTTTATTGTTTTTTTATATATATATATTTTGCACATATATACATATATATTTATTTATTTATTTATTTATATATTTATATATTGAACACATCTACTTAATACAGGTGGGTACACTTATATACCTACCCAATCTTGTTAGTAACACATCCTAGGGGCGCAGAGCGGTGTTTTTTGAAGAGGGCGGAATAAAATAAACATCACTATCCAATATTCGATATTAAATTTCTCTGCAGCCATGGATGTACTACAATTTTTAAATAGTAGACGCATAGATCTTGACACCCTGTTCTCAGATCACACACCCTCACCAACTGAAACCAACTATAATGGAGCAATGGCAGCTCTAGGTAATATTTTGGAGAAGCAAGTAAAAACGTGGTGGGACATCTGTACTCTTGAGCAGTATATGAAAGATAAAATTATCATTAAGAGCTTAAGATGGGATGTGACCCCCCACGATGGTCTAGACGACCCCATATCCACCCAGGAATGGCTGGATTTTTTTAACGGGGTCGGTTTTAAATTACAGCAGTTAATCATACAAAGGAAAAAACGTAAAATGACAAACATAGAGACCAAAATAAATGATCTAAAACTGCAATTAGATCCCATTAAGGACTCACAACAGATCATTGATTTTAACCTAAAAGTACAGAAACGTTTAGAAAAGGTGGACAAGGACACCCAAAAGAAAAAAATCAAAAAATATCATAAAGACTTTGACGATTTTAAAAATAATAAAATGTACTCCTGGCAACAAGAACCAGACAACATCGATAACCCAAACATGGAAAGGGCAAAACCAAAAGGTGCCACGGCTGCTCAAGCGCCAAGAAATTCAAATGTTACCCCAGTCCAAAAACCAAATATCCCGTGGATGGAGGAAAGGAATCAGTATGAAGAGAATTTATACATGGATTCCCCAAGGTATTATTCCACTCCAACAAACAGAGGAAAAGGGAAGAACAAAGGAATAAGAGGCAACAATCAGAGAATACAACACCAACAACAAACTAACGGGGTAGTCACACAGAATAGGTTCCAGCCAATATATGACTATGAGGATGAATATGAACACCGTCCGCTACCTCGTCCTTTTTTAGGGAGAGGCCGGGGGGGTCAACAGAGAGGCAGGGGACACCACCCACGCAGAGGGCGACCCCCAATGCAGGCCCAACCCCCCTATCACCTAAGAAACTCATCACCTTACCTGAAGCAGCAGTCTACCCAGGACCAATACAAAGATTACAACCAAAGACAAGACTATCTGCAAAAACCCAAAGATGGTACACAACCACCACAAAGAAAGGAAAATACAGAGGATGCAGGGCAGGACGCAAGGTGCAACAAAAGAAGAAGAGGATCGGAGTAGGAGGAATTTTTAATCTCACAGAGGTAAATCTCACACACAAGGAACTAAATATTTTAAACCTGGGCCTTAAATGTGGCATAAAAAAACCTATAAATAAGTTTAATGTGTACATTGACATACACAAATATATTAGAAAAATAAATATAAAGAAATATTTCTTGGGCAATGGCTGCACTAGTGAAATAACAAGTAGCATCCAAACAACACAAACACCCCAAATAACTACAATAAATGGAGGACCTGGGGTTAAGAATAGTGGACTAAAAAACAAATCACTGTTCAATCCACCGAACAACCCAAACCACCACGTGGAAGTCTTCAAGAGTCTGGTATTACAAGATCTAGAAACACTGAAACCAAAAAAAGAAGTGAATATAAAACACGTTGAAGAAGGCATAAAACTTCTAGAAAAACGTAAAGATATAGTAATCAGACCGGCCGACAAAGGGGGAGGAGTGGTTATATTAACCAAAGAATTCTATCATAAACAAATTTTGGAGATGTTGTCAGATAAAGAGACCTACAGAACTCTGAATAAAGACCCCACACAAATATACAGAGAAGACTTAGAAAGACTAATAAAGATGGGCGCTCACTCTGGAGTACTCTCGAGTAAAGAGAGAAGATACCTAATACCCACAAATAGTCGAGTACCAACACTGTATACCCTGCCCAAGATACATAAGGATCCAACTAACCCACCGGCAAGACCAATAGTTAATAGCATTGAATCGGTGTCATCCAGGCTGGGTCAATATTTGGACACCTTCCTACAGAAAAGTGTAAGGGAAACAAAATCATATCTAAGAGATACAAAAAATTTGCTAAACTCTTTACAAGAAATTAATCTGGAGAACAACGAACAAATCATCCTCGTTACAGCTGATGTTTCATCTCTGTACTCGATCATACAACATGACGACGCTTTGCTTGCCCTAAATTGGGCCCTAAGTAAACGGGAAGATTTGGCTTTTAATCAGAAGATGTTTTTAAGAAACGCTCTAGATTTTTGTTTATCCCACAATTATTTCTGGTATGGAGGAGAGTTTTATTCCCAACAAAGAGGTGTGGCCATGGGGGCCAAATTTGCCCCGAGTATTGCCAATCTATTCATGGCAGAATGGGAAGATAAGACGATTTTTAATAATCAGCGACCAGAACTGAGATTTTACAAACGTTTTATTGATGAT
Source organism: Lithobates sylvaticus (assembly GCA_028564925.1). Lineage (NCBI taxonomy): Eukaryota > Metazoa > Chordata > Amphibia > Anura > Ranidae > Lithobates > Lithobates sylvaticus. The sequence continues at coordinate 504,571,170 of CM053026.1, forward strand.
TTGTTTTTTATCTGGGCAGGATCCATTTTAAGTCTTGAAGTATTTTTAAATGGTCTTAATAATAACAACAATAATATTAAATTAACATCAACCAATGATTTTAATGAAATCAATTTTTTAGATGTCACGATATATCGGAAACAAAATAGACTGGAGACTAAAGTATTTTTTAAAAAAACCGACAGAAACAGCTACTTACCGATATCTAGTGGACATCATCCACTTTGGTTAAAAAACATCCCAAAAGGCCAACTAATGAGGGTAAGAAGAAATTGCTCTGAAGAAAATAATTATATTGAACAATCAAAAATTCTTACAAATAGGTTTGAAGTAAGAGGTTATGACCCTGTGAAGTTACAAAAGACAGTGGAAGAAGTTAATCTAATACCCAGGTCCATTATCTTAGAAGAAAAAGAGAAACTATCCACACCGTCCAGCAAACAAAATCTGGAATGGGCCTTTTTATCTGGTTACCATGCACAGTATCAAGAGGTCGAACAAATCTTTAAAAATCACTGGCATGTCCTACTCCTGGACAAGAAACTAATGTCATCATTGTCTCCAGCTCCGAAATTTATCTACAGGAAAGCTTCTAGCTTTGGAGATCGAGTAGTAAAAAAGGTTATTGATCCGCCAAAAAAACCCCCTACATTCTGGGACCAGGATGGTTTTTTCGCCTGTAGGAAATGTAAAGCATGCCGGGAAGTATCTAAACCCCTCAGGAAATTGGAAAATTTCACCTCCTCAGTCAACAATAATGTGTTTTCTATCAAACAGTTTATCACGTGCAATAGCTCGCATGTGGTATACGCCTTAAAGTGCCCATGCGGTTTAATGTATATTGGACGGACAAAAAGATTACTACGAGTGCGAATTGCTGAGCATATTCATAACATAAAAATTGGTTTTAAAGACCACAATGTCTCACTGCACTTTAAACTCAAACATGGCCAGGACCCTAAAGGTCTCCAATTCTGGGGTATTGAACAGATCCAACCCCATTGGAGAGGTTTAAACATGGTCCGTGAACTGTCTAAACAAGAAACAAAATGGATATACCTAGTTGACGTGCTCTCGCCCAAAGGATTAAACATCGAACTAGATATTAATTGCTTTATAAGTGACACATAGTGCCCTAGAAAAAGCACACCTATACAAACACATAAACAGTGATAAATCTCCAGAGGACCATGTCGCATGATTGTTTATGTATGGGACTGTGCCGGTATATGTACATATTTAAGGAACATGAATATGAAATAACAATATCATCTCCACAGACAACCCAGTCACTCTGATCTCATAATGCAACTGGTTTTATACATATATTTTTAAATTTTGTATATTTTTATATATACATTATTTTAAATTTATAATTTTATATATATATGAGTACATAATATAGTTTTAATCAATTTTTAATCAATTTTATTTCTATAGATACATCCTTGTCCACCTAAATATTATATATATTATATATTTTACACATACCATTTTATAAATATCATGAAACCGGTATTTTAATACTCAAATTCACGTTCCTTGAATATATAATATGGTGTATTGGGAATATGGGCTGCCACTCTTGATTGTAAGTCTGATATAATTTAATAGAATTCTATCCCCGCTACCAGCGGGACAGATTATGCATCACCATCTACCTAATCGCACAAACAGCGTGCAAAAGCTAGAGATTATATAAGGTTTGAATACACACACCTCATATAAAAGGTGTATGCATACATCAACAATGGCAGCCCACAAAAACAAATTAAATGTATAGGGAGGAAGATGGATGTATATCCTACCTCTATCCTACCTCTCAAAACACACAAAGACAAATATTTTATTCTTTGGACATTATGACGTTTTAACATGATATGTTTTAATGAGATAGATTGATTACAATGTCTCATATTGCTGTAAACACGCTGATACCGGAGCTTTCATTGCTAGATGTCTCTATTAGACCTCTAGTGTCTGTTTGTCTGGTCCACGTCGCCCTCGTCCAGTGTGTGAGCATGCTAGCCTCCTCATTGGACGGTTGTCACATCAATCAGTGTATATATATGTCACTTCCTCCCTGATGACCTACGCCCTCGAGAAGAAGTCGGAAATGACGAAACGCGTCAGGGCGTAGGTCAGAAGGAAGTGACGTCATCACGCTTGCGGTCCACTGTGCGTTCCAAGGCCATCAGGAAGGAGAGACACCGCTCACACACTCAGCGGAAATCGTTTCCTCCATATCCTGTGAACTGGATTCAGGCACAGTAGATTTCTACGTTTATCTAAAGGCTAATTTATTATCATATTTTGGTACGCAGTTACTACTAGGGGGGATCGTTTGTTTAAAGGGGAAGTGTTTTCAATAAAATTACTTTTAAGCAGTATTACACTATGTGGTCCTCCGTTTGTCTTCTCATACATTATGTGACTGCGCTGGTGGAGTAATGATCAGGTGATGCTGAACAGTGGATCTGGTCCTATTTTCGCGCTGGTGGATGGTCTGATGTTGGATGAGAAGGCCCACATTGGTTATTACTACAGGCACATTTAAAGCAGTTTTCTGGTGAGTGCATCCCCATAGGGGCGAGTCTTGCACAAGGTGGAAATCGTCGGTGGTCGGATCACTCAAACACCCAAATTTTGAACTGTTTTGTTTATACCAACTGTCACTTGGTGGATTGGTGGTTTGCTGCAGTCTAAGCGGGACCAGTTTGACAAGCTTGGTTTTATGTGGACTGGAGACACAGAATTGATAATCATTCATTGATTGATTTATTTTTGTTTATCATATAATTTCTATCATATTTTTTTATCACATATATGATTCACTGGAATGCACTTTTATGTAATTTTTTCATATATACTTTATAATTTTAAGCACCTATGAGAATTTTATCACTTTCACTAGATTCATATTTATAATTTTATTTCACCTATAAGATTAATTTTTCACAACTCTATGTGATATATGGTGTTCTAGTGTGAGTGTATATATCAAATGTTTTTTATTTATTTGAAAAACTCAGAATAGCGCTGCTACAAACGCCAATTTGAGCGGACCAAGCACGGTCCATCCAATGCTGTTTGTATTTTCCCATGGTGGATGTTGTGCTTTGTAAATTCCTTTATACATTTCTCAAGAAAAGTTTTGTGATGTTTCTTTCCCTTTTTTTGGTCACATTATAGGAATATAGAAATAGGCTGGCCATGTTTTTCCTATAAAACAAATCTGTCCGTAATGATCAATCCTTTTAAGAGCTCTTGGACAACAAGCATCTGTCTGCCATCATGGACATTAGAAGGTCACAAAATTGAGCCAAAACAGCTGGAAAGGATAATGGTAATTTCATATCTATGGGTTGAATCAAAGTATACAGGACTTCTATGAAGGCAGCTATCACTTTTGCCCCTTCCTTTTTTGAAAATGCACTGTTTGTGCAATCAATCCTAGATCACATGCAGAACACCCTGGTATTTCCCCTGCACAATGGAAAGTAGCTTTTGGTTGATCCATGTGAGTTTTGCTGCGTGATGCCTTTGGTGTGTCCCAACAGTGACATTTCTATCTGCGGAACTGATATAACATACAATTAGTTTGGCTTCTCCCGTGGTCATTGACAATCTGGAACTAATGAGCAGTGAAACAGGATCTCAGAGCACAAAGTAGCCTGCAGCACAGAACAAGAAAGAAAAATAACCACAATCAAAGCATAGTAGAGTACATATAATAGTATGCAGTACAGAGCCAGCTAGTGGAGGAGCCACAAACAAGGAGCGAGAAAGTACAGATGACAGTGCACAATGTGCAGTACAAAGTCAGGGGGTAGATGGACCTGCAGTGAATGAGTGAAAATATCAGCGTATAACCTGTAGCACAGAACCTAGGAAAGACCAAGGCACAATAGAGAAGTGAAACAGTGCAGAAGAAAGCACATATTCTGCGGCGCAAAACCAGAGGCAGTGGGAGCCACAGAGGAGGTGTGGAATAGTGCAGATGACAGGAAACAGTCTGCAACTCCTAACCAGAGGAATTAGGAACTACAAACAGGGCTGCTGTTAGAAATCACGGGGCCCATACAACTAGTGCAAGGTAATCTGCTGCCCAGGGCAAAGATGCCAAACTGCGTCCCCCCCCCCCCCCGGTAAAGAAAGAGTGACTTATAATGGGACTGTGATAATGACACTTACTGACACTTTGTGGGAACTGTCTAACTGCCACTGACATCACCAGTGACACTAATACAGTGATCAGTGCTAATAATATGCCCTGTCACTGCACTAATGACATTGGTTGAGAAGAGGTTAACATCTAAGGACAACTAAGGGGTTAATTGTATGCCTAACAATGTGTAATGTGTGTACTGTGTGCTGATTTTTGCCATAGATTGATTTGTTTATTTTCCCTGCTTTGATTGTTCCCTCTGTACAGAGCCCTATGTTGATTATCAACACAGGGCTCTGGTCTGTGATTTGACACAGCTAGCCAGTAGGTCCCAGCCATGAATCATTGGCCGGGATGTGCTGACAGACTGTGTCAAATCACAGGGGAGTAGGCGGGCAGGGGGTATGCTCCAGGAACCCTGAAACAGGCAGCGAGGTACGGGTACGTTGCAGTGCTTGTAGCTACCACCCCGTCGCAGTATATGTACTGCGGTGGGTCAGCAAGTGGTTAGATACCAATGGTATGTGTAATATGCAGCATGAAGGGGGTCATGCTGCAGCATGAAAGGGTTAATTAATACTGAAACTGGTACCACTAATGCAGCACAAAGAGGTTAATTAACTGCCGCTTGTCACTAATAGGGATGAGCCGAACACCCTCCGGTTCGGTTCGCACCAGAACCTTCGAACAGACCGAAAGTTCGCGTGAGCTTTAGAACCCCATTAAAGTCTATGGGACTCGAACGTTCGAAATCAAAAGTGCTAATTTTAAAGGCTAATATGCAAGATATTATCCTAAAAAAGGGTTTGGGGACCCAGCTCCTGCCCCAGGGGACATGGATTAATGCAATTTTTGCACTGATTTTAATGAAGATTAACCACTTCAGCCCCGGGGGATTTTACCCCCTTCCTTACCAGAGCACTTTTTGCGATTCAGCACTGCGTCGCTTTAACTGACAATTGTGCGGTCGTGCGTCATGGCACCCAAACAAAATTGACGTCCTTTTTTTCCTACAAATAGAGCTTTCTTTTGGTGGTATTTGATCACCTCTGCAGTTTTTTTTTTTTGCGCTATATACAAAAGAAGAACGACAATTTTGAAAAAAGCACAATATTTTTTACCTTTTGCTATAATAAATATCCCATTTTTTTTTACTCAGTTTAGGCCGATATGTATTCTTCTACTATTCTTCTAAAAATCGCAATAAGCATATATTGATTGGTTTGCGCAAAAGTTCTAGCGTCTACAAAATAGGGGATAGATTTTTTAACTAGTAATGGCGGCGATCTGCGATTTTTTTCGTGACTGTGACATTGCGGCGGACACTTCGGACACTTTTGACGCATTTTTGGGACAATTCACATTTGCACAGCGATCGTTGCTATAAAATTGCACTGATTTCTGTGTAAATGTGACTGGCGGGGAAGGGGTTAACACTAGGGGGCGCTGCAGGCGTTACTGTATGTTCCCTGGGAGTGATTCTAACTGTAGGGGGAGGGGACTCACAAGGGGGAGGAGACCGATCAGTGTTCCTCTGTACTGGGAACACACCATCGGTTTCCTCTCCACTGACCGGACGTGGATCTGTGTGTTTGTGGAGCTTGCGTGGCATCAACCACCTCTCGGCCTGCCCCTGCAGAGCGGACAGAACCTCTGCCCCAGTGTGGCTCCTGTCCACCAAACACACCAGCGCAAGCACGGCATGGCATCTTTTTGCCTGCGTACTTGCGTAGCCCCTTGAACGCCTACGGAGCATCGCTGGTTCTGAGGACAAAGCACAGGAAGAGGCCATGGAGGAAGAAGAAGAGGAGGGGGTGGAGGAGCGAGGTGTGTCACAACCAGTAGTAGCATTTTGGAGGCGGGGTGGCGGAACAACCTCCAACACTACTACACCTTGTCCTGCATCCTTCCCAGCTGCCAAAAGAGTGACCCAATGGGCCGTGAAAGATAGGTACCGTCCCTGTCCATGCCTGCTGGACCAGGAGTCAGCGGTAATATGCACCTTACCGCTGACCGCCCTGTCCAGCGAGGCATGGACATTGCCTTCCACATGCCGGTAGAGAGCCGGAATCGCCTTCCATGAGAAAAAGTGGCGTTTGGGAACCTGCCACTTAGGAACCGCACATTGCACAAACTCACGGAAGGGGACTGAGTCTACCAACTGAAAAGGCAGCAGTTGAAGTGCTAGCAATTTAGCCAAGCTAGCATTAAACCGCTGGGCATGTGGATGGCTGACAGTGAACTTCTTTAGACAGTCCAGCAGCTGGGGAAGGGAAATTTGCCTGGTACAATTGGACGTCGGTGTACTGCTAGCAGACTGCCCACAAGTACTTGGCTTTGACACACATAATTCTACACCTTCATTCCTTCAGCTTTCAGAGAGGACTGAAGGTATAGTGGGGTTGGAGCTCCCAGCTGATGAGGAGCAAGGAGAGAGGTCCGCTTTGTTCTTTGGTGTGAGTCTTTAAGGTACGCTTGCCAACAAGCTGCATGGCAGGTCAACATTAGGGATGAGCCGAACACCCCCCCGTTCGGCTCGCACCAGAACCCGCCAACGGACCTGAAGTCCGTGCAAGCTTTATAACCCTATTAGTTATAATGGATGCGAACGTTCGAAATCAAAAGTGCTAATTTTAAAGGCTAATATGCATGTTATTGTCATAAAAAGTTTGGGGACCTGGGTCCTGCCCCAGGGGACATGTATCAATGCAAATTTTTTTTTTTAAAACGCCCATTTTTTCAGGAGCAGTGATTTTAATAATGCTTAAATTGAAACAATAAAAGTGTAATATTCCTTTAAATTTCGTACCTGGGGGGTGTCTATAGTATGCCTGAGAAGGGGCGCATGTTTCCTGTGCTTAGAAATGTCCCTGCAAAAAGTGTAATTTTTGCAAGAAAAAAAGCTATTTAAAATCACTTGCGGCTAATGTGAACTGACGGCTCCCGTAACACAGGGAACAGTCATTCATTGAAAGTCATTCATAAAAAAAAAGTCATTGATAAAAAATAATTTTTTTTTAAAAAAATAAGCGTGGGGGTCCCCCCAAATTCAATAACCAGGCCCTTCAGGTCTGGGATGGATATTAAGGGGGACCCCAGCCAAAAAAAAAAATGGCGTGGGGTCCCCCTCACAATCCATACCAGACCCTTGAGGTCTGGGATGGATTTTAAGGGGAACCCCAGCCAAAAAAAATGGCTTGGGGTCCCCATCAAAATCCATACCAGACCCTTATCCGAGCACGCAACCTGGCAGGCCGCAGGAAAAGAGGGGGGGGGGCGCTCTCGTCCGCCTGAACCGTACCAGGCCACATGCCCTCAACATTGGGAGGATGCTTTGGGGGTCTGAGACCCCCAAAGCACCTTGTCCCCATGTTGATGAGGACAAGGGCCTCTTCCCCACAACCCTGGCCGGTGGTTGTGGGGGTCTGCGGGCGGGGGGCTTATCGGAATCTGGAAGCCCCCTTTAACAAGGGGACCCCCAGATCCCGCCCCCCCCCTGTGTAAAATGGTAAGGGGGTACAAAAGTACCCCTACCATTTCACCAAAAAAGTGTCAAAAATTTTAAAAATTACAGGAGACGGTCTTTGACAATTCCTTTATTAAAATCTTCTTTCTTCTTTCTTCATCCTTCGGTTTCTTCATCTTCTCCTTCCGTCATCTTCTTCCATCTTCTTCTTCCATATTCTCCTTCCTCCGATCCACTTCTTCTTGCGCTGGTCTTCTCGTCCTTCTCGTCCGGCATCTTCTTCCATGGCGTTGGCGTCTGTTCTTCTGTCGGGCCGCTCCTCGCAATGGGAGGCTCCCACTGTGTGAGGCTTCGCTCCGTCTGACAGGTCTTTTATAACAGAGGGCACCTGGTCACCCCGCCCCCCTCTGACGTCATGGGGAAAGCCATAGGGAATTCCCCATGACGTCCCCATGCGTCAGAGGGGGCGGGGTCACCAGGTGCCCTCCGTTATAAAAGACCTGTCAGACTCAGCGAAGCCTCACACAGCGGGAGCCTCCCATTGCGAGGAGTGGCCCAAGAAGAGACGCCGACGCCATGGAAGAAGATGCCGGACGAGAAGGATGAGAAGACCAGCGCAAGAAGAAGCGGATAGGAGAAAGAAGACGATGGAAAAAGAAGATGGAAGAAGATGCCGGAATGAGAAGATGAAGAAACCGAAGGATGAAGAAAGGAAGACCAGAGGAAATAAGAAAGAAGAAAGAAGATTTTAATAAAGGAATTGTCAAAGACCGTCTCCTGTAATTTTTACAATTTTTTACACTTTTTTGGTGAAATGGTAGGGGTACTTTTGTACCCCCTTACCTGTGTGAAATGGTAAGGGGGTACAAAAGTACCCCTACCATTTCACCAAAAAAGTGTCAAAAATGGTAAAAATTACAGGAGACGGTCTTTGACAATTCCTTTATTCACACAGGGGGGGGGATCTGGGGGTCCCCTTGTTAAAGGGGGCTACCAGATTCCGATAAGCCCCCCCGCCCGCAGACCCCCACAACCACCGGCCAGGGTTGTGGGGAAGAGGCCCTTGTCCTCATCAACATGGGGACAAGGTGCTTTGGGGGTCTCAGACCCCCAAAGCATCCTCCCAATGTTGAGGGCATGTGGCCTGGTACGGTTCAGGCGGGAGGGGGGGTCGCTCTTGTCCCCCCTCTTTTCCTGCGGCCTGCCAGGTTGCCTGCTCGGATAATAAGCATCCTGCCTGTAGCCAATTATGGCTCTCCTCGCTGCCGGCACTGTGATTGGCCAAGCATACGGGGTCACAGTGCATGCTTGGCCAATCATCAGCCAGCATTGCACTGCGACTGGCGCAATGCATTGCGGGCCGCTCGCATCACACGAATGTGATGCGAGCGGCTCAAATAGTTCTGGGCTCGCCGAACGGGAGAACGCCCAATGTTTGATTCGAACATGGGTTCGAATCGAACACCGGGCCCATCCCTAGTCAACATATGTCTGGTCAAGCATGTGGTGCCCAAGCTGCTGATGTTTTGGCCAGGCGAGATACGCTTGAGACATATGTTGCAAATAGCAGCAGTGCGATCTGCTGCATTCGTCTCAAAAAAGGCCCACTCTAAAGAACTTTTGGAATAATGCGCAGAGGCAGCGCCCTGCACAGGCGGAGCTCTGCGGTGTGATTCAGTCAGTGTGCTGCCCTTAAGCTGGCTTCCGAAGGGCATCCTGCCTCATTGGAGATGTGCCTCCTCCTCTCTCCTATCAGGCACCCACGTGGAGTCAGTGACCTCATCATCCCCTCCCTCTTCATCACTGGAGCAAACCTGGCAGTATGCTGCAGCTGGTGGAACATGACTACCAGATTGCTGTCCTTGAGCATTGCTGTCTGCGCTCACACTACTGCCTTCCTCTAGCTGGGTATCATCATCAGAGCGTTCAAAACGCTGGGCATCCTCCTGGAGCATGTACCCAACACTGTGGTCAAACAGTTCGGGGGACTCCTCAGGAGGACATGGTGGGTCTAGGGAAGGAGTGACTGATGACATTGAGACGAGGGAAGAGGACGCGTTGGCAGCTGCTTTGCCAGTACCCTGAGCCTGGGTGAGAGAGGATGAGGAGGATGAGGAGGGCTTGGTCATCCACTCTATCAAGTCTTCGGCATGATGCGGTTCAACGCGTCCAGCTGCCGAAAATAAGGACAAGCCTGTCCCATGGCCACGTGCTGATGACGATGTACCACATCCACGACCAGCACTGTTGCCTCTAGACACAGAGCCTGCTTGCCCTCTTTTATTGGCTCGTGACTGTCTGCCTCTCCTTGTTGACCTTCCAGACATACTAATAGCCTGCAGGGAGATGGGAAAACCAGCAATAAGGGGTAGCTTCAGGTGTATACTGTACAGGAGGCACCTACACCCACTGAAACTGCTGCAGATGCCTGTGTTGTACAACAGAACTACAGAACAGCACCAGCAATAAGGGGTAGCTTCAGGTGTATACTGTGAAGGAGGCACCTACACCCACTAAAACTGCTGCAGATGTCTGTGTTGCACAACAGAACTACAGAACAACAAGAGCAATAATGGGTAGCTTCAGGTGTATACTGTGCAGGAGGCACCTACACCCACTGAAACAGCTGCAGATGCCTGTGTTGCACAACAGAACTACAGAACAACACCAGTAATAAGGGGTAGCTTCAGGTGTATACTGTGCAGGAGGCACCTACACCCACTGAAACTGCTGCAGATGCCTGTGTTGCACAACAGAACTACAGAACAACACCAGCAATAAGGAGAATTTTTTGAAAATGAGCTGAGTTGCTGAAAACTAGAAATATAGCGCCACATCCCTTACATCAAGTCAAAATTTAGTTCAAAGAACAGAAATGGGACTTTTAAGGCGCAAAAATACAAAAAGATTACATAAATAGAAAAAAGTTTTATTAAATTTCACAATATAAATTGATATTGCATAATTGACATCAAATGTCCATGAAAACGTTTTTTAAAAACCATACATCACTAAACAGAGATGAACTTTTCATTTATTGCTCTTTTTCTCAACATGTTTCACCCGAACTTGGGCTTCCTCAGGAGAGTTAGATAATGTCAATTAATATTTACTGAAAGTCCCGGGAGAGGGCTCTGCAGTCCACAAAAATGTTGAATACATGGGATTGTATCGAGTGCATCATAGAGAGGGAAATAGTGTCCAAAACTATATCAGTTTGGTAATCCATCTGGATAATGATTCCTTGGGAAGATAATAGGAGCATATAAAGGAGCATACAAACAAAGTGCTCATAACTGCCAAAAGAAAATCCAAGTTTGAATCTATGTTGAGGGTCTACATCAACTCAGGGTGCCAGCCAGGACAGATAACTATCCAGAGAATAGGGAGGCCAGAGTGAGGTACCTAAAGCCCCTTTAACAAGTGTTGTTTGGGGAATAAACCTCCGCTGAGCTGCACTAGCACTGGTGCAGCTCAGCGGAGGTTTATTCCCCAAACAACACTTGTTAAAGGGGCTTTAGGTACCTCACTCTGGCCTCCCTATTCTCTGGATAGTTATCTGTCCTGGCTGGCACCCTGAGTTGATGTAGACCCTCAACATAGATTCAAACTTGGATTTTCTTTTGGCAGTTATGAGCACTTTGTTTGTATGCTCCTTTATATGCTCCTATTATCTTCCCAAGGAATCATTATCCAGATGGATTACCAAACTGATATAGTTTTGGACACTATTTCCCTCTCTATGATGCACTCGATACAATCCCATGTATTCAACATTTTTGTGGACTGCAGAGCCCTCTCCCGGGACTTTCAGTAAATATTAATTGACATTATCTAACTCTCCTGAGGAAGCCCAAGTTCGGGTGAAACATGTTGAGAAAAAGAGCAATAAATGAAAAGTTCATCTCTGTTTAGTGATGTATGGTTTTTAAAAAACGTTTTCATGGACATTTGATGTCAATTATGCAATATCAATTTATATTGTGAAATTTAATAAAACTTTTTTCTATTTATGTAATCTTTTTGTATTTTTGCGCCTTAAAAGTCCCATTTCTGTTCTTTGAACTAAATTTTGACCAGCAATAAGGGGTAGCTTCAGGTGTATACTGTGCAGGAGGCACCTACACCCACTGAAACTGCTGCAGATGCCTGTGTTGCACAACAGAACTACAGAACAACACCAGCAATAAGGGGTAGCTTCCGGTGTATACTGTGCAGGAGGCACCTACACCCAATGAAACTGCTGCAGATGCCTGTGTTGCACAACAGAACACCAGCAAAAAGGGTAGCTTCAGGTGTATACTGTGCAGGAGGCACACTACACCCACTGTAACAGCGCTAGGTTAACAAGCAAAGCAAAGCTGACACTGTCCCTGCCTATCCTGCTCTCTCCCTGCACGCCAACACACTACACAAGGCCGCCGCGCTGGCGGCCTTATATAGTGGGGGGCGTGTACTAAACCCCCCCTGAGCTATAATTGGCCACAGGCATCCTGCCTGTGGCCAATTATGGCTCTCCTCGCTGCCGGCGCTGTGATTGGCCAAGTATGCGGGGTCACAGTGCATGCTTGGCCAATCATCAGCCAGCAATGCACTGCGGTGGCGCAGTGCACTGTGGGCCGTTCGTGTCACACGAATTTGGCGCGAACGGCCCACAAAGTTCTGGGTTCACCGAACAGGCGAACGGCCAGTGTTCGAGTCAAACATGAGTTCGAATCGAGCACCGAGCTCATCCCTAGTCACTAATGCATCAGTGACCAGTGGCAATACACATTGACCCCCTCATGCTGCATATTACAGAAATACTATTGATAATTAATTATCCACCCCCCCGCCCCCCAGATCCAAAGAGTTAAATAATTCAGCTGCAGATGGCTTACTTGTGCAATGCACTGTTTGGTTCCTCCTCCTCTAGATCACACTAGCAACTCCGGCAGCACTCTATGCTCCTCTCCCGCCTCCTGGCTGGCCTCTCAGTGACGTCATGCCGGCCTGGGACTAGAAAGCACCTGTTGGGCGCAGATTACTCTGCCTGACAGGGGAGTGAAGAGCTAGTCCTAGGCTTTTGCCGGGTACAGGAGCGCACTCTGCACATCGTTGCAACTCTGACTTGCTCTGCAGTATTTTAGTGTGGCTGGTGTGTAGTCACATGGATCCAGCCAGGTTTTAGAAGCACACTGCCAGTGTTCTATCGATATGTGCCCTCCGTCAAAAAGTGCCCTTGCACATCAGAGGAGGCCTTTTTCGACGGGAGAGAGAATGTCACGGACACTATTAAAAGCTATTCACAGAAGAGACCTAGTAGGAGCACCATGGATACCAACCAAAGATCGGGGACTATCCAAATGGTCATCTCCCCTAACCCGGAATACACTGGCAGTGTGGGATAGAATAAACAACACAGGCAAATATGCCCCGAGAATACCCCCCTTAGCCCCATTAGGAGGGTATCCATGGTTCCCCCCCGGAGAAGAGAAGGGAGCATTAGGCCCATGGGAATCAGGAGGGAACACAATGTGTTTAAGGTATGCCCCGCAGGGTACACTTATTACTCAAGAGGAATTGGAGACGTAGCAAGGGGGGATGGGGATGACAAGGTGCAGACATAATCAAATGAAGGTATTCTTTAAAAAAATGGAACATCAAATGAGGCCTCAGAACACATTAACCACATTTGAGAAAATGTGTTTGAAGATGTCTGGACCTAAACATTTACTATCTCAAATGTATAAATTAATTCTTAGTGAGGAGAAAAACACAACGCCCTATTTTATTAAAGAATGGGAAAACGAACTAAATCACACATTTACTCTGTCACAAATAAAGAAATTAATTAAAGCAACACACTGTTTGTCAATAAGCTCATCCATTTAGGAAATGTCTTACAAATTTCTGACTAGATGGTGGAGAGGATGCAAAGAAAAGGGAACTTTCCTCCATATTTGGTGGACATGCCCCAGGGTCGGGGTCTTCTGGGAGGAAATAGCCCCATGGATCAAGAGGATGTCAAAGGACCAGGTAGAGTTAACACCGGAACACTTCTTGTTCCATGGGTCTATGGATACAATAAGAACGTATAAAAAAAGTGTAATACCACATTTACTAAATGCGGCAAAGAGGATAATACCGAGACATTGGAAACAAACCGGAAGTCCAACATTGCGAGAATGGAAAAAGGAGGTAGAGGAAATGAGAGAGGCAGAAAGGTGGGTCTATAAGACCAGAAATAAACAGGATAAATTTGAGAAAATATGGGAAGAATGGGGAAAGTATACCCAAGAGATAGAAAAAGAAATCATTAATAAAGAACAGGATTCGACTCTAAAGAGAAATCTGACACGTAATCACAACATAGATGGGTTTTTCTTTTTTTTTTATCTTTATTTTCTTTTTTGAAGATTATAAAGGTAAACGCAGGACTAAATGATGTATGGTAGTGATGAAGAGAGGCTCCTCCCGCGGCAGCAGTCGGTTTCACCCCTCTTCGCTTCGTGAAAGAAGGGAAAGGGAAGGAAGGGGAAAAGAATCACCTTTTTAATTTTTTTTTTTGTTTAGAGAAGGTGAATATCACTAATATCACAAAAATATAACACTGAAATATTTTTTTTTTTTCTGCACATATGTAAAGATACACACAAATTATTGCAAAAGAAAGAAAGAAGTAAGGAAGAAGAAGAGGGGGGAAATAATACACATAATATATAATAATTGAGGTTGTAAATAGATAGGTTCACAAACACATAAAGGAAGTAATCCGTATGGACGGTACAAATAAAATAGGTCACAAATAAGACACTAGAAGGGAGGAGAGGAAACGGACGAGCGAAGCTGGGGGAGCCAACCTCCAAGGTAGAAGATAAGAAAATTGTAAATTTTTGTCGTCTTTATACTGTAGACATGGATATATCATGTAATTGATGAATGTAATAAGGGAAAAAATGTTTAATAAAGTTTGACTTATAAAAAAAAGCTGGGGTTTCAGTCTGTTCAAGGTCACCTTTTGTCAATGTTGCATGGCGGCTTTAGTGTCTTGAGCAGCGCCTGTGTCTACGGGCGGGTTGCAACACAGACAAAACCCGCCCTTCAATACAGCCACAAGCCGCCCTGCAACAGCGAGGCATAATGTAACAACTATGGTGTCCCCCTCCGCTCTGTGAATAGCTCTCAATTGTGTCTGTTAAATTCCCTCTCCTGTCGAAAAATGTCTCCTGTGATGTGCACACCCAGGGCACCCAGTAAATTGTGCCACCCAGGGCTTCTTCCCCTTCCGTCCCCCCGTCCCCCCCTCTGTATCAGCCCTGCGTACAACTTACCTGACAGGGTTCCCTCCCCCCATAAATATCAAATCGCTAAAATGCCATGGTCGCAATGGTATGCTTTGCAGCCATGAAAGAAATGATAGCCTCGCTACTGCTGCCGTCTGACACCTGTTTTTTTTTTTTTTTTTACTTTTTTAAATTGCTGAATGGCAATTTTGGATTGCGAGACAGCCCTGTGACTGTGAGCCAAGTGTTTGGCTTCAAGTTGCATTGCGGCCCCATTGAATTTAATGGGGAGGTGCTGCCTGTCAAACTCTGCAGCCTGCGTTAAAAATGCCGCAGCTGTGAAGTAAAGCATCGCAGCCATGGCATGTATACATCCCTGTCTGACTATATTAGGATTTGGGTGGGCAGCCAGAGATAGCAGTAAATCCACGGCTCAGCTGCCCATTTGAAAGAGCCCTTAAGCCGCATTTACATTTGTCATTTCCTGAATGTGTTACAAAGTGCACAGGTAACAGGCGTTTTGCAGTGCATTTCAGAAATGCATTGCAAATGCGCATAGCGTTTTGTCATGTGGCAGTCTTGCAAAGCTATATGCCTTAAAATATTCTAGAGCCTCTATGATGTGTTTGTCACACATGGCAGCCCATTCAAGTGAATATACTACCCTATGTGCAAAAAACAAACAAAAAACAAACAAAAAAAAAACGCGAGCAGGAACGTGTGTTCCCACTACGCAAAGTATAAATGAGGCCCTAAGGGCGGGGTGGCATATAGAAATGGCTGGGCAGAGATGTCTGCCAGCTGGAGGGAGAGGTGTATTCACTTTCTCCTAGCTCCAGCACTGCAGTGGCAGCTACCTGCAGTTCCAGGCTGCCACTTCAAAATCCGGAAGTTTCTGTCGCTTCACTCCAGCAGCATATACAATGAGGAGGTCCTCCCAGGAGAGAAAGTTCACATGAGTTGAGAAATCCAAGTGTAATAGGTCAAAGAGATCGCCAAATGAAAAATCCTTAGGAGTCCAAAATCTTTATTGTTTAGCCACTTTCCGCCCACCATATTGCAGAATGATGGCAGGAAAGTGGTTTCACTATCCTGACTGGGCATCATATGATGTGCAGCAGGATAAGCCGCTTGCGCACGCCCCTGGGGGCGTGCAGCACGGCGATCGATGGGCCTGGTAAAGAGCCCATGAGGTAGGCTCTTTACCATGTGATCAGCTGTGTCCAATCACAGCTGATCACATGGTAACCAGGAAGAGCCGTTTATCAGCTTTTGCTCTACTCGCACTGACAGTAGATGAGAGCCGATTAGCTGCTCTCCTGACAGGGGGGGGGGTCTGTGCTGATAGTCAATGCATTGATTATTAGTGCAGACCCATCAAGGATGCCCACTGGAGACCACCAGGGATGCCCACTGGAGACCACCAGGTGAGCCCACCAGGGATTTCAATCAGTGCCCATTAGGATGGCACTCTGTTACCATCAGTGATGCCTGTCAGTGCCTCCTGAAAAGTGCTGTCTATAAGTGGCATCTATCAGGGGTACGGGGTGGGGTGAGGTCAGGTGCCAAGTTGGAGGGACCCATGGAGGAGGAGGTTGAGTGGAACCCCTCCTCTTTTGTGCATGCAGGTTGGGGCCCACTGTCACAGTCAGGCAGACTCAGCTCCGGTCAGGTACCAGTGTACGCCAAGCTGTGCGGGTGGGTGAGGCCAGTTGGTGCGGAGGGCCCCATGTAGGAGGAGAGCAGGGTGGAGAAACCCCCCTGGCTCTTTCTTGCAGCTGCCGCAGAGATCCTGGTGGAGATGGGACAGCTCAGCTACCCCTCCTGCCACTGCAGTACAGGTGAGAGCTGGGAGGACTGGTGCTTCCCTAGGTGTGTGTGACACTGCCTCCCACCTGTCCCGCTGCCCCCCACCTGTGGTGCTGCCCCCACCTGTGACACTGGCCCCACCTGTCCTACTGCCCCCCACCTGTGACACTCCCTCCCACCTGTCCCTCTGTCCTCAACCTATGAAGGAGATGGTACTGGAGGAGAACATGGGATGGAGGGGATTGGATTGCAGGAGGACGAAGAGGACATGGGATAGAGAACATGGGATGGCTGCCCTGCCTATAAGTGCCCACCAGTGCCACCTATCAGTGCCACCTATCAGTGCCCATCAGTGCCGCCTATGAGTGCCCATCAGTGCCGCCTATGAGTGCCCATCAGTGCTGCATATCAGTGCCACCTATCAGTGCCACCTTTTCGTGCCCATCAGTGCTTCATCATCAGTGGCCATCTGTGCCAATCAGTACTGCCTCATCAGTGCTCGTCAGTGCATCATCATCAGTTCTCATCAGTGAAGGAGAAAACTTACTTATTTACATTTTGTAACAAGAACTTATTTTTTTCCAAAACGTTCAGTTTTTTAAATAAAAACCCCAGTGGTGATCAAATACCACCAAAAGAAAACTCTATTTGTGGAGAAAAAATTTATTTGGGTACAGTGTCGCATGACCACGCAACTTCAATTCAAAATCGACAGCTCTCAAAACTGAAAATTGGACTGGGCAGGAAGTAGGTGAAAGTGCCCTGTATTGAAGTGGTTAAATGGTTACAACAAGTAACAGTCAAAAAATGTCAAGGGCCACACAATCTCCCTTCATCAGGGCTGATGTTCATAGAAGAAGAAGCAAAGGGTTGACTGTTGTTTATAACATCCTCTGCCTGATCAGTACTTTATGTCTATTTAACATTATGCCATTTCACCCAGTCCTGGTGAAGAGATTGTTTTTCCCCCCGAAACATATTAGCTGTCATTAGCCCTGCTTGCTGTAACCAGTTGAACAATAAAGATTCTGGACTCTTAAGGATAGATCATTTGGCAAACTATCTTGTATATTGTGATATACATTCTTTTTGTTCTATTTTAGATACATCATACACACACCCACCCCTGAAGAAGCGAGCTGTGCCTTGCAAAACTTGCCGGTTTTACTAGATGCTTGTGTGTTTTTTTATCTGCCATTCTACTTGTATTACCTATGTTATATATATCATTCCACTGGCTTGGCATCCATTCATGCCATTATTTATGTATGTTCCTTTTTGAATACATTTCAGATACTTACCTCTCTTATTTATTATTATGTCTTATTTTTTAGTTAAACTGTGCTCCACTCACTCAAATTCCCAGAGTGAATTTTTGTTTCTTTTGTAGTACCAGAATGGGAACAGAGATGAGTTAATGCATTGGTGCATAATCCCTAAAGTTATAAAAATTAATGTGTGTAAGTTTCCTGTCAGAGTTGACATGAAACAGGAAATACCATTCTCTCGTGATTTGTTTATAGCATTTGTTTTTCCAAGATATTTCTAGTTGACATTTCATAAATTATTCATGACTTGATGAAATTTTGCATATGGTTGAAAGTTTTTTGAGTTTATTTGCACAGTATATAAAGGGCTTTATTGCAAAAATTGAATAAATTGTAAATAAAAAAATAAAAAAAGTTATGAAAATGAAAAAAAGAAAAGCTCCAAAGCAGAAACAAATGGCACTTGTTAAAGAAAGAAAAAAATCTATTTGCTTTTTAAACTAAATTTCTTAAATGCCAGGTATTTTCATGTTTTATTCATAACAAGAATCAGGAGTCAGTGGTACTTTCCTCTTTATGATCTGATCATTGTATCTGAAGTTAACTTCAGTAGTGTAGCACTTGTTGCGATCATAGGTGTAGCACTCGTCATCCGATTTACTACAGCTGGCCTGAGATGCTAGAACTGGTATTCCACCAATTTCAAGCTGTACTGGATCACATTTTTGGCAGCTGAAACAAAATTATAGACATTTGTTACGATATAAAATATATGTAAGCTGTGGGATGCACAGAAAACGCCCACATTGAAGTTCTTGATGTACATTTGTTATGAATTTTGCATAGAATAATAAGTATTTTCACATTGTATGTACATCCATATAAATTAGTCGACCAGCAACTAATAAAATATACTATTGTTTTAATATCCCACTTTAAGAATGATTCATTGTGGATTTATATATAAAATGTTGTTCTTAAGAACCGCCATTCTTGGGGCTCTTGCACACAGGTGAAAAACTGCTGTTGAGTTTTTTTGTTTTATTATTTTCCATGGGCCAATGCACACAGCCATGTAAAAATCAGTAAACTTGCTCTGTGTTAGGTCCTGAAAAAATAGGAAAATGTGCATCTGAGTGTAAGGAAATGTATGTGGGATCACTCTTTAGGGTTATTGCAAGGAGTGTAGAGTTATCCTTTAAGATTTAATAATATTGTACAAAGATGTTCTCTGTAGAAGATGTTTCTGTCACGCTTTTCCTTTCTCACACAATGGCGTGTGAAAGTTTACCAAAAAATTGGTGAGAACCTTGTCAAGGACATATATTGCGTGGAACATTCTTATGCCCCGTACACACGGTCGGAAATTCCGATCACAAAATCCGTCAGATTTTTTCCGACGGATTTTGTCCGACACTGGTGTTGCATACACACGGTCGGACAAAGTTGTTGGAAAATCCGATCATTCTGAACGTGGTGACGTTCGTTGCGTACGACAGGACTACGTAGAGGCTAGTAGCCAATAGCTTTGGTCTTGTAATGTGATCTGTGGCACTTTGTCCATCGGAATTCGCTACACACGATCGGAAAAAGTCCGATAGGACTTTGTTGTCGGAAAATTTGAGAGCAGGATCTCAAACTTTTTCCGTCAAAAAATTACGACAGAAAAAGTCTGATGGAGCCCACACACGGTCGGAATTTCCGACAACATGGTCCGATAGGACATTTTCCGTCGGAAAATCCGACCGTGTGTACGGGGCTCAAGAATTTGAATTGTGACGTTGAGTCTAAAAGGCAGAAATATTATAAATATCTTGCAGATCAATATTGATTGTATAACAAAATGCTTGAATGTGATTGGTTGTTCATGGGGCATTCCCCCTATGCAATCTCTTTTTTGATTGCATATACACTGTAGAGCTGGAAATAAACTGTATTCTCCGACCAACCATATACTGTGTATGGTCTATGATTACCTGTCCGGACAGAGAGAGTTTTTTTCCATTGACAGTCAAAGTCCAGCTGAGGCAAAGAGGGGCTGAAACAGAGGACCTAACACTAAGCTCCAGAGTTTGGACCATATTTACACTGTACGCATGTAAACATTTGTGATAACATTTACATGTGTTCAGCATAGAGCGCAAATGTACTCTATTAGAGATCACAGACACCCCATCCCACTAGACAGCAGGAACTGACTAGCATCTTTTGCTTGCTAAGCGATAGACAGTTTGAGGCTACCTAGCATCCTTCGGTAAGGTTCCCCTTCAAGTCAATTGGCCAATCAAATTATGCATAGGCAAAAAAGGTTCTTTCAATGGACCTTAAAAGTGGACCTGATGGGAAACTGCAACAGAAGGACCCTAACCAACCTCAAGCCATCTACCTCCTAGCAAGCAAAAGACCCCATGCTTCCTCTGCTCTCCATGTCCCTTCATGTCCATTCTGATGGCCGGTGGAAGGAAACCACTTCTGCTTGTGTATAATTTGATTGGCCTGGAGCTGCAACCCCTGCCCCTGCCCCTGCTGGCTCCACTCTCCATATCCTGTCAAGTCCGCTCTGATGGCAAAGTGGGAGGAGGCACTCTGCCTTTGTATAATGTGATTGGCCCAAGGTAAATCAAATTATACATAGGCAGAAACAGATCCTCTCTTGGCTGTCAGGGCAGACCTGATGGTAAATCAAAACCAAAGGATTCTAGGTGGCTCTTGCTACCTGGTGCCTAGCAATAGAAGAACCCTTGGTGGCTCTTGCTGCTTAGCATCCTTCATTGCTAGGATGCAGTGGGCTCCAATAGAGTACATTACATGTAAACATCGTAAAATATTCCTGCTATCCATCAGGACATTTGCCACATGGTTTGTCTTTTTAAAATGCTACAAATTCTGAAAAATACCTGTTGATCCTGACAAAAACCCCATGAGCTTCTAACTTTACACTCTGCCTGTGCTGCACTGAAATCTCTAACATTGTTATCAGCACTGTTCAGTTACTTCTGGGGACAGCAGAACATCTATTTTCTATGTTATGGAGGCAAAAAGATGGTGTATGTTTTGTAGTCCAAATCAGGAGCGAGCAACCAAGGATGGTAACCTAGGATGGGTGAATATTGTGGCCCCATGAGTTGAAACATAAGGAAACTTAAGCTTAAAAAAAGGAAACAAATGCAGCCACTGGATCTGAGGACTTGGAAGCTGCAATATATCTATAGTTTGGTTTAGATACATTTTCACTCTGCTATGAAGGTATAAACTTTGGTAGTAGGTGGTTTATAATGCTTTCTTTGTGGCAAACATGTAGCTTCGCTGTCACTTACATATTAAATTCATTAAAGTGTAAATTATAGGCAAAATTAAAAATTACATACGGTATATGATGTATGCTGTCATTAGCATTAACATAGCAATGTTTTGTTTTTCAGACTCCCTCCTGTAACATTATTTTATTACCTACTGATCTTGCCAGTAGATTTGTTATTTTTTCCCTTAGGGCCCATTCACACCACCAGGATCACATTATAGTGTGTTTAATGCTAACCCGCCATTGCTCTATGTGCACCAGCGATGCGATGCCTTGTTACAACACATTGTTGTGTTTACTTTTATAACTTTATTATAACTTTATTGAGGTGTTACAAAATGCCCCTCCTTTTAACACTATGCATCAAACCCATTCAAGTACCGGCAGGGTTCTTCTTGCTGATCCTCCACTCTGATGGTACCAGTGGATATTTAGGATCTGGGCAACACACAGCGTATTGTTCCCCCAAGGGAGAATTCACATTTGATGTGAATATGCTTTATTAGTGTTTGTATGAGTACTTATAATCCATATGCCGCATCAGGAGGGCCTAAGAACCCCCCCCCCCCCCCCAAGCTTTTAGTCATATTAGCATTTTTTTATAAATAAATTGTTCATATGTGTCACAGAATGTGTGTGCACTGTGTGGGGCGCCAGACTAATGTGTGTCTATTAGGTCCGTAAATGTAATGTGAGCATGTGATTCCAGGCTTAAGCTCTAATTGGCTTGATTCAGGTTGTCCTTCGGGGCACAGAGCACTGCGCCCCAAACCCTGCCACTTTTGATTTTAGCGAATCAATATTCTTCATTGTGTCACTTTCTTGTTTCCGGCTTCTCGTCCCATGGAGTTGGATACTGACGGGAGGGGAAGCGCTGCACAAGGTAATGTGGAAGGGGACAGCTATGGATTGTATTGTCTGTGTGATCGCTGTGATATTAAATGCGCCCCAGACTGGATCTACTGGATCACCTACCGATCTGATCACCAACCATCACACAATCATCAATATCCTTATATAAGTCTGCAGGAGAACCTTATACACAGACAAGGACTGTCTCTATCTGTCTGTGTGTGTGCATTTCTTTCTATTCTATGTCTATTTGATGTGTGTGTATTAAAATAATGTAATATAGTGTGTGTGTATTTATATAATGTATGTATTTGTGTGTGCATATATTATGCATATGTATATACAGTGCGGACCTGGAGGGGTTTGTGTGCGCCCCCCCCAATTTTTTTAGCACCAGCCGCCACCGTACCACATGCTGTAGACAGCATAACAGCGTTCTGAGGATTTTGCATGGATGTGGTCAATAAATATTTAACAGCCTTATTTCCACTTCATTATATGTATACTTTGTGGGAATCTAATATAGGGTTAAACGTAATACATCTTCAACTTTGGACGCTAATGTTGTATGCATGCCATAGACATTACTGTCGCATGTGTGATTTGATATGAGGGCACATAATGCCAAGTACTTGTACAGAATGACCACCATAGCCTATGTGGGGGGGCGCACATTGGAATTTAAAATTGAATACATCTGAATACATAAGAAAATAATAGAATAGAAAAGAATAGAATAACAAAAAAAGAATAGAATAGACTATAGTAGAATAGCAAAGAATAGAATAAAAAAATAGAATAGAATAGAAAGAATATAACCATTTTTCAAAATTCAAATAGAATCAATTTGAATTTGAATAAAATAGAAAAGAATAGATTAGAATGGAATAGAAAATAACAGAATATTATAGAAAAAAACTGAATAAAATATAAAGAATATAACCATCTTCCGAAATTTGAATTTCCAATAGATTAAAATTGACTTAGAATAGAAAAGACTAAAATAGAAAAGAATAGAATAGAATAAACAAATGAAAAAATATATAATTAAAAAAACAATAGAATAGATTATAATAGAAAGATTATAACCATTTCCCAAAATTCATATAGAATCAATTTGAATTTGAATAGAATAGAAAAGAATAAATTCAAATAGGAAGATGGTTATATTCATTCTATTCTATTCTGTTGTTTTTTTTCTATACTATTGTGTTATTTTTTATTCTATTCTACTCTATTCTTTTCTATTCAAATTTAAATTGATCATATTTGATTTTTGGAAAATTACTATTTTTTTCTATTCTATTCAAATTTTAAAAGATGGTTATAATCTTTCTATTTTATTCTATTCTTTTTTTTAATTCTATTCTTTTCTATTCTGTTCCATTCTATTCTGTTCTTTTATTTTCTATCCTATTTTTTGTTAAATCCAATACATATGTCTTTATAGACACAGTAATTGGATAACACTAACTCCCCTGTGATAATGATAGAGGTCCACATGTTCTTCTGGTGTTTTGAGAGGTGTCCCCTTCAAAAGAGATGGATTCCTCCAAAAGCATTGGTGACTGATGCTAATGGAGGGCCCATCGCCATCCCAATAGTCTGACTATTAGGAAACAACAGGCTGAATGACAAAAAGACATACATGTGAAACATACAGTATATACAAATATGCCTTTTGTGTTCCCCACATTGTCATATTTTAATCATGCACCTGTATACAACCTTGCATGTCCTATCATGGACCTATCTCTACTCATCGCCTATAAAATAAAATAAACAATAGATATATTTTTTAAAGAACAACTAAAACTTACATGTCCCACAAATTATAAACAAATTGTGTTCTGAGTGGTGAATAAGGGTCTGAAATGTTCGTTCTGCTACTTGTTGGAATCCTGTGAAAAGGAAAAAATAATATGAGATGTTTTATAAAACAATTACTTTAATAATACTCATCTCACCACTATCATCTAGGAATGCATTTTCACTTTTTCTTTGCTGTGCTTCAATAAAACTAAACATTATTATCATAGCTGCTTTGACCAGTTACTGTATGACACATTTTATCAATTCTAATGCCGCGTACACACAGTCGGACTTGCCAACGGGATAACCTCCGTCTGCATTTCTGTCGAAAAAATGTTCTCTATCTAAGTCCGTAGGAAATGCAGACAGAAAAAGTCAGAGGGGACATACACACGGTCGGAATATCTGACCAAAAGCTCCCGTCTGACTTTTTCTGTCGGAAATTCCAACTGTGTGTATGCGGCATAACTATTTGTCACAACATTTCTCAACTGCATCCTTTCAGATCCTGAAGGAAACTTGAATTGAAAGAAAGATGTTGGGTGGCATAAACGGCATCTTCTGTGATCATCTCCTTCTTCGACTGTCTCCACAAAATAACTTGATATTTATAGAACCAGGGGACAGGCTGCACATGCTCAGTTTGGTGTGTATTGCTAGAGAGTTTTTTTTTTTTTTTTTCTTGGGAGAGTGCATTTGATCAGCACAGGGCCAATCAGCACTGTCCGGACACAGGGTCAAGGGTCCTGCATTCTCATTGGACAATCAGGGAAGAATTAAAACTCCTCTTACAAGCTTTAACCAGACACTCATAGAAGTCACAAGACTGCTATATACAGCTGATGAGAAAAGGTATTTAGCGGTTTTTCATTTTACTAAAACAATTGCATTTCTATGTCCTGTGTGCTGTGGGAGACCCAATATAGTGAATGCAGGGCCCTGGGTTTAAGAATATTTTTTTTTTTAGTCCCAAGTGATTGAATAAAGACAAAAATAAAAAAGATTTTTTTTTTTTTTCAAAAAGTTGTCACTAAATGATATATTGCTCACACATGCCATAGTTATATGTGGAATTGCACCCCAAAATACATTTTGCTGCTTCTCCTGAGTATGGGGATACCACATGTGTGGGACTTTTTGGGAGCCTAGCCGCGTACGGGGCCCGAAACCCAAGCACCGCCTTCAGGATTTCTAAGGGTGCAAATTTTTGATTTCACTCCTCACTACCTATCACCGTTTCGAAGGCCATAAAATGCCAAAATAGCACAAAACCCCCCCAAATGACCCCATTTTGGAAAGTAGACACCCCAAGCTATTTGTTGAGAGGCATGGTGAGTATTTTACAGCTCTCATTTGTTTTTGAAAATGAAGAAAGTAAAGAAAAAAAAAAAAATTTTTTTCTTTTTTCAATTTTCAAAACTTTGTGACAAAAAGCGAGATCTGCAAAATACTCACAATACCTCTCAGCAAATAGCTTGGGGTGTCTACTTTCCAAAATGGGGTCATTTTGGGGGGTTTTATGCCATCTGGGCATTCCATGGCCTCCGAAACTGTGATTGGCAGTGAGAAGTGAAATAAAAAAATTACACCCTTAGAAAGCCTGAAGGCGGTGATTGGTTTTTGGGGTTCCGTACGCAGCTAGGCTCCCAAAAAGTCCCACACATGTGGTATCCCCGTACTCAGGAGAAGCAACAGAATGTATTTTGGGGTGTATTTCCACATATGCCCATGACATGTTTGAGCAATATATCATTTAGTGACAACTTTTTGTAAAAAAAATATATATATATTTTTTTTTTTTTCATTATTCAATCTCTTGGGACAAAAAAAAAAAATATTTAATGGGCTCAACATTGCTCTCAGCAAATAGCTTGGGGTGTCTACTTTCCAAAATGGGGTCATTTGGGGGGGGTTTGAACTGTCCTGGCATTTTATGCACAACATTTAGAAGCCTATGTCACACGTCACCCACTCTTCTAACCACTTGTAGACAAAGCCCTTTCTGACACTTTTTGTTTACATGAAAACATATTTTTTTTTTGCAAGAAAATTACGTTGAACCCCCAAACACTATATATATTGTTAAAGCAAAGGCCCTACAGATTAAAATGGTGGGTGTTGCATTTTTTTTTTCCACACAGTATTTGCGCAGCGATTTTTCAAACGCATTTTTTGTGGAAAAAATACACTTTTTTTTATTTTAATGCACTAAAACACACTATATTGCTCAAATTTTTGATGAAATAAAAAATATGATCTTAGGCCGAGTACATGGATACCAAACACGACATGCTTTAAAATTGCGCACAAACACGCAGTGGCGACAAACTACATACATTTTTAAAAGCCTTTAAAAGCCTTTACATGATACCACATTAGATTCACGGAGGAGGTCTACTGCTAAAATTACTGCCCTCGATCTGACCTTCGCGGTGATACCTCACATGCATGGTGCAATTGCTGTTTACATATGACGCCAGACCAACGCTTGTGTACGCCTTTGCGCAAGAGAAGGGGGGGCAGGGGTGCTTTTTTTTTTTTTTTTTTGGTTTTTTTTTTATTTATTTAGCTTTTTTATTTTATTTTTAAACTGTTCCTTCCATTTTTTTTCTTTGTTATGATTTTTATTGTTATCTCAGGGAATGTAAATATCCCCTATGATAGCAATAGGCAGTGACAGGTACTCTTTTTTGAAAAAATTGGGGTCTATTAGACCCTAGATCTTTCCTCTGCCCTCAAAGCATCTGACCACACCAAGATTGGTGTGATAAAATGCTTTCCCAATTTCCCAATGGCGCGGTTTATATCCGGGAGGGGGGACATTCCCTCCCACTGCTTGTAAAAGCAGTCTAGAGGCTAATTACCCGCTAGAATTGCTTTTACATGAAAGCCGATCACTGGCTGAAAAGAATGATACCAAGATGATACCTAAACCTGCAGGCATCATTCTGGTATAACCATTCAAAGTCCAGCAACATACTGGACATATATTGTAATCTTTTTTTTTTCATGCAGCCTCTTGGCTGAACGAAAAAAAGAGATTGATTGGTGGGTATGCCCACCATTAGAATACCTCCCTTCATCCACCCACTTCTAATGATGGGCATACATGCACCATTTATATATGCCGATGCATGGGGGCATCCTCCCGCAAAAGTTATGCCGTGTACACACGGTCGGAATTTCGACCGTATGTACGTGGCATTAGGAGCCAATCGCTCCTCCCCCCCTGCTGCCCCCATGCTTCGGCATATATGCTCTTTTTTTTTAACTGTGGTGGTGAAATCACCTCCTACAGCGTTGGAGTCGCGGCTTTATGTATCGTGGGAGCAAACGCTGTTGCTGTCAAGATAAATAAATCCGCGTTGCAACTGAATGGCGCACCTGAAAACAAAAAAATGCTCAACACTAAAACACACAGTAAACAAAATTACATACCTGAAAAGCAAGCATGATAAAACATAATAAAACATAATAAAACATAATAACACATTGCAGAATAGAATGGAGTAAAAAAAGAGCAACAATAGAGAGAGAATAGAGTGAGAGAGAGAACAATAAAACGACAACTATTTTATTTTTTTTTATTTTTTTGAGATTCACAGGTAAAAAAGCTCCTGACTGAAGCGACTGAATCAAAACGCTACCACAAAAAAAAATGTTAGCGATCGCAGGGATCAGGCCTGACTCTGCGAACGCTGCAGTTATGTGTGCTTAGTGTTTTGTAAGTGACAGTGATCGATCGATACTGCACTTGGGTGGGCTGGGCTGGGCGGAGGGGGAAAACGCAGGTGCTAGCAGGTATCTGGGCTGATCCCGCTAACAATGCGTTTTTTTTTTTTGGAACCCTAAACTGCTGGGACGCTAGTATAGATCTGATCAGATCAGATATTGATCTGTTCAGATACTGTGCCACTAAGGGAGGTGTATGCTTTGTGCGTGGGTGTTTGCGGTACTGGCACTAACCTGGGGCGACGCAGACCTTATTTGACCCTAAAACCTAATTGATATCACCCGCCGGGCGATCAGGGGGTTAAACCGTTATTGGGTAATAAATGGCGGGTGCCCTGACAGTATAAAAAACAAGCTAACTAACCAGCGTCACCCGTAACAGTAATACAAAAAAAAACTGGTTACCTAGCGACACTAATGCAGCGATCAGAAAAACGATCGCTTAGTGACACTGGCAAAAGGGGGTGAAAGGGTTAACTAGGGGCAATCAGGGGGTTAAACCTTTATTAGGTAATATATGGGGGTACCTGACGCTATATATAAAAACCTGACGGGGAACCTAAATAACGAAATAACTAACTGGCTAACCAGCGTCACCAGTGACAGTTATACAGTGATCACTGGTGAAAGGGTTAACTCTAGGGGCAATCAGGGGGTTAAAACCTTTATTTAGGTTGTAATATGGGGGTACCTGACCTATAAACCTATTTATGAACCTATATAAACATGGCGGTTACCTAAAAAAAAAAAATGGTTACCTAGCGACACTAATGCAGCGATCAGAAAAACGATCGCTTAGTGACACTGGCAAAAGGGGGTGAAAGGGTTAACTAGGGGCAATCAGGGGGTTAAAACCTTTATTAGGTAATATATGGGGGTACCTGACGCTATATAAAAACCTGACGGGGAACCTAAATAACGAAATAACTAACTGGCTAACCAGCGTCACCAGTGACAGTTATACTGTGATCACTGGTGAAAGGGTTAACTCTAGGGGCAATCAGGGGTTAAAACCTTTATTTAGGTTGTAATATGGGGTACCTGACCTATAAACCTATTTATGAACCTATATAAACATGGCGGTTACCTAAAAAAAAAAAATGGTTACCTAGCGACAGCAGTGACACTAATACAGCGATCAGAAAAACGATCGCTTAGTGACACTGGCAAAAGGGGGTTAATGGGTTAATGACACTTTAACTACCTGAGATCCGTGCTATAGCCGAATGACGGCTACAGCGCGGATCTAAGATGCCGGGACGACATCTATTGACGTCATCCCGGCCACGAGCTGCCTGTGCACCCCCTGAAGGGCGCGCACGGCGCGCTCTGTGATCAGCGAGTCTGTGAGACTCGCTGGATCACAGATCCGAGTAAGGGGTCGATCCCGACCCCTTACCACGTGATCAGCTGTCAGCCAATGACAGCTGATCATGTGACAATAACAGAGCCAGTAATCAGCTTTTTTTCCTCCTCGCGCTGATAGCGCGAGGAGAAAAAAAAAAGCCGATCACCGGTGGCAGTGAGAGGGACATCAGTCCCTCTCACTGCAATGTGCTCAGCAATGTGCCCAATACATGGTGCCCACTATTGCCTAATTAAAGTGCCGCCTACCAGTGCCCACAGTGCCATCTGTCAGTGCCCGCAGTGCCATTGGTCAGTGCCCACAGTGCCATCTGTCAGTGCCCACAGTACCATCTGTCAGTGCCCACAGTGCCATCTGTCAGTGCCCACAGTGCCAGTGCTGCACATCCGTGTCACCTACCAGTGCTCATCAGTGTCACCTACCAGTGCCCATCAGTGCCCATCAGTGCCATCTATCAGTGCCCATCAGTGCCATCCATCAGTGCCACCCATCAGTGCCATCTATCAGTGCCCATCAGTGTCATCCACCAGTGCCCATCCGTGCCACCCATCTGTGCCACCCATCCGTGCCCATCAGTGCCATCTTTGCTGTCCCCATCAGTACCGACTTATCTGTCCCCACCAGTGCAGCCTATCAGTGCCCACCAGTGCAGTCTATCAGTGCCCACCAGTGCAGCCTATCAGTGCCAACCAGTGCAGCCTATCAGTGCCCACCTGTGCCGCCTCATCAGCGCATATCAATGAAGCAGAAAAATTACCTGTTTGCAAAATTTTATAACAAACTATTAAACGTGATTTTTTTTTTTTTTTAGTTTTCCATCTTTTTTTGTTTGTTTAGCAAAAAATAAAAACCCCAGCTGTGATTGAATACCACCAAAATAAATTTTCATTTGGGTACAGTGTTGTATGACCGCGCAATTGTCATTCAAAGTACGTCAGCGCCAAAAGCTGAAAATTGGTCTGGTCACGAGGGGTGTTTAAGTGCAAAGTAATCAGCTGGTTAAGGAGTCTTAGTCCCAAAAATAAAGTTGCCTAAAATGCCCTGCCAATAGAATACTGTAAATACTAACCACTCCCACTGCCTGTATGTTACATACACTAACTCCTACACTCTGTACATTACAAACATATTACCTTTGTACATTACATACAACTGGAACCTTCTAACTGTACCTTGCATACACCTAAGCCCTACGCTATGTATATTACATACATCTGGAAAAAAGTATCATCTTTATGGTCTTTTACCTATTAATTCCAATTTTCAACATGTCCAATGTTTTTACTAGCCAGGCCTGTAAAATAATGACCCATGTACATCATACCCTTCTGACCTCTACACTATGTATGTTTTAAACTCCCAATCACTGCACTCTGTGCATTATATTCCTGACCCCTGCATGTTACATATTCCTGATCCCCACACCCTGTGTGTTACATACTCTTAACCCTTGAACTCAGTCTGTAAGCTCCTAAACTCTGCATTATATATGGTGACTGTATGTCCCATACCCCTGTTTTGCATCCTTTAAAAAAAACAATAAAAAAAAAAACTTTGAATTTATGGGTTCATGTGCATATGTGAAACTGTTATTTATGATACTGTAAGTAAAGCTGAAGTTAAGTATATGTTTTATATGCTTTCCCTAATACCCCCCCATCTGCCAATGTACTCTTGGAATATATATCTCTTTAAGAAAATGTAGAGTATAGGAAATATACCTCAATGACATAATCTCTGCTCTGTTGCTGTTTTTGGCATAACACATAGTTCTTGTTTAGTGGGAGCAGCCAGAAATGGATATATGCCTTTTCCCTACCAGAGCCCTCCTAAATAGCAGATGGAATTATAGATGCGTTCATTCCCATTGTGGTAACAATGGTGGGCGAGATTGCGCCTGTTGTGGTGGCCTTGGTGAGCGTTTCCTCCTGCATGCATACCCACATAGCTCAATCTTTATGGAAAGATTGACAGCAGGGAAAGGAATAGCTTTTGGAGGCAATGGCGTAAAACAGGGGTCGTCAACACCTGGGCTGCGGCCCACTACTGGGTCGTGGCCTTTCTGCAGCCGGGCCACGAGAAACCTGGGCAGGCGGGTATGAAAGAACCAGGCAGCCGGCATATGCGAGCGGTGGATGGAAGAAGTGAGCGGGCAAGCAGAGATGACATCATCTCTCTCCGCCCCCGCATTACCGTTCTTCTGCCCTCACAGCCAGTGTCCTGTCAGCCTCAGTGTCAGTGGTGCGGCGGGGAGCAGAGAGATGACATCATCTCTCACTGCCCGCCCTGCATCACCACTCTCCTGCCTTTATTCAGGACCCACCACTGCACAGAGGCATGCCAATGCAGTGGTGGCAGGCAGCATGGCAAGGGACATTCCGCATCTGGTGACCGGCAACATGGCAGGTGGCGTGAGAAGTGACATTCTGCATCTGGTGACAGGCAATGTGGCAAGTGACGTGGCAAGTGACATTCCTTATCTGGTGAAAGACAACGTGGCAGGTGGCGTGGCAAGTGACATTCCGCATCTGGTGGCAGGCAACGTGGCAAGTGACAATCCACATCTTGTGGCAGGTGACATGGCAAGTGACATTCCGCATCTGGTGACAGGTAACGTGGCAGGTGGTGCGGCAAGTGACAATCCAAAACTGGTAGCAGGTGACAGTGGCAAGTGACACACTCGGGGCTCCCACTGATTCTATATTATGGTGAGTTGAACTATTTAATTTTTATCACTACAATGTAATAATAGAAAAAATGTGCTTCAATCACCCTGACACCATATCAAGCATGGTGCCGTGATGATTGAAACACTAACACCAGCCATTGCCACGCAGCCAGTACCCGGTGCCAAAAAGGTTGGAGACCATTGACGTAAAGGAGAGTAAGGGTAGAAACTTTCGCCATTGTAAATCATTCAGATTGAAATTAAGAGGCCACCAGAGAGACAATGTGGATTGTGCCGGGGTGACAGCAGAGATGGAATTCAGACTGCTATCTTTCTGCAAGTCAGAGGTATTGCTAGACCTTGGAGAAAAAAAAGGTAAAGCTCCAAAGTGTATGTAAATGCTGAACTGTTTTTGTTTTATTTAGTGTAGGGAAGAGTTATAGTCACGGTCAGGTTATTTTGTTGGTGGTTGGGAGATCTCCCTAAATTTTCTGTCATAGAGAAACAACAGGAAATTCTCATCTTAGAGATTTTTCATAATAACAGGTGTTCCCGTTGGAGGATTTTGGATTTCTCATCACCTTTCTTCTCTGTGACAAAGGTCACCAGGACACATAGAGAGGTGAATCTCCCCAGTGGGAACACAGGCAGCAATAAAACCTGACACCACTCTAAGACCCCTTTCACACTGGGGCCGCCAAATCGTTAGCAGTAAAGCGCTGCTCGTTTCAGAGGCCCTTTACTGCTGTTTAAGCGTTACTTTTCGGCCTCTAGCGGGGTGCTTTTAACCCCCACTAGCGGCCAAAGAAGGGGTTAGAAGCGCCCGTGTTGCAGTGGTTCTGAAGCACTTTCCAAGCGCTCATTTCAATGGGCAGGGCTTTTTGGGAGCGCTGTATACTGCGCTCACAAACTGCCCCAAAGATGCTGCTTGCAGGACTTTTCCTAACGTCCCGCAAGTGCACTGCCCCAGTGTGAAAGCACTCGAGCTTTCACATTTGGGAGGCATGGGAGGTAGTTTTCAGGCACTTTACAGGTGCTATTTCTAGCGCTAAAACGCCTGAAAACTGCCTTAGTGTGAAAGGGGTCTTAGGGACGTTCATCCCCATACAGCACGAAGAACCATTTGCTTATATTTTTGTAGTAGTACTGAGCTGTGTGCAGGCAGCCTATATAAGTGAATGGTTATGCATTGGGCGCACTCCACTGCGTCCTGTGTGCCTGGGGTCATGTACCCATCCCTGCATACCTGCCAAACTTAGTAAGTCCTTTGTTTGCACTGCGGTGAGCGCTAGTACAAATAGATGAAAGAACAGCTCTTCACACTGTAGTGGCTAATTGTCCGAATATGGGGGCGGATAGGTCGGTTCAATAGAAACCGTCTGACATTGTGCCCGTGTGTACGGCAGTTGGTCCGCCAGTCAACTAGCTTATATTGAAGGGTCATGGCTGAAAAAGGTCTGCCCATCGGCACCAGATCAGCGCTCTCAGCCAGTGGCCAAAGGGACTGCTGCTCAGGAAGTCATGTAACTGAGGAATAGTGATCTGCATTTCAGAATTCTGCTTAGTGGGTCATATTAATGAATGCTAAGCTGCAAAGTGACTGTGTTTACACAGGTTATGTGTGTGGGTGTGCCTCAGGCCTGGAAAAGTGTAACACAATATGGCGTTATAGCTCAAAAACAACAGGTAGGTTACTGACAGGAACCGTTATGCAAACCCTTGCACAAGTTTATACTTTTAAATATTGTTACTCGCATTTTCAGGCACACACGTATATGTGTATTTTCCCAAACATCAAACATCCGAGTTTGGGAAATTAAACCCATACGACATGTAAATGCGAGTACCAGCTTACATCATACAGCATGTTCTGTCAATACAGTCCTATGGACAGAATTATGCACCAGCTGGGAGCTGAAAAAAACAGACATATTTTATGCTATATGCCCATACGCCTGTATATTGATTTGTGTGCATGAGTCCATAAAAAAAAAAAATCTGTTTTAATGTTTTATAAATAATTAAAATGATTTTGACCCAAAACCATCACATGTTCAATCTGAAATTAAACACAATAAACTTACGTTATTTGAATATTTCTTTCTAAAATCTCTTCTCCTGGACTTTCTTCTGATGGGACAAATCTTGAGGTAATCCTGACACATTTGCATTTGTTATTTGCCAAAGTGTATTCTTGCTCCCTGTAATTCTGCCCTGCAAACACAAGTTATTGACTTCAGGAAAAGAATTCAGCTTTTATGTGACAGTAGAGAATAGCAAAAAAAGGAGCAGACACCACCTGATATCTTGTAAGAAAAGCTGTAGTAATCATAGGACTATAGAATTTCATTTGCATCTATTTCTGAAACTAGATCCAATTTTACTTTTTATGCTCAGAGTACAATTCAATTATTATATACATAGTAAAGGTATTACAATGTAGTGTTCCAAACTTTATTTAATCAAATTATTTGATTTATGAAATAGACATTATTTGAACTTGTTACTGAAGGCTACTTCAGGAAATATGTTTATTTTGACTGTTTGAGTGAGCAATTTCATGGAGGCTGTCATTATATCTGCATGTTTATATTGCATTGCAGGTACACTAGGTAAGAAAAAGTCTTGCTTGCATTATATCTCAAGTGGTTTTTCTTCAAAATGTGTATTCAGTGTTGCAAACCGTCAGTATTTTTACTGGCAGCCAGTAAAAAACAGTACATTTTCTCCTACCAGTAAATGCAAGTAAAAGGAAAAAGTTGCCAGTAAAAAATATGGCTGTGATGTTCGGCTCGGTCCAGAGCTGACCGAGACCATCCGAGTGCCTGCTACAATGTGTTTGGGTAGCTTTGGTGGAGGTGGTGCCCGAGCGTGTCATGGTGCAAGGGAGCCAAGCAGAGCGGCCATAGCCTTATGTGTGGGTCTACAGGACAGGAGCAGGGCAGGTCGGGAGTGGGACTGTTAATGATGTTTAGACTAGAGTGGACTGAAGGGACCACCTGGCTTGGAGAGAGACTGTCACTGTGACTCAGGAGGGGCACATGTTCTTGCCGGTGAGAAGTCAGCATCATCTGTGCTGCTGCACACTTCTGTCGTTGTCACTGTGAGAGTCAACTTTATGTGTGTGTGTGTGTCTTCCTATTCTAATTTATTGCCCTCCTGAGTCCTGTTCCTGAGCTACTTACTTACTATATTGAAAATAAAATAAGAAATATTTTTTTGCCGTAATATCTACCTTAAATCGCATTTCTAATTGTATATTGTACGTGTTTGTAGTCTAAATACTAACATTTGCACTTAAAACTGTAATTTTGTAACTTTTGGAAATGCCAGTAAAAACTAGGCTGTGCCAAGAAATTTGGGGTGTCGTGTCAGTAAATTTCAATCTGATAGGTTGGCAACACTGTGTGTATTGCATGAAGTTCAATGGTAAAGTATACCTAAAATACACCTACAGCCTACTGCACCATCACCGCACATATGTAAACAGCGCTTTATTTTTCTGTGCAACATTGCCAATCTACCTGGTGGGACCCTTATGTTCTGGCAGAAGCCCCTCTAGGCTCTAGGGCAGTACCTAATAAGGAATTATTGTGCTTTCTAGTTAGTGCAATGACTCTAATCCCATGCACCCTCTGTCATTATTAGTGGATTGTATTCATTCACAGAACCGAGGTAGTTGGGAGTATGCAGTTTACTCACTGAATGGCCTTACAACCCTGTACCAGGATCACTGGGCAAATTGATTCACATCTACTTGCCAATAATCAATCCAAATCAAGAGAAATGCAGAGAGATACCCTTTATACCTAGCACTGCAAGTTTAACATTTCTTTATATTGTTTTAGAATACAAATTGACTAAATGTTACATATAGAGGCACTTCAATGAGATTCGGAATCCTCAGATTTCCGAGGAGACTGCAGGAAGACTGTTTGACAACACCGACACCAAGAATGGGCTGAAAGCCAGAGTCTATGGTAAGTACATTTTTCTATATATTGATACTTTTTATATATACATTTTTAGTTAACATTTTTACATGGGGTTGGGGGCTAACAAATAGGGGCTATTTCCATTTAGTATAAGTACATTAAATAAATAATCACAATTATTAAAAAATCATAGTTTAAACAATATGAATGGAATCCATTATAATATAATATGTAAATATATTTTTTCTAAATTGATTTGAAAGTCCTCTGTCTGTTATTCCGATTCTAGTGGAGAAAGACCTTTCAAGCTGCTCATATGAATGTACGCCTTTGTATTTTAATTTATTGGTTGTGGCAGAATGGCACCTCTGGTAGTATGTGCAGACAAATTATGTCATTATTAATTTTAATAAATGCTTTATCACATTTACATGCTACGAGTGTTTAACTACAGTTAGTAGCATTATCACTACACCTAACTTCACCCAACTTATAGATAAGTTTTAAATTCTAGAAATTGCTTTCCAATCACAATTAAGTGTGCTGTTAGAATTGTACTAATATAGCTACAATTCACATAATTGCCAGAATTCAGATATTTGCAGGCACAGATATGTCAGATATAAAATAAAAAAGAAATGCCAAAAATGTTGCTGTAAGCATAGTGTTTTGTTAAGTAGAATGGTAACAAGGTAATTGTAGTGTAGGCATTTTAAAGTATTTTAGGTATTTTAAATGCATTCAATTTTAGTAAATTTGGCAATGAATTCCTTTTGGACCTCTAGAGGTAGAGCAAGAGCAATGGCCTGGTAGTCCTATCAAAGCAGAACCCAAGCTTCTTTATGCCCTCTATTGCTAAATAGAGATGAGCTTGTACATCGAATGTATGTTTAACTTAAACTTTGAACTCACGATTTTTTTTAACTCCAATGCAGATGCAGTAATTGAGCCCGCAGCTCACTGAAATACAAAATAAAGTAGGAGTTTGGAGGATCCCCAAGCTCACCTTTATTACTAAATACTGAGTATGAATCAGTTTGTTACACATCAATTTCACCTTTTCTCACCATCCTTTTGGGTGAGAGAAGCATAAGTAAGGGCTATATAAAACTATTTTTATAGATGCAGTACATTTTAAGCAAAGGAGAAGTGAAACTAGCTAAATTTATACACATTATAAGCATATATTGACAGAATTAATTTCGCATTTGAATTGCAGATAGGTCTTTAATGGGCATATGGATTAAATACCCAAATTTAACTTAAGTATGTGCTAGTTAAATGAAATGTCAGGTAAGCCAATAAGAAATAAATATTATTTTTTTTTTTTTTAATACCAGGTAACTTCCCATTCATTTATATAGCACGGTTGCACTGACCAGCATGTGCTAAGATGCAGTGTGAACCATCTTTTTTTGCTCACACACTGTAAATAATATATGACAAAATTATTTGAAGGGGATATATTTTAGTAACTTTTATACAGACTAACACTTTTGTAAATTAAGTTAGTCTGCAAGGAACTGGAAATAAATGTTTCTATATGGTATGAAACTGAAGCATTGAATATTACTAAGTAAAAATAGTATAAGTTGGGGTTTACGCAATGGCCTACTCTTGCCTATTCCTTATTCACATACCTGTCACATATACAGCAAATAGCAGCAGCAGGGCTGCTGATAATACTCTGCACTTGTCCATTCTTCAGTTTCTTCTTATGAAGAATCCAGGTGAGTGTTGACTCTTATAAGAGGGGGGTGGGGGTCATTTCTGAAAATATATGCTGCCAAAAATAACATCTTGGGTGGTTTCAGTACTGAAAACAGATGCTATTCTCTAGAAGCCCATTTCTGCAACCTGCAGGATTTAATGTTAAAGAGACAGTAACTATTTAAGACTAGCAAAATTATATATATTTTTATTTTCTAGATTGTATAACCAGGCTATGATGTGTGCTATAAAAGGCATTTGGTCCCCTTGGTCAACGGTGCATCCAAAACCGCAGATTTCCAGAACAGGAAGGTCAGGAAGGTCAGTTCAGTTGACATATGGGAAAAAACACATTTACGTGGCCCTCCCACTATCATAAAATGAATGAGAAATAATCTGCATATTTTGGGATTTGATATGACATGCATATAACTTATGTTTAAGCAGGCTCTACTATGCTTCAGTGGTTAAATCAATGGCCTTTTGGCTATTTTTTAACCACTTACGCCATTACCTGTCTCGTCATAGCTTCTAGTCTCCAAACCCACCTCTATAGAAGCAATGGTTTATAGGAACTGATGGTGACTGACAAGTCTGACGTAGCTGTATCCTGTTTGTATTAAATTGCTTTAAAATATCTAGGGTGTATCTGTGAAAAAAAACTGCTGTTCTTGTGCAGGTGACTCAAGATCTTACATGGATGAGTTTCCTATCTAACTAATATGAGGAATTAAGCCCTTATTATTTTTTGGATTTAATACAGAAGTGTGACTTGCAAATACTTTCTGTTTTAGGAATGCTCTACTGTACGTTTGCAAATCATGATAACGTAATGGTAAAAAATTGTAAAAAAATATATGTGCTTTTTGACCTGACAAAGCTGCATTGAAATGTTTTTGAGTGCCAAACGTTAGTGTCATATGGTGCTTGCTTTTTTGCTAACTTGAGCTACAAATGACAAGCAAAATTATTTCTTTAGAGAGTACTACTGAATTAAAGGATAAGCTCACCCTTTGTAACATGTTACACCCCAGACCTCTAGAAGGAGCAGATAGCTCCGAGTGCATAGCCTAGCAATCCCACAGCCTTCTCCGCTCCTCTCGGTGATGTCACGTCCGTCCTGCGTTCCATGCTGATCAGAGTGGATTTCCTGGTGACACAGGTTGTCCATGCCCTAATTCCTCCAGTGTTTTTGGACCACAGGCAGCCCCTGCAGAATCGAGCAAGTGGCAGCATCCCCACACCATACAAGCACATACTATCTTGGATTGCGTGAGTGTTTTTAATCCTGTAATAGATTCTATCTGTTTTATGCTGCACTGAGGTGGCCCTTCTCTTTTTTCTTCTATACCTCTGCAGAGTCGGGTCATCTCTGAAAATAGCAGCCTCCAGTGTCCCAGCCTTACAGCATGTATATACTTTGCCTTTTTATGAACTATTTTATGAACTATTTCATTGACTTTATTGAATGCATGGACTGTTACAGCTCCCCTCAATATATTCCACAGAGCTGTTTCCCCTAAACTTGCCCAGTCCTACTGCTACCCCTGTTTTTATCTGGAACTTAACAAGTCAATCACATTTTCCCTTGGTATAGTGCATAGATAAAGATCTTATATGTGTTTTTTACTATATTGTTCTCTCAGTATTTGTGTTTATCTCTTTCTGACATTGTCCATGCGCCAGATTTTTTACCTGCCATATGCATATACCATACCTGTGGGGTCCCTCTAGAAGCTTAAAATCACTTAAGTAGACACTGCTACTCCAGTGATCTTGACTATTCTGGGTCCCATGCTGAGCTCCTGCCCTACTGCAGTGTGAGCACAAGTGGTTGGCCATTCAACACGGCAAAATTTACATTTTCTCAATGAATGCAAAGCATTCTCTGATCGAACGAGGTGGAGAGCATGACATCACCGCCCACCTCTCCTCCTTATCCAATCAGAGAATGCTATATTTCTGAAAAGGCTCTTTGTACACAACATGGGCAGCAAAGTCATTAGGTCACTTAGAAGAAAATTGACTCACCATACATTAGCCATTGCTTAACTGTGTTCTTTATATTTTTCTTGTATCTTGTACATCCATTCTCATACCTCCATTAGTACCTTCATTTTTACCTTTAAAATGATTTAGAATTATGTTTTGTTAGACCTTTAAGACAATTAGGGAATCTTGTATACCATGTATGAATTTCTGGATTTTCATGATTTCCTATACTTTGCACACATACTTTGTCTTGATTAACAAAATTTTGGTTAAAAATTAGATTATACTATCAATGTAGACTAAAGTTTTGGAAAATCCTGTTCAGCTTTGTTTTTGGATTCATTTCTTAGTAAATGAAACCTGTAATGAGAGAAGTATGTTCGTTGTTTTGGGGCTTCTGAAAGTGATAGGGACTTTTGAAAGCAATAGTTACCTGCCAATCACTGGCTTCAATTCTTCCACAGTTACTGAGCTGGAACAAGTGTGCTTATTAGTAGTCATGTTTAAAACAGGACACCTAATTTGCATAGTTGTTCCAGGTCAGTGACTCAAAAATTATGCAGCCATTGGATCTATATGACAGCCCAGGAACTAGCATTCTCACAATGCGAGGTCAGCAACTTTCCATATTTCCTCTGTGCAAGGTTTTGTTTAATTATATATTTTCCCGCAAACCATTTAATTTGAACTTTAATCATGTCTTCAAATTTATGAAATTACAGCTCATGCTGTTGTGTCATTTTATATATACCTGGATCTGATACAAATGCCCCATACACACAATCGGATTTTCTGCCAACAAATGTTAGATGTGAGCTTGTTGGCTGAAAATCCGACTGTGTGTATGCTCCATCGAACATTTGTTGTCAGACTTTCCGCCAACAAATGTTGGCTAGCAGGTTCTCAAGTTTTCCACCAACAAAACTATGTTGTCGGAATTTCCGATCATGTGTACACAAGTCCGACTCACAAAACTTCACGCATACTCGGAATCAAGCAGAAGGAGCCGAACTGGCTATTGAACTTCCTTTTCCTCGTCTTGTCGTACGTCTTGTACAGACAACACGACCGATAAGCCTCGGACAGCCAAGCTCCTCCTCACCGGATATCCGTAATTCCGGATATCCGGTGAGGAGGAGCTTGGCTGTCCGAGGCTTATCGATGGTGTTGTCCGTCATTCGGTTCCTGTTTGCCTGATCCGGTACCCTCCAGCGCAAGAGGTTTAGCGCACAAGCCTACATGATACAATGTCGTATGGCACTTGTATCCAACCTTTGCGGTAAGAGAATTTAATCTCTCTATACCATCTATCAAGCTGTATAAGCCATCCCTGTCCAGTCTTCCTTTGCTCTAGAATCATCTATAAGGATCCGCTGACATCAGTGTTTTAATTGATTGATTGATTTGGACTCTTATTATATTATTTTTTTCACTATATTTTTTTCAATATATTTTTTTCACTTTCTTTGGATTTACCTTCATCTATTGAATCCTTATCCGGATTCCATTTTGAGCCTATTTCACGTCACATGTGATATACAAGTGCTGTTATTCACTCCAAGTATTGTGTTTACTTGTATTCACATGTCATATATGTGTTTTTTTTTTTGAATGGTATTCACTTTTTACACATTGGGTTTACTTTAGCGCTACATTTTTTTATGCTTATCATTGATACAACGTTTCTCAATGTAGGAGAGGGCAGGAGTGGGTATGTCCTCATAAGATCACCTTTAGTGCAGCTAAGCCCAGGGACCCTCGCAGCACCAGAAGTTCAGCAGGAAGAGGACAGGGTAGCCCTACAGTGAAGATTGTAACAGCCCTGTAATGTACCGTATATATTCGAGTATAAGCCGACCCGAATATAAGCCGAGGCACCTAATTTTACCACAAAAAACTAGGAAAACGTATTGACTCCAGTATAAGCCTAGGGTGAGAAATGCGCAGCTACTGTAAGTGGAAAAGAGGGTCAACAATGCCCATTTGCAGCCTCACTGTGCCCATTTGCATGCCTCACTGTGTCCATTTGCAGCCATAGGTCCCCCGAACTTCAAACTTGGTAGTTAAGAGTTCCTAGATGCCCCCTAGCTGCAGCCATTTGGGGTCTCTGGACCCTAAGGGTCCCGAAATGACAGATGGACACAGTTGACCGACTTTGGGGCCCTGTATCTCGGGCCACTTGGTGCTAGGAACCCCAAATTGTTGTAGTGCTAGTTACACCAAATTTGGGTCGGAAAATGTCAAGCACTTTTCTGCAGCAGAGAATGACATTTTCCGAACCGACTTTGGGGCCCCGTATCTCGTGGGATGAAAGACTTCTGTACATTAGTGCTGTACATAGGCGACTAGGGACAATTGCAGGATAATTTTGGGGAAGAGATCACTGGATCCCCCCCCCCTTTGCACAACAATGAGGTGTGAAAATACATTTTTTTTATATAAACTGTGGTGTCATTGGTACAAGCATTTTTAGGGCTGACAGTGAGTTGTGGATATATTTTATAATGAAATCGGGGTTCTTACAATATACCTTTGACACTGCATCCTATTTTCAAAAAACAGAACAGACCTTCAACTTGATAATATAGTCAGTAATAAAGGTAAGATTTTCATAGGCTTAGTGCTTACTGGGACTTTTTAAAGTTTTATTAAAGCGGTGCTGCGCCCGCACCAAAAATATTAAAAGTCAGCAGCTACAAATACTGCAGCTGCTGACTTTAATAAATGGACACTTACCTGTCCCAGGTTCCAGCGATGTCGGCAGAATGTGACGAGTGAGCGCTCGTCTCTCACTGCCCCGCCGCCATCCTCTGTCAGGGAATCAGGAAGTGAAGACACAACTTCTTCACTGCCCGGTTCCCTACTGCGCGTGCGCTAGTCGCACTGCGCTTTTCTATTGGTCCCCGCTGTGTCCTGGGAACTGTGTTTTCCAAGACACAACGGGGCATCCTCGGATATCCTCGGATATGGGCGGGGATGCTAGTCCCGGAAGTGGGTGCAGATACCTGTATTATACAGGTATCTGCACCCCCCTCCCCCCTGAAAGGTGCCAATTGTGGCACCGGAGGGGGGAGGAATCCGATAAGCGGAAGTTCCACTTTAGGGTGGAGCTCCGCTTTAAGCTAAGCATCATGCATTTAATTAAAAAAAAATGTATGGTTTTTTTTTTTTTAAATATATTTTTTTTTAGGGACATTTCCAAAATTGCTCTAATCTGTTTTATAAGCAACCACAATCAACCATCTAAAAACAAGGCTATGAATTGTGAAATCTAGTTTCTGTCAGACTATTTGCATACTGGGCTTCTGGAAGCTTGCTAAATGATTATGTTTAAATTCTGTCTGAAACATCTTTACTGTGGTTTAAGGTTGACTTTTGTAGTTTTAGTGTCTACTGCCAATGAATTATTTCTTTTACTCATAAATCTGTATTTGGTTTAAAAAAAAACTTACACATCAAGACATACGACATGAAAATGTTTTTTTTTTTTTAATTGTAGGATATGCCGGTTTAAACTCCTTATTGTAAAACATACTACATCAAGAACCAGAAGCAATTTATGTATTGCATCTCAGTGAAAATCATTTAACTAAGTTTTCTGCTTTAAAAACCTAGCATTGAACTGCGTTGATTTACTAAAGGTATAACTGTAGCTAAATTATCTATGTTTACTTTAAATGCCCAGTCATATGCAAGGAAAATCTATCTTTTGCCCCCCATGTAACACTGGATACTAATATTTATATGTAGTGAGATTGATATTTATAGGCAAAGTTGATCCAGGGAATATCCTCTTTTGCCTTCCTCTGGATCGGAAAAAAAAAAATTAGTGCTGCACAAAAAAATTTAACTAAATAAATAGAACAGTCCATTCAAACTCCGAAATGGTGAAGGTGTAAAAGGAAGCAACACATCAATATAGGCTTATAGGTCTGACGAAAAACTCAGTGATCCCTCCACCATAAATAAAGATTGCCTCTCACCTCCAGAATTCGACCTGAAACAGGTCACACAGCTTATATAAATATAACCAGGGTTTCACAGATCCTCCGCTTTTCTCTTATGATAAGCGCCTCTCATTCCATTGTTAAATGTCATGTATGGGGACAAGAAGAAAAGGGGATCTAATGCTCT
The DNA here is from genome assembly GCA_028564925.1 of Lithobates sylvaticus. Lineage (NCBI taxonomy): Eukaryota > Metazoa > Chordata > Amphibia > Anura > Ranidae > Lithobates > Lithobates sylvaticus. The sequence goes on from CM053026.1 coordinate 504,614,648, forward strand.
CTGTTTTTAAACATTTTAATTTGCCATAAAATAAAATAGGTACACTTACAAGTAACGCACTCTGAACCGAGTGCAAGCATGTGAACAGAACGAAAAGCGCTGTATCCTACCAATTCAATGCCCACGGGTGACGTCATGCGCAACACCTGACCCCCCTACGCGTTACATCCGCGGGCGGGACTTCCTCAGCGTGGGGCAGGGTCTACGCAGACGGCCCGCTTGTTTACTTTTATATAGCCATGACAACCCTCCATGGACCTATCGGCAAATTCGATACAGCGGCGAATCACCGCTATGATCTGTGAGCGGAAATGCGCTCAGCGGCTTGCATGACAATGATAAGCACAGTTTATACCGGCGATGGAGGGAAATACAAATAGTAAATGACAAAGTGCATATTGTGCAGTCCCTATAAAGCTACCTATCTCACAGATGTCAGGAGACATTTCTCCTAATACAAAGCGGGATTAATGACGTTTTTCAGCTTAGAACACAAAGGGACAAATCCCATATTAAAGGGGCACTCTCACTCGTAAAAAATCAATAGAAATTAAAAATTACATTAATCCGCGACTAAATTGAATTGGTGGACACTTACAATAGATAAAAATAATACATTTAAATCGGGGTTTCACCTTTAAAATTTTTTTTTTTAAAAGTCAGCAGCTAAAAAAAAAGTTGCTGCCGACTTTTAATAAGTACACTTACCCTCCCAGGGCGCCCGCAATGTCGTTCGTGGAGGCCGAGATGTCCCTCGGCTATCCAGATCCAGCGTCGCCATCCTCAGTAAGGGAAAGGCTTCACGCGGCCTACTGCGCATGCGCGAGTCAGCACGCGGCCTACTGCGCATGCGCGAGTCGGCGCACGGCCTACTGCGCATGCGCAAGTCTTATTTGTGAATGGGGAATGCGGTGTGTTGTGGGACACAGTTCCCATAACACACCGCGCCCCATTCACCTGAAAACGGAAGAAGAGAAGATCACCGTGGCGCTGGAGGAGGCAGATTAGGACGATCTGCCTAGCAACAGCCATTTCTGGTAAGTAATTATTGTTTTTTATTTTAAATTGTTACTAACATTTTTTCTAGTTTTCATTTTCAGGGTGTCCCACCACTTTAATAACAGCATAAAAAGTAATCACTTATAATAAAATATTTTCATTAATAGAAAAAAATTTATGATAAAAATTCAGATCACCTAAAAATATATTAATAATAAAACCTAAATGGTGCATAAAACATCAGACTTAAAATTATGAATAAAATGCAAAGAATTACAATAGGCTGAACACTATCTATTAGAGATAAAACAGTTGAGGTCGAAGTCCATGTTCATACCGGCAGGGGCCATAACTTTGGTCTCGAAAATCCAATAGGATTCTCTCTGACTTAACTGCCTAATAAAATGACCTCCTCTCCAATGTCCAGAGACTTTCTCAATCCCCCAACATTTTAGGCATTTGGGGTCTCTATCATGACATTTTCTAAAGTGCCTGAAAACACTGTGGGTCTTGACCCCCCTTTTGATGTTACTAATGTGTTTGCCTATTCTTACATGGAGTTCTCTGTATATACGGCCCACATATTGTAATCAACAGTCGCACTTAAGCATATACACCACCCCTTCTGACGCACAGGTAATAAGATTTTTAATCTTGTATTGTTTCCCTGTCACAGTGGCGATAAAATCTTTGCGTTTTTTAATATTTTTACAAGGATGCTTGCATGTAGCACATCTCCCACACCCATAAAATCCAGACAAAAAGTTAAAAAGCCTATTGTCAGCAATTTTTGGTGGGTCAACAACACCAGGGGCCAAACAGTCACGCAGAGATGGGGCCTTACGATATATGAAAGCAGGTCGGTCGGGTAATGCAGAACCCAAAATCCGATCCGCCTTCAGAATCGGACAATGTTTGGCCATAATACTCTCAAATTTTTTGTGCTGAATACTATAATCAAGCACAATTTTAAAACCTGAAGATGGATCCACAATCTCATTAGAAACTATTTTATCAGCTACTATCAATCTCCTATCAGTGAGTCTCACTTTCTCTATCTCAGAGTTGATCACAGATTGTGTGTATCCTTTTTGCTTAAAGCGACTGGCTAAAATTTCAGACTGTGCTAAAAATTCATCCTCTGCCGTGCAATTGCGTCGGAGACGGATTAACTGCCCCCTGGGTATATTGCACAGCCAAGACCTGTGATGGCAACTATTTAGTGGAATATACGCATTCCGATCAGTAGCTTTAAAGTGATTTCTCATATGGAATCGATCTTCTTTCTTGAAAATTTCTAAGTCGAGGAATATGATCTGTTGATGGTCTATGTTCCAGGTTAACTGTATATTTTTGGTGTTATTGTTAAGTCTATTGACAAACAGCTGTAGGCTAGGCATATCCCCATTCCAGATCATGATAAGATCATCAATATATCTTTTGTAGCATATCAGTTGAGGTGGGCGGTCTAAAAATATGGCTTCTTCCTCCCAGTGGGCCATAAAAAGATTGGCCACACTGGGAGCAAAGCGAGCGCCCATAGCTACACCACGTATTTGCAGGAAATATTCTCTATTAAACCAAAAGTAATTGTTTAATAAACAAAACTTTAAACGTTCAAGAAGGAATGTTACATGTTCAATAGAGAGGTCAGTAGTTCCCAAAGCCCATTGGACTGCTGTCAAAGCCTGATCATGGTCAATGATAGTATACAGCGATCCTACATTGGCTGTAATTAAAATGCATTGCGGGGTACGTCAAACTCTCCAAGATTTGAATTATTTGCTTAGTATCCCGCAAGTAGGCCTTAGTTTTTACCACTAATGGTTGCAAGAAAAAAAATCAAGGTATTGTCCCAACCGAGAGGTTACAGAATCAATACCGTTGACTATCGGATGGCCTGGAGGTAGTTTGGGGTTTTTATGCAACTTAGGCAAAAAGTAAATAATTGGTGTCCTACAATGCAAAGGAATAAGAGTATGAATACCCCTCAAGTCTGCAGGCAAAGTGATGTCCACCCTAATTTGGTGCAGCTGGTGCAGGCTCTGCTCACAACAGAGAGAAGAAAGAAAAAAAAACAATGCAAAGGATCAAGATAAGATGACTCTTTGGTAGTTAAAATTCCTTTTTGTTTACCGTCTTGGATCAGGGAATGCAAATTATTTTTAAAATTTAAACATGGGATCACTGTTTAATAATAAGTAGGTCTCACGATCACTGAGCAGCCTAGTCATCTCTTTATGATAATAAGTCCTACTCAGGGGTCAAGTCCTGGGGAAAAAAGTGTGGGAACTCCCACCCAAGATCCACTCCCCCACCAAAAAAAAAGAAATGATACGCTCATATGCACGAATGCTTCAAAAGTGGTATTTTTCAAACAATTTTCGTATTGCGTGTATGAAGCTTAACTGTTAGTACATAAAAAAAAACAATCCTCAATAAACATAAATACGGTAATTCTCTGAATAATCAGCATTCATTCAATTGTGCTTCCATGCAAATGTGAACACCATGTTCTGATCTTTATTGGGGAATTTTATTTTGTATATAGAGTGTTTATGTGGTGAGTTTACACTTTTCATTGAACAGAGTTTGGATAACACAGGGTTAAACGGAAAGGTCATAAATGAACTGCACATTATCGGAACAGAATGCTTGGGGACATAGTGAAGTCTTCCTGCTTAGGAGATGTATGTTAGCTTGGGGGGGCTGCAAACTCTGCAGGGCTCCAACACACACTCGCTGCTATTCCAACCCTTCACATATTTCCACATAAACTTCCCTCCTGGCATTAAACTGCTGGTGTAGCACCTGCCACACAGCTCACATACTTCAAAGTCTTGTAGGACATGGCTGCTAAAGGGAACTGAGTTCCTGTTGTGGAAAAAGTACAGGAACTCCGTTCCCATGCGTTCCCGCAGGACTTGAGCCCTGGTCCTACTTAATACAACTAGGCCTCCCCCTTATCAGCTGGACGTATTATGATGTCGTTACGTTGTTCCAAAGAGGTGATCCCATTTTTAATGTATTGACCATCTCTGACTTTTTTTATTCTCAATTTATCCAAATCATCACACACCATATTTCTAAACACCTCCAAATGCCTATTATCGCTACACTGAGGGTTTAAAACGGATTTATTCCGCAGGTTTGAATGTTTGGACTCAGACTGAGTGAAATTACCGTATTTATTGGCGTATAACACGCACCGGCGTATAACACGCACCCCAAGTTTAGGAGGGAATTTTAAGGAAAAAAGGTTTTAGGAGGGAAGTTCAGGGAAAAAAAACAAAAAACTTACATTTAAGCGTCATTTGCAGCCTTCCCAGCGTCATTTGCAGCTTGCCCAGCGTCATTTGCAGCTTGCCCAGCGTCATTTTCAGCCTTGCCCAGCGTCATTTGCAACCTGCCCAGCGTCATTTGCAACCTGCCCAGCGTCATTGGCAACCTGCCCAGCGTCATTTGCAACCTGCCCAGCGTCATTTGTAGCTTGCCCAGTGTCATCTGCAGCTTGCCAGAGTCATTTGTAGCTTGCCAGGTGTCATTTGCAGTTTGCCAGCATCATTTGCAGTCTTGCCGACATTTAAATTTCCCGGCGCGAGACAAACCGCGCATGCACGGCCGAAAAAGATCGAGCCGCGGCCGAAAAAGGCCGAAGCGCGGCCGAAAATAGCAGGGAGGCGGGACTCCGAGTGGAGCCGAACAGTCTGCTCGGTCTTTTTCGGCCGCGCGTTGGCCTTTTTCGGCCGCACTTCGGCCTTTTTCGGCCCCAGTCGCCATTTTTCGGCGCCGCAACCATTTTTTGTCATTTTTTTTGGGGTATCGGCGTATAACACGCACCGACGACTTTCCCCCGATTTTTAGGGGGAAAAAGTGCGTGTTATACGCCGATAAATACGGTACGTTGAATAGGGTTAGAGAGAAAATATTTTTTCATATTAAGACCCCAAATATATTTTTGCACACTGACATAGGTCTGAAATTTATTAAGGTTACGGATAGGTGCAAACTTCAGACCTTTGTCAGGAACCTTAATTTCATTGTCGGTGAGCGGGATCCCACTTAGGTTATAAATTCCTGTGCCTAACAGGGCCTTTGTCTTTTGGGTCCTTCTCCCTCCCCGACATCCTCTCGGTTTTTTCTTTTTAAGCTTGCCTGTCCATTCTTTTCCGGTCCTTGGGGGGGGCCAATGGTCCTTCCGTTCGCCAATCCACGTTGGGGTGAGCGGAAGAGGTCCCCTCCAGGGGATCCTGTCCTGTCCTAAAAAATTCTGACTATAGTGTTGTTGTTGTTCTCCCCAATAATCTTGTAAGGGGGCATAACTATTAAATGAAGGAACCTGGTGTGGGCCAGTGGGGTAACTTCCCCTGCCTCTTTGCCCTTTGCCTCTAGGGGGCACTGTTTTCCATTGGTCAACGGGATAATTATAATTATCTGTTGTGGGGGCTTGATATGGATGATTATTCCCTCTACCAAAACCAGGTCCCCTAGCTCTCGGGGCCCCACGACCCCTAGGTTTAGGGGTATTTTTTCTGACTGGTGTTTGTGGGTTTGTGCAACTGAAATCCAGGGTCCTTCATATTCGGAATTACCCTGGGTGGATAAGATAGGTGCTGCCTCCAAAGTATCCATAGAAACTAAATCAGGATTTGTGGATGGCATAGTATTCAATGCCTGCCATTTAAAAACCTGTTTAGCATCAAAATCGCTAAAGTCGCATAAGAATTTTTTCCTCTTTTTATCCTGGGTTTCTTTATCCCATTTAATGAGTTTCAGTTTAAGTTCACCTGGCAACTGTATAAACTCAGGTGATTCTTTATGAATCTCAATGCAGTCAGTAATTTCTTTAATCTGACCTTCTAACTATTTTTTCTTTCTTTGTTTGCGCGAAAGTAATAACCTCAAGAGTTCAAACCCTTTAGCGGTAAAGAAATCACTCCATTCTTTATTAGATTCGTCATCAAACAATCCATCGTCCTCTGGATCAACTGTGAGTATAGGATTGTGTATATAGGATTGTATACATTTTTCCCTTCTATTGGTTGAACTGCATGGACTTGTGTCTTTTTTTCAACCAGACTAACTATGTAACTAATACATTTGTCCGGCAGAGGAGAAGGTGGGATTTAAAGGGGTGGTTCCGGGGAAAAAAAAAAAATTAAAAGCCAGCAGCTACACATACTGCAGCTGCTGGCTTTTAATAAATTGACACTTACCTGTCCTGCAGTCCCTCGATGTCGGCACCGCAGCTGATGTCTCCATCAGCTGTCAGGTGCTACCGCCGACATTGCGGGTAAGGTAACCCGGCAGTGTAGCCTTTCGGCTTCACGCCGGGAACCCTACTGCGCATGCGCGAGGCCCCGCTCCTCTCTCCTATTAGCCTGGCGGCCGAGGGAGGAGGGAGCCCTGCGGTGACGTCACGGCTGCATCCGGAAGTGGGAAAGGATACCTGTCAAAGACAGGTATCCTGTCCCCCCTTCCCCGCCCCTCGCTTTAATACCTACATGCTGGACATGTGAGCACAAGGGAGGCCGAGGTTTCTGCACAAGCTTGTGTAGACAGCTCCCAGTCTCTAATAATGATTGGGAGCCGACAGGACCAGCTTCTATCATGTAGCCACTGTAACAGCCAATCACAGTGGTCATGTTATCAGTCAGTTTTCCCCATGACACCAGGGCTGAGTGAAAGGGGTTAAAAAGGGATTTTTGTTTGTATATGATTGAGTAATAAAAGTGAATGCAGTTTCACCGTATTCACTAATACTGAGATTCAGAAATCACTGTGTCTTCGTCTACACTACAGCTTGAGTGTAGACATCTGCTATTAGATACATGAGGCTGTACAAGCATACATGTACCCATAGACTGTAGATGCCCATGGATTGAAAATTGTGAGTTTTTGTTCAGACATAGTTGGACTATCTGTAGCAGCCTAATTGTACAGCTGCATGGAAAATTTCCGACAGTGATTGTCTGCTTAAAGGATGAGTTCACCTTTTATAACATGTTACATGTTACACCCATATTAATGCAACATGTTACAGAAGCAGCAGCCCCAGCACCACCCACACCCCAACCCCCGTTCTGACAGCAGAACAGGGATCTTCTTCCCGGAAACCACGGTCACAATTTAGAAAAAAACTCAGACTGCTTCATTCATTCACAGAGTTCTGTGAATGGGGGAACTACAACTACCATCAGCCATTGTGGCTGAGGGCTTGTAGTTCTCAATGAACTACCAGGGCACTGATAAGCACTTTTGATGCTTCCTGTCATACAGTAACTGCCTGCCCCTACAAGCTACACTGACAGTCTGCAGGAGCCTGAGATTGCACTTGTAATCTGCTGATCGCAGGTGCAATTCTGTGCAGGCTCCTAATAAAAAAAAGAAACAAATATAATCACATTTTTTTACTTGCCAAAACAGATGTGCGTTTATTTTATTTTTTTTATTTTTTTTACAAAGGTATCTTTTAAAGTGGAACTTCAGCCTTATTAAATACATTATAACAAAGGCCACCTTAGAAATGTTTAGTAATGGCAATCTGCAATCTTCCTGTCTCATGGTGGTTTTTCATGAAGGGCAGATGACTCTCTTCACTTCCTGGAACTCTGCCTAGACCTCTGGGTCTGCCTCCTGAAACACGTGGCAGGAACTTCCCAGGATCCAGTTGTGAGGCCATGGTGACATCACCACCAGTGCCTCACTTAACCAGAAATTGGAAAACAGTAATTTTAAGTAAAGGCAAAAAATGCTTTATTAACTAATGAATGTAAAAATATTTCATATTAGTAAAAGCCAACAGACAATTATTTTTCTCTCATTAAGTGAAAAAAAATGATTTGCATTAGGACTGTTGTAGCAGGGTATGGTTACCATTTACAGCAGTTTATCTGGGAATTCTGAGAATTCTTGGATGAACGCTATCTACCCAGTATAGCTCTGTCTGCCTACACCAGAACCTCATTGCAGTAGAGTACTAACAAACAGATGTTTTAACCAAATTAACAGACAGTGAAACATCTGCCCTTCCTCTCTTGCATCACAAGGCACTTGAATCTGCTGCATCCTTCTTCCTGATTCAGGCAGTGAACAAAAGTGATAAACAAACAGTCATGGTATATTTTCTATAAAAAAAAAGCTATAGAAGCTCTGAAGGTCTCTGCATGCTTACTGCACCCTTGTTAACTGCTACATGTGGGGATCACTGTTTGGTATTATATATTAAATATAAATAGTGAGTGCTATGTACACTGTTACACACAGCTGCTAGCAAAAAAGGTTATATACCCAGAGGTGTAACTAGAATCTTCAGGGCCCCGATGCAAGAAACCACAAAGGGCCCCCACCAGGGGCATTGCTAGGTCTACAAAAGATCTCGGGCTAGAGCCTATAGCAGCAAAGTAAAGAAAGTCATATGCTTGGGCGGGCATACACACACATATATATATATATATATATATATATCATTACATATCTAAGTGCAGGTCCCCCTTACATCAGGGTCCCCAGAGAGCCTCCCTACTTACATTAGGAACCCCAGAGAGTTCCCCCTTACACCAGGGTCCCTGGAGAGCCCCCTCTGTACATCAGGGTCCCCAGAGAGCCCCTCCTTACATCAGGGTCCCCAGAGAGCTCCCCCTTACATCAGGGTCCCCAGAGAGCTCCCCCTTACATCAGGGTCCCCAGAGAGCCTCCCCTTACATCAGGGTCCCCAGAGAGCTCCCCCTTACATCAGGGTCCCCAGAAAGCCTCCCCTTACATCAGCGTCCCCAGGGAGCCTTCCTTATATCAGGGTCCCCAGAGAGCCTCCCCTTACATCAGGGTCCCCAGAGAGTCCCTCCTTACATTAGGGTCCCCAGAGGGCCCCCCTTACATCAGTGTCCCCAGAGGGCCCCCTTACTTTAGGGTCCCCAGAGAGCTCCACCTTACATCAGGGTCCCCAGAGAGCCTCTCCTTACATCAGGGTCCCCAGAGAGCCTCCCCTTACATCAGGGTCCCCAGGGAGCCTTCCTTATATCAGGGTCCCCAGAGAGCCTCCCCTTACATCAGGGTCCCCAGAGAGCCCCTCCTTACATTAGGGTCCCCAGACCCCCCCCCCCCTTTATATCAGTGTCCCCAGAGAGCCCCCCCCCCCCTTACATCAGGGTCCCCAGACAGTCACCCACCCTTCCAGAGGTTGCTACATGTGGGGATCACTGTTTGGTATTATATATTAAATATAAATAGTGAGTGCTATGTACACTGTTACACACAGCTGCTAGCAAAAAAGGTTATATACCCAGAGGTGTAACTAGAATCTTCAGGGCCCAGGTGCAAGAAACCACAAAGGGCCCCCACCAGGGGCATTGCTAGGTCTACAAAAGATCTCGGGCTAGAGCCTATAGCAGCAAAGTAAAGAAAGTCATATGCTTGGGCGGGCATACACACACATATATATATATATATATATATCATTACATATCTAAGTGCAGGTCCCCCTTACATCAGGGTCCCCAGAGAGCCTCCCTACTTACATTAGGAACCCCAGAGAGTTCCCCCTTACACCAGGGTCCCTGGAGAGCCCCCTCTGTACATCAGGGTCCCCAGAGAGCCCCTCCTTACATCAGGGTCCCCAGAGAGCTCCCCCTTACATCAGGGTCCCCAGAGAGCTCCCCCTTACATCAGGGTCCCCAGAGAGCCTCCCCTTACATCAGGGTCCCCAGAGAGCTCCCCCTTACATCAGGGTCCCCAGAAAGCCTCCCCTTACATCAGCGTCCCCAGGGAGCCTTCCTTATATCAGGGTCCCCAGAGAGCCTCCCCTTACATCAGGGTCCCCAGAGAGTCCCTCCTTACATTAGGGTCCCCAGAGGGCCCCCCTTACATCAGTGTCCCCAGAGGGCCCCCTTACTTTAGGGTCCCCAGAGAGCTCCACCTTACATCAGGGTCCCCAGAGAGCCTCTCCTTACATCAGGGTCCCCAGAGAGCCTCCCCTTACATCAGGGTCCCCAGGGAGCCTTCCTTATATCAGGGTCCCCAGAGAGCCTCCCCTTACATCAGGGTCCCCAGAGAGCCCCTCCTTACATTAGGGTCCCCAGACCCCCCCCCCCCCCCTTTATATCAGTGTCCCCAGAGAGCCCCCCCCCCCCTTACATCAGGGTCCCCAGACAGTCACCCACCCTTCCAGAGGTTGCTACATGTGGGGATCACTGTTTGGTATTATATATTAAATATAAATAGTGAGTGCTATGTACACTGTTACACACAGCTGCTAGCAAAAAAGGTTATATACCCAGAGGTGTAACTAGAATCTTCAGGGCCCAGGTGCAAGAAACCACAAAGGGCCCCCACCAGGGGCATTGCTAGGTCTACAAAAGATCTCGGGCTAGAGCCTATAGCAGCAAAGTAAAGAAAGTCATATGCTTGGGCGGGCATACACACACATATATATATATATATATATCATTACATATCTAAGTGCAGGTCCCCCTTACATCAGGGTCCCCAGAGAGCCTCCCTACTTACATTAGGAACCCCAGAGAGTTCCCCCTTACACCAGGGTCCCTGGAGAGCCCCCTCTGTACATCAGGGTCCCCAGAGAGCCCCTCCTTACATCAGGGTCCCCAGAGAGCTCCCCCTTACATCAGGGTCCCCAGAGAGCTCCCCCTTACATCAGGGTCCCCAGAGAGCCTCCCCTTACATCAGGGTCCCCAGAGAGCTCCCCCTTACATCAGGGTCCCCAGAAAGCCTCCCCTTACATCAGCGTCCCCAGGGAGCCTTCCTTATATCAGGGTCCCCAGAGAGCCTCCCCTTACATCAGGGTCCCCAGAGAGTCCCTCCTTACATTAGGGTCCCCAGAGGGCCCCCCTTACATCAGTGTCCCCAGAGGGCCCCCTTACTTTAGGGTCCCCAGAGAGCTCCACCTTACATCAGGGTCCCCAGAGAGCCTCTCCTTACATCAGGGTCCCCAGAGAGCCTCCCCTTACATCAGGGTCCCCAGGGAGCCTTCCTTATATCAGGGTCCCCAGAGAGCCTCCCCTTACATCAGGGTCCCCAGAGAGCCCCTCCTTACATTAGGGTCCCCAGACCCCCCCCTTTATATCAGTGTCCCCAGAGAGCCCCCCCCCCTTACATCAGGGTCCCCAGACAGTCACCCACCCTTCCAGAGGTTGCCCTGTACCTGGCTGGTCTCTGCTGTGCACCTCTAACCCCCAGCACATCTCTGTACCCCCACCTGGGGGGAGGGGGGAGGTGGCGATCAACAGCTCTATGGTGTCCGTGGACCACGCAATCTCCCTGGGGCTTGTAGTTCTCTCTTCAACTTTATCCACTGGAGAGGGGAGGGGCCTCTGACCCAGGCATGTATCATCAAGAGTGTAGAAGCAGAGCAACTCACTGAAGAGTGAAACCAATACATGCCCGGGTCAGAGGCCCCTTCCCTCTCCACTGTATACATTCGAAAAAGAGAACTACAAGCCCCAGGGAGATCCTGTGGCTCGCGGGCACCATAGAGCTGCTGATCGCCTCCTCCCACCTCCCCCCTGCATGTTAAACGGACAACCAGGGGTGCAGGGGGAGATGCCGGGTCTTGGGGCCCCCCACAGTGGCAGAACGTCAGGGCCCAGTCACAAGTGCGACTGCAGCAACCCCTATAGTTCCACCACTGGATATACCAAAGCCTCCAAAATAAGCATAAAATATATGTGAAAAAAATAAATAGTTCATAGATAAAATATAAACAGTCCCTCTGTGTCCTGTGTTAAACAGGGAGAATCGTGAAGGGTAGGGACCTATAGCGTGAATGTAAGGAAATGTGAGTTAAGCGGTCTTCCATTCTATTTGTTTTAGTTGTTTTATGGATTTTTTATGCATTTGGGTTTGATCCTTATGTTTTAATCTGTATGTCCAAGTACTGCAATAAATATTACACTATGAAATACCTTTTTTGTTTATTGCTCATGGTACTTTAGGTCATATTAATGAAGCACTATTCAGAGAAAGGAGGGAGTCTGGTAAGGAGTTTTCAGTTTGTTGCCTGCTATTAGTGTCCACTTTACTCATAACGCTGTTTAAAATCCAGTTTGCAATGGGTGCGCATTGCATGGGGGTGAAGGCTGATGATCAGTGATTTCACATTTATCTGTACGTAATGTCACTATACTCACTTGGGTGCGATTATTGCTTATATTAAGCAGTATTACACTACATTTGTTTCTTTTTTTGGATTTATGTTTGGAGTCCTAAATATTGAGGATTACTAAGAAAAACACACAGAAGTTGATTGACTAAAGACTAAAGACTAATAGACTGTGCACTTTGCAAAGTGTAGTTGCACGCTGAGGCAAAAAGGAAGTTCTGGACAGCCGCACTCGAGAATATAGCCTTTATTTGTAAAAAGTCCAACAGATACAAGCCACAGCAAAAAATGGGACAAACGAACTGACGCGTTTCATATGACTAAGCACTGTTAAGTGTGAAACACGTCAGTTCGTTTGTCCCATTTTTTGCTGTGGCTTGTATCTGTTGGACTTTTTACAAATAAAGGCTATATTCTGGAGTGCGGCTGTCCAGAACTTCCTTTTTGCCTCATGTTGCTATATGCTTAGCCAGCACCTGGTGTTCCAGTTCCGAGGAGAGTTGTATACCCACATTTCCACCTGGAGCGGTGATCCCCCTCCTGCATACTGCAAGAGCAGTTGCTTCTGAGCTTAGTAAATGAGCAGAAGCTTTGCTGACTTCCATCAACCAATCATGGGCAAGCAAAAAATCAGTTGTTTTTTATATTCCTGCATGTGATTGGTTATACTTTGCAAAGTGAAGCTCTACCTCATTTACTAATCTTTGCAAAGTGCACAGTCTATTTGCCTTTAGTTACATAGTAGGTGAGGATGAAAAAAGACACAAGTCCTTCAAGTCCAACCTATGTGTGTGATTATATGTCAGTATTACATTGTATATCCCTGTATGTTGCGGTCGTTCAGGTGCTTATCTAATAGTTTCTTGAAACTATCAATGCTCCCCGCTGAGACCACCACCCGTGGAAGGGAATTCCACATCCTTGCCACTCTTATGCCCCATACACATGGTCGGATTTTCCAACGGAAAATGTCCTATCGGACCATGTTGTCGGAAGTTCCGACCGTGTGTGGGCTCCATCTGACTTTTTTCCGTCGGAATTTCCGACGGAAAAAGTTTGAGATCCTGCTCTCAAATTTTCCGACAACAAAGTCCTATCGGACTTTTTCCGATAGTGTGTAGCGAATTCCAACAGACAAAGTGCCACGCATGCTCAGATCACATTACAAGACTAAAGCTATTGGCTACTAGCCTCTACGTAGTACCGTCGTACGCAACGAACGTCACCACGTTCAGGATGATCGGATTTTCCGACAACTTTGTCCGACCGTGAGTATGCAACACCAGTGTCGGACAAAATCCGTCGGAAAAAATCTGACAGATTTTGTGGTCGGAATTTCCGACCGTGTGTACGGGGCATAACAGTAAAGAACCCTCTACGTAATTTAAGGTTAAACCTCTTTTCTTCTAATTTTAATGAGCGGCCACGTGTCTTCATAAACTCCCTTCCGCAAAGAAGTTTTATCCCTATTGTGGGGTCACCAGTACAGTATTTGTAAATTGAAATCATATCCCCTCTCAAGCATCTCTTCTCCAGAGAGAATAAGTTCAGTGCTCGCAACCTTTCCTCATAACTAATATCCTGCAGACCCTTTATTAGCTTTATTGTCCTTCTTTGTATTCGCTCCATTTCTAGCACATCCTTCCTGAGGACTGGTGCCCAGAACTGGACAGCATACTCCAGGTGAGGCTGGACCAGAGTCTTGTAGAGTGGGAGAATTATCGCTTTATCCCTGGAGTTAATCCCTTTTTACGCTAGTAAATCAACCCCAGAGGGACTGTTTATATTTTTATCTGTGGACTATTTATTTTTTGCACAAATACAGTGCTGCATATATTTTATACTGTTTGGTATTTGGCACCACTACACAGAACCCAATTAACCACTGTGTTATTAGCTGAGTATTTAGATCATCAAAGAATCCTTTAACGTCATTCATAATAATTGACAGCATGCGATTGTGAGAACGTATGCATGAGGCCTTTTGCACAGGGTGGTAAGAGGGCCGTAATGTGTACATTTGGCTGTAAGGGTGGCATAGTGGATAGCATCTCTGCCTGACACCACTAGAATCCTGATTCTAATTTCAACCATTCTCCCTGTGCCTACATGGGTTTCCTCCCACACTCAAGAGAAGCGCTGGTAGGTCGATTGGCTCCTGTCTAAATTGTACAGCCTTCCTAGAAGAGTTAAAGCAATGGGCGGGCCCACTCAACATTGAACCCTACGGACTAAGAATGGGATGCCATTAAAGTTCAGGTGCATGTAAAGGCAAGTAATCACTTTTGTTGCCAGCGGTTTAGACATTAATAGCTGTGTGTTGAGTTATTTTGAGGGGACATCAAATTTACACTGTTATACAAGCTGTACACTCACTACTTTACATTGTAGCAAATTGTCATTTCTTCAGTGTTGTCACATAAAAAGTATAAAAAAATATTTACAAAAATGTGAGGGGTGTACTCACTTTTGTGAGATACTGTATATACAAATCCTATTGTTTACATGCATAGGATTTAAACACTGACCTGAATTCAGAGGGCCTGCATTTGGGGCAGTCTGTAAGTCTCGGTACGCACACAAACAGTGGGAATTGCATACATATTGGTACGGCTGCATCATTGATTTGTACAGTCTGGCTTTACTTAGCTCTAGTCACCTGTCACTGCCAGGCAGAGAAAGATGCCCTAACAGACGTATGCTTGTGTGCATGAGACCTAAAAGTCTGTGTCATTTCTGAAAAGTGTTCTGTGATTTTATTACACCCAAACAGTACTGCAATTTCACATTAATCCCCAGCTGTGTGCTAATATTATATGTATCATTTCTTCACCACCCTTTTCCTATTATCTTTCCTCTCTGAAGATCTAATAAGCTTATTAGCCATAAAAGTAAACATTTGCATCCTAACCCACCCCCCCCCCCCCCCCCGCCCCCGCCCCGCCCACAGACCCCCCCCCCCCCCAGACCCCCACCCCACCCCAGACCCCGACCCCACCCCACCCCCAGACCCCACACACACCCCCCCAGTACAGACACCCTTAGTACAGACACCCTCCCCAACATTACAGACCCCCCAACAGTGCAGACCCACCCCCCTCAGTGCAGACCCCCCTAAGTAGTACAGAACACCCCCCTCAGTACAGACCCCCCACCCCACCGCACACCCCCTTAGTACAGACCCCCCCCCCACCCCCCCAAGAGAGACCCCCCACCCCCGCAGAACAGACAATCCCCCATTACAGACCCCCCCCACCCCCCCCCCGTGCAGACCCCCCTAAGTACAGACAATCCCCCATTACAGACCCCCCACCCCCCAGACCCCCCCCCCACCCCTCCCCCCAACCCCCCACCCCTCCCGCCGACCCGCCCCCCCATCCCCCCAGACCCCCCCAGTACAACCCCCCCCCCGACAGACCGCCCCCCCCCCTCAGTGCAGACCCCCTTAGTCCATTACAGACCCCCCATTACAGACCCCCCCCCCGACCTCAGTGCAGGACCCCCCCCAGTGCACACCATCCCCTCATTACAGACACCCCACCTCAGTGCAGACCTCCCCAACATTACAGACCCCCCAACAGTGCAGACCCACCCCCTCAGTGCAGACCCCCCTAAGTAGTACAGAACACCCCCCTCAGTACAGACCCCCCACCCAAGTGCAGACCCCCTTAGTACAGACACCCCCCCATTACAGACCCCCCCACCTCAGTGCAGACCCCCTTCAGTACAGACAATCCCCCATTACAGACCCCCCACCTCAGTGCAGACCCCCTTAGTACAGACAATCCCCCATTACAGACCCCCCACCTCAGTGCAGGCCCCCTTAGTACAGACAATCCCCCATTACAGACCCCCCACCTCAGTGCAGACCCCCTTAGTACAGACACCCCCAACCCAGACCCCACCACCCACCGCGCACCCCGACCCCCCCCCCCCAGCCCCCCCCCCCATTACAGACCCCCACCTCAGTGCAGACCCCCTTGGTACAGACAATCCCCCATTACAGACCCCCCACCTCAGTGCAGACCCCCTTAGTACAGACAATCCCCCATTACAGACCCCCCCACCTCAGTGCAGACCCCCTTAGTACAGACAATCCCCCATTACAGACCCCCCACCTCAGTGCAGACCCCCTTAGTACAGACAATCCCCCATTACAGACCCCCCACCTCAGTGCAGACCCCCTTAGTACAGACAATCCCCCATTACAGACCCCCCACCTCAGTGCAGACCCCCTTAGTACAGACAATCCCCCATTACAGACCCCCCACCTCAGTGCAGACCCCCTTAGTACAGACAATCCCCCATTACAGACCCCCCCACCTCAGTGCAGACCCCCTTAGTACAGACAATCCCCCATTACAGACCCCCCACCTCAGTGCAGACCCCCTTAGTACAGACAATCCCCCATTACAGACCCCCACCTCAGTGCAGACCCCCTTAGTACAGACAATCCCCCATTACAGACCCCCACCTCAGTGCAGACCCCCTTAGTACAGACACCCCCATTACAGACCCCACCACCTCCAGTGCAGACCCCCTTTGTACAGACAATCCCCCATTACAGACCCCACCACCTCAGTGCAGACCCCCTTTGTACAGACAATCCCCCATTACAGACCCCCCCACCTCAGTGCAGACCCCCTTAGTACAGACACCCCCATTACAGACCCCCCCACCTCAGTGCAGACCCCCTTAGTACAGACACCCCCATTACAGACCCTCCCACCTCAGTGCAGACCCCCCTTAGTACAGACACCCCCATTACAGACCCTCCCACCTCAGTGCAGACCCCCTTTGTACAGACAATCCCCCATTACAGACCCCCCCACCTCAGTGCAGACCCCCTTTGTACAGACAATCCCCCATTACAGACCCCCCCACCTCAGTGCAGACCCCCTTTGTACAGACAATCCCCCATTACAGACCCCCCCACCTCAGTGCAGACCCCCTTAGTACAGACACCCCCATTACAGTGCCCCCCACCTCAGTGCAGACCCCCTTATTACAGACACCCCCACCTCAGTGCAGACCCCCTTTGTACAGACAATCCCCCATTACAGACCCCTCCACCTCAGTGCAGACCCCCTTAGTACAGACAATCCCCCATTACAGACCCCCCACCTCAGTGCAGACCCCCTTAGTACAGACCCCCCACCTCAGTGCAGACCCCCTTAGTACAGACACCCCCACCTCAGTGCAGACCCCCTTAGTACAGACAATCCCCTATTACAGACCCCCCACCTCAGTGCAGACCCCCTTAGTACAGACACCCCCATTACAGACCCCCACCTCAGTGCAGACCCCCTTTGTACAGACAATCCCCATTACAGACCCCCCCACCTCAGTGCAGACCCCCTTAGTACAGACACCCCCCCATTACAGACCCCCCCACCTCAGTGCAGACCCCCTTAGTACAGACACCCCCATTACAGACCCCCCCCCCCACCTCAGTGCAGACCCCCTCTGTACAGACAATCCCCCATTACAGACCCCCCGCCTCAGTGCAGACCCCCTTTGTACAGACAATCCCCCATTACAGACCCCACCACCTCAGTGCAGACCCCTTTGTACAGACAATCCCCCATTACAGACCCCCCCACCTCAGTGCAGACCCCCTTAGTACAGACACCCCCACCTCAGTGCAGACCCCCTTTGTACAGACAATCCCCCATTACAGACCCCCCCCACCTCAGTGCAGACCCCCTTTGTACAGACAATCCCCCATTACAGACCCCTCCACCTCAGTGCAGACCCCCTTAGTACAGACAATCCCCCATTACAGACCCCCCCCACACCTCAGTGCAGACCCCCTTAGTACAGACCCCCCACCTCAGTGCAAACCCCCTTAGTACAGACACCCCCACCTCAGTGCAGACCCCCTTAGTACAGACAATCCCCTATTACAGACCCCCACCTCAGTGCAGACCCTCTTTGTACAGACAATCCCCCATTACAGACCCCCCACCTCAGTGCAGACCCCCTTAGTACAGACACCCCCATTACAGACCCCCCCCCCCCCACCTCAGTGCAGACCCCCTTTGTTCAGACAATCCCCCATTACAGACCCCCCCCCACCTCAGTGCAGACCCCCTTTGTACAGACAATCCCCCATTACAGACCCCCCCACCTCAGTGCAGACCCCCTTAGTACAGACAATCCCCCATTACAGACCCCCTTAGTACAGACACCCCCCACCTCAGTGCAGACCCCCTTAGTACAGACACCCCCATTACAGACCCCCCCACCTCAGTGCAGACCCCCTTTGTACAGACAATCCCCCATTACAGACCCCTCCACCTCAGTGCAGACCCCACAGTACAGACAATCCCCCATTACGGACCCCCCACCTCAGTGCAGACCCCCTGTGTACAGTCCCCCCATTACAGACCCCCCCACCTCTCTGCAGACCCCCTTAGTACAGACACCCCCATTACAGACCCCCCCACCTCAGTGCAGACCCCCTTAGTCCAGACAATCCTCCATTCCAGACCCCCCACCTCAGTGCAGACCCCCTTAGTACAGACACCCCCCGCCCCCCACCTCAGTGCAGACCCCCTTAGTACGGACAATCCTCCATTACAGACCCCCACCTCAGTGCAGACCCCCTTAGTACAGACACCCCCATTTCAGTGCAGACCCCCTTAGTACAGACACCCCCATTACAGACCCCCCCACCTCAGTGCAGACCCCCATCAGTAGACACCCCCAGCAATGCAGACCCGCCACTGTTTGCATCAAAATTAATTGACCTAGCTGATCAAGACTGTTAAAATATTTGTTCCAGGTGACGACTTATTTTTTTCAGATTGTGAACTGTACATTTTAGTTATGGTTCAGCTTATCAGATATGAGAATAGGATGCGAAAGTATAAACGTTAGTGTGAAATACTAATCAGTGAACTATAGCTACTAAAAATGTTTTGATTACTGGTTTCGTATTTTGCCAGTGCTCGTAGCGCTCACCTGCTGTGACCTGTAATGAGTACCTACCAGCATAGGCGTGCCCACGGGGTGTGCCCAGGCACACCCTAATCATCCCTGTGCTCTGTCAGTGTTTCACACCTTTTGTTAGTGCTGACTGCCTGCAAAACGTAAGTCCTGTCCCTGTGTAACTCAGTCGCCACTACCGGGGTCGGGTCCAGCCGGCAAAAACAGCTGTGCTGCGAGTGGGAGGTGGTTGAGCAGGGAACTAGGACCACAGCCGTGGAGTAACCCAGCCACATTTGCCAATGCAAATTCTATAGTTCTGGCTGCAGGCCCCGGTGGAGTGATCTACATCTGCACTCCGCCCTCCCTCCAGCCTCTCTCTCCCGGACTAGCGGACTAGCAGAGCCTGGAGAGTGGCAGATGAGTGGCTGCAGCCTGCTAGATCGAGGTGAGTGAGACAGCACTGAGCAGTGCACCTGGGCAGGCAATGGGCAAATGATGCACCAAAAAAAAAAAGCCAACCAATCCCTATGAATCTTACCCTGGCTTGTCACTATATATATATATATATATATATATATATATATATATATATATATATATATATATATATATATATATATATATATATATATATATATATATATATATATATATATATATTTATACTGTGTAAAAATAAATATATATATACTAGATATATATAGATATATATATAATTACATACTTTTTTTGCTGACAAGCCAGGGTTCATATAGTTTTGAATTGTATTATATGTAATATAATATATATATTACATATAATACAATTCAAAACTATATGAACCCTGGCTTGTCATCAAAAAAGTGCTCATTTATATATATATATATATATATATATATATATATATATATATATATATATATATATATATATATATATATATATATATATATATATATATATATATATATATGTATATATATGTATGTGTACTACATGTCTTTGGTATAAAAAAATTAATCCCAAGTGTATATTAACCACTTCCCATATGCCCACAGCCCCAATATATGGCGGACGGGAAGTCAGTCCACTTTGGAGCAGTAGTGGCCGGTGCTCAAAATTTTGGGGGGGGCGCAAACAAATTGAAAAAAAAAAAACATCAATTGCAGCCACTGTGCCCATCAAACGCAGCTACTGTGCCCATCAATTGCCGCCACTGTGCCCATCAAACGCAGCCACTGTGCCTATCAAACGCAGCCACTGTGCCTATCAAACGCAGCCACTGTGCCTATCAAACGCAGCCACTGTGCCTATCAAACGCAGCCACTGTGCCATCAAACGCAGCCACTGTGCCATCAATTGCTGCCACTGTGCCATCAAATGCAGCCACTGTGCCCATCAAATGCAGCCACTGTACCCATAAATTGCTGCCACTGTGCCTTTAAACGCAGCTACTGTACCCATCAATTGCTGCCAGTGCGCCCAACAATTGCCGCCACTGTGCCCATCAATTGCCACCACTGTGCCCATTAATTGCTGCCACTGTGCCTATCAATTGCTGACACTGTGCCCATCAATTGCTGCCAGTGTGCCCATCAATTGCCGCTACTGTGCCCATCAATTGCTGTCAGTGTGCTCATCAATTGCTGCCAGTGTGCCCATCAAACGCAGCCACTGTACCCATAAATTGCTGCCAATGTGCCATCAAACGCAGCTACTGTACCCATCAATTGCTGCCAGTGCACCCATCAATTGCCACCACTGTGCCCATTAATTGCTGCCAGTGTGCCTATCAATTGCTGACACTGTGCCCATCAATTGCTGCCAGTGTGCCCATCAATTGCCGCTACTGTGCCCATCAATTGCTGTCAGTGTGCTCATCAATTGCTGCTATTGTGCCCATCAATTGCTGCCAGTGTGCCCATCAATTGCTGACACTGTTCCCATCAATTGCTGCCAGTGTTCCCATCAATAAAAAAAAATAACATTTATTATTTTTTGTTGCAGAAGCCTGGAAAGCAGCAGATCACTGATGCCATGCAGGTCTCATGTACACTGTCGGTGTATCCCTGTACTCCCTGACAGCCTACCATTAAAGTTCATGTGTGTGTAAAGGCA
The DNA here is from genome assembly GCA_028564925.1 of Lithobates sylvaticus. Taxonomy (NCBI): domain Eukaryota; kingdom Metazoa; phylum Chordata; class Amphibia; order Anura; family Ranidae; genus Lithobates; species Lithobates sylvaticus. Next base: position 504,635,793 of record CM053026.1, read on the forward strand.
GGCGTCTCAATACTTTTAGTAATATAGTGTAAATATATATACACGCATGTGTGTTTGAGCTTTGGGGTGCACACCCTAATGCATAAGGCTGCGCACGCCTATGCTACCTATAGATATTATCATTGTGAACTGGAGCCATAAAGAGTCTGCAAGGTAGGCTAACTTCACCATGTGAAATTTTTATTAATTACATTTAAAAAAAAGATATACCGTATTTATCGGCATATAACACGCACCTTTTCCCCCTAAAAATCGGGGGAAAGTCGTGGGTGCGTGTTATACACCAATCCCCCCCAAAAAAGTGGCAAAAAAAATCAAACTGCGGCGAAAAACAGCGACCGCTGCCGGAAAAAAATGAGCGCCGCCGAAAAAAAAACGAGTGCCGTCGAAAAAGATCGATCTGTCTGTTCGGCTCCGCTCGCAGTCCCGCCTCCCTGCGCTCGCTTCCGAAACAGCAGGGAGGCGGGACTGCGAGCGGAGCCGAACAGACGGCTCTGGCTTTTCCGGCTCCGCTCGCAGTCCCGCCTCCCTGCGCTCGCTTCCGAAACAGCAGGGAGGCGGGACTGCGAGCGGAGCCGAACAGACGGCTCGGGCTTTTCTGCCGGCGCTCGGTCTTTTCCGGCGGCGCGGCCTTTCAAGGCGGCAAATTTAAATGTGGGCAAGCTGAAAATGACGCTGGCAAGCTGCAAATGACACTGACCAGCGGCAAATCACACTGGGCAAGCGGCAAATCACACTGGGCAAGCTGCAAATCACACTGGGCAAGCTGAAAATCACACTGGGCAAGCTGCAAATCACACTGGGCAAGCTGAAAATGATGCTGGGCAAGCTGCAAATCACACTGACAAGCTGCAAATCACACTGGCCAGCTTAAATGTCGAAAGAAGAAGAAATCAGAATAAGATGATGTTCTGTTACTTTATTGTGCCTTTTTTGCTTTTAGTTTAGAGATAGGGTTTAAGACACATTTGTCTTGCTTGGTGTTTGCCTTCTTGCTTAAAATGTATGTC